>JARKIA010000087.1:0-629687 GCA_029289565.1 Mycena galericulata
TTTTCAAACAGATGTTCTCCCTCCCGCAGCCAGAGTCAGGGACTCCTGTGCCTGTCATTCCCGTGGCGGAAGCGAGTGGCATCCTTGACCTCGTTTTGAGGCTGTGGTATCCCGGAGCGAATCCGGCGACCTTCACTGGGCTGGAGCAATTGGCACAGGTCATCGAGATAACTGTCGCAAAGTATGAGATCGGTTTCGTCACACCCACTTTACAACGACACCTCGTCACGTATCTCGATACAGAGCCCGTGGCAGTCTTTGCGTTGGGGTGCCAGTATGGGTGGAAGGATATTGCCGAGAAAGCGGCGAAGGAGACGTTGAAACGCCCTCTTACCTCACTTTTCCGCCCCGACCTCGCTCGATACCTCAAGCACGTATCTGCAGACAATTACCGGGCATTGCTTGTATACCACGATGCTTGCGGAATGGCTGCCAGCTCTGCAGGACACCTATTGCCCTGGCGAAGACCCACTTGGATTTGGTTACAATGTCGTATGTGTGATCCCTCGATGCACAAGCACACTATGCCCGTTACTCCAAGGGCCTGGATCTTCGACTACCTCGACCGTACCAGCGCGCTGCTAAAAGAGATCCCTGGGTCGAATCTTTCCGACATTGTGTTGCTCAATCCTACGCTGAAGACAGCCGTCGCATGTCTTGCTTGTAGGCCTTACGCTTTCACACATCTGATGGAATTCGTCTTGGAGGAGTATATACCGGCAGTCGACGCAGCCTTGAATGCGGTACGCACATTTTTTTTGGTGTCGGCTTCGTTTCAACTAACAAAATTTCCGACCCTCTCCAGGTACGTTTGAGTGTCAGTTTCTGAGATCGCGCCCTCCGTCCCTCACAATTATATGAAGTTTATCTGAAAATCTATCTCTGTTGGCCATATATATACACCGCCCAGATAAACCAAGTCGCACCTCCCTTATATCCCTCCTCTTTCTTCTATCCCGCTCGCACTGCTCGCTGTGGCACCACGTCCGTGCTCCACATCCTCTTTCGAACACCCTCAAACTCTGGTGCCTTGCGACATATATCCCGGAACGTACGCTTGGATATGTGCTCCGCACCTCATCGCTGGTGGATCCATCCCCCAAAAGTCTCCATACTGAAAATCCTGGCTCATTCTCCCTGCGCGTTCTGCCCACATGATACATCTTCGCATTTCCCTCCCATTCCTCATCTTTTCTCTTCACCTTCACTATCCCATAGCTCAGCTAGTCGCACTCTCCCTTGGGTATTTTTATCCCGTCTCTCCTGGACCCCATGGCCTCTCTATCCTTTTTTTTTTTTTTTTTTTTTTTTTCCACCGGCCTACTAGGCGACGACGTGGAAGGTAAACATGTGTCCGTACCCGTCCCCATTTTATTTTTCCGCTCCTCATGCAGGTTGATTATGAGCAGCCACTCGCGCCTGGAGCGTTCCTGTGGTCGCGAACGTAGGAGCACCGATACGGTGATAAAGGTAACGATTCGAACGAAGAGCCTGAATTCATCAGCGTAATGATACAATGCCACCACGACACCCAAAATCTCCCTCCTTCTCTACTCGAGGTAAATCACACACGTCCTGTCTCCTGTTGGCAAAATGACGCAACTTATTCCCAACCCTCAATGTCACAGTCTTCCAAACCACGCATTAGGATCTTTGCGCGGACCATTTTTTTTCTGCACTGACTCGAATTGTCGTTGCCTCGCCGAGCTCTAAACTCCAGAAACCCTGCCTACTAGGGGTATATAGCATTTGTACAGCTACATCAATCGGCCGCAAAGATCACATCTTATCTTGAGCCAATTCGCCACAGATTCGCTCGAGACTAGAGTGGGTAATGATGTGTGAATGTGCAGTGGATCAGTGGTATGTTTAAAGTGCCGAAGTTCCAGTTTTGTATCCTTCAGCAGAATCAGCACTCAAGTACTAGCTGTGCCATTTTTTTTTTTGAAACACACGATCTCGACCTGTGTGTTTTGTCCATCCCTTGGTCAAAGTAGTGTCATTTCTAACGGTTTTTTCAAAGGTGTCAAGTTTCTTAATTATCATACGGTACATGTGCCATAAAGATGCCCAAGACTCTTGAATGTGTATGGGCCATATAGTGTATAATAATTATGCTAACAATGTGGTTAAAAGTACGCACCTTGGGTCAGCGAAAAAAAATAGGCGTCACTTTGGTGGGTGAGGTAATTCATACACGACCTGTCTAGATTTGGAAAAGTGACACGACTTGTTCCCAGCCCTCAATGTTCCAAAACACGCAACTTGGACTTGTCATCTTTGCGTGGAACATTTTTTTTGGGTTGACTCGGGCCCGAATCGGACTGAGCCATGATAGAATTTAAGGGCAGGTATCACATTATGAAAAGGGTCCAGATACCCAGATATGCACTGCGTACAGCCGTGCCTCGTAGACTGGAATGGTCTAGGGCGTAGGAGGTCGGCTAGACCACATTTTGATCCGGTCTAGCTGACCTCCTACGCCCTAGACAACTCCTGTCTACGGCACGGCTGAACGCAGTGATGGCCCATGGCCCATGGGACGATGCGACAGTGTAAAGACTAACGAGAGCTCGAATTGTGGTTGCCTCATCGAGCTCTAAACTCCAGAAACCGTGCCTACTAGCAGTTACATCAATCGGCCACAAAGATTATCTTGAGCCGGATCAGTATATCCAGGGATTGCCGCATCGCCACAGATTCGGTCGAGAGGGCAATGGTGTGTGAATGTGTGGTGGATCAATGGTGTGTTTAAAGTGCCGAAGTTCCAGTTGTGTATTTTTCAGCACTCAAACTGTAGTTGTGCCATTTTTTTGAAACACACAGTCTCGACCTGTGTGTTTTGTCCAACCTTTGGTCAAAGTAGTGTCATTTCTAACGGTTTTTCAAAGGTGTCAAGTTTTTTAATTATTATACAATATATGTGCCATAAATGTGCGGAGAAATTCCCTAGAGGAGGTGATATATCGCGTCATCGGGAAAATACCGTGCAGCAAAACACACCAGTTCAATCGTTAGTGGAGTCAGCAGAAGAAATGGCGCAAAGGAAACATTGACGCTGGACAAAATTCATCAGGAACTCTGGATCCATGGTGTTTGAAAGTCACGTACCTCCTATGAAAAAAAAAAGTGTGCGCCATCAGAGATGAGGTCCACGTGGTAGGTGAAAATCACTCACTGCCTGAAAAGAGGATGCACCATCCGAGATGAGGTCAATGGCAGGTAAGAGTCACTCACAACCTGGAAATACGCGCCACATCAGAATTGAGGTCCATTGTAGGTGTAAATCACTCACATCCTGTAAAAAGTGTAAGTTATGGGTCAAGAAATTATATACAGCTTGCATACCTGTCGCATCGCCAGGTCTTTGTCCTGATCCACAGCTAATGAGCACAGGACAAGCAGTTGGCATGTGGGGGGGATAACTAACCTTGATGACAGGAGTAGCAGCCACCACGGTGTAGAAGGCGCTGACCAAAGTCAACACAAGAAACTTGAAGATTTGCATGGTGTAACAGTAAGATCACGGTGGTAGAGGTAGGGATACTGAACGGCTCTTCCGGCTGCCTTTTATATACCATCCAACAGCAATTTATCTATTCCGGGGAGTCAGGAACCAGAATCAAGATTCGGGATCTTAGCAGACACCGCTGATAGTTAAGTTATATGTAGTGATAGTCAGGAACCGGGTTTTCTTCTCGGCTTGGGTGGGCTTCCCCTGCCCTCTCGAATCTCTTCATGGCACCGCTCGAGATTCTTCAAGGCCAAACCCGCCGACAGAACTGAGTGTCGCATTAAACCCAGGACTGAGGTAGCTAGGCAGTAGTCACCACTGTCACCGCGGGCAATCGCGGGGACCGTGATTTCATATGCCCACGGTGACTTATGCGCGGCTTATGCTCGGTAGTTCCTCGGCTTTTCGAAGTTCCAGCCCCGCCAGGGTACTTTGTCCCCCACCGTTCACCGTCTCAGCTAGCGGGTGACATCGGAGGTGGCCCCCATCCGGGGAACATGTACCATCATGTACGAGGTTGACACGGTGGGACTTTGTCACCGTGGGCAACCCCTCAGGCTGCTATGCGCTCCCACTGTCGGCCTCCCTCCCTGTGTGGGTAGTCTGTCCACACGTTAACCCTGCATTATTATTATTATTTTTGGTGGTGCATTTGTTATGACCTCCGGCAACTGATAATTCCCAGTGAAAACCCGGGCGCGGCACGTATTGGCGGGTATTGTGTGGTATCGTGTGATCACGGGAAATAGCAGGTGTCCTAATTGCGATGAATCAAGATACTACAAGATACCTCAGGATGCCTCAGGTAGATAAAGTGGGAGCACTTTTAGTATTATCATTGAATAGTATCGTGGAGTATCGGTGCAGTCCATCGTGATATAGCTGGGTACCGCTGGGCCACCCCACTGCCCCGCGCACCGCCCCGCCCCGCCCCGCCCCGCCCCGCCCTGCGCTGCCCCATCCCGCCCCACGCTGCTCCGCTCTGCCCAGGTGCTCCCACACACTCTGCCTCCGCTGCCTCTTCGCACCCCGCCTCTGCCGCCTCTCTTGTCCCGACCCATGCTGCTCCGCCGCGCTGCTCCCACCTGCATCCCCGCCTCTTCCGCCGCCTCCATCCCCCACCCTCGCCTCCCCCGCGGATTCCCATCGGTGCTGATTCAAGTTGCGGCCTAAAAACATAATATCAGTCCGGGTGGTCGTAGATAGAGCTGAAATTTGATACCTGTGCTTTCGCGGCCTTGGCGTTGGTCTCTTTATCTCGCCAAACCTTCTTCTCCTCTTTGGGGAGGACTTTGAAATAATCTTCAAACATTGTACGATCGGCGGAGGGATTCCTCTTGTGGAAGTCGTATGCACACAAGCCTCTGAGAATATCTAATTAGCGGCATTTAAAGGCAGGGGAAGGTAAGTACATACTTCATGGAGGTCGAAGCGGAAGACGGATTCCACGCCCGTGGCTTGGTCTTTGTCCCCGATGGGGCAGGATTCGGAGGCGGGACAGCCACAGGCGCTATGTGGGGATGTTAGAGCCAGAGCTGAAAGAGGGATGGTGTCGCACCTGAATTGAGTACTATTGACGAGGTGGACGCAGGTGGGGGAGCAGGCAGAGACACCGAAGCGAGAGGTGGTGGAGCAGGGAAAGACACCGAAGCGAGAGGTTGTGCAAGTATAGTCGACGAAGCAAGAGGCAGCGGCAGGAGATGTATTTCGACGGGACTAGGCAATGCAGAGAGCGTAGAGGAAGGGATTGAAGCAGACGTTAGGGAAGGAATCAAAGAAGCGACAGCGGGCGGATTTGCCGGGAACGGGTCCAAGGGCGCGGTGACTGTGGAATTCGCTACAGGAGCAGGAGCCGTGGTAGCAGGTGCAGGCCCCGTTGCGTCACCTGCTTCCGGGCCGTCCTGGCCAGTTGGAGGGCTACCGCTGTTTGCTTGAGTCATAACGACATCGGGAGTGAGGCCGAGTCTGTCGGCACATAAGCCCCGTGGAAGGTGAAAAACCATGAAATGACTTACAGAGGATTCTTCGAGCGCTGCGCGAGACGACAATGAGAAACTAACCATCGGGAAAGTATCTGGAATAGACCTACTTTCCGTCCTTTTGCCATGTCCTTGCTCGCTTTCCCGCTCGACGACTCGTTGTTAGAAACCTTGGCTTTCTTTTCTTTGCGATCGCGGTGGCTAGAACCAGGGGAACGTCGACGCTTCGAGCCTTCCTCGTCTGGTGGTGTATCGTTTTCATTATCCGAGTCGTTGCTGCTTTCGTTTACAATGTCGTCGTCAGACACCTGTTCAGACTTGATCCTTGTGTCCTTGCGATGAGTACCGCACCAGCTCGAGAACGTTATACTGGCCAGTTTGTCGGCTTTCCAATGGTTATCGCATAACCGTAGCTCGGGAATTTCTGACTCGACGACGGCGCGAAAACGGTTCTTGACTGAATGCGTAGCTTGGGTCCAGGTTCCGGGGAGCAGATTCTCTTTTTTCAATTCGAAATATAGGGCGGACGTGCAGCGTCGTGCCTGCGACATGCGATCTGGTGTGGGCGAGCGACCGTCCTCGGTCGTAATGAAGAGCAAAGAGTTTTTTGAGGTCACTGGGCGATCTGAGATGGAAGTTAGTCCACGGTCTCTGTCGATCTGCTGGGTCCAGAGGGTTTTTTGCCAGTACTTGGCTTTCGGATAGTCTACTTCTGCGAGATTGACGATGGGACGTATATCACGAGTATGGGTCAGTGGACCCATGTGTGGCGAGGAGTTGGCCATACTGGCAGCCAAGGTATCAAAGTTTTTTCTGGAATTGGGGGTATCATCGACGGCGCTGGGATCTAGAATGGGGACGTACTGGAGAATGGCGTTTTCCGTGCGCAGGATCACATTTTGTTCACGTAGACGCCGCAATTCTTCTGATCTCATATCATGAAAGCTGGAATACGCGGGTCGAGGGTCTGGAACGGCGGACTGATCAAAATAATGGGGCGCGGGTTGCTGGGAGCTCTACATGTACAGTCAGTCATAATAGCCAGAAAGAGAATATTCACTCGCATATTGGCCAGAGTTATCGTGATTTAGGTGCTCAAAATTGATGTGGTGGTCAAAGGGACGCCCAAAACTCGGGGCCTGCGATTGTGATTGTGATTGAGGTAAACCGGGATAATGAGAGGAATCGAAAGAATCCACAGGGTATCGAGACGATGGTGTAGTATCCGAGAGACTAGTGCGACTTGAGCTGGAGCTGGAGGAGCTGAAACGCGAGTGCGACGAGCCAGAGGACGACGAGGCCATGACGGTACATACAGAGGAGTTTGGCAAACAGATACAAGCACACTTCAACCTGTATAATAAAAGATACTGAACGCCAGCTTTCAAACAATATTTGCTAGGCAGAAAATGCCCAAGAGCTTCTCTTCTTTTATTGGAATGGTTATTTCTCCCCAACTCGTTCCCGGCTATGTACACGTATTAATTAAATACATTCGAAAGTTACTACATGGCCTAGTCCGTGTCCATGGCCTGCGCAATACCGATAAAAGAAGCCAGCTTCGACCCCGGTTTTTCCGAAAGAAACCAACGGTCAATCTCCGACCCATCCATCCGATAGTTGCGGTATTGGTGGTCCGGGGCCATTATGACAGTTGAAACGATAGATGTTACCTCCACGACCCGAATGTCGGAGTCTCGAAGATGCTCTACCGACCAGTAGACTTTCGATGAGATTTCTAAGAGATGTGGATCCGGGGGACCAAAGAAGGAGGCCACTGCAAGATATTTTTCCTCGCCTTCGACCTCCAAGATCATGAAAAATAGTACTTCAGCTAATTCTGGGTCGCAGTCTTCTATCTGGACCTAAATTCATCGTGAGTAAACAAATCTTTCGTTAAACTGCAGGAGGCTCCCTTGCCTTGATATGTCGGGACGTTCTAAGCTCATCCATGTAATCTTCTTTCCATAGGGACCGAACATGCTGACCATTCGGGAGTCCAAGGAGTACATCACCGTGATCGCAACCAGCGACAGAATACCCGTCCGGTTTGAATCGCACAGGATAGTAGTGGGAGCCGCCGACCTTGAAAGATGATTTCAGTCATAGCGCGGACATCAATGGTTTCCAAAACACACCTTATGACGTCCCTTGAGGTTACAATAAAGACGACAAGCATTCTTGCCGTGATGCCCCACGCACCCATTCAAAGTTGCCATACCGGGACCGTCTGCGGTGGCTAATGCGAAGAACGGATGGGTGTCCAAGATCCTCTTGTCCAATGCATCCCACACCTTCAAACCTTCGTGTTGTAGAGCAGAAAGGTGATGGAGGCCCGGATAAAGGAAACTGTCGGTGTGTTTCGGCTTGTTGGGCCCAGGAATGACTACACCGGGAAGAATTCCTCGCTTCTTGTACCGCGTGGCAAGAGGGCGGTCCAAAACTATCCAGGCCCCGATCCAACAGTCAGAAGTCTTGTTTCTGTACAGCTGCGCGCCGTCGATTGATAGCATGAGAACGTTGTCGCCGTATTTGATTTTCCCAGCGCGCACTGCATCCACGTAGTCATTCCCATCGAAAAAATCACTGTATGAGCGAGTCTTCACATCGTCATTTTCGTCTAGGTCGTCTAGTATTTCCTGTGTGACTCGGTCGCGATAGCGTAGTTCTGCAGCGCCTTCGGGAGATCGCCGGAGTGCCTGAAGCTGCGGCCCGAGCAAGATTGTACTGAACTGTTGCCGAGGAATCTGTGCGCCCTCGCGCTTCGGGTCATATCTCGACTCGCCGTCATACGGGCAGCAGGTGAGATGCGAGAAGGGTCCTGTATAGGCCATACAGGTGTTGATGCACATATCCCGAGTAACGTAGACGACGCCGCTAAGATCGCTTACCAGCTTCTTGACAGCGTGGTACGAGAGTAGCGGGTTTTCCGGATAGCGGCGTAGCAAAGCATCTCGTACTGAGTTGTATGTCTCGACTGAGGCGTTGCCGACTGACAGAAACAAGTCGATGGCAAGTCGTTCGTCGGGCTCAAGCTGAGGAATATCCTGTGGGGGGTTACGCAAGCATTCCAGGGTATCCGGATCAAGGTATTCATCTTCATCATTTGGAGAGGCGTTTCGCAAGGCGTGGATAAACTTGTTGGTAATCTCAATATCTTCAATGGATGAGTGGAGTTCGACAGTGGGATCGTCGGTAGGGGATGGTGCTCTGGGCATGTTGGTGTCATCGGAATATATAGGCAGGACCCTGGTTTATCTGGTTGTAGGTCGAATACCAATTTGGGTCCTCCAGAAAAAATTGTCCGAACTTTCGACACCGCCTGGGTCCAAAAATTTGTCCGAACTCTGCCTCCAACCTGGGTTGGGTCCAAAATTTGTCCGAACTTTGCTTCTGACCTAATTTTTTTCCGAAACTTGGTTTTCTCGGCCTCGAAAAATCGCAAAAAATCTCGATATATTCCTAAGATAATTTCTCGCTTTCCTCCAAATATTTGCCTTTCTTTTTTGCTGGACCATGGAGGCTCGCCACGGCTTTGGCCAATGCTTCTCTCCATCCTATAGGTCCTTGCCTCAATGTATGCTGGCACATTTGTATATATTCTGCAACCCATCTGACAAGGTGATTCTTATTCTCTGAGTCGAGGATGTGCGATATCTCTAAGCTCATGGGTAGATGGTCGGATTTCGTGTGATTTGCGTAAAGGGTTGAGAGCAGAAGGTCCAAAAATTCACGGGGATTCACTCAGTTGGCTACAGGAGCCACCGCATGGAGTAATCAATTTTACATTGTTCAGAGACTGCTACAAAGCTTGCAAGTGGCAAGCCACTGCGCAGCGGCTGGTACAAAAAAGGAAATAAGTGGAAGGAGGCACAGCATTGTCCGAACATCTATCTGACCTCGCTTCACAGTGGCCTGGTGTCCGAACTTTGGATCTGAGGTCGGGCCATTGTCGTCCCGTTTTGTCCGAACTTTCCTCTAACATTGGCGGCCCAGATCAATTTTTTTGTCCGAACTTCGTATTCGACCTACAACCGTATAAACCAGGGTCCTATATAGGCAATGCCCTGGGCCGCATGTTGATGTCCACGGAGGGTATACTACCGGCGTTCGAAGGACCAGGCTAGCGATGTAAGGGTGAACAGAATGGAGCATAAGGATAATGAATCCTTACTACATCTGTCGTCGCACTGGCATCACGATGTGTTTGTTGGCCAGGCATGTCTGTCGATCCTGTCGGAGTGCTCTGGATCTATGTGAGTCGAAATGGGACTGAATGAGATGGAAACTGGATCTTTACCTGCCGGGCAGGGTCATCTCGAGACCGAGGGGGGTCATCGAGCGGGGGCTTGGGAGTATTAGAACGACCCAGCCAAAGATAAGAAGAGAATACTTCTTCTGGTGGATCTATATCCATGCCCATGTCCATGTCCATGTCCATGTCCGAGTCATCGCCGTCAGAATTTGCACGATGATAATTTGAACGCAGTTGGCCTGAAGATCCAGATACATGCAGCTGGGAGGTACTCTGAGATGAAGATGAATTTTGAGAGGGGTTCTTGGAACTCGAAGCTGGTTTAGCAGTAGGATTGTGTCTATAGTAGGTTGACTGAGGCCTCGGTATGCCGTTCACTCCGCAGACTTTACTGCAATAACAGATAAGTTGAGGCCGTTTCCGACTAGTAGCTTGATCAGTCATAGTTGTGCAAGAGAAGATCTTCGAAGACAGGCCGGGCAGAACAGTTAAAGTGATCGTGTCGAAGTCATTCAATTTATGACATCACTACTAGTACTCGAAGTCACAATAAATTCTGGGGCCTCCCGATATTTGGCGAGACCGATGTGGCCACACAATACCACACAATACCCGCCAATACGTGCCGCACCGGGGTTTTCACTGGGGATAATTGATCAGCCCCTCGGGTCTGCAAAGAACGGAGGAACATGTGACCTCCTTAGGCTCCTAACCAACGGCAGGAATGCTTTTATGCACGATCAGCAAATGCCGAACAGTGTGGGACTCGACCAAGATTGGTAATACCCACTAGAACCCTCCTAAATGCGGCTTTACCGGGGTTCGAACCCTCGATCTACGCGAGGCCCGGTGATCTCCGATTTACTCAGAGACCAAGACTGCATGGTTACCGCTAAGCCATGCAGCCTTTAACCCCGCATTATCACTGATTTTGATTTATCGAGACAGATATCAAACTCAACTAACGTTGGCGTGGGCCCACCACCCATGCCACCGGCGCAGGATTCTGTTTGATGCGCCACTCCTCCGCCACTTTAGGTAAATTTCGGTGTGCATTTATTTATGGCAGTCCGGATGCACTTTTATTCCCGCCCCGCAAACTTTTGATCCCGCCCCACAAATTTGCCTTTTTGGTGTCCCGCGCACGAATTTGGCAGTTTGATCCAGCCAACGCGTTTTGCACGGACGACATGTTCCACCCCACGTGATTTGACTCCGCGCGTGCGCAAAGTTGAGTCCGCTCACGCGTAAATTCAGACTTTGTACTCCCCCGCGCAAAACAAAATGGGGAAATTCATGTTACTTCATCCTAATGCTACCATGTGTCAAATTAAAAAACATCCTGTGAGTTACATAAGTGACACAATTGACTCATAAGTTACCATTGACCATCTCAGTCTTGGTGCCCTACTTACTATGCTGCCTCATAAAACACATTCCCATGGAATTGGGACATCCCTCATACTATTGGTGCGGATTCGAGGGTAGCACTTCCTACAATAGCTAGTCACTCTTGATCTGAAATTTTATCTCACATTATTCTGTTCACAGTTCGACTCACCAGCTCAATTAGACAGTTGTCCTTCCTATATAAATATTTGTAGTTCCTTCACACTTGGATGGCACATTTGACTAAAATTCATTGAATTCAACAGCGGGTCAGTAAATTGAAGTTGTAAGAATCGTGATGTGGCGAGGCCTTGTGTCGTAGTACCGAATTGCTTTCAGTGTTTGATTGTCTGTTTGTCAAAAATCTTTGACAGTTGTTTGATATCCTCAGGAAAAATCCTGACTGGTGCACCAGGTGTCAGTATCGTCGGAGCTTCGTACGCAGACCGTCTGGTGTACCTCGACGTTCTTACCCCGACTTCGGCACACTGCTCGTCAGAATTTGCTGGTGGGAAAGACTTCGCAGCTGAACTGCATGCAGATGGAAGCGCTGAGAAAATTGGGGCTCCTATATAGATCTGAATGCATCAAGTCACCGGCCATAAATACCGCTTGTTTATCAACGAATGGGCATGACACACGCTGAGATATCGCAGACGACGTCCATATTTAGTAGGGCCTTGAAGCCCGCTCGAGCGCCTACGCCCCGCACTTCGTCCACAGAACAGGACTCAGAAATGAGCAAGGTGGAAATTCAATTGACATGACCTATGTAGGGCATTTGACCATGGTTAAGAACGAAATGAAATCTATCCATGAGGCTGTCCAAGGCAAGTGTCAGAAGAAGCGCTCGGTGGACTTGGAGTGAGAACGGCCAATGGGCAACCCCGCTATTCCAAGGGAGCCAGCAAATCGGTCGGAAGGACCGATTAAAAACCGAACATGCCGAGCGGCAAGATCCTGCCAATTCGAGGAAGGCTGATTACGTTTTCTCCGACACTGGCTTGAGAAGCACACAGAAGCGAACAACACTTCCCTCGCTTGTGCCTCGCGCGATGCCCTTCACTATCAACGGTAACGTCTGCGGGGCTCAATTCAACAATGTCTCTGGAAATTTGAATCAAGTTTCGCATCTGACCCAGATCTTCAACTCGCATGGCGGCCATCTTGGTGATGCTTCATCCCGACACCGCACCAACGGGATCCAAGGTATGCTCCATCCAGGCCTCTACACGAAAGGATCCTGCTGAGCACTTGAACTTGCAGGGACTGCTATGGGTAGCCAATCCACTGGAATAATACGATCCCCAAGAGGAAAAGCATCGCGGCGGCAAATTCGTCCGTATGGTATAAATTCATGGCATTTATCCGCCGACATGGTCTTTGAGCATCTATCCAGATAGTGGCAACCACAGCTCGGAGAATCAGATCAATAAATCACACGCCCGGGCTGCAATCCTGAATGATACTGTTCCAGCCTATCTCGGGGACCGTAGAAATTTATCCATCGACACCGTTACACCGGCACAGTCCCATGAGTTCGGAGACGCCATTCACGACCAATTTCGGGGAGCGGGAGAAGAGATTTCTACCAATACTTATACCGTCACCGGAAACATGACACAGTTTCGTGTAACATCGTATGGAGAGTCAGGTACGTCCTCCAGGTTTAGGTTTTTGCCCAGTCCGACTCATGGTTCCAGGCCTCGATATATTGTACCATTCCATCGCAATGGGAGCAGTACATGATTCGGGAGAACGTTTTGCAGACCCAGCCTGCCACTCTGGGACACGCCTAGCGATTCTGGAACAGCTTTCGGCTTGGACAAGCGACACCAGACGCGAAAGTACGATCCTATGGCTTCATGGTTCCGCTGGGATGGGCAAATCTGCCATTGCCCAAGCGTTTGCTGGCGATTGCAATAATAAAGACCGACTCGGAGCCTCATTCTTCTTTAAACGTGGACATCCGGAGCAAGGTTCATGGCATCGGCTATTCACGACCATCGCGTACCAGCTAGCCATCTCAGTGCCGGGACTCCGTCTTCCGGTTGAGCATGCTGTCGAGGAGAATAAACTCATTGTCGCCCAGGAAAAAAAGCTTCAATTTCAGGGGCTGATCGTGGAACCTCTGAAGCAGATACCAGCGACCAAAATCCTGCCGGTCCTCGTCATAGATGGTCTTGATGAATGCGATGACTACAAAATGCAACAAGACATTCTACGGCTCTTCATTGACGCTATCCACGAGCACGAGCTGCTTGTGCGTATCCTCATAACCAGTCGCCCAGAGCCACATATTTGTGAAGTCATCAAAACCAAAGAAACCTTCGACATATGCCGCTTCATGGAACTCTCCGCTGATGAGAAGGCGTATGAAGACATTAGAACATATCTCCGAGACGAATTTTCCCGGATTCGTTTGGAGTATCTTGCGAGAGGAATAGCTCTAGGAGACGTGTGGCCAACCCCGGAGGTTCTGGAACATCTTGTAAAGAAATCCTCTGCCATTTTCATATACGCAGCCACCGTAATACGCTTCGTTGGAGATCAATATTCCCATCCACAGGAGCAGCTGGATTCTGTGCTGAGACTTGATCCAGCGAGCACTGCTCCTCTCGACGACCTCTACAGCGAAATCCTTTCCTTCGCCAAGAATTATAACCCACAACGACAACTCCTTATACTATACGTCATTTGGAAACCCACTGTGGAACAAGCTCCGAGTCGCCTTACGGCAGGTCCAGAAGAGATTGATACTCTTTTAGGCCTGTCTCGAGGAATATCCCGTTTGGCGTTGCGTGGCTTGCACTCGTTGCTCAAAATCCCGCCCATTCAAGTTGGTCCTCCTCTCAGAGGTGAAGTAGTAAATTTCTTACATGCATCATTCGCGGATTACCTTGGAGATCCACGGCGATCCCGAGGGTGGTGCTTGTCACTCCCATGCCTTCACTCCGACTACCTTCACTCTATGATCCGTCTACTCTCGGAGCGCCCATCCAGACATTGCAGCAACTCCTTCTACATGTGAGATTTGTTATCTTCCATGCACAATGTTTGAACTGACAAAGTTTTAGCACAGTCGTGACTGCATTGCCCAAGATTCTGAGCACTGCAACTCCATGCGATCACTTATTTGGGCTCTTGCGAAACGCTGTCTTCCACAACTCTCTGTTCCATACCCCAATTCTCAAGTTTCCGTGGCCCCAGGTAAACATCCCGGTCCATCAGCCCTTTCCTTTACTCAACGTCCCCAACCAGAGAGGCTCGCAGTACCCATCCGACTTGATCCAAATATGGGAACGTCATCAATTCCTTTCTACCTTTGCAAAGCATATCAAATTAAACACGAAGAAAGGTTCTCCAACTTTCAAGTACGACTCCATCTACCGGACGATACTCTCCGGACAGTCGGCACTTGTATTTGTTCTGAGTGCTACGCGCCTACTACCCAGTAAAATGTATTCCATTCTCAAACTTTTCGACCTCTCATACACAGTTTTCGAACCATTCTCTGCTTTCCGCGAGCAACTAGATGTCCGGGATTTTTCCAAGGGAGATTCACCTGTGGATTTCATAGCAGATCCTCATAGAGCAGGGACATTGTATTTGGATCTTCAAGACACTGCAGAGGTTTTGCTGCTTCGGTGGTTCAGTCGAGCGGCGGAAGTCTTAGTTGGTGTTGTATTCACGCTCGATCCGTAGGTGGCGTTTTTACCCATAAAAGCACCAGTTGATCAGCGCCCAGACATGTACTCGAAATTATCCAGCACTGTCAGCCAAGTTCAAGGATACTTCATGGGCTAGCGGGCCTGAATCTTTCAAGGCTTTGCGACCAATTGTCTGCCGCCCCCGAGGCCCATGATGAGCTTCATAAGTGGATAGCTGGTGAAGACCGCTTAATCTGTGTTTTGAATTGGCTTCAGGTCTGAAATACTCGAAACACAGAGAGGAAACAACTGATTTGTTCTTTCTTGTCTTTTTCAGACCCTTCCGAACCGAGCGATGGAAGTAATAGAGTTCTGGGAGAAGCAAATAGCAGATATACGGCAGTGCATCCACATCAACCAAAATGAACGCGACAGTGGATAGTGGAAGTGCAATGTAGATCCACCTGGTCCGTGCGATGCCTTAAAGAGTCAGTGGTACTTGCGCCTTCCCGAATCGGAATCGCGGCTCAGTAACCCTATTAGGTTTGTTTAAACAGTTGGCGTTCCAATGGGAAACACTGTTGAAGTTTTGTTCTGTTGAATAGTGATTAATCAGGATCGCGGCTTCGGCTGTATCTTCCTCTGCCTCTGTGTCCGGCAGGCGCGTACTTCCTGGAATCAATGATTCACTATTATTGCTCTAACTTCTCTCTTCGTGCCTCGCTGGTCTGTTTAGAGTCTCGCATACATCTCGTGCGGATCAGTACTGTGTCCGTCAGTACATTACAAGTCAGACCACTCCCTACCTGCGTTGCCTTCTGCTTCCAACATTGGCGGCAAGCCCGAGGTAAACTTTCCATTATTCTCTACATTTCACCGATCGCGATGGGTTCATTGCATTCCCTCAACGTGTGTACACGCGAGGCCCACGTAGTCCGATGGTTTCGTAATGCGAAATGCATACATCAAATCACAGCTTACATACCATGCCCCCCATGGATTCAAAAGGTCGTTGCTGAGCAGGGGCGCGCACTTCTATTCGGTTCTCGCTATCCAATTACTCTCGGAGAGTCGGCAGTTTGACTCTGTCTCATGGCTTGGATTTCTCGACTTTTTTTTTCTGACTCGGGTGAGAGCGGCCCACTTATTCGAGCTCAACGGCGCGAGGGGCCGGTGGTTGAAATCCATGCGAATCCATATAGCCCGTGTGAATGAGGTATATACTCCCTTTTCGCTCTATTCAACTTTTCCGTCTGTGTTGACGGGTTAAGAGTTCATGATACTCCAGGGATGTAACCCGACTTCGTAGCACGTTGCAAAGGATTTATCCCAGGCTGGGTGAGCAGTCACTGTTTTGATTCGGATTCATTTTCATTCATTCATCTCAAGCCAGAGAGTTGGCGTCCGAGTATTCGTATAGTATGGCACGCACTCCCCTTCAGTTAACTCTTTCAAATCTATATACAGGGACAGCCGGTGGTTCGAATCCACCCGAAGATATTTGGTGTTCGGTCTGCAGTCTTTTTGTGTCCATAGAGGTCACTTGACTTTGATTACCCCGATATCAATGGGTTGGCCGAGCTAGCTCCGCATGGGCAGGGCAGGATTATTTTGCGTACTGGGAGCGGCTATAATTCGTTTATTTGCCTTGTGGAGTATGGTACTCTACGGCGGAGTGGTATATTCAGTATAAACGTGTACCATTGAGGATTAGTAATTCCTTAATTCGGATGTTAGTCCTTGACGGAATGGGCCAAAACGAGAAGTTGTATTTCATGAAAATCCGAAGAAAGGAAATGCGCGATCTCCAAGCGTGTTTATGGCGCCGGGGAATCTTGAGGACCCAGCCATGGGTTGTTCAGCGTCCATAAGGGACTCCTGCTTGTCAAGATTATCTTCAGGCGGCGGTGAGTCGAAATCCTGGAATGACTCGGAGCCCATAGGCGGTGTTTCGGGGGCTTCCACATTGCGAGAAATGGCTAGTGCCTCCGTGATGCTCTCGCGCCAGCCCAATTCGTAATCAGCTGGGTCCAGAGGGCGGAAGCGAGCGGTAGCGTTCCGTACCACCTCGTAGTTGTCATTGTATAAGGCCGACTCTTTCGCGATTGAACGCTGAACGAGCTCATTGAAGTCGATCTGCATGTCCTCGGGAACACCGTAGAGCTTAGGAACGTTGATTAACCCGTAGGTTTTGTAGTGTTCGTGAATGAGCGAGGATAGAGCGTGTGTCGACTCCATAAGCCGGGCCTTGGCATCAGTACGCTGGGCATCGAGGTTATAGAGGAGGTCGCGGTCGAAGAGGACGGCCGAGAGCCTCTCGTTGAGAACTAATACCGTTAGAGGTTTCAAGGAGAAGAGCCAAGACGTGAAACTAACCTCGGCTGGAGAACTGTGCCGTGGGAGCGAGTTCATTAGAGCGCTTCCAGTGCTCTTCGACGGTGAAAGCAAATGAACAGGTGTTTCTACCGTCGAGGCACGTCTGGCACCGTTCGAAGGGGCCGTTGGGCCTGCATTTTCGTCCGAGGTTTATGCAGTTTGTGCACCCGGTTCCCCTCTAGATAAGAAGGATAGACTCAGATAAGAAGTTGAAAGACTAGGGAAGAACACCATCACCACTAAAGACGCGGGGTTGAGATTTAACGCGATATTTCCGTAATCAACGGGTGCAACGGGGTTGAATTCGTAAGGTTCGTGATTCTTGCCGGCCGGACGGCCACGACGTGTTGGAGCAGTACGAGGAGCAGAAGGCGCTGAATTAGTCGCTGTGGACGTCTTGGGGGTTGAATTCCCTGTTGCCTTCGCTTTACCTTTACCAGAAAGTGGTGGCGACTCGGAGAGCTCGTCATGATTGCCTTCTTCTGTTCCTGCATCGGTAAGCTCGACTGAATCGGTGCGATCGCCGAAGGAGACATTGATTAAAAAAGGTGCGCGTTTGGAGGGCGCAAGTGACTTCTTCTAAGCAAGAGGATGAATTTCCTGATAATCATAAGGAGTGAAAGGAAAATGGCGCACGGGTTTCTGGAAAGAAGCTCCGCTTTTGAGAGGCACCTCAGGGTCCTCCGGCGCCGTACGAGTCCTGCTACGTGTTACACGGCCAGGAGGCGGCGAACCATCATCGAGAGGCCTTTTACGGGAAACCTTCATGACCTAAGTTCAAGGTTAGCCGCGGCACAGAGAATCAAAAGTGAAACCGAAATTATACGTTGCCGGCGGAGTCGTCATCGACGTTCCTCGCGATTCGAGTTTTTGGTGGCTGAGGTTTGGCACGCTGCTCAAATACGACTGGAGTTTCGTCCCGCATAGGGTAAGTATCCAATATCGTGGGGGACGACGAGCGGAGTTGTGGAAAGAGCAAGAGGCGAGCGATCTCTGGATCGGACACACAGATCAACACACGTGATCAACCCCCCCCTACCAAATTGGGAAGCACGCCCTCCGCGACTTGCCTCCCCAGTATCGGATACACAACACATAGTCTCATCCTATGGAGGTGCCCAGGGTCAGAAGCACTCTAAATGGCTTCAGAGAACTCTGAGTCTGCGCCGGGAGAAAGAAAACAAGAATCCAGCCACCGACAGCGAGCTAAATCAACACAACCTCATTCTTCTTCTTACCCGTTATGTTGTCACCTCAGATCCTTGTAATGAAGTTGATATTTTTTGATTACTTGTGTACACCATACTATACATGAACCAGCTAAACCCAATATGTTTCTGCGGCCATGATTTGGAGGGCAATAGGGGATGAATTCTGGGTAAAAAATGAAATGCTAACCCCAAGATGGAGCAGGTAAGAGTTTAGGCTGTCTGCAACATGAGACGACACGTTGTGTGTCCGGTACTGGGGAGGCAAGTCGCGGAGGACGTGCTTCCCAATTTGGTAGGGGGGGGGGTTGATCACGTGTGTTGATCTGTGTGTCCGATCCAGAGATCGCTCGCCTCTTGGGAAAGAGGATAGAAAATCGGCCCGATACCAATGGCGGTGGGGTAAATAAAGAAAATAAAGAAAATAAATCACAATAAAAAGAGGGGAGATCTCCGATCACTCAGCTTACTTCAGCATGGTATCCGATACCTGTCTGACAGACTCAAAAGGTGTCCCTATCATGCTCAAAAAATGATACCTTTGGAGTGATTTATTTCAAAATTTTCTAGCTACTCAGAATTAGTATCGGTCCGGAGGTTGCAGAGGAAACAATAAAACAACGGTGATTTCCCGATACCACTCCGCTGGTTTCCGGCGGAGTTTGACATCGGATCAATGGCAGCGTCGACTCTTTCTGAGCGAGTCTTTCATTGCGTGCACCACATCTCAGTTCGAGTTCTAATGTTTTTAGCGAGGCAACTGGAGTTCTGTGGTTCATTTCTGTCCCTACTGCAGTGTCAGACTTATAAAATCTGGCCTGCCGGCGGCTGCTGGTGTGCACCAATTTTTAGCCATCTTTGTTGTTTCCCTTCGATCCAGCATGTGCAAGGCCATTAACGTCACCCAAAATATTTTCAGAGAGTATACTGTTATCTCTGCACCTCTTTCAAGGCAAACAACTGTGAATACCCCCGGTAGGGCCACGTCTCTGATAGTTCTATATTTGATGTGTCGCGGGTTACATGGAATCATTGTGTTCCAAGGTTCATTTTGTAAAAGGGACGTGAATGGGACCCTTTGAAAGCTCACTGAATACTAACTGACCTGCAAAACACGACAAGAAACATAGTACTACAGACACATTTCCCTCCGCATGTTTGTCAACCATTTTCCGAAATTCTCGTATTTAAATCAAGATGACTTGCATTAAGCATACTTATAATGACTGGGGTATACATACAAACTCCAAACACATTTTCAATTGTCGCCATCCTCTGAAAAGACGAGCACTGGAGCAGGAAAGCGGACGGAGGAGCGGGCCGAGTCACGTGTAGTTTTAAACTCCGCTGCTATCTCGATTCTGGTATCGGACACCGCCATCAGTATCGAGCCAGAAAATCTCCCGTTGATCAACTGTGGATCATTCAAATCACTAGATCTGAAACGTCCCTTCCTAGCAACAGAACCTTCCGCTAGGGTTTCCGGTTGCTATGCTATGCCACACTCTCCTCTGAAACCTGGTAATCTCCCTCAACGCCCCGGACATCCATAGCTTTCGCGGCGCAAAGGTGCTCGCTCCCGCTCGATTCAGTCATGTCTCTCGAGTTCTGCTGGGAGAGTCGGTGGTTCGACTCCGTCCGAGAATCCAACGGTCGGAGCTCCAAGGACTAATCTCTGTTAAGTGTGATAGGAAGACTTGGACTTGACTTTCGTTCGAAATCCGATTTCTCGATGTCCAGCTCTCTCTCGTTCCGGAGGTATCGAAGCCCTTGGCAACGTTTTCCCTTCCATCAAGGAAACTTCACTCTCAAGATTCGACGCCCCGGTGATGTCTTTTTCTCGCATCTTCATATTGCATCTCCCGGTCTCAATCTTCCGCTCTGTGTCCGGCCTTACTCCTACGCTTTGGCACATGTGTGGTGTTCCACAACTTGGTGTCTACCACCACATCCCTGCTGGGAATTTGCACTCTCCTAGAAGCGTCAACGGCATCCGGGAGCTCTACGACTAGCAGTTGAAGGACGTATCAGAACAGGGAGAACCTAGTAAGATTGCAGTTTTCCGATTCGTGAAGAACTCGGATCTCGACTTCCACTCCTGCCCACATCAAGCCATGTAACCTGCAATGGTGCTTACTCGCTCAATTTGTCTATATTCGCATCTGCTGGGCGAGCCGGCGGTTCGACTCCACCCGGAGACCTGCTCCTATATCCCGCATTCCTTTTGTCTTTCATCTTCCGAAGCAAATGCCGCGTGAAACGCCCAGTGCTGGATGTATCTCAAGCGCTTTCTCTTCCCCGGGATCCAAGCCACCACTCACTCGCATTTATTCGGGCTGAACAGCAGAGGAATCTTCGTGGGGGTGCTATTCGTTCCCCTTGTTTTCCCTATTGGCTGGTATTGAGAAAGCCAGTGGTTCGACTCCACGCGGAGACATAACCGGTGAATGTCTTTTGCCCCGTCATATAATCTTTTCTGTTTTCTGGATTGACAGCTCTACCCCCTCCCCAGTCCGGATGTCCAACCGCCATCTCTCTCATGCGCATCCTCCCTAGGATTTGACTATGCACTTCCTGACCCAACGGGGCAAGTACGAACAGAGAATACGGGATCCAGAAGTCTTATTAGGTGAGTAAATGACTGACTCTTCATGCAAGGATTGTCTTCTTTTTTTTTAGAAATAATTATGTTTAGGTGATAGGAGTAGGCGGGCAGGCAAGTCCCGTATGTTTTGATCAGCCTAGCGAGCAAGCCATGTTTTCTCCATGTCTATTATCGCACCCATTCCATTCCTCGGCATACAGCTCCGCTGGGAGAGCTGGCGGTTCGCGTACGCCTGAGGACTTGTGTACTGCTTGGATTAGCTTCTTTTTTTTGGTTTTTCATCCGGGAACCAGTTGACTGTGATATTTGTTACATGGAGGGTAGCTAGAGGAGACTTCGTGTATGTACGTGAGTATTTAAAGGAGATACGATGATATCAATGTCAATGGATCGCTTGAAGACCCGCTTGCTGTTTCTCGCGGATGAGGACCCGTATATCCCTGGTAACGGACATGAACCAGTGCGCCTCGCCCACGTCCAGTGGAAGAACACCCGAGATCCTTTTTAATCCGTCGTATAAGCTAGACGTGTTAATTCGCAGAGGGAGCAGCCAATAACGCGGCAGTGCAGCGGAGAGGATCTGTACGACATGCAGCTCCATTTGGCCTTCACTGCGAGCCGCGCGCGACAAGGCGGTTGCCCATTCTGCCCCTGAAAAGTGTCGGATTTCTGCAGCGTGGGTTGCGTTGATGACCTCAATCTTGGCGCGGCCCCAAGTGTAGTCAAAGATTGTGTAGAAGGCCTGACCCGGATACATAGCCATGCAGGCTGCCTGCGAGGGGTAGATGTTCTCTACCCGCTGGGCCTCGTAATCATTCTGAACAACGGCGCGTATGAAGGCGCGATCGCGCCGAGCGAGACCGTTATAGTCGGCTAATAAATCAATTGTAAACCCGACCACTGCGGAGAAGAAGGTCGTACTGAGGGGCAGATTTAAGGCGGGAGAACAGGTCCGGTCATGTCCGCCGTCTCGCCAATCCGAAATTTGACACGCCCTGGAGCAATAATACGCGTTTTTGCATCCAGCGCAGCGTTTGAAGCTCGGCTTGGCGCTGATTACGCCGCACTACGACATATGAGTCGTTGTCATTGAAAGGCCTGGAACGTACCTTTAAGTTATCACACGCAGTGGGCCAGACAGCGTCGGGGGCGTCGAGCGCCTTGAGGATTATTATGCGTTCTCTTGCCAAGCGTACAAAGTGCTGCCATTTTTCCGTTCTGGCCAGAGATGACCCGGGGACGATGCTCTCAATGTCAGCAAGCGCGCCCTCCATATGACGCACCACGGAATAATACATGAGGGACATGGGCAGGATCGCCTGGAGCAAGAATGTCAGATGCCCGTGAACCGTGCTTCCTGGGCCTTGATTTCCGGATTTGACCATGGCGTGCAGCAAACCGCTCTTTACCGCTTCGCCAATCCAAACATAACCCTGCCTGGCATTGAATGTGATGCCCAAGAGCGTGAAGGAATCGTGGAGAACATGAGTCGACTCAGCCAAGGTGCCAGTTGCGACAGTGTCGATCACCATGGTGAGGACCCGAGCTAAACCGCGATTCCGAAGTGCGACGGAGAGACTCGGTGCGTCGTGTTGGCGATCATGGCCGTGGTCCGTCGTGATTATGAATTGTAGAAGGCCACGGACGAGCTTTACCGTCTGCGCGGACACAGATGCACTGCGACTAGGCACAAGCTGTGAGATTGTTTTGATCACGAGAGATGCCAGGTCGCCGATGCTGCCCCCTGCGCCTCGAATATATTCCGCCAGGCCGGCAGACTGAGATGCCTGAACAACGCCAACTATGCAGCCGATGATGGTATCGAGGCTCATGTCGTGCTCGTGCGAAACCTCTTTTCGAACGTGTAACCACCAGGCCCGCGCGATGACATTTCGTACGCCAGCCGTTCCCGAGATGAGCCGAGAGAGGGTAGGGGTCTGCGATAAACTCGCTACGAACGTAACGAAGCCCAGGCAAAGCTGATGCTCTGCCTCTTCTGAATGTTCGCGGTCCTCGGTACCAGCCTGGAAAAACTTGATCCAGGCCCAGTACCGCGGCCATATATCGTGGAACGCGGATGGCGGCGCGATGTGCAGCGAAGCATACAGACCGTCCAATGCGGCCAGGGCGCAGGTGACGGCGTTTGTACTACCTTCCGGTGTGGGCGGGATCCGAGCTGGATCTAAATTGGCATAGAACGCCGGAAGAAAGAGAGTACCCGTGGTGCTTGAAACACGATTTATCTCGCGGCACAGAAAGTCAAGATCCTCTGCAGACCCATTCGCCGCAGCCGACGCCCTTCGCTTGCGGTGGTACAATTCCATCGGTCAACACAGACAAAGTAGATCGATGGCACTAGACATACCCTGAGGGATGCAGAAAGGCGCGAAAAATTCTGGGGACGAAGAGAGTCGTGCATTTACGCAAACCAATAAATCGGATGATAAGGGAAGGAGGAGAGTCAGGTGTCACGCGCACAACAGGCCGGCCCGTCTCTGACCCGGGCCGACGATGCTCGCTTCCAGTACGGGATTGCGAAGCAAACGATGACCGTACGAGGCTGGGAATAATCGAACTTCGGTGCTTTTATGAGATTTGTGGTCGAGACTGGAGCGAGAGATATCGAAGTTTTTTCATTACATAAATCAAACATAAATCCAGGAATACATTATACATGTGTCGTGTTAAAAACGTTACACTTGGCAAAAATGCAACTACACAGCGAGAAGAGGGAACCCGGCGGCCTTTAAAATAGCCCCCCCAAGTTGGGGGTCAACATTATAGCGCGCACACATCCGCCGAAAATCGAGCGAGGAGCGCCCCGCCTGCGTGTCGTGGATCAACTGCGTCCAGGCCTTGAGATCCTCCATGTGGATCGCCTTTCGAAGATTTTGGATAAGTGGACACATCACCTTATGCCCGTCCTTCCAGGAGATGCGTTGGTGCTGTGGGAGGGGACAAAATAATATTAGTGACAGTGAAAGAGGAAGAAAATAAATCAATAGTGCATACCTCGGGGCTGCAGTACCGCGCGACTCCGCACGCACCGCACACATGCGAGTCCTGCGGGCGGCATCCAGGAACCGCGCATCCAGTGTTGCGCATCTGGACTATGAACCCCCACGCGTGTTCGAGGTACCCTTTCTCGGCGTTACTCACAGGGGGCGGCGGGGCGGCAGTGGGGACGAACGCGTGCCCATGTTGGCGGCAGACGCCGTCAAACCACGCGCAGCTGGCCGACATGTCGCCCTCGGCCTTGCTTTTGTACAGATGCGGCTGCATGTGCAGCGCGACTTGGTACATCCGAGACCGGATCCCGGGGCCCGCAAGGATGGTGTCGAGGCCGGCGCCGCTCCTCATGAGAACGTAGAGGAAGGTCCCTGCGCAGGCAAAGACGGCGGTGGTGAAGCGCGGGGCCCAGAGGTCGCCGGTGTGCTGGTTCTGTGCGGGGACGCGCCCGAGCGCATGCTCGAGGTGAGTTGTTGCGAGCGCGGCGATGCGGGGGGTGGAAAGGACGTGCGCACGGACGGCGGGCAAGATCCCCACGATGGTTCCGAGGAGGGTGAAGCAGCCGGAGCCGCTAGATCCATCGGCAGCCCACTGCAGTATGGCGTCGCACAGCTGCGAGGCAGAGACACTGTCCGGCAAGATGTCTTGGATACTTGCGGGCCAGCGCTTTTTCTCACCCTTCGACCTCGGATTGAAGGGGATGATAGCGGTCGTGAGCATCTTGGTGAGGGCTAAGATGGTGAGTTCGTAGATATCGGAGGCCGTGAGCGCCGGCGGTGGGGGATGGTGTAGCTGGATCATGTTGGGGTCGTGTCTGTTGCAGTGACATTGGAGAAGACGGGCCTTGAGTTTGGTGTGCTCTCCTGCAGTGCGGGAGGTGGTCATGAACTCCATTGCTGCCCGTAGGAATGGGACATGATAAGGGAGGGCGGAGCCACATGTGAATATCTGGACGACGGCAGAGTAAAGACCATAAATGCATGGGGCACGCGGGTTCATGGGGTTTTGCAGCGTAAACACTAGCAGAGGCTGCAGATGGTGGGGTGTGGGTGCCATGGGGAAGAGGGATACTCGCTACAATGATCGCCGTGCTTTTATAGACGCAGAAAAATCGCGGTGGCACAAGCAGACAGCGGATGGACAAAGCAAGCCGGACAATGCATTGGATATTACCCAATTCGGACGGTAGCAAGAATCCATAGCCGGCGATCATTCACCCACAAAAGAGCCACCCAGGGGCCACACCAAAGAGCGAGCTCTTGAATGCTCACTTCGAGTTACTCGCTTGGACCAGATGCTCTGCTCGGAAGACGACAATGAATCCTGTATTTGTGCTTTGCCTGCTGCTCAATCCAGAGAAAAAACCGAGTGCAGAATCTGAATTAGCGATAGTCCACGCAGTCGGACCATAGTCGGACACTTCACAGAGAGCAGGCCAGACCCCCGCGCGCGAGTTCGGAGTCACCGAATCCCGAGTTTGATTCCCGAAATTGTCAAGCACCCAGGCAGAAAAAGATCTCGAGGACGCAAATGTACAAGAGAGCATGGGAGGATGTCGGTGACGGCGACGCGTCCACGTTTTCGGCCTCGATGCCGATCGGCATTCCATAGCCACACATGTACAACGTCTTCTGTCTCTTAAACCACCACCACGTACTTCCCATCCGGAGGTTCTACACCCGAAAAGCCGTACAATTTTACATCCGGTATCTATTGCAACCTCTGAAACTGTGCGAGAAAGCTGTTCTCCTAAATGAGGCGGCCCGGGTGGATTTGAAGTTCGGACTCCGGAGTTACATACACTTGCGGCGATATTGCCAGTGCGTGGGCTCGGAGCACGGAACATTGCCCCTGAGCTTACTTCGTGGTCCTTCGCCGATTTTCGGACGGATGTCGTTCTATCTTTTGGAAGAATCGCCAGAACAGAACCATTGAGCGGAAGATTGGACTATAACGCTGCTCTTCATTAGCACGAAGCTGAACGCACCCGTTTTCTGGCGCTTGAAGAGAGTAATCCATCCAAGAAAATTCCTAGAGTGACTCAGTAATGCGCAACTCGAATCTATTCAGGGGATGACGTAGTTCTCGATTCAGGAGATTCACAACGCGACGCGTTTCCGGCACGAGATGGATGGGATGTGCGATTGCGGCCCGCCCCAAAAGCACACCGACTTATTCCATGCAGATACGGCGGATAATATACCAGGAAAACTCTTCTCAACTCGTGCACTTGTTCGAAAATCATTTTTTATGGGTCATCGATGCAAATTCATTCGAATTTTCGTTTTCTTATCGTCATGTATCTAGGACGTACAGTGACGAGATTGAAGCTCGTCTGCGCCATAAGCGTCTCCTCGGATAGCACATTCGGCGAATCGTGCTGTCAGGCGCCACAGCCGCACGTGTATGCCAGTATTATGCAGTAACGGGATTACAAGGGAGGATAACGCAACCGTGGAACCAAGTAGCAAGCGCAGGTGAGTTCGTGCAACAAAGGAAAGTCGACCGTAAAGGTGGTAGACAGGGAAGACCGCGGTGGAAACTGAGAGCAAGTCGCGCTTACCTCCGGGAGATTCCGCACAGTCGTCTTGGACTGTGGGTTCAGGCGGAGACCGACTGACAGTGAAATGCAAAGGATCTTGTCTATATTTACTGTCAGATGCCAGGCATCCCGATCAAGAAGGGGACACACAGTCAGGTCCTGATCATCGCCCAAGTGGCTTTCGCATTGGCGATTCTTTGCTGGCATCAATCGGCGTGGTATAGCTCCCTCATTAATCGTACGTGACGGTTTTCTTTTGGAACCAGGGTATCAAACGAACCTAATTCAACTGTCGGCGCCTCCGCCTCGTCTGATGGGATATCCGCCCTAATCAGTGGCGGACGTCGACCGAAATCATTATTGATTAAACCGGAGATAGTGTACAGCCTACATATCATCCAATAGTCCACAGAAACCATACATATTGTGTAGGGAGGGAGTACTGCGGCCAACTTGAAGTCGGGTTTACTATTGAGTTACATTGGTGAGGCGGCGGTGTATACATCTACATTATCCTTTACTGGTGGATCCGGAGCCGTGTCCGAAACATCGAAAGTGAGCTTGGAGGGTCGGCTGCGGTCCGGGTATGAGCGGGAGTAGGCGGTGGAGCCGATGCCAACGGGCCTTTGTGACTGGGGGTAAAGAGAATGAGGGGGTGAGATGAATGTGAAAGGATAGTGGGGGGCAGGACGGGACAGAGAGACGTACGTAATTTGCCTGCGGGTAGAGGATGTCAGAAATGAAGGAATGACGTGAAAAGAGGGGACCCACAGAACGGCGCGAGACGAGGTTGAAGCTCTGCTGCCCCACACGGGTTTCTTCGAAGAGCACGTTCGGCGCATCGGGTTGCGAGACTTCCTCCCGCCACGGGCGTGCGTTCAGTCTTTAGTCGGCGACGAAATACCAAGTCAGTAATTATTATACTGTACCTAAACTGGGAACTAGGCGAAAACCTACGTGCTGATGAGGGAGTTCGTGTAAAGCTTCGACAGGGGGAAGTCGATCATGAAGTTGCTAGATACAGCAAGTGAGGATAGATGAAGAGTGAACGAGGACAATGGAGACCCACAGAGTCGTATTCTGATCCACCAAGGTCAGTCTATGTTCGATGTATGCAGAAGCGATTCAGGAAGCTCACCGGGAGGACAACGAAGAGGATCATGTCGAGGAGAGACCCGGTAGCTGTGATGGACCCGGTCTGTACAGTTACTATGAAAGCGATGGAATCTCAGACATTTTGGCGAGGGATTACAGAGCAGGGATACGCACGACGAATGATCTTGTTGAGGTAGCTGTCTGTTGAAACGATTTTTGTTTTACGTATCCACTGACGGCCTTCGTTAGCATAGTTAACACCGTGAGAGATGCGACGAGGCACGCACGAGGGAGTAGACGAGAGAACTGGTGAGGAAGACGTCGCAGGCCGCGCTGGAGACGAGCCATGTGATGACCTCAGGGTGGAACTCATTGAACTGGGTGAATCGCGGACGGAGGGTGACGATTGTCGTGACTGCAATGCCACCGCCTAGTGAGGTGTAGGTATACACTCGAGGAAACACATGGAATAGGCTGAGCGCACCGAGGGAGACTATGGCGAAGATGGAGATAATACTGGGCAGGATACGGGAGCGGGTTACAACCCGAACGCGCCATGCAATGAAGAGTTGGATGGGAGTGGATACCAGAACCTCGTGACGAATTACTCAGCCATGGATGTGTGGACGAGTTGAAGGAACAACTCACAGTAAGGACTGCATCTGTGACGAGCATCAACAGTCACCAGAATTTTTATATGACAGTTGATGTCAGCGCATACCGGGTCGGAGCACTGTGGGTGGAGGCAACGTCAGAGGACATCCCAAAAGACGTCGACGTATCACGTACTAACGGGTGAAACCAATAGAGCCTCAGGCGTGGCTGCGAGATCGAGATGAGGTGAGTAGATCTGAGACAGTGAAATCCCACCCACCATAACGTATGATCAACGGCTCGTAAATCAACCCCACATCACAAACCCAGTTCACCGTTTCCATGATCACAAGGTAAAGAACCTGATAGGCACAATCCAAAAGGGATCAGATTTCGTCACCCGGAAGAGAGTTTGGAAGACTTGGGACGTACGAGATATCTAAACCACGGACGATCCCTATTGAAATGTATGCAATTAGTGGCCAGGAATAACCGCGTCGTTGCGACGCGTACTTTCTATAACGATGGTAATACATGAATGCCTATAATTCAATGAGCTGTGACGAGAGTTGGAGGGTGTAATGATATTCACCTGGACAATCATAATCTATGTCCACAGACTTCATTCAGTCTCTGAAACGCCCAGTGCAACAGGGCAACTCACCCCGTATAATAAGGTGTTGAGGATTACACCGAGAAGGAGAGGGCCAAAGCTATTATTGTCAGTGGCTGAAGCTCTCGAGCAGCCAGGGACAGACTCACAGGAGGGTGACGTTCGGCGCAGGAGGCGGGGCGGGGGCGAGGTCCGACATGGCTGCGGGAGGTGAGGAAGAACGGAGCCAAATCATCTACTTTATATGGCGCAGTATATATATAAAAGAGTACGGAACGAAATCGAATCTTGGCAAGTTGGGGAAGCGAACGCAACAGAGATGGCATCTCTAGGAAGACAGTGGTCAGAATTAACACGGAATTGTGGCGGCACTGAGACTGTCACCGTATACTACGAAGGCGTTACGGGCGTAAGGCCCCTCAGCGTCCGCGGGATTGGAGTGGGAGCGGACCATCGCGTTGCGGGGTTACCTGAAAATCTAGTACTCGAGGACGGCGATCCTGATTACTGTACCATTTCGACCGAGTCTTCAGGTGACGCGTGACGCGGCCCTCTGAACTGAAGACTTTTGGTCATGGTGACGGTGACATTGAATTTTTTTGGCCCAAATGGGCTTAAAAACCGCCAAAAAGTCTTGCCGGCATTTGCCGGCTTTCCATTTCAGGCAATTTTTGATCGTATTAGTCAGAATGAAGACTCGATAAACTGAAGACCTTAGGTGACGCGTGACATGGGCTGAAGACTTGGTCGAAATGGTACAGTAGTAGCCGTGGAACGCACATACGCGCCACTGGCCAACGCCACGAAGGTCTCCTCGTTTGATCTACCCTCCCTCGCAAAAGCGATCTGCCAGCGAAGACACTTCGAGGATATACGAAACACGTCCAGCATGAACATTCAAAAACCCGTCATATGTACATCAAACACGGCACATTTCTATCAATGGACCGCCTTTGAAACGGACGGCCGAAAGGCTGATTTGATAGCCCATCATATCATCAACAGTGCCGTGTCTTGCTGTACGCTCTCTAGCTCAACACTCCGTCCGCCAACAACATCCCCAATATACCTGGGAACCTCACCTAACACAAACCTAACCAAACCTAACTTTTCTAACCAAACTTAACCACCAAACCTAACCCCCCACGCAAAGCGGATACAAAGTTCTATTGTCAGCCGAGTTCGGCAACAGATGGCACGTGTGATGAGAATGTACCGTGTTTGATGCAAACACGGTACATTTGCTTATCAATCCGGCCCGTTTCATAGAGTGTGCGCACTCCGGCTGATGTACCGTGCTTGGAATGTTCATGCCGGACGTGTTTCGTTCATCCCGAGACACTTCTGAGGCCCTGGTCGCCGGGACAATGATTGCACAATCAGGTATCCATCGAGGATATAATTGAGAATACATGAGAAGTTATCCCATATCAGAAATAGGATACGGAAATAGCTACAAAGGATTCGCCGAGGAGGTGCTCTGGCGGTATGTACTAGGCTACGCGGCGCTGACGATGGCGCCGCCACTTGACTGATCAATGAGAAAATCGCATCAGATTGTATCGTTGTCGAACGTGATAACAATCTCTGTCATTGCGGATGTCGGCTCGTCGGACATTGTACAGCACTCTACAGCCTTACAGCACTGCGTGCATAGAACGAACGTCGGCTAGACCGGATCAAATCTTACCATGGTTTGATCCGGTTTAGCCGACGTGCTCCGCGCTTGACCATTCCGATCTCCAGCACGGCGGAACCCAATGTCTGACAACCAAATGCGACGAAACATTTCTGTGAGCTGGCATGATATGTCCAAATATGGATACAAAGAGTAAAAAAATGTGCTAGATACTTGATTTCGCTAATCTGGCTCGAACAAAGTGTACGGATAGGCGCCCCAAAGAGGTTGCATCTACGCCGAGACCCCGGCGCGCGACTGTGGAGGATAGACTCGTTTCCAATCTACCTATGAGCGGCAAATCTTACTACAGGTAGTATGCCATAGGCAGACTGATACATCTCGGACCGATCACCTGGGCGGCCTGAGTTTGACTTCATTTGATTGCCTCGGCGCAATCTCAGGTCCAATTTTTATTCTTAATCCTGGGGGAAAACAGGAGGTAGGGAAGGAAATGTACACTGTCTTAAATCCGCATCCTCAGATTTATATTCTACAGCCTTGAAGAACCATAAAGGTGTATTGAATCTTATCGGTGATCGGACTGAGATAACCGAGGAACGTCATCGGCAGGCTTCGGCACCGCCGATCGAAATCAAACTCAGGCCCAGTTGATTGATGGGCCCGCTTTGCCTACGGCATACTAGTGCCATCCACACAGTTGTTTACATTCCGCCTCAACGTGGGATCCCAAATTAGGGAATTTGATGGGGGCAGTGTTGATCTTGCCGAAGCTGCCGGTGAAGACGAAAAAACCGTTGCAAGTCCATGTGCAAGTCCAGCACAAGGTGTTTGCTCTTCAGTGTCTTCACTGTGCAGCTTCAGGTTTCAGGAAAGAGAGTCAAATACACATTCTGGGAGCTACGTATACATGACGGAATGCTACAGCTGATACCCGGAGTTAGGGCGCGCTGCGCTTGCCCTAACTCCTCGAAGGCGGGGCACAGTTGTCCCGCGATAGCATGCTAAATCCCATGAAATTGGGAGGACGGGCGGTGGTGGGGTGGGCGGGGCGCAAGCATGAGGGTAGAAAGGAAAGAGGTGGCTGACCGACACTGCATTGATTGCTTGGCGAGCGGAGCTCGAATATGCCGAAACCTTGCCGCCATCAAATTCCCTAATTTGGGATGCCACGTTGAGGCGGAAAGTCAACAGTGCATCCACACGGACTGAGATTTGTCAGGCTAGACTGTAGACACGAGCCCACGTAGAAGAAATGCCGGATGAGGGTGACATCTCCATCTAGTCTGAATCACTTGGCACACCCTTTAGGGGACTCCGGTTTGACGTGATGGAAACGTGACTGCACGTGCACTTCGGCGTTTGCCGCCGCGACCATTTTGGGAAGCGACGTCGCGTTTCTCTCTCTTCCTGCCGCCGCTACCGCTCTACACTCGACAATTTTGCTATACCAATGTACTCTTCAACTCCTTCTCCAAGTATGGAGTACAATTCCGCATTTGTTCCAGACGCTGCGAGCCCAAATGAAGATACAGCTCGCAATCTCTCCGCTCCATCCTTGCCCTCTGTCCTTTCTTCAGTAAACATGCACCTTGAATCTCAACAGATCCGTCCCCCGGTCTTTTCTCATTTCTCCCAATATACTTCGACTGCAATAAACCCGGATGACATCTTCTCCAGTTCCGGCACTTCAGAGTCGGACTCGGCGTATAATAAATTCTTTCGAAGTTTCCACCCGCCATTGCCGCCTAAGCCTCCCACAGACTATGAGACATTTTGGTCGTCTTCCCGGTCCACACACAGTTCGAGAAATCAAACCGTTTCAATGCATCAAATGCTTCTCCAGCCACCACCTTCTGCACACCCCATTTTCTCAGCATCTTCCGCCTCCCTTCGACTAGCCGAGGCTAAACGGGAACTCCCCCGATTCTGGACAGTTTCAGTCTTCCGAAAACTTCATTAGCTCATTCATACCCCTGCACCGAAACGGAAAGAGCATGCTTCTGTTCCTTCCGACACGCCGAGTCCTCAGGGACAGTCATATCTTTGCTGTCTCGCTGTGCTTCGCTTCGCGTTTCAGCGTTGATGGCGAGGGCGTTAAGACCGAGAGCTCTCATGTTATCCGCCTAGTTGGCCACTGTAGTGATGGCAACAGCGAAACAAGAGGTGGACGTACCATCTCCAGCTGAAGCAATGGTCGGGCAGATCACAAGGAGACAAGGATTCTCGGGGAACTTTGCAGAAGGGCAGAACTCGGATCTTTGACCACAGCAAGGATAACGATGATATATTTTGTGTAGTAGCTCGTCTTGCCGCTACCAGTCGGGGTTATCGCAAAGAGATTCACACCGTCGAGACTTTTGCAGACATCTTCTAACTGATGATCATGGGGGATGTATGGGACCGGGTGGGCTCAAGAATACGTCGAACGAGACTGTAGCCTTCTGGTGAGCTCCAGAGGAAAGGATCGGACATGAGGGGAGGAGCGAGGATGTAGACAGAGGTACGCGATGGGTTTGACACACGTCGGGTACAGTCGGCCCGGTCGAAGATGCACGTGAAGTCACGTTTCCCTCACGTCAAATCGGAGTACGGTATGACACCTGCCAGCTGAATCAGACTCCATACTGGGATTATATCGACTGTCATATAATTCCGTGGAGTCTGACTACGGGAGACTAATCTCCATCCATGATGGCTCAGCGGGCCCATCGGATTCTGACGACCAGGATGTGCCGCAGATAGGGTGAAACGGCCCGAGCTACTGTACTATTTCGACCAAGTCTTCAGCCCATGTCACGCATCACCTAAGGTCTTCAGTTTATTAGGTCTTCATTCTGACTAATACGAAAAATTGCCTTAAATGGAAGGCCGGCAGATGCCGGCAAGACTTTTTGGACGTTTTTAAGCCTATTTGGGCCGAAAAATTTCAATGTCACCGTCACCACGACCAAAAGTCTTCAGTTCAGAGGGCCACATCACGCATCACCTGAAGACTTGGTCGAAATGGTACAGTACCTCCTCTTGTCATTCCCGCCCGGCTGAAGTGCGGCCCTGCCCCGGCACTTTCACTTCCACTTCCACACTTAACTTCGCTCCCACACAGAAAACTGCGAGAGGCTCCCTCTATTTTCGCATCTTTGGCTGCTCACGCAAGCTACCCTCATCAACCACCCGGAAAGGACACATCGATCCAGAACTTGACTCTTTCATCCGAATTTGGATAGCATCGGTAACCTTGCTTAATTTTGTACACTTCACCCCATCTAAAACTGATGGATTCTGGGTGGCCTCTTCACTTCAAGCTGCTGTATCCCTCAGGAAGAGAGTCTACTAGTCTCGCCAAGTGCATATCTTGGCCCGCAGATTTATTGGGGACTGTACCATCCTGCCTCTAAATCCATATGGGTATTAGTAGACAACATCCATGCTAGTCGACGAGGAACTGAACTCAATATCACCCTATATCTGCAAAGACTTGGCAAAGATAGATTCCTCCCATATGCACCGTGACGCAAAATCCGGGTGCGAATGGATGCATGGTGCAAGAACAATCTTCCTGTGTTTACCACCAACCCGGCAGGTCTATGTTTCTATGATGAGATGCTGTGAAATTTCCAGCGCGTAGGTTGCCGTTCAGATTCAACACGCACCGTATGTTAGCTGGAATCGTCCGCCCTCCGAGAAATCTGGGAGAGCCGGTAATTAGACTCCACCCGATGACCTGTCGGTAAATGCTATGAGTTCCTTTTCCCCCTCTGTGCCACCATCCTTGTGAGCTTTTTTTTCCAGGAGTGGAAGTCAGAAGTCGGAGTTTCATTGAATTTTTACGAAGCAGTGTGCCTGCTATTGTGAATGCGCAGGGCGGCCACTATGGAAATGCATTACAGGGAGCATGCTGCAAAGAGCACATCGAATTAATTCACTGCGTTCCGGCCCCCCGTAGACAGAGGTCTGTCTCAGTTCGTGGACCTGGGTGTACCTTGGTCTACTGGGGTAGACGGACCCTGTGTACTCCATGTAGACACATGTTGGTCTCAGTTCATCTTCCGGCCGTCTACGTGCCGTATACCAATCATGGTCTACCTTCGGCTATCTTGATCTACGTTCGGCTACGTTCGGCTACTTCGCGTACTAGACATAGGTAGACCCAACTAGCCGCACCATGGCCTCCTAACTTGGCAATACTATGCACGTGAACAACGCAATCACAGGAAGGTCCATGGTTTCCTCGGCCATCTTGGTCTACCACTGTGTCTACCATTGTCTACCTGTAGTAGACAGAGGTACACCAAGGTACACCAACATAGACCAAGGTACACCAAGGTACACCAAGGTAGCCACACTGGGGCTACGGAGGGTAGACACATGTAGACATAGGCCTGTGTCTACCCCCTGGTCTACCCCAGTAGACAGACCCCTCTGTCTACGAGGGGTCGGAACGCAGTGATTTGTCAAGTCACGTTTCACAATGTAGAGGTAATAATACAACGCCTCCAGCCCTACCACGCCATCGTATGTTGAATATGAAAGGAAAGAAGAAGTAAAAATCGCATGGGCAGGAACGTATGAACACTGGATCCATAACAGAAAACACTTTCCGGGATTCTTTTTGGGCCGTCAACTGAGAGATTGAATCACTGCTTCTCGATACCGGGAATCATCAAGGGGAACTCGGCGTTGCACTCCTTCGACATCCTGGCGCGAGTGCTCTTCCCCTCGGGCGGCGGGAGTGGCTCTGTGCGGCTGCGGCCGTCCGGCGTCTTGCGCACGATACGGAAAGTGTAGTTCTCCTGGGTGGAGCGGCCGAGGAGCGACATTATGCCGCGCGGGGAATTCAGGGTGCTGTTGATGTTGAAGCCCTTGCATTATTTCGCGTGAGTGGATGGTTTTTCTCTGGAACTGCAGGGAAACATACCCAGTAGTAGTGACCGTCGTAGCTGGAGGAAAGGTGGTAAGCATGCATACAAGTGTGTAGTCAATAGTTCGGGATTCACAGTTTGCCTTTGGCTGGTTCAAGCAGATAAAGACAAACATCAGCGCCGAATGATAGGTCAAATACGAATACGCACTGGCCATGAGCGAATTAGACGCGAGGCCGTAGTCCTACGAGATCTCTTCAGTTTGAAACAAAACAATAACAGGCTTGAATGAGAGCTCACCTGGTGGTAAATCGCCTGTCCGCTAGTGACCATGCGAACGCGTTCGATTGAGACGGTTTCGCCGGCCATGACGCTATGTGCCCAAGTATTATAACGATGTACAGGAGTGGGACGGAAGAAACAAACGAACGTAATGCCCCAGGTGGTCGAAAGCTGATGGGAGGTCTCGCGTGTCTCCTCTTTCGTCGAGTCGGTCGAAATGCTTATCGAGAACTCGGAGCCACCGACACCCGGGATCGAGATGCTCTGACTCAAGGAGATACCGGCTGTGTATGCATTTATCAGTATATTGCATTTTGATTATATCGCAATCCTCACCGTGCGTCGAGATGGAAAGACTCGCGCGGCTGGAGTTGGTCCACGTCTCGGTCCACGACGCCTGAAACTCCTGCATGTTCTGGCTGTTGTCGTACATCCACACGATCGTGGATGATTCGATAGTGTCCGCACTGTTGCCTGCGATGCGCGGAGCACCGATGAGGACGTTGTACGAGTACCAGCTGGTGCGATGCAGTCAGCGGATGTACTGCAATAGGACATGGTCGATATGTGGATGAATCGAAACCGACTTGCCTCCAGTCGTGCGCGAAGGATTCGTTCAGGGCGATGTCGCCGAGACCTTGCATAGTGCCGCCGCGGCGGGCATTGAATCTGTCGTACGCCTGCTGCTTATACCAGCCGAGGTTGGCAAGGTCTTCCCAGCTAGTACGCGGTCCAGCCATTGTTGTGTTAGGTCAAGTAAATGTGGGTAGATGAGAGAAGGTGGGGAGGGATGGGGAGGGACGCTATTCCGATGCGCGTTTATAACTGCGTCGCCGCCGATAGAGTGCCTCGACCGCTTTTTCGTGATATATGCAACACAATCAGTTGACCGAGTCGCGTGAGCCTTGAGTGGGGAATAGAGAGGTACAGCGATGGACGGTGGCTGGACAGAGGAATGATTCTTGTGAACCCATATTAAGTGGCGTGCGAATAACCTCACACACCTACCACACCGACCTAACCAGTTAAACCAGGGAGAGCCGAAATCACCGAGATCACGCACTCTTTCGCTCCACCGGTTGCAGCGATTTCACCTATCGCAGATTGCTTTGAGCGCCCTATGCTGGTATATCTATGTATTGGGCTCAAGGGGAAAGAGCGCGGAGTCAACTACGGCACCCCTACGAGATTTCTGGGTCAACATGCTTTCGAAGACAAATCTCCGCCAGTAGCGGGAGCGCACTTACCCCCCAACGTACTATTGTTACAAAAACGAACGACCACATGCTAGCCCCAGCCATACATATGCGCCACTTGGTATCCGCGATTTGTCCGTAACCTGCGTTTATGAGTTACGACAGGAGGAAATGTTCCAACGGTTCAAGCATAGTTGTCTGCCGCGTCGTCAGAAGTGAATTCAGGTGAGGGAATGAACGTTTGTGCTGAAATTGAAAATTCTGAATCACCTGAATATCCGGGATCCATGCATGTTGTTCTAAGACAGCGTTTTCGGCATTTAGAATGAAATTTAAGAAGCCTACGTACGGCTGGAGCTTGGGTCCAGAGGCCTGACGTACGAAAGAGGTTGGCACTAATATTGGAAAGTGAGTTCTCATTGGACCCGCTGTAGTAGCGCCGGAGATTGCACGAGCCGGAACCGTATTCTTAGAGAAGAAAAGCCGCACTGGAGACATTTGGGTCTGATTGGGCCGCCACAGAGTGTCGGCGTGAACATTTCGCTTACCTTTCTGCACCAGAGACTCTGCACATGCGAGGTATATTCGGAGCCGAGTCTCAAAAGTGTGAATGAGCAGATGGATAGATATCAACCACTTCAGCGTAGAGTTTCGATATACCTTTCTCGTGACAACTCCCGCACGCAGCAGCGGCCCCGGGCCACCTTAATCCATCTCCAATGTCCACGACTCCACGTCACCGATTGAAGCTTTCATACACATGGCCAAGGGATTCCAGATGCGCACGAACGAGACTTCGACTTGCATACGGCCTGAGAGTAAGGCGCCTCGGAGTTGAGATGTGCGATGATCCAGCCAGTTCCTCCGGGTCGAGGCTCGGACATCTCGGATGATAAGTTAGCTGGTGGAAAACCGTGACGTCCGGTCGAGATAGTGCGTTCCGAGCGTGCGACGACGGAAAAGCTCCTGCAACTTGGCGTCTTGAAAAGTATGTCTCAGATGCTCAGGGTGTCTGAATGTCATCATTTTCACCTGTGATTCATGGGGATTCGGGAATAATACAAATATATCGCGAAATTGAAATTCAACTCGGGGGGCGAGTTCGAAGTCAGAATAAACAGGGATTTGGAAAATGGACTGAAGGCGTGGCGTGATATCCATCTGGTAGTACATTTTTGCGTCGCTTTAGACAGCGTTGGGCGTCCGGTCGGAAGGGTGATACGCCGGGAACTCGAGCTCATCATCTACGGAAATGATATCAAGTCAGAAGAATTATGAGCCCTATGAAACGAGTCGAGTGAACACGTACCAGGTGATGAAAGGAAAGGCCACTCAAATCGGCCGCCATGCACATGGAAGTGCAAGCCGCCTTTGATTAGGCGCCCGATCTTCTCCGCGTGGATGCTTTGAGGGAGCACGCGCCGCTCGTCAATTGTGTCCGAAAGCGTCAGGTCAAACGACGCAAGACGGATGCACTGTGCACCTCCGCGTCGGGCACGGCCGCGCGCTTGCAGCATTTTGACGAGCGGATCATATCGGTAGCTGCCGGTGGGCACGGGTTCAGAGATGGATAGTGTGCGGAGGAGGGGGAGCAGTGTGGTGGATTCGAGATGGCCGTAGATCGTGCGCGGGGTGCGACTGGGTCTGTAGTTCAGGTGCAGAACCTCGATGGACGGGACTGTGCCGAAGAATTCGACGAGGGCGAAGTCCTCGATGTCCGCTACATGCAAGGTGAGGTCGTTGATGACACATCCGGACCGGGATATGAACGCTAGGAGGGAGGTTATGTCGGCATGGTCGTAAATAGCACGAGTAAAGCCAAGCCGACGGAGACGCGGAAGGGTCAGCGCATCGAGGAGGGGGAGATAATCCAAATGCAAGGATTCTAGAGCAGGAGGAATTTGAATGGGTTCTAAGACAGAGGTCTGGAACTGGCGGTTGATGGACACTTTCAAGTGAACGAGGGTAGGGAAGCGCTGGAAGATCGCGGTGCATTCTGTTATGGAAACTGAACGCTCTATCTCGAGGCTCGTCAATGCTGCAGCACCGATGGGTACATTAGATAGACTGAATATCCCAAGTAACCGCACATCCCGGAGCTGCGGCGTATCCGTGAACCCCTGAAGGTCTCCAGGCTCTAGGAGCGGGTAGCCATTGAGGGATAAAGAAGAAAGGAGTGGGAATGGTCCCACTATACGGCGGCGCCGGTACGCTCGCGGAAAGGAGATCTCGAGGCGCCGCCACCGTGCCGAATATTTCGAGATCACGGTATTCAAGGCCCGGGGGATATCCGCACGGTTTTCAGAGCAGCGCAAGGTCAGTGAAAGAGGGTAACCATTCGCGCGACTGAACCACGTTTCAAGAAGATTGTGAGCGGATTCATACTGGTGCTCCTCCGGACCATCCCACTGCGCGAATCCGTGGGGCCGTGACCGTTTCCCGTGGAAGGTGAAGTCGAGGGAGCTCCAAAGTTGAAAGGTGGACACCGCAATTTCTCTCCAGCGTTGGCAGATCTGTACCAGCAGTAAAGGCGCAAGGTGCGGCCGAGGTTGCACGCGTCCATCGGAGGGGAGACAGTGGATGAGAATGTGGCGGATAATCTCGACTGGGGCGTCGTGTACCGGGTACGAGAAAGAAGAGAGTGTGGCCTCCAACTCCCTGCGCTCGTTGTCCAGAACTTCGGGTACGTCCGACTCAAATTCTGAGCCGAGTTCGGCGATTGTCGTGTTTATCTGGGCCAGGCGTTGGCGTTGGAGATCGCGCCAATGGCGAGCATGGTCCGATGCGGTTGAGTCGGAGCATTCCATGTCTTCGCCACGGTGTGGACTCCGAGGGGAGAAGCAAGCAGATATGACAGGAGATGGTGGTTGTGTTGTGATGATCCTTCTGGAAGTAATAAAACCACTCAAGCGCACGGACCTCAGTAGCGTTTCTCCGGACGGAACTACAGTTTGACTGCAAAAATCAGAAAGAGTAATAAGAAAGATCGTACCCAGATTTCGTGACATGGGACGGCGCTGGATCCCCGAGGCTCCTAATACAGACAGCTTACAGCTAACGTCAGTACCGAAGGCGCGAACGGAAATTTCTTGTTTTGGGATGTTTTCAGAGAATTGTCAATAACTCACCCAGCTCTGAACCGATTCGGATGAAACCTAGGTAGATCTGTCGGGCTAATTCAAGCGCAATTAGTGATAGAAACGAATTTGTAAAAATATTGTTTATTAGGTAATCTGTGGTTTTGGGCTGTTTTTGGGCTGAATGCTGTCTAGCATGCCCAGAACATGTCCCACTGGATAGAACGCAGTATGACCTACAATACATTGATTTTGTATGCTACTTCAGTGGGTGAGTACCAATTTATTTCAACCCAGTATTCGGGTAGATTTTAAATCTTTTCAATCCTGACTTGGGTTGAAGTTGGACGTTACCACATACCTCACACCTATCATATCACCCTCATTCAGGAAGTTCCAATGAATGTGATCAGGTCTCCACCGAAGAATTCCCCTCGAAGCGGACTTGACGAATTTCCGACACGGTTCACTGGCCGGTTTTAATGCCCCATGTACGCCCTGCTACCTTCCAGGCGAATCCAGTGGCCATACTCTGCGCCCGCGACATTACCTCAACTCTCGAGAATTTACCGGTCCATCTAATCCATTGACCCACAAAATACCCACAAAATTTATGCGTACAGGAATTTCTGCAACGACCCAACAAAATGGATCCACGGATAACGTCGATGTTACAGTATCTGGGACAGATTGGGCTGTTGTCGAAAGGAGTCGACTTTCGGCCCATTGCAACTCCATCTTCAACTTGTGCTCGCCCGCCCTGTACCTCGCAGTATTGTGCTATATTCTCGATAATTCCCGGTAAGCACCTACTTCTAGACCAAATTCTTGCCACGTTAGGAGCCGTTCGAATTCTCAAAAGACTGATACTAATTCACCCAACCTAATGTATTAGCTGGGAACTGCACCGTTTACTGACGATTTAAGGTTTCCGGCTTGCTGGACCGGAGACAAGCTTGCTCCGACCGCAGATGTTGTTTATGTTCTGCAGCACACTCACCCGGATCACGGTTACCTGAGTGTCAACATGTCAAGAGTGCACTGAGCTGTAATCTCTTTAGTAGCGTAAAATCGGTATCTATCTGGCATCACATGCGTTAAAGTAACACCCCAGCGCACTCTTGGCTTCCAAATGTGACATCATCAAAGTACGGCCCTGTGGTGCGAATTGTTTCAGGATAGATTTTTGCGACATGTAAAAGAGCATATACCAAGGTGGTTGAGGATGTCAAAATCGATCAAGCTGTTCCCGGTCACGCAGTTGGTGTTGTCTTGCCCTGGGCAAGCAACAAGATTCTGTTGCGTGTCGTCCACAATGTGGATTTCGCCGCTGAAAAGAAAGCGGATGTCAGCGGTTATTACGGTGAGGCGGTTTGATTAAAAAAGCCACAAGAGGGGTGCGGTGGGGAAGAGGGAGTGGAGGGAGCCAACGACGCACCTAGAGTGCTGGAAGCCGACGGCTTTGGGCGGGACGATCGGAATAGGGTCGTGCTGGTTGGTGACGAAAGTGAGGCCGAGCTAAATGCGGCGGGCGCCGATATCATGAGCCGGCGGATTGAGAAACGAGGGAGGACGCACCTTGCTATCGAGGAAGTTCGCCCACGCCTCGTTCCCACCGCGCGGCATGCCGAAAGTCACGACGGACACGTCGACGGAGGGATCGACCGCGTCCTTGATCATTGCACCCGTCATGGACGCAAGTGCCGCGCCTGTGTGGAACATAACGATCGGCAATTAATGCGCCACCGTGGAGCACAGAATATAGTGGGACGCACCGAGACTGTGCCCCGTCACAGCAACCTTTTTAACGCCTGTGCTCTTGAGGCCAGCCAGTACGCCAGAAAGGAGTCCATCCGCCGTGCGCTCGAAGGTGTCCTGGAACCCGTCGTGCACCTGGATATCCGCTGCGGAAAGGTTTATGAATGACATGGCATTCAACGAATGCGGGAGGAAGACGCACTGCCGGCGGCCTCAGGGAAGCGCGAAGAGTTGAGGGGAGTCAAAGCGAGTTCCGCGTCGTTCAGCAGGGAGAGGCTGGGAGACTATGTGAGTCTGCAAATAGGCAGATGGAGCGCAGACACGCACAATTTAAAGGGATCCGTCCCTTCGTGCGCGACGACGAGAGTTTGCTCATCTGCATCGTGGGCGATGTAATCTATGCAGGTAACCATCAGTGCCCCGCCTCGGGCGTATGGAAGACATACAGAGTGGGATAGCGCCTTCGTCTGCGAAAAAGGTTCAGCGAGCTGGAGAGAATGAGGGAAACAGACGCACCTCCCCCAGACTGCAAGAACGTGATGTTCTTGAGGGCTTCGCACGGCGCACCGCATGACCACGACGTGATTGAGGCACTCGAGCAGTACGCGACACGTGAAAACTGCGCCGGGCGCAAAAGAGTACTGTTCACCGTCGCAAGCGATACCGGGGTCGGTGTGCCCGTGGCCGAGTCGGCTGATGTCGAGGGACCCAGTCCGAAGATCGGCGCGGAGAGCGCGGCAGGGAGGAGCGAGAGGAGCGAAATGAAAGTGAGCATTGTCGATTAGATGGACGGCGGGAGTAGAACGAAAGAATTAAGTAAAACTAAAAGTGGCTCTGCCAGGAGAAAGGAAAGGAGAGCAAAAAGAAGGAAACACAAGGCGGACGATGGGGAAAGGAGAAAAGAGATTAGAGTGATCCACCGCCCCCGGCTATAAATGCCGCCAGTGACGAGGAACTCAGCAACTCAACATTGAGTGATCGTGTCCCAGCATGGCAACGACACGGCAATGCCAAGAGAAATCTATGGGGGATAGCATTTGTTCAAAGTGGGGCTCTTGCACAGGGTGCAGTTCAAATTCTGCTTCCAGAGCTCAGAACTGCGAAGAAAAAAGAATGGGAAACAAGCGTTGAGTGGTCACTGCGTTGAGCGGGTCCCTGGAAACGTCCGTTCCGCCCGTGTGGCGATCCGGGTGGTCTATCTCCATCTAGACACCTAGACCGTGATAGCCTACGGCGCTTACCGTTCAACGCAGATAACGGTGTAGCGCAAGTTCAACCAAGTGACTAGCTGATCCCGCTCGGAAGACGCGCCCCTCAAGTCCAACAAGCCCGTTCGCACAATGGCTCTCTGTCAGGGCTTGGAGCTTTGGTGCATACTACATAGACTTCAAAAACAAACACATATGTAATCAGTAACAGCAAGCGTCACAATGTAGCCAACTTGTAATGATTCAGCGTAGAAGGATTACACTTGAATAGCTTGAATAACGACCTTTGCAAAGTTTGTCGTTTCCTGGGATTCATAGGAATGCCGACATGATGAAATTTTCCTTTATTATCCTCACAATTTTAAATGGGGCCCCCCATGTATAAGGTGATCCGGGCATGTTATGAGGTGGTAATCTCCGTCCAGTATCACTCGGAAATATGTACTTATCTCGCGCTTGATGAGTTTGGTCGTGCTTGGTGCGATACGTCAATCGCGAATCATCACGTGTCTGTTTCCTGCCTTCAGATTGCACTTCGACTTGACTTTGACTCGACCAAGGACTCCTCACCACCAGGGATTACGTTTCTCTTCTTAGTCGACTGATTGTATGGCACATCCACTGGCAGAAACTTCACAACTTTTGCGTGCGCTCCCTCTTCCGAAATCCACGGGGACCAGCCATTCTGGAGCGCTCGAGCACCGCAAAACCGAGGAAGCCACGTCGCCAATCGATATAGCACCCCCCGAAGTCCTTTGCTACATCTTCACCTTTGTCCTACCGGTGGCTACCGCCAGTTCCGACCCGATACCTGTTCTCCGTGGCCACTCACGCCACTCACCACTTGAATCCTGGATCTTGGGTGGTCCATGGGCCATCGGCCAAGTGTGTCGGGAATGGCGCGCGCTCGCTTTGAATTTCCCGCAGTTGTGGACCTCCATGGTCGTGCCGAGTGTCATTTTACCCCGCGAGCGTCACTTGCTCGATATCCAGCTCGAGCGCACTGTAAACGCGCCCTTGGATCTCTTAATCACTTTCGAATCCGTGCAGAACCGGACAAAAACCCCCGTTGAAGGATTTATGCAGAAACTTGTTGGATGCTGCGGCAGGTGGCGCTCGCTTCAGCTCCATTTTGACATTGCAACGCCTCTCCATCAGGCATTCGATGTGCTGGGACCGCTTCCCCTCCTCAGGGAGCTGTTTCTTGGTGGTTTTTCCCATCTCGTGAAATTGGATTTCTCTAAAGACGCCCCGAATCTCCGCAAGGTCGTCCTCGGCTATCCCGGAGAAACCTTTTATCAGATCCGCGATATCCCCCTACCATGGGCACGACTCTCCATTTATAAAGCCACATATCCAGATGGATCGACGCACTTTAGGAATCTTTCCATGACACGGAATCTCGTCGAGTGTGATCTCGACTTTGACACACAGACCACAGACGCACTCATACAGCACCCTGGAACATTAACCCTCCCGCAGCTGCGTCGCCTCGTCATCACCAGAGATATATTCCTTGACTGTCTCGTCGCGCCTGCTCTTCACGACCTCCAGGTCCACGGCGCAATCGACCACGTCCTCTCCTTCCTCCGCACATCCGCATGCACATTGACACGCCTGACGCTGTTCAAATGCAACGCGCGCACCGACCCCGAGATCCTCCAAATCCTGCACAACACCCCGTCGCTAACCCACCTCGCTCTCGACTTTCCTGGGCCATCTTCCTCGACGAACGGCCTCATTTCCGCACTCACGATTCGCCCCGGCGGAGCGGACGGCCCCGGCGTCTGCCCCGGCCTCACCTCCCTTTCCTGGGGCGATCGCAACGACACCATGGATTGGTCTGCGTTCGTGGATATGCTGGAGTCGCGGTGGCGCGTCTCCGGATCCGAGCCCGCTCATCGCGGGCTTCGTTCTGTCCGTGTCTACCTCAGACGCCTGGAAATGCGGAGCCAGCTTTTGCCGGTGCTTGTCGAGGAGGGATTAGACGTGCTTGTCCTCAGTTCTCGCACAGGCCACCCGATGGAGGTGTGGAGGGAGTATTTGTTGGAATAAATGCAAGCCGACACGTGTTTCACATACGTGATGTAACACGTATCAGGAAGGAGATGCACAGCAGTGTTGTGAGACACGTCTCAGCTGGTCTGAAACATTGTCCTCTCCATTGTTCAACATGTCTGTTTGTACTTGTATATTCCCATTGTTCTCTAGAGTATAAAAGCTCGCCTACATCTTGGAATAAACCATCGAATCTTATTTTCCCCTTGCTTCTTCCCCCCCTCTTTTGGATACCCCATTCTCACAGTATTGAGTGCGAATCAAATTTGAGGCGATGGGTCATTATTTAACGTAGCGCAACCGTGTCTGGATGAAACACTGCTCGTTTTCATTATCCCAGTCACAACGTCAGCTTGAGCAGAAAAGAGTGAACGATCGTAGGCCTATTCATTTCAGAGACTGACCGCACCATGAGTCGGGCGCGACCAGGATCGCACTGCAAGAAAAAACGAAAATGCTGACTGCGCAGCCTTTTAGAACAGGGTCTGCAAGTGGAGGGAGGGAGATATAGGATTGAAGAAAATCGACAAAAAAAAAAGAGCACTGAAGGCGGAGAAGCCCAGGCCCGAGTCGAACGGGCAACTCTGCCTATCTTTACACAGAAATTAGGTTATAGAGTCCAGGTGCGCGTCGCGCGCTACTGAGCCTTTCCACTCGTATCCCATTCTTGTAGATGTACAGTAGGTTCAGAAGCTAGACAAAAAGTCGTTGATTGTTCTGACATGGCCCGGCAGCGCCGAGTCGGACGGAAATTCTGCCTTTGTGTACGGGTCACCCCAGAAATGGAGTACAGTACAAGTGCGCGCCGCGCACTACTAGACCGCTCTCTAACACCACAAAACCTGGCCAAGTAGCTACATTTATGTAAGATGAACGAGAGGAGATGCGTATGTACCTCCACGAATAACTGCGCCGTGGAAGGAAGCGTGAATGGACGCCAACGATGATCGTGAACGTGTTCATTCCACGGCAGATACGGGGGCTAAAAGCTACCGACAAAAGAGGAAAAACGCACTGCCATTCGACATATGGCCCAGCCCCGACTCGAACGGGAAATCTGCATCTGCAGTTATTGCGGTAATGATGCCGGGCCACTGAGCCTTTCGCCGTACTTTTGGTCCTGGCATAGCCGTCTGTTCGATTGTTAGTACTCGGTGGCCAGGAATAAATCCGATGTATTGCGAATTGCGGCGTGTCTCATCAAAGACCGGGTCGGTGGAACGACTACCAAGGGCGGGGGGGTATGTTAATGTTCAAGTCGAGGGAGATGTACCGAAGAAAACTGACAGAGAAAAATCTTAGACCAACTTGTCACGGCTCACCCCCGAGTCGAACGGGTGAATCTGCATCATCAATGTCCAGGTTGATCCAGATTGAGTGCAGGTGTGCGCCACGCCTTGCCCCTGTATCCATCCTTGAATAAATGACTCTGCTTACTTAGAATTCAAGAGTGATGTACCTCGTGAGAAACCCGCCGAAACAAAAGCAGGAAAAGAGTAGGTAGGTAGGTAGGTAGCATTACACGGCACGGTCCGAATCACGAACGCCGGTTCCAGGGATTATCCCGGTGTACAAAGCAAGTTAAATTACACCATCGCCCCTGGACCTCTCTCCGCCATCTAAGCCCCAGTCACAGACCCCATGAGTTTCCCCATGCCCCACGGTAGACCCCAGACAACGAAAAGAAGCAAATCAGTGACCTGGAATAGTTAGCTTCCGAACAAACCTTCAGACAATTCTCCGACCTGGACAGTACACTGGAATGGCGTAAAATTCCTCAAGGACCTCATGCACGAATTTTCCAACCAGAACAATTGTGGAGCGCTCGTAAATCATGGCTTTCAAAAACTCAACACTTGAGAGTTCAGCCAATTTTGTTTGCATTTTGGGTACCGCGCGGAAAAGTTTACCAAGGAATATATTGCGCAGGTTGAGGACAGAGAATGTGCCATTCTCATGCCGCGCCTTACTCAGTCCTTCCCACTATGTGATCCCTGAATGAGTACGTAAATCGTAAGTAGGCATGGATGCAGCGTTGTTCAATTCAGACTCGGATTGAGTGATTGATTGCACCAACAAGAGTCGTGGCCACACGACTGCAAGGAGAAATAAAACGCCCGGTACGACCGGCGAACGAAATCATTTACCGAAGAAAAGCGGCAGGAAAAAGAAAGAAAGAAGAAAAAAAAAACAGTAAACCAGAAGACGGCCCAGCCCCGAGTCGAACGGGAGACTCTGCTACGTGTAAATGTGCCAGTCTATGAAATAATAGAGTGCAGGTGCGCGCCACACGCCACTGAGCATTTCCCCTTGTATCCGGTTCCTGAACAAGTGAGGATGTTTAGAATTCGAGAGTATAGTTAGTACCTCATCAGAATATTTATTCTCACCGCGCGCTACCCGATATTTGATCCCTCCCTTACTTAGTGTTCGTTCCGGTCTTCCACGAGGCACGCCGCGATTTCAAATCCGCCGGGTTGATTCATGTCGCCTATTACTTATTACTTACTTACTTACTAACAATCAAATGGCAGAGACATCTCGGGGCCAGAATTGATTATATGTTTATCAGTTGCGCCGCAGGATTATCATGATCATCATCGTACTTACTAACAACTGGCTGGCTCGCCCGACACCCCTCCAACGCGGTGCTGCCCCATCGCACGCTCGCGTCTGCCTTTTCTTCAAGTTTAGTTTTCGATACCTAGCCTAGCTTCCGCGGGATCCCGTTCTCGCAACATCCACTCCACATCATCTAACTCAGTAACCCTATTAGGTTTGTTTAAACAACTGGCGTTCCAATGGGAAACACTGTTGAAATTTTGTTCTGTTAAACAGCGATCAATCAGGTGTTCAACAGCAAAAAAGTAGTGTCACTAGTGGGGTTCGAACCGAGATCTTCAACTTCAAATTGGGAACCAAATAAAGAAACAGCAATAACCACTTGCCCAGCAAAGCCTTTGCAAACCAGTTTCACATTAGGCCCCATTGCTATATCGTGAGAAAACAAGAAAGAGGCTAACGATAATTGCGTGAACTACTTCTAGTTTCCAAATAAATGGTTAGTTCAACAGTATGGCATGTATTCTAGCTCATGTCCACTAGGTAAATCTCTGGTTTATAAGTGTGAGGTTGGAATATACTACAAGACTCCTCTGCTTTGCTCTGGCACTTTACAGAGGCCGAGAAAAAAGTGAGAGGCAGAGAAACAGAAATATGGGTAACTCAAAGCCAATATTAATTTACTAAACCCCGGATTTTAACAACATGAAAAGGGACCTGACCTTTTCTATTCAACCAGGAACTACTGCACAGGTGGCTGCAGTTGAACAAGTGACATGTGCTGCAGCAACATGATGGCATTCCAGGAAAATTAAGCTGTGGAGCTCCAGAGCCCATACATATGGTTGGAAGCTCACGCTCGCTCTGCAGTTCAGAAGAATGGAAGCTCATGGTTCAAATGATGATGCCAGGAGAAACAGAGGTGCACAGCTGTTCAACCAGGTTGCTCAGGTCAGCTGTGTTGTCAGAATATAAAACATGTTGTTAAGTGGTTGCTCAGAAGGCAAGCATACATACATATCCTCAACCATTCCCTGTTATGTAACATCGAATTTACTTCGTGGACCTTAGTATTCAATTCTTTACCTCTCAGCTCACTATGGCAAAGGTTATTGAGGTTTCTATGCAATGATTTCTCGTGGTCCAAAGAGGCTGTGAACATGAAACACTGGTGGTTTCTATTCCAAGCTTGAAGCTTTATTGGTTCCCCTGCCACAGTTGCTACTGGTAGAGTGGTTACATGCATGTCTCCCTTTACTTCCTGTGGACTTCCAGAGGCTTGGAGTTCGAGCCATGGTAGTGGTTACTTTTTACGCGGAGCATGTTTAAACCATGCTTGAACTGAACCATGTTGAATAGTGTTCAAAACCTGATCAAGTAAAAACAGTGTTTTAACGAGGTGCTTCTGGAAAGCCCTGATGCACCTGCAGTTGCTGTTGCACACTGGGTGATTAACAGAACAAATTTTCAACAGTGTTTCCCATTGGAACGCCAATTGTTTAAACAAACCTAATATAGATTTATTCTAACTTGAACACGATCAAGTTCTTTTTGCTTCCCCGGCCTGTCCCTTCTAATTAGAGGGGGTATTCGGTAGTGGCAGGTGAGTTGGATGGGCTTTGCGATATGTTGGTTGATATAATTCTAAAAAAAAAGATACAATTTCTGCCTCCCACGGCCCACGGAACTATCGATATCCATGCGTCGCGGTCGGCACTTCACCTCGCCTACCGGGCAGGCGGAGAAACCAGGGGACCAGACTGGACTCTGGAGGGATATTCGATATAATACCCTCCCTGGGCCCGAGCCGATGTTCCAGGGGTCTGGGGCCTGGGTCAGGCGGGAGTACTAAACTGTATGTCGGACGATTTCGGGCTTGTATGTATCATGTTTTGCGTTCGTCGCATCTCCGACGCTGGCATTGCCCAGCGGCGGCACATCCCGCCGCGCCTGGCTCAGGCACCGGTTAGCGTTGATTGGCTTGTCTGAGTCATGGAGCCCGATTGCCGGGCCAGCATATGATTCGGCTCCGATCAGCGATATTGGCACTCGCACTCGCACACCCATGCTACACGCCTATCTGATCGAAAGCCGGAAACCAGCTGGAGGGGGACGCGTGGTTAAGTGGAAGTGCCACAAGTCCTAGCCGGAAAAGACCGGCTGCTGCAATTCATTTACGTAATGGTTGCAGCCGTGGGTTCGAACCCCACAGAACCACCGGAATATTACAGGCCAACTAAATTCGGAATCGGACACCTTCGACGGCATGATTGGGTGAAATTCCCAGCAACCTGGTGGCGGATCAGGGAATGCTTCTGCAGACTTTGTACCCGTACTACAAACATCCCAATAAAAAAAAAAAAAAAAAAAAAAACGGAAACCAGCTGGCATTTTGAATCACTGATTGCAGTGGCCGGCAGCCTGGTTTGCCAGCGGAATTCCAGTGGTTACCAGGCGCCAAGTAGCTCTGATGAAACCGATGGCTGACCCGCTGGATTTCAGTGGTGGTGCCGGCGGCTGTCAATGGCCCCGCACGTGTGGTTGATGCGAGTCTCAGGCTGTCTCAGGCCTAAGTTAACGGTGACTTTGTATCGCATTGAGGCTTGCAAGGAACCCATCCTATGTCGCGTGGACCCCTCTCCATGTTTTCTTAGATGTATGGCTATGGGATCCTCAAGTTCACATTAAGGTTTCAGCCTGTGTTGCTGGCTACTACAACGTTTCATTACAGCCAGACTCAGTACGGGGACTTAGCATTGAAATGGATATGTCTTGGGTACGTGCTTGAGGACCCTAGAGCCCAACCTTAACACCAACTTACGTAGTTTGTGTGACTGACTGGTTATGGTGTCTTTTCTCTTCTTTCTGTGGTACTTTTGAACCGCGGTTCGATCCTTATTGCCGCCATTCGTTTTAAATATTAATTTCTTTCGTGCAGCAGAACGGGCCACATGTCCGATCACTGGACGCCAGTGGTGTAACGGCTGCCAGCAGTGATCTACTTGGCGCACGGATACCAATGGTTCACGGCTGGAAACCAACGGCTGATCGGACGCCTGGTTTCCGGCTTTCGATCAGGTAGGCGTGTACACCCTGGCACGTTCCGAAAGGGGACATCGCTGGGCTACAATATTATCCTGCTTCTTATCCCCGCTTGATCCCGAAACTCTTGTATGTACACCAGTGCGAAGACGTTGCGTTGGCAGATATAACTCCCAACGAGGCTTTGCGTTGCGTTTGTCGGCTCTCGCCCGAGCGGCGGCAGTGGGCAATGGGCACATCCCGCCCGCATCTGATGCGCCTGATGGCCGCTATCGGGCACCCGGCCGATATGCTACAGTACCTCCATTGCGGATGATTGCCACTTGATTGCCACGCATCAGGTGGCGAATCCACGTAACGCGGAAACGACTCGAACAGCGCACCACTGCGAAGCAAAGAAGTTACCCGTGGGCCGTGGAACGATCCTTCCCGCCACTGGCAGTGGCTGGCCGGCCTACTGAACAATCGAACACTGACAGTACGCGAGAGGCTCAGTCGCGCGGCGGCAGGATTACGTCCGGCCCCATCCAAAGTCAATGCAGATGTATTATCATACACCCCCCGTTCGACTCGCTCGGGGTGGGCCATCAGCTGTGGTGCTAGAATTAATTGCTTTTTTGTTGTTGTTGAATCATCCATCTAGAATCCTGTACGTACTCGCGCACCTCGACTTTTCGTTTCTTTCTTTCATTTTGCAGTACTTAAGTACATGTATCTCGTTCTTTCTTTTTATTGGGGGGGCTTGCCCCCCCTTTTTCTGATGTACACCCCGAAAACAAGATGGCTGTGCAAACGGCTTTTGATCGTTGTTCGTGTTTGACTGATGGTTTTGATGCCGATAAGATATGATAAGACCGATAAGCCCAATGTTGAGCGCGACCTCATGTCTGTAGCTCTATAGCTACCTTCCCTACTGTTGGAATGTTTCAGGGGATATAACAGTATATTTTGAGGCTCAATGCCAGCCAAAATGTGCATCCCTCGAGCTCGGGCTTCCGGACTTTTTCCCTCTGATGTCACTGTGCCCTCAAGAACCTGTTTTCTTGAAGGAAAAGGTTATAAATTTTTTAATTTGTGAATACCCAAGGTAGTACAGAGAATAAATCCTAGCCTCGGACAATGTATTTGATGCCGTACTTAGAAATGGCCATGACTGTTGGTGCAACGTCTAAGCGTTGCAATTCAGTCCCAATTCAGGTGTAACCTCCTTCACTCCAATAAAATGTATTCCTCACATTATCCGAGTCATTCAGAGCCATTCAGTCACTCAATGGCTTTCGATTTCGCACTGTGCGGCCCCTTCAATTCCGGACTTTCACGAGCCCAATAAGTAGAGGCCCTCGCTAGCATCAATCTGTTGCATTAAAAGTAGGACAAGTACATAACAGGTTGGTCGTGAATCCCTAATTTTTGTAGCCATCAGCCATCAGCCTCAGTGGCTGCAGTGCAAACTGTCTATTATGTCTGCGTAAACTCAATTTAATTTTGCTGCTCAACATCTGTCCAAATCCAAATCAACTGTGTGCTTTAAAGTCTAAATATCTGGATCAGCTAGAGGGTAACCCCTACTGAGAATTGTGCAAGCTCCCCCGCTACTGTAGCCGGGAACCGGCATACAAAACATACTTATGTATATGTATATGCCGCTAAGTACTTGACATTCCACCGACATGCCAGTGATCAAGCGGATCCCCCCCCGTTCGACTCGGGGCGGGCTCGGGTCCTGGAGGGTTTAGGTGCGTGCGTTTTGTTTGTCTGTCTGGGTAGCTATGTACTTACCTAGACTAGACTAAACTAGACTTCCCTGTGCCTCGCGTGTTTAGTACATACTTACTGTCTGTATTCGCCGAGTCCAGTGCTGCCCCACATGTCTATTGCACGGTCGTGTCTGCCTTTCCTTTATTTTATTTTCTCGCTAAACCTCGGCGTTGCTAAGTACCAGCATCCCCTGGCAGGCAGGCTGTTCTCAGGTAATCCCCGGGCCATTGGGGCGGGGAATCCCAGACGCGGGGTTCCTGCCAGTGTACACTTTTGCTTCCATGCGAAACGCTGACGTGGACACCTAGCTTGGGTGGGCGGTGAGGCGGGATATCATATATGGACTCCGGAGTAGTAGTGTAAGAAGGAGCCCACCCGTTGATCCGTTGATCCACCTGGAATGGCTGCCTCCCACCGTGCCGGTGCCGGTGCCGGTGCCGGTGCACGGAACTATCCACACCCACGCGGCGCGGGTCGCGGGTCGCAGTACTTCACCTCGCCTATGTACCGGGCGGAAACACCAGACTGGAGCAAGACTGGAGGGATATGCGATGTACATGTAATACCCTCCCTGGTCCCTGGGCCCGGCTTGCTTCTGGGTGAGGCGGGATACTAAATAGTACTAAACTGTATGTACGATTTACGGAGCTGTCCCGCCGACGGTTCCAAGGGACGGCGCATCCCGCCCAATCTGATGCGCCTAGGTACGCGAGGACGTCGATTGGCGGGGGCGGCACCTCGGCCCGAGCGCGAGTCGAGTCGCTAAGTAGCTTGAAGTATCTCCATTGCCTTAGGCTTGCGTCAGCTGCGACAGGCTTGGACGGATGAGTGAAGGGAGCAGGTGGTGGATTAATTAAATGAATTCAGAATTGTGTTCCAACAGAGCGTAACAGAGCACCAGAGGAAGAAAAGAAGTCGGTGCTTCCATTGTTCGTTCCAACAGATCAACCAGCATGAAAAGACTTGGAAAAGAACGCTCCATTCGAATTTCGAAAGATATGACTCGACAGTGAGGATAGGAGCAATCAGACGCCGTAGCCTGTCGGAGCTGAAACGTGGACTAGTACTTTGGAGCTGGTGCGCAGGAGGGATGGACTTTATACGCATCGCGGAGGACGAGGACGGAAATCCCGCCCCGCCACAGACTCTACATACTTGAAACGCCGCTGTTGCTTCCGCGCTTCTTCTGCACGCGAGTTTTTCGTTAGCTCGCCCAGCCGACAGCGTGGGAGCTGATCCGCGCCATGTGTCGTCGTGATCGGCTACGTCCCAACACATGTTCGCAGCATGGCGGTGCCACCCGCCATCGGATCTGCGCGCAATCTCTCGCAATCGCCTTATAATGTTACACCCGCTCACCAGCCCCCGTTTCCGTCTTGCTTTCTCTTTCATTTCTCCAAATAGATGTCCAGCACCCGCTCGATGGAGTCGTCGCCCGACGCCGAGTTTGCGCTGCCGCCGACGACGCACGCGATGACGCACACGGACCGCACGCGCCTGATGCGCTCCATCCGCAAAATCAGCGCCGTCCTCGGCGAGACGCCCGTTGTCGACGTGTCCCCCAACCTGCTCGCGCCCACCCTCACCGGCAAGCGCAGCTTTTTCTTCCACGCCTCCGCCTCCCTCTCCTCCCTCGCCCTCCCTTTCCACAAATCAGACTCCTCCTCCTCCTCCTCCTCGTCCCCGTCCTCTGAATCCCAGCGGCACCGCGACGACACGACGCCCGGGCACGACCGCCCCGCGCTCTTCGTCCGCCTCCCCGACACATTCGACCCCCTCCCCGCGCCGCTCTCCCCAGGCTTCAGCCCCACCCTCCTCTCCCCGGACTCCCCGTGCTCCCCTTCCGCTTCCGCTTCCGCGCCCTTCTCCCCGCTCTCCCCCGTGGCCTACACGCCGGACCACGCCCGCCGCCTCCGCAGCGCCAAAATCGCGCGCACGCTCGGCGAGCAGGTGCCCCCCGCGCTTATTCTCTCGTCGCCCGCCCCCTCGCCCGCACAACAGGTGAAGAGGCGCCGGCGCGCAAGCACCCTGGTGATCCCCGAGTCGGCGCTGGAGCAGCAGGTGTTCTTCGCGGGGATGGCGGGGGGAAGGGGTGGGGGGCTGGGGATGGGGCTGGCGCGGACGGCGTCGCTCGTGGGGGTGCGCCCGGCTGTGGACTCGACTACTCACACAGCGCAGGCGGAGGCGCAGGCGCACGCAGAGGCGCACACAGACGCAGAAACGCTCCCACTCACGCTAACATCCCCCCTCGGCGAGGTGCACGTACACCCCATCGCCCCCGCCCTCGACGACACCGCGCTCGTCGCGCCGGGCGAGTGGCTCCGCACCCCATCCCGTCCTTCGTCGCGTGCGGGGTCCCCCGCCCCGGCTTCGAATCTAGTTCTGGATCCGCAGGGCGATGGCGCGCGCTCCGCGTCCCGCTCGCGCGCCCCATCCCCCTCCCCCTCCCCTGCGCCCCCCTCTCATCTCGGGGTAGATTCCGAGGCATGGGCCTCCCCCCCGCCGAGCTACGCCGAGTCGCACGCGCACGGGCCCGCGCCCTTCCTTCCCACGTCCACGTCCTCATCCACGTCCACGTCCTCGGCCACATCCACATCAAGATCCTACACGATCCCACCGCCAAACGGGGGCGAGCGCACCCGCGAACGGGAAGACGCCTGGTCCGGCGAGTGGCGCACCGCCTCCCCACGCGGCGAGACGGTGGTGGGCATGCAGATGCAGGACGTCGTGCGCGGGCTGCGGGGGTTGAGGCTGTAGGTTGTCCCTCGCCCTCGTCGTAAGTTCCCGAGGAGCTTGTGTTCACTCACTTATACATCTACACGCTCACTCACTCACTCACTCATACGTTCCTTTGCAACGCACGCACTATTAGACATATACACTCTCCCTGTAATTCCGCGCCTGCCTCGCTACCACTTACGCTGCATATATATAATCATACGTCCCGGCTCCCGGCTCCTTTGCTTCGCCGCCCGTTCAGCCAATGCGTTCCCGTATGTACTGGATCTACGCAGAGCGAACGAACGAACGAACGAGCGAACGAACGAACACCGACAAAAACACTTGTGATGAGTACAAGATATGGCTCGCCTGCCTCATTGCGCAGGTGCTGCCCTCGCGTCCAATACTTGAATAAGTGAGGATGTTGAGATTGAGATGCGTACGGTCACGAATGACTCCGCCCCTCTCCGCATCCATCTAGTATGGGCCAGCGGGCCCGTGATGTAAGTCGAGGGAGATATAATGAATTCGAAGAAGACCGACAGAAAAAAGATTTTGGGATTATTATAACTAATGGCCCAGACTCGAGTCGAACGGGAGACTCTGCCTACACATAGGGTCAAGCTAACACATAGAGTGCAGGTGCGCACCACGCGCTACTGAGCCTGTCCTTTTATTTCTAGTTCTTCAGTAAGTGGCAAGGTTGAATTTGAGAGTGAGGAACTGAGTGAGGAACCGCAAAGGAGAAGCAGGGAAACCGGATGCTACTCACCCATTATTCAATCTCTTGATGAGTTGTTAAATCATAGAGCTGTTCAGTTCGGACTCGGATTGCCTGCACCAAAAGTCGTATCTCATACCGTGGTCCGTGACAACCGCAAGAAAAAATGAAATGCCAACTGCGAGGGAATGGTCCAGTTTTGAGTCGAACAGGTTGCAAGGCGAGGGAAATGTACGGAAGAAAAAAAGGACATGCTCCAGAAATTTAAGGCCCAGGCCCGAGTCGAACGGGTGACTCCGCATCAATGTTTAGGTCGACTCAGATTGTGCAGGTGCGCGCCGCGCGCTACTGGGCCTTCCTTATTGTATTCAATTCTTGAATGAGTGATAGTGTTTAGAATTCGAGAGTGAGTAACCACGCAAAGAAAAGTATGGAAAAAGAGCTGTCCTCAGCGTCACTGAACACGGCTCGTGTGCGCCGCACGCTACTCGATATTTCATCCCTGAATGAGCAGTTGAATCGTAGATGTTCAGTTCAAACTCGGATTGACTGTGCCAAGAGCCGTAATAATCTCATACCGGCACGACCGCAAGAAAAAATTCGAATTGCCCAGCCTTATGTCGGACGGGGCCTGCAAGTCGAGGGAGATATAGGAAAGAATAAAATTGACAAAAAGGAATCATTTGCTCGAAAATGGCCCAGCCCCGAGTCGAACGGGTGAATTAAGTTTGAGAGGGAATCATGAATAGGATACAGATGCACACCACATGCTACTTAGCCTTTCCCCTGATACCGATTTTTTTAATAAGTGAGGATGGTTAGAGTCAGCCAGAGGAGATGTGCATTGTGTGCAAAAAAACACTAAAGAACAAGACAACGGCCCAGGCCCGAGTCGAACGGGTGAATCTGCCTACTTTTGCAATTCAATCCAGTACTGAGTGCAGATGCACACCATATGCTACTGAGCCTTGCCTTTACATCCTAATTCTTGCATAAATGATAACTGTAATCAATCTCAAAAGATTTTCGCAGAACCAACAAAAAAAACTTGTTAATTGTTCTCCAATGCCCAGCCCCGAGTCAAATGGGTGAATCTGCATGAACACTCAGGTCGATTCACATTGTGCAGGTGCGCGCCGCGCGCTACTTAGCTTTCCCTCTAATATTCAATTCTTGAATAAGTAACAGTGTTTAGATTGAGCGAGAGATGTGTACTGAATACATGACTTTGTTCAGAATTCGAGGGTGATGTATCTTCATGATTCGGAAGAACTGTGTCACGGTGAATAGACGGACCCGTGAGTTGAGGTAAGGACAGGAAAGAAAACCGACAGAAAAAAATTCCTCGAGAATGAGAATTTTTACGGCCCAGTCCCGAGTCGAACGGGAGACTCTGCCTACCTTTACCAAGAAACAAGTCATAGGGTGCAGGTGCGCGCCGCGCGCTACTGGGCCTTCCCTCTTGTATTCAACTCTTGCAACAATAAGTGAATGGACGTGAGGGAGATATAAGATTGAAGAAATCAGACAAAAAGCATCTGATCCATCGAATTGCCCAGCCCCGAGTCGAACGGGTGAATCTTCCTACATGTCCACAATGCACATCCAATAATAGAGTGCAGGTGCGCGCCGCGCGCTACTGAGCCTTCCCCCTTGTATTCAATTCTTGAATAAGGAACAGTGTTTAGATTGAGCATGCAAGATGAGATATGAACTTTCACGAATAACTCAGACTCTGGATAAAATTAAACCCAGTGTGGTCCATCTCGGAACGCTAAATGGACGGGAGCCTGCAAATGCAAGTCTACTATGTGGGTACTGTATGAGGAAAGAAGAGGAAGAAAATTGACAGAGGCCCGTGGAAGCGGGAATACATGACTGATGTATCTTCACGATTCGGAAGAACTCCGTCACGGTGAATAGACGGAGCGTGCAAATCGAGGGAGATATAATGAATTCGAAGAAAACCGAGAGAAAAAAGAATGGAGAATACGGAACGGCCCAGTCCCGGGTCGAACGGGTGACTCTGCTTACACATTTGCAGGTCATCAAGTAATAGGATGCAGGTGCACACCGCGCGCTACTAAGCCTTCTCCCTTATTTTCAATTTTTTAATAAGTGACGATGTTTAGAATTCGAGAGTGATGAACTGCAAAAGAGAGCAGGGAAACGACACGCTACTCACTCCTTCCCGGATGTTTAATTCAGAGAATGATTGGGTATGCCAACAGCCGTAATAATCTTCTCATACTGGCACGACCGCAAGATACAAATTCGAATCACTAGCCTCGAGTCGAACGGGTTGCACATCAAGGGAGATGCACCTGCGATGCAGAAAAAAAAATCAGAATGTGCTAGCCCATGGAGCCTTTCCCCTTGCTTTCAATCCTTGAGTAATTGACAATGTTTAGAATGAGATGCATTCCCTCAAGAACTCCGCCACGAAAAATGGACGGCCGTAAGTCAAGGGAGATATACCGAAGAAACTGGGCAGAAAAAACGATGGAGATTGCAGAACATGGCCCAGTCCCGAGTCGAACGGGTGAATCTGCATCAACGTTCAGGTCGATCCACATTGTGCAGGTACGCGCCGGGCACTACTGAGCCTTGCCCATTTCTCCTAGTTCTTGGTTATGTAGCGGCGTTTGGAATTTGAGAGTGAAGAGTGAGAGGTTCAATGTACTTCGCGAGGAATTGCAAAGGTAGTTATTCTCACCGTTATATGCTAGTGGCTCGTGCACTACTTACTACTTAGTCCTTCCCCTTGAATGAGTAGTAAAGCCATAGGCTAGTTCAGTTCGGATTTAGATCAAATTTCCTTCCCCGATCTTTGATTCCTCAATGAGTGGGTAGACCGTGGTTCAGGTCAGAGTTGAATGAATGGTTGAGTGCGCCACGAGTCGTGGCACGACCGCAGGAAAAATCAATTGCTGACTGCAAACGTTCGAGAATTGTGCAGCTCAGACTCGGATTGACTGTGCCAATCATCGGACCCCACCGCAAGCAAAAAAAAAAAAAAAAAAACCGCCAACGGCGAGCGAATTGCATAGCCTTGAGTCAGAAGGTGCCAGCAAGTCGAGGGAGATGTACCGAAGAAAACCGACAGAAAAAGGCTTTGTTGTTGCTCTGGATGGCCCAGTCCCGAGTCGAACGGGTGACTCTGTGTATACCTGTCGCAAATCACGTTACAGAGTGCAGGTGCGCGCCGGGCGCTACTGACCTTCCCTCTTGTATCCAATTCTCGAATAAATGATAGTGTTTAGAGCTTTTCGAGAATTCGAGAGTCGTGAGGAACCACCAAAGAAAGCAGGAAAACCGCGCACTACTCGCCACGATATTTGATTCCCGAGTACTTAAATCGTAGGCAAGTTCAGACTCGGCCACGGATTGATTGCGCCAAGAGTCGTATTTCATACCGGCACGACCGCAAGAAAAAATTCGAATCGCCCAGCCTCGAGTCGGACGGAGCTTGCAAGTCGGGGAGATGTACCGAAGAAACGGACAGAAAAAATACTCGAGAATGATATAACGGCCCAGTCCCTAGTCGAACGGGAGACTCTGCCTACCTTTACCCAGAAAAGAAGGTGATAGAGTGCAGGTGCGCGCCGCGCACTACTGAACCATGCACTTGTAGCCATTTCGTTCAATAATAAGTGACAATGAGAGTTAGCAAGCGCCGAGAGGAGATGTGCATTGTGTACTGCCGTGAAAGCGGGAATACATGACCCTGTTCAGAATTCAAGTGATGTATCTGCACGATTCGAAAGAGCTCCGACACGGAAAATAAAAGGCCGTGAGTCGAGGGAGATATAATGAATTCGAAGAAAACCGACAGAAAAAAGAATGGAGAATACGGAACGGCCCAGTCCCGAGTCGAACGGGTGACCCTGTGTATACCTGTCGCAAATCACGTTACAGAGTGCAGGTGCGTGCCGCACGCTACTGAGCCTTTCTTCTTGTATCTAGTTCTTAATAAGTGAATAAGTGAGGATGTTTAGAATTCGAGAGTGAGAGGTTCAGTATAATTCGCATGGAACCGCGCAAAGGAAAGCAGGAAAAGAGCCATTCTCACCTGCGCACCGCGCGCTACTCACTCCTTCCCCGATATTTTATTTCTGAATCAATATTTGAATCGTAGTAGGCATGATCATTTCAGACTCGGGTTGACTGCGCCAATTGTTGGGCACGACCCCGCCACAAAGGACAACGGAAAGCCGAATACGAGCAAACTGCCCAGTTTTGAGTCGAGCGGGGCCTGCGAGTCGGGGAGATGTACCGAAGAAAACCGACAGAAAAAAATGGAATCTCTGTCCCATACCTTATGACTCAGCCCCGAGTCGAACGGGTGACTCTGTGTATACCTGTCGCAAATCACGTTACAGAGTGTTCCCTCTTGCCTTCTAGTTCTCGAATAAGTGATAATGTTTGGAATTCGAGAGTGATGTATCTCGTCATCTAAAGAGAGCAGGAAAACCGGATGCTATTCACCCGTTATTTGATCCCTGAATGAGTAGTTAAAACTTAAATATTGAGCATGTTCAGTTCAGAGAATGATTCAGTGCGCCAAGAGCCGTATTTTAGACCGACATGAGCGCAATAAAAAAAATGAAGTTAGAAAATACCATGGCCCAGCCCCGAGTCGAACGGGAGACTCTGCCTACACTTACGAAGAAATCCAATTATAAAGTGCAGGTGTGCACCGCGCGCTACTGAGCCTGGCCCTTACATAGATCCAATTCTTGAATAAGTGTGACTCTGTTTAGAGCGAACGAGAGGAGATGTGTACTGCCATGGAAGCGGGAGTACATGACTCTATTCAGAATTGGAGAGTGATCTATCTTCATGATTCGGAAGAACTGCGTCATAGTAGATAGACGGACCCATGAGTCGAGGGAGATCTGGGATATAGGGAAGAAAACCTACAGAAAAAACTTTTGTCATGGCCCTGGATGGCCCAGTCCCGAGTTGAATGGGTGAATCTGCATCAATGTTCAGTTATCTCCAGATTGTGCAGGTACGCACTGCGCGCTACTGTGTCTTTCCTTTTGTTTCTAGTTCATGAATAAGTGAGGATGTTGAGATGAGCGAGAGGAGATGCAAGTGTGTACTGCCGTGGAAGCAGGAATATATGATGGATGTATCTTCACGATTCAGAATAACTCGGTCATAAATAGACGGATCCGTAAGTCGCGGTAAGGACAGGGAAGAAAATTCACAGAAAAGAATTCCCTGAGAACGGGAAATTTAACGGCCCAGCCCCAAGTTGAACGGGAGACTCTGCTTACATTTACCACCAGAACAGAAAATAGAGTGCAGGTGTGCACCGCGCGCCACTGAGCCTTTCCCTTTATTGTTAGTTCTTGAATAAGTGATAGTGTTTAGAGGGTCGTTCAAAGTGTACTCAATAGAAAGTTTGTGCAACAGCCACTGGAGCCACCCAGTGGCTGTTTTGGCGTGCGCATGAGCGGCTCCAGTGGCTCGAATGGCTAGGATAACTGATAATATTTTCGATTGAATACGCTCATTTGTCAGTCCTAAGACTCATGTAGACGCACCCAGTCATCCCCTTATTCAAACAGAACTGATTTCAGTCTAAAATAACACATTTCCCGGAATTTTGTATCCTAGGCTAGTTCTGCCACTTGTGCACACATTTTAACTTCATCAGGTCTCATTCTGGCATGAACAGAACCATAATTTGGATATACACCATCAGCCATTCGAGCCACCAGCCAATTATGTGTGCACGGCAAAACAGCCACTGGGTGGCTCGAGTGGCTGTTGCGCAAACTCTCTAATTTCAAAAAAAAAAAATCGCAGAGGGGAAGATATGCCTGCCAAAAAAACTTGTTATTTGTTCTGCATGGCCCAGCCCGAGTCAAACGGGAGACTCTGCTTACACTTTTGGAGATGCCAAGTCGTAGGATGCAGATGCGTTGTGAGGGCTGTATGCGCTCTGCGCATGCCCTCTCGTTCCATGGCTGCTCAACTCAACGGCTAGACAACGAAATACGCATGGACACCCGATTTGGGAACTAGGTTTCCGCTTCTGGAACCTCGCCCACCACCGACAAACAGCGCCGCTCACGAAATACACCATACCTAAACGGCTTCGACGGCGAACGACAACACTCCCTGTACTTCAGGAATGTTTCAACTATCGCCTTTTATCACTACGATATCGATTCCACCCGCCAATTGCTGTCTGGACTTCTGAGACGAGCCTCGCCGGCGAACGAAGGTCTACTATACGCCTTCACCCCGTGTCTACACACCATAGCATGGGCTTCCACTCCTTACAACAACGACATCGAAATCACAAACCTTAGCATCGCACCTCCGAGGCTATTTCGACGACCTGCAGCACACCGACCACGGGCGAGTCTTGCTCCCCAGCGGTGCGCAGGCTGTGCGGTACTCAATCAGGGTTTAAAGCCGACATTCCGACACATTGCGGGACAAAAGTCCTCAATCTGGCTTTCAAGAGTCTCTCGACGGCGAGCGACACAATATTTCGTGAACGAGAGAGCACCTTGGAGCGTTTTGGGCGATAAAATCCCACAAGTCTGCGCCTCAACCTTGAAGCAAGTGTTTCACCTGAACACGAGGCTGATGGGGGGAAAGGTATAATAGAGGATGATTTAGCGTACTTAAAAACCACCTACTACCTGGTCACCGAGTTGATTTTCGGGGGCTGAGATCCCTCCCACTTGTACCCAAGTGTTCTTACGCCCTACAATTCGAGAATCAATCACACCCTTTCGCCACCTTCGTCTTAGGACACTACTCTCGCTCCCCTCTTGCAGCTTAAGTCACCTAAGCTCGTGCTCACATACCTCGCCCACGAACTTTGCATGCCTTCCTGCACCGACCAGCAGCGGGAACGACACTTCGAGGATATCCACAACATATCGTCCACAACCGAACTATTGGAACCCCTTACACATTGAGCAGTTTGCCATCGAAGCTCTATCGACTCCGAAGTTCGCCAACGAATTGACCACTTGGAAGGATTCGACGACTCGGTCACGTGACCATTGATTGTAGGAGGAAGGCGCGAAGTAGGAGGCTTTGGAGATAGTTTGAAGAGACGAGTTCACAAACTTTGTTCGCCGGCGAGGAGGTATATTTCGCAGTTCCCCCATTTCTGCTAATACACACAGGACCCTACGGATGTGCCGCACCACCTCTGCATCGACAAACGTCCCCCTCCTCGGAATCTCACAACAAACCCCCTAGAGGCCGGACAAGCCTACCTCCTGAGCACATCCCGTTCACGTCGTAGCGTCGCGGTCCTTATCACAGCGTGCTGCGCGCTACTGAGCCTTTCACCTTGTATGCAATTCTTGAATAAATGGTAGTGTTTAGAATGCAAGAGTGAGGAACCGCCCAAATAAAAATAGGGAAAAAAGAGCCATTCTCACCTGCGTGCTGCACGCTACTCGATATTTGATCCTTGAATGAGTAGTCAAATCGTAGGCCTGATTATTTCAGACTCGGCCGCGGATTGACTGCGCCAATCGTCGGACACCACCGCAAGAAAAAATGAAATGCCGACTGCGATGAAATTGCCCAGTCTTGAGTCGGACGGAGCTTGCAAGTCGGGGAGATGGACCGAGGAAAACCAACAGAAAAAAGGTTGGCAGTTGTCTGCGACGGCCCAACCCCGAGTCGAACGGGTGAGTCTGCCTACATTTACCAAGAAAAGAAGGGAATAGAGTGCAGATGCGCACCAGGCGCTACTGAGCCTTGCCCTTACATCCTAATTTTTTAAATAAATGAGGATGTTTAGAGGGAGCAGGAGGAGATGCCAATGTGTACTGCCAGTGCCGTGGAAGTGGGAATAGTACATGACTGATGTATCTGCACGATTCGGAAGAACTCCGTCGCGGAAAATCGACGGGCCCGTGAGTCGAGGGAGATATAATGGATTCGAAGAAAACCGACAGAAAAAAGAATGGAGAATAAGGAACAGCCCAGTCCCGGGTCGAACGGGTGACTCTGCCTACATTTGACAAGAAAACAGAGTATAGAGTGCAGGTGCGCGCCGCGCGCTACTGAGCCTTCCTTATTGTATCCTAATTCTTGAATAGGTGAGGATGTTTAGAGCGAGCGAGAGGAGATCCGCCCGGGCCGTGATGTAATTCTGTAAGTCGAGGGAGATCTAGGAAAGGGAAAGAAAACCTACAGAAAAAAAAAATCCTCACGAACGAAAGACGGCCCAGGCCCGAGTCGAACGGGGACTCTGCCTACATTTGTGGAGACGAAACTAATAGAGTGCAGGTGCGCACCATGCACTACTGGGCCTTTCCCCTGATATCGAATTTTTGGATAAGTGAGGATGTTTAGAGGCTCGACTCGCTGGGCCACTGCATTTCGGACCAAATGGCGACTTTTTTTGTACGGTGTATCTTCCCCTCCGCAAAAATCTTTTGAAATTGAAATTGATTACACTTTGAATGAATGGGAAGCACGACGCTGATAAGGCGGCATTTTGGCCATGCGTGAAATCCATACAATTTCGCGTTTTTGTTCTATTTACACGAATAGAACAAGTCTTATTAAAATACATCTTCTAAGAGTACAAGAGTTATTGCGAGACCCGAGCAGTTAACTATGGGACTATACGCCACCAATGAGGCAGGAGACTATCTTCTCAACGATTCCAGATGGGTCAGCGAGCGGGAGTAAGCTAAACCGAATTGCGTGCAATTCAGCTACCTAACCATTCGGTTGAATTGGGGTTGTCTGAGCGTGTTCTGATCAAGGGTATAATATCAGTGGCATGTCAAGCTACAATAGATCTGAAGAGAGCACCGAGGGACCTACCAGTAATGAGAAGTAGAGAACGGCGCGAGACTACACAGAGTCCGATAAAACCCGATCAAGTCTGAGAGATCCGAATCAGCCGACAACGGCCCGATCAGAAATCTCCGCTTTGACCACAGGTCGAGGGTAAAAGTTTAATAAGACCAAAGTGGGTCGAGGGCTAAGGGTTGAAAACCACAAGACTGCTGAATGATACCGGAACAATTAGTTGCGGTGGTGTTGGGGCAGAGGGTTATAAAATATATATTGATCAGTAAGATGGGATCAGATTTCAGAGCATCAGTAAGCTGATTGTGCACCTGCACGTGAGAGTATGGACTCTCATTGGCCAATGGGTGGCCAATATACCTCAAAGTAGTGGCCTGAAGAGGCAGTATACCCGGATCTCAAGTTTCAGTATTAATAAGTTGTGATTGCATGTAATATTTATTTAGTCACATAGTACAGTCAGTTTGTATAAATACAGGAGGATTCTTGGTAGAACGCCAGTGGACCCCACCTTTCTTGACTAGACGCACGTAGCTCTGCTAGTGTGATCAACCCTGGGAAAGCTTTGTGTCCATTCGGTTGTGTGTTTCGGTTGCAATATATTGGTTGCTATTGGATTGAATTCTGTGCACGGTGCTTCATAAATGTATAAGGAAACGGACACGGACACGGGCTATGGTCAATAAGCGGAACTAGTGAATTGTGATTGGAAAAGGTCGTACACGACACCCAGGAGCTATTCCACCCCAAAGTGTTGAAAACAACTTCTCGAATATTCTCTAGAACGCTTACAGCGCCTGGAACAGTAGTCTGAACGTTGGATTCGAATTGCACGCAATTCAACTAAGCTTCCCTATTGCTCAAATTGCCACAACCTAATACTTGGTTGGAACCCCGAACTGTACTGTTGGATATTGAGGTGTTTGTGGTTGGATTTAGTTTATTCTGGTGTTCTACACTAGGGTTTACTGGATTTATTTCACGAGTGTTTATATAGTCAGCGGTTCAACGCAATGAAGACCATCGATTAATTGAGATGCGTAGACTAGTTCGCAGCTGAACATCGCACTACTACTACTGACCCGCGGCATTCAGAAGAAGAAATGAGACAAAAAGTTTTTACTTGGTCTGCCAGCGTTTTATGGCCCAGCCCGAGTCGAACGGGAAATCTAGATCTGCGTCGAGCGAACCGTGACACATCGCTACTGAGCCTTTCCACGTACTTATATACTTCTGGTCTCGATATGACTGTGTTCGATTGTTAGTAATAGGCGACGGGGAATGAATTCGACGGATTGCAGATTGTGCGTCGTCGAAGATCGAGTCGGCGGAACGAAAACTTGGGGCGGAGTATACTGTATGTTGATGTTGCTGGTGAACTCCGGGAGTAAAGACGAGAGGCTGAGTCGAGGTAGATATAGCAAAGACCCCAATAAAAAAACACCTCCTTTTACTGGATGGCCCAGCCCCGAGTCGAACGGGTGACTCTGGCTACATGTATGGAGAAATTCAATTATAGAGTGCAGATGCATGCAGCATGCTACTGAGCCTTGACCTTACACCCCAACTCTTGAACAAGTGATAGTGTTTAGAATTCGAAAGTCGTGAGGAACCGCGTGAAGAACCCCAAAGGAACACAGAAGGAAAGCAGGAAAACCGCACGCTTAGACTACTCACCTGATATTTGATCCTTGAATGAATAGTTAAATCGTAGTTGGCCAGTTCAATTCAGTTCAGCCTCGGATTGACCAATCGTTGGCCATGACCAGGATCCCGCTTCAAGAAGAAAAAATGAACCGCCGATTGCAAAAGAATTGCCCAGATTTGCGGGCCTGCAGGTCGAGGTAAATATAGGATTGAAGAAAATTGGCAGAAAAAAAGAATCGCAAACAAGTCGAAAACAGCCCAGGCCCGAGTCGAACGGGTGAGCCTGCCTACATGTCCACAATGCACATCCAATAATAGATTGCAAGTGCGCGCCGCACGCTACTGAGCCTTGCCCTTTATATCTAGTTCTTGAATAAGTGACAATGCTTAGAAGGTCATTAAAAGTGTAATCAATTTTAAAAGATTTCTGCGGAGGGGAAGACGCCCCACAAAAAAACTTGTTATTTGTTCTGGATGGCCCAGTCCCGAGTCGAACGGGTGAATCTGCATCAATGTTCAGGTTGATCCAGATTGTGCAGGTGTGCGTCGCGCGCCACTGAACCTTCTGCCTCACCTCCAATTCTCGAATAAGTAATAAGTGACAATGTTTAGAATTCAAGACTGGTGTACCTCGTCAGGAACCGCAAAGAAAAACAGCCATTCTCACCTGCGCGCCGCGCGCTATTCATTCCTTCCCCGATATTTGATTCCCGAGTACTTAAATCGTAGGCATGCTCAGTTCGGACTCGGATTGCCTGCACCAAGATGGGAAAGACCCCGCCACAAGAATAAATGAAATGCCGACTGTGCACGAATTGCCCGGCCTTGAGTCTAGGTAAATATATAATTTAGCATTGAAAAAAATCGACAGAAAAAAAAAACCCTCACGAACGAGAAACGGCCCAGGCCCGAGTTGAACGGGGGACTCTGCCTACACATAGGGTCAAGCTCACGCATAGAGTGCAGATGCGCGCCGCACACTACTAGGCCTTGGCCATTTCTCCCAGTTCTTGCATAAGTGACAGTGTTTAGAATTCGAGAATGATGTAGTACCTCGTGAGGAACCCGCTCGAAAAAAGTAGGGAAAAATCACCTGCTGGCCGCGCGCTACTCACTCCTTCCCCGATATTGTATTTCTGAATCAATATTTGAATCGTAGGCATGATCATTTCAGACTCGGGTTGACTGCGCTAATTGTTGGGCACGACCCCGCCATAAAGGACAACGTAAAGCCGAATACGAGCAAATTGCCCAGTTTTGAGTCAGAAGGTGCCTGCGAATCGGGAAGATGTACCAAAGAAAACCGACAGAAAACCGACAGAAAAAAATGGAATCTCTATCTCATATCTTATGACTCAGCCCCGAGTCGAACGGGTGACTCTGTGTATACCTGTCGCAAATCACGTTACAGAGTGCAGGTGCACGCCACACGCTACTGAGCCTTGCCCCTGATATCTAGTTGTTGAATAAATGGGGATGTTTAGAACTTTTTGAGAATTTGAGAGTCGTGAGGAACCAGCAAAGAAAGCATGAACAAAAAGCCATTCTCCAAGTTATATGCTTGGGCTCAGCACACCGCGCTCTACTTACTCCTTCCCCTTGAATGAGCAGTTGAATCGTAGATGTTCAGTTCAGACTCGGATTGATTGTGCCAAGAGCCGTAATAATCTCATACCGGCACGACCGCAAGAAAAAATTCGAATTGCCCAGCCTTCAGTCGGACGGGGCCTGCAAGTCGAGGGAGATATAGGAAAGGATAAAATTGACAAAAAGGAATCATTTGCTCCAAAATGGCCCAGCCCCGAGTCGAACGGGTGAATTAAGTTTGAGAGGGAATCATGAATAGGATACAGATGCACACCACATGCTACTGAGCCTTTCCCCTAATATCGATTTTTTAAATAAGTGAGGATGGTTAGAGTCAGCCAGAGGAGATGTGCATTGTGTACAAAAAAACACTAAAGAACAAGACAACAGCCCAGGCCCGAGTCGAACGGGTGAATCTGCCTACTTTTGCAATTCAATCCAGTACTGAGTGCAGATGCACACCATGTGCTACTGAGCCTTGCCTTTACATCCTAATTCTTGCATAAATGATAACTGTAATCAATTTCAAAAGATTTTCGCAGAACCAACAAAAAAAACTCGTTATTTGTTCTCCAATGCCCAGCCCCGAGTCGAATGGGTGAATCTGCATGAACACTCAGGTCGATTCACATTGTGCAGGTGCGCACCGCGCGCTACTTAGCTTTCCTTCTAATATTCAATTCTTGAATAAGTAACAGTGTTTAGATTGAGCGAGAGATGTGTACTGAATACATGACTCTGTTCAGAATTTGAGGGTGATGTATCTTCATGATTCGGAAGAACTGTGTCGCGGTGAATAGACGGACCCGTGAGTTGAGGTAAGGACAGGAAAGAAAACCGACAGAAGAGAATGAGAATTTTTACGGCCCAGTCCCGAGTCGAACGGGAGACTCTGCCTACCTTTACCAAGAAACAAGTCATAGGGTGCAGGTGCGCGCCGCGTGCTACTGGGCCTTACCCTTGTATTCAATTCTTGCAAGAATAAGTGAATGGACGTGAGGGAGATATAAGATTGAAGAAATCAGACAAAAAGCATAAAGAGAACGAGACATCAGTAGGTGTTCTAGTTCAACAGTAAGTACAGTGTGCACGGTATATAATAGTCCAGCATACCTCAGACGTGCACGGGAGTGACAACGACTGAGGAAAGAAGGGGCCGCGCGTCGCCAAGCCTGATGCCCAGTGAAAACCCCGGCGCGGCACGTATTGGCGGGTATCGATACGTATCATGCTGTCACCAGAAATGGTGTCCTAGGAATTTGAGAGGAATCCCGAGGCATCACGATACCTTAGGCGACCACAGGTAGCAAAAGTGGGAGCAAAACACACATTTATTTTGAAAAATATCGGCAGGTACACTGAGGTATCGGAGTGCCTCTGCTGACCTCAACCTCGCTCCCCCGCTCACGCTCCCCGCCGTCCACTGCCCCCGTCCGCTCCCCGCCGCCCGCTACCCCGCCGCCCGCTCCGCGTGGCGCTGACCGAATCGCGCTTCGTTCAACCTCCCCACCCACAACCGCTCCATGGTGCTTGCGTTCCGTAGGCGACTCGGAGAGGATTGGCGAAGACGAATTTGCAGGGTACGGGGACGAACGATGGACGAGGGCGGAGGCAAAGTTGGACTTGGGATGAAGTGACGACTTGTATTTATGGACATGGTATCTGCGGAAGAAATTAAGACAAAGCAATACGATGGAGCAGAGGACGTACGAGTGAGTGATATATACGACAGACGATGTTTCTAGACGATATTTCTGGACAATGGGTAAGCGCAAGGCACAGGAAACGGAAACGGAAACGGAAACGGAGAGCATACCTTTGCTGATTCAAATGACCCGTAGACCCGTAAACCTGGCAGATTTGAGTCCATAGAGGAACGAAGACAGCCAGCAACGTACGCACCATGTAAAGTCACACTTGCTTGATCATGAAGCACAATACTGCTGGTGAAGCCGAGTTTCAGCTTTTTAAGACATGCACAGACTCGGACAGACTTCAACCTCGCACCAGGAACATACGCTCAAGAGATATACAGCCACATGGACGATTTTGCGAAGTGATTTACGGGTGACTCGGACGCGAGCCGTTTCGGTTGGGAGGTGGGGGCGGGGTGGTGCGCGGGGCCGACACTGTCTACAAACGGGCGCGTCGCGTAAAGAGGACTTGTAGGAGGACAGGAAGATGGGAGTTTGAGAAAGAAGTGCGTGGCATTGGGTCTAAGTACGTCATTGGTGACTCATGCGTGGTATTGAATAAAAAGCTCGGGACATTTTGCTTCAATTTCGGACAACTTTTCTGAGGACATACGATACCTGTCGATACCGTCCTTGCCAAACGATACTTGTCGATACCGACCAATACCTCCCGCGCCGGGGTTTTCACTGGGCCTGATGAGCTGGCACTCGCGTAATTACGGACCGAAATCCGGATCCCGAAGGAATACGCTCCGAGGACGCGTCGAATGCGTCGATGGAAACCTCTCAGAGCTCGGAGAGCACCATATGAATTATGGTGAATCTCAACACTCCCCCACAACAAGATGGCCAGTAGATTCCACGGGAAGGCGAGTTGCCAGAATGATGAACCGAAATGAATGTGGTGCCGACAGATAAATTGAGGTCGGGAGCCGAATAAAATAAAGGCGAAGGAAAGCGGAAGGAATGTGTGACCGGATAGACCGGAGGATTCGACGAAGACGACGGCAGAACCCCACGAGATTTTCTCGAGTGAGACTGCTGAATGTGCCAGGTCAAGTCGAATATTCGGTATAGCGGCCGGGAGAATGAATGTACGGCGTCGAGATGACGCAAGGAGGAGATGATGGCAATAAACGACGAGATGGACACTGCCCACAAGCCATGAGAAATTTCTCAAATGACATTATGGCCAATTCGAGTTCTGACCGGGTTCGGCCGAAACGGGTCGATAAATCGCGATCGAGATCGAGCCCAAATTGGACGACAATGCAGGAGGAGGTGGGGAGCGTCATAGGACATGGCAGAGGCTGGTGACCAAGCCATGAGAATTTTCTCGAATGAGATGGACTAGAAATTCCGCGGATATGGAGGTAAGCGGGGAATTGCTGAAACCATGTCCATGACTGCGAACACCAGGGGAACGGAGAGTCGGGTGAAGGTCGGATGGTCCAGGGAGTGTATGGGAATGTCGCAGAATAGATGAACAAGGCACGAGAATTTTCTCGAGTGACTTGCAGCTAGAATTGCGCGGATTCGGGTGGAGCCGGAAATTCCCGAAAGAAATTCGCGGGGCGCAAATGCAGGCCAAACAACAAACCAGGACAATCGGAGGAGCTAAACCGACAGGGAAAAGGGCGGAGAGAACGATGAATTGAGAATGCAGCGGGATTATCTGCAATATAATCGATCAATACTCGGAATTGCGCTCAAATGAGCACGGAAGAAGGATTCCCGAATAGGGAAGGGACGTTGCAAGCGATCTGCAGCGCAAGCAAGATGTCAGCTCGCAAATGTATGAAGGAGCGACGGAGATGGACTCGTCGACGCGAAACAGAGGTCGAAATGGTCACAATGATGGGCATGAGGTGCGCAGGAAGTGCTCCCCCAGATGTCGCGTGAACGGCATACGGATTCGACTTTACCGAAAAATTGACGTGATGGGTGGAGGAATGGCGCGAATGAAGCACGATGAACTGCAACCCAAGAAGAAACGCAGGACGTGCGATGATTGGGAGTAAATACTCCCCCGGATCTGGAATCTGCGACGATGAATCGAAGTCTGCTAGAATGAGCCGGTGGATGAATTGCCCGATGAAATCTGGGCCGCCGAAGGGGCGAGGGATGTGCAAAAGCACTGCTGCGAGGGACGGTGCGCTGGGATATGAGGTCGAAACTGATGCCGAGTGGAGCGGGAATTAACGATGAAGCTGGAGATGTCGAATAATGGAGTTACGACAGGATGGAAAATGCTCCCCCACAGCTGAAGTGTGGATAAGGAGACTAGCTCAAACCGTTGGACCCGATTGGGCTTGAGGATAGATAAACCAATCTCTACGACTGGATCGGACAGTGTCTCGATCCGCCGGAGATAGGAATAAAATCTCCCCCATAGCCGAAAGTCGAGGGTAGATTAGACGGCTCTCTGCGGTTGCTTGAAAGCGTACCGGAGGCGATCCAAATCTCCCCCATAGCCGAGAGCTGAGGGTAGATCCGCTCTCTACGGTTGCTGAGATATTCTCAAAGCACCGGAGGGCTGGAATCTCCCCCACGGCCGAAGCTATCAGTTCGCTATGGAAATGCGAAAATCTGACCATGGATTAAGGTCCCAAAGTTGCGCAAAAATCGCAGGTGTCTGCCGGCGCGGAAAGATCAACGTCGCGGCAACATGCAGGCCGTACCGAAAAATTCCGAGGAATTGTCGGATGGATAGGATGAGGTCAGCATGCGGAAGATATTTGGATCATGGATATGGTGAAGCCGATCCGAAATTGGTGCAGAGGGAATGTACCGTCTTTCGCGCTCCGGATGCTGAAGAGGTGAAAATGAAGCTCTGACCGAATCTCCGTTCGAGCGAGCGATAAAATGAAGTCGAAGAACGGGATGGGATTCCTTGAACGTCCGAAATTGGAAAATGATGGTGGCGAACTCCAAATATCTGCGGGAAGCAGGGGAAAAACAACAAACAGAGTTGATCCGATTTGCGCCGGTGAATTGTCAACGCGGAGATGGTCATGGAGCGAATCTCATGTCGTACAGTTGTGGAGCGAATCTCACACTGCGCGGAGGATGAACCGATTCGGAGGAAGAGTGACCCAGCTGTCTGCGTGAGAGTCTCAAACGCGACGCTAGGAGATGCCAAGTGGTAGCGGGACGACAGAGGGAAGGTGAGTGTTGGGAGTTCGTCCCTGGATAGATGTGGTATCGGTCGATGGTCGTACGGGCCACTTGTACGCCAGATCCGAAGTTGGGAGAATCCGGAGGATGGGCCTAGCGAGGGTCTCTAACGCGAGGAGATTACGCTAAATAGCGTTAGCGTGAGGTTACTTTGAGCTGGCCAATATGGATATGAATATTCTCCCCCACAGAGAGAAGTAGGCGAAAATTTGCCGGCCTCCTCCGAAGGTGCAAACGCTCTGCAAGGGCTCTGCTCCCGAACAAATACGAGCCATGAGTGCTAGAATGAGGACCCCTACAATTTGTGGGCTGCCGGCTTCACGGTAGCAGCAGGTACAGTCTCCGAACTGTCCTGGTCAAGAATTCTGCATAGTGTTGTTTGGGTCGGGTCGGGCTTGAAAGCCCGGGCTTGGGTCGGGTCGGGGCGGGCTTGGGCTCGACAAAATCCTGGGCCCGACCTGACTTGGAGGGTCGGGCCCGGGTCGGGTCGGGCTTGGGCTCAGGCCCAGGCCTGCCTATATAAGGCAATGAGTAAAAGGGGGTATTACGGAACATTCCGATATCTTCTTCAACATCCCTCGTCCACTAAACAGGCAGTTTCATCCATGCTTTTGAGCTGCATAAATGGGTTTTCCCCGCATTACGCAAGGACTTCCTTCAGCAAGAACTATGTCATCCTCCGCGCTGAGGTAGTTGAGTAAGGTGAGCTTGATTGCAGTTGCTGTGGACGGGGTGAGCGTCTGACTTCAGGACATTTTAATAATGGAATTGATCAGAATCCAGCCCAAAGTGGTCCACCAGAATTTCTGGTGGGGTAGAAGATCTGTACACATTTCTACAAACCATTATCTAAACCAAAGAATGAAACAAACATTTGTGAGGTTCACGATCAATTGAATAGGTTGTGCCCCTGCATCAGAACAAGTTGGATAAAGCATGTCGGAAAGCACGGACTGAAAATCCGGATTACGAGGTATGAAAGACGTCGTCAACGGGGTCCTCACTGACATGAGCCAGGCTAAATTTTTTGGTTGAAGCCCGGGCCTGAGCGCGGGTTGCGGGTCGGGCGAAATCTGAGGCCCGACCCTGAGCCCTACCTGAGCCCGGCGCGGGTCGGGCCTGGGTCGGGCTTGGGCTTCAAGCCCGACCCGGCACATCACTAATTCTGCAGCGGTAAAATAACCGCGGGTCGTTTCGATCGGATAGAGGTAGTGGTCGATAGAGGAGGGGAATGGTAGGGGAACGACAGCGAATGGCTGGACAATAGATCTGTGCATCGCGGAAAGACGGCGGTGATGCGGAAGGAAAGGGTGCGAACGCGCATGCAGATCCAGCATTGCCGTGATCGCAAAAGCGTCAGTTCAATGAACCCAGGGTTCTCCGGGACCGCATGAGATGAATCTCTAATGCAATGATACGCGGGAACGAGATGGCCGCAAGATCTACCTGCCGAAATGGAGGATTGCGCGGGAGCGTCAATATACGCGCGGGCACGTGAAGCCCAAGCTCGAGATGTCGTAAGGAGGTGCCCCAGAACCAAAATAACACACTAGAGGGTGCACCGGGTAGCCATGTTCGTTCGCTGAATCAATTAAGAACTGCATAGGTCTGCGGGTCCAGAATCTGCTCCTGCAGCCAAGCACGCAGGAAACTGCCTCGATTCGAGGCGTAGAAGCGCAAGGGCGGAGGCCTAAATAGGCGCATCGACAAAATGGAGAGGTGCCGACGCCGGAGGGTGGTACCGCGAGCCAAGGACGACTGGGCATTAAAGATCCCGGGAGAAGACGAGCGAGCAAGATGGAAGCGAGCGAATGCCGGGAGGTCTGGGATGCTCTCGGACGATGAGGGGTGCTACCAGACTGGAACAGGGTGCGCACTAGGCGCGGGGCCCATGACCTAAAGAGAACGAGACATCAGTAGGTGTTCTAGTTCAACAGTAAGTACAGTGTGCACGGTATATAATAGTCCAGCATACCTCAGACGTGCACGGGAGTGACAACGACTGAGGAAGAAGGGGCCGCGCGTCGCCAAGCCTGATGAGCTGGCACTCGCGTAATTACGGACCGAAATCCGGATCCCGAAGGAATACGCTCCGAGGACGCGTCGAACGCGTCGATGGAAACCTCTCAGAGCTCGGAGAGCACCATATGAATTATGGTGAATCTCAACAAAGCATCTGATCCATCTAATTGCCCAGCCCCGAGTCGAACGGGTGAATCTGCCTACATGTCCACAACGCACATCCAATAATAGAGTGCAGGTGCGCGCCGCACGCTACTGAGCCTTTCCCTTTATTTCTAGTTCCTGAATAAATGATAGTGTTTAGAATTTCGAGTCGAGAGTGAAGAACCACCAAAGAAAGCAGGAAAAACCATGCGCTGCTCACCCCGATATTTGATCCTGGATGAATTTTCAGTTCAGACTCGGAGTGACTGCGCCAAAAGATATCATACCAGGACGACCGCAAGAAAAAAAAATGAACTGCCGACTGCGAACGAATTGCCCAGATTTGAGGGCCTGCAGGTCGAGTTAAATATAGGATTAAAGAAAATCGACAGAAAAAAAGAATAACGAAGGAGTTGAAAACAGCCCAGTCCCGAGTCGAACGGGTGACTCTGCCTACATTTAAGGGAAATCCAGTTATAGAGTGCAGATGCACACCACGCACTACTGGGCCTTGCCCTTGCATCCTAATTGTTAAATAAATGGTAGTGTTTAGATTGAGCGAAACGAGATATGAACTTATCACACATAACTCCCCGACAGAAAAAACTCCGGATAAAATTAAACCTAGTGTGGTCCCATCTCGGAACACTAAATGGACGGGAGCCTACTATGTGGGCATGGGGAAGGGAGAAATCAGACAAAAAGCGATCATTTGGTCAGAAATGGCCCAGTCCCGAGTCGAACGGGTGACTCTGCATCACCATTCAGATAAAATGTGGTACTGAGTGCAGATGTGCGCTGCGCACTACTGAGCCTTTATCCCTCATATCCAATTCTTGGATAAGTGTGATTCTGTTTAGAATGCAGCGAGCGGGAGGTTCAATGTTAATTCTAGATACATGCGCACCTCTCAAGTAAATGGAGTGCAGATGCACAGCGCACGCTACTGGGCCTTGCTCTTACATCCTAATTTTTGGATAAATGAGGATGTTGAGAGGGAGCAAGACGAGATATGAACTTCCCCGAACACCTCCCCGACAGATAAAACTCTGGATAAAATTAAACCCAGTGTGGAACACTCAATGGACGGGAGCCTGCAATGGAAAGTCCACTATGTGCGTATGAGGAAGGAAGAGGAGGAAATCAGACAAAAAGACCTTGTTTTGCCCTGAATGGCCCAGTCCCGAGTCGAACGGGAAGCTCTGCTTACAGCTCTCAGTGCAGTTGCGCGCCGCGTGCTACTGAGCCTTGTCCTTGTATTCAATTCTTGAATAGGTGAGGATGTTTAGAATTCGAGAGTGAGTAACCACGCAAAGAAAAGCAGGAACAAAGAGCCGTCCTCGGCGTCACTGAATACGGCTCGTGTGCACCGCGTGCTACTGAATGAGTAGTTAAATCCTAGGGCATGTCGAGTTCAGAGATTATTGACTGCACCGCACCAAGAGTCGTGTTTCAGGTAGTACGGGCATAACCGCAAGAAAAAATTGGAATTGCCCAGTTTTGAGTCGGGTGTACGTAAATATAGGATTGAAGAAAACCGACAGAAAAAACATTGGGGGGTCGAAGAACATGGGCCAGCCCCGAGTCGAACGGGTGACTCTGCCTATATGTACGGTGACACCGGTGATAGGATGCAGGTGCGTGCCGCACGCTACTGAGCCTTGCCCCTGATATCGAATTTTTGAATACGTGAGGATGTTTAGATTGAGATGCATACCGTCTTCAAGAACTCCGCCATGGAAAAGCGACGGGCCCGTGAGTCGAGGGAGATATAGATTCCAAGAAGACCGACAGAAAAAATCCTCGAGAACGAGAAACAGCCCAGGCCCGAGTCGAACGGGTGAACCTGCCTATATGCCCACATCTCAAGGAATGGAATGCAGATGCACACCACGCGCCACTGAGCCATGTCCATTTTTGCTAATTCTTGAATAAGTCATAGTGTTTAGAATGCAGCGAGCCACGGAGAAAAAAAGTAGGCGGGGCCAAAAGAAACGGAGCTACTTTCGCCGTTATATGTATGTCTTGGCACACGGCGTGCTAATCAGTCCTTCCCCGATATTTGATCCCTGAATACGTAGTTAAATCGTAGGCCAGTTCAGTGAAGACTCGGATTAACTGCGCTAATAGCCGCAATAATCTCATAGACCGCAAGGAAAAATAAAACACCGACTGCGAACGAATTGCCCAGTTTTGAGTGGGGTGGGGCCTGCAAATTGAGGGAAATGTACCGAAGACAGAAAAAAAGTTAGTGGCTGCCCTGGTCATGACCAAGCCCCGAGTCGAACGGGAGACTCTGCCTACATGTACTTGGGAAATTCACTATAGGGTGCAGATGCGCACCGCGCACCACCGAGCCTTTCCCTTTATATCTCTTTAATGAGTCATAGCGTTAGAATTCGCGATTGGGAGGTTTGATGTACCTTGTGAGTAACCATCAAAGAAAAGCAGGGACATCAGGAAAATCTGAAATTCCCATATAGACCAAATATAGACCAATATAGACGAGAAAGAGGCCATAGCAAACAGTCGTCTTCATAATAAGGTACAGGGGCGGGAGTTGCTATATAGACCAACATAGACTGAGCCATGTGCTATGATAGACTGAGCCATGTCTATGAAGTTCGCCATCCTGATAGGACCCATAGCAGCCATAGCAGCCAAAAGATCTCCGCTCCTGCTTACGGTGCTTTGCCAAAATGAATGCGAAATATAATAGATTGCACTGGTACATAAGGATGTAAAGAGATACGATCCCACATGCAACCATGCGACGATCGCGCAATGGCGGAGAGTGGGGGGCGGCGGACGGGTGGTACGGATAAAAGGGAGGGGGGGAGGTAGACTGTGTGCTTGAGGAGTGAGTTGCGAAATTTGAAGATTGAGGTGGTGGAACAAGCGCTTGAAGATTTGACGAGGGGGCTTGAGATTAACTTGAGGCTGGAGGCTTGACAGCGAGGTTGGGGTTGACGGCACGTTTGGGTGTCTTGACAGCGCTTCAGACGCTTGACGATGCGTGGGAGCTCGAGCTTGAGATGTGAGAGGCTTGGGGATTGAGGAGGAGAAGGAATGCGGGACGGAGCTTGAGCTTGAGCTTGCTTGAGTTTCATACGGCCGAGGCTTGGACTGGTGCAAGGGCGGCGAAAGGGTGGGAGGCAAAAGAGGCACGGGGGCAGAGGAGGCCAGGGAAGCAGAGGAAGGGAGGGAGGTGAGAGGGGAAGAGAGGAGCTGAGGCAGAGGACATGGTGGTAGAGGGAAAGAGACGACGGGATCAACTTGCGATCAATCTGCCAACACACGTCGTCAACGCGCACGGACCACGCACGTGTGTCTCTGCCGGCTCCGGCCCACTCCCACCCTTGACAGGCAAGTGGCATATGCCGAAAGAGGTCCGATCCGAAAAACCGGATTTTGGTCGTTTCCGTACGTGTCCTTTGGCGCCGAATCCGTCCGCACTGGGATCGGTTGCTCTATTTTTTGGGCAATTCTGTCCGCATAATGGATGTTACCTACGCACAACCTGTTTCCGTCCGCATAGGCGATCGGACCTCAAAAAAGACCATACTCTAGGTTAGATAGCTTCAATCATTCATATACGGCCGGCCAAAAATGAGGTCCCAGGGGAATATTTATCCGGAATGATTGCAAATTTGGCGCACGCGTAAGAGAGGTTTGAAATATGCTTGAATTCGACGCGTCTCTCGCACGCACACAGGACGGAAAGAGAGATGGGGCGACCCGGGCGAGGACATATGAGCACATCTTCCGTACGCGCTTGGATGAGACATCAACCGCCAATGGCCACTTCCGTCGGCACATGCGGATGAAAGATAGCCACCCATTTTGGCCAAGTCCGTCCGCATAGTGATGGGACATTTGGCTATTTTTCGGGCCAAATCCGTCCGCATTGGGATCGGACCTTTTTCGGCATATGCTGTTGGAAATCGTCCGCTTTCGTACTGCTCGATGACTTCGCTACTGATATCTAATACGTACAAACATCATGTACTGGATCTGCAATCTTAGCGTTCCCCCTCATCTGCGGGTTTGTCCGAGCCGTTCGAGTCCTCTAGGAGTCCCATTTCTAACAGGTTATTGGCCCCCGCGTCTACACCTTCGCTACGAGTCTATTCTGAGCACTAAAACACCCTCACCAATCGCCACGTCATCACCTCCACCTTACCCCCGCCTTTCGACATCTTCTTTTGGCCGCTTCTCAGCTTCTTTTTAATCATGACTACACCATTCTCCCTTCTTACTCTGGCCCAGACTGTCGAAGAACTCACTTCTGACAATTGGCACAATTTCAAGGACGAGATTCTCATTGTCTTCAATGCTGATGGGGAATCTGCTGGAATCGTCGATGGCAAAACCCCCAAACCCACAGAGGCCCTTGCTGCCGCTGCCTGGGATAGGAGGGACAAGGCTGCTATGTCCATCATTTGGGCTCGCATGTCCAAAGATCTTCGCCCACTTGCCAAAGGCATCACCTCTGGCTCAGCCCTCTATGCCAAGCTGAAAGCCAAATTCGAGGCTTCCACCTGGTCTCGTCGCGTTTCTCTCCGTACCGCATTTCACACTGTAACCCACGACACGTCCCTGCCCGTGGAAAAGTACGTCGACAAGGTCACCGAAATTCGTGACCAGCTCATCGCACTGGGTGAACCCATATCCGACAACTATTACAAGGATGTTCTCCTTGCGAACCTCGACCCTCTCTATGTCAGTGTTCGCAACACCCTACTTTCCCAGCCTGCTGGTGAAAGCAAACTTGACTCTGTCAAAGCCGTCCTTTGCGGTGCTACCTATATCACCCCAACTGGCAGCCAAGTCAAAACGGAATCCGAGGAGACAGCCCTCGCAGCCCGTAGCGGTGGTGGTGGTAGAAAGGTGTTCGCGTCGAGTGGGAGTGGTCACGGGAATCCCGGACATCGCGATCGCGATCGCGCCGCTCACACCTCTAGTGGTGATGGGCAAGTTTTTGGGAAGGATGACGAAAAAGGTTTTCGTTGGTGCGATCCCACTCACGAGGATCATTGTCATCGCTGCGGTCGGCGGAACCACATAGCCGCTCGATGCGTTGCAGATATGCCGAAGGAGATCAAGGCTTGGGTTCTCGACCGTCCTGGCGCTAACGAACATTCACATGCGGTCCACGAAATGTATGTGGCACATTCATCTTTCTTACCTCGTCGCCGCCGCCCCTCTCCTTCCCACATTCATTCCAATTGGCGTTCGGACATTCACGACTGCGATTCCGACTAGGTATTGCAACAACCAGGAGTGCGGATGCCACGACAACTCGGATTTGGAAGAAGATCAAGTCGACGTTGGAGTTGTTTATGAAGCTTTTCTTTGATTGAGTGGGAGCATTTTTTATTTCTCTCCTGCTTTTGTTTTTGTTTCAGTGGGAGCTTGCTTATCTCGCAGAGTGGGAGTGTTGGAAATCGTCCGCTTTCGTACTGCTCGATGACTTCGCTACTGATATCTAATACGTACAAACATCATGTACTGGATCTGCAATCTTAGCGTTCCCCCTCATCTGCGGGTTTGTCCGAGCCGTTCGAGTCCTCTAGGAGTCCCATTTCTAACATATGCCACTTGCCTCCCTTGACAGACGACTTCAAATGTCCCTCACCACCTCATCGTCTGAATGACGACACATCGCCGCAATAGATGGCGACCTGTTCCCCTCGCCCACGCAACGCACTAGCCAAGATCGACTACGCCGCGGCCGCAGCCGACACACCGCTCCGGCCCTCCGATTGGCGCAAGATGTGACCTTCACTCCAACTTCACTCGCATGCCTGCGCGGCGTCGAGCTTGTGCACATGGGAACGACGGGCCCATACGAGAGCGATGTCGAGCACGCAAAAAGCTGGAGGTGAAGCACTTTGTCTACGCCGGGTGCCGGGGAAGATGAGGACATAACCCGCAGTGCCTGTTTCCTCTCCTACCCGAACAGATTTGTTGCTGATACTTGGTTTGCAGTGCTGCACGACCCGGGGACGTATATCGGACGCGCGATTCATGTCACTCGGGGTCCGGAGTTGCCCACGCCGCGCGAACTCGTGGGGGGACGCGAGGTGTTTGGGACGGTGGGAGCGCTGTTACCCTGTTCAAATATTACTATCATAGACACTTATAGACACCAATAAAAGTATGACCGTCTTCATAGACATAAAAACAATACCCCGAGATCTATAGACCACCAGAGTACAACATAGACCCACAGAGACTGGCGGAATGTCTTCATAACCCACCATAGACCAACATAGTCCCACATAATGGCCCTTGTGTCTTCATAGATTTTCAGGTTTTCCTGATGGAATAAAGAGCTGTTCCCACCTGCGCACCGTGCGCTACTCACTCCTTCCCCGATATTTGATTCCTGAATGAGTCTGTACTTAAACCGCTGTTCAGTTCAGACTCGGCCGCGGATTGATTGCGCCAAGAGTCAGACACCAGAGCAAGAAAAAAATGAAATGCCAACGGCGAGGGAATTGCCCAGTTTTGAGTCGAACGGGGCCTGCAAGTCGAGGGAGATGTTCAGAAGAAAACCGACAGAAAAAAAGGACATGCTCCAGAAATTTATGGCCCAGGCCCGAGTCGAACGGGTGACTCCGCATCAATGTTTAGGTCGACTCAGATTGTGCAGGTGCGCGCCACGCGCCACTGAGCCTTTTACCTTATCTCCAATTCTTGAACCAGTGATGATGTTTAGAACTCGAGAATGATGTATCCTCACGATTCAGAATAACTCCCCCGCGGAAAATAGACGGCCGTGAGTCGAGGGAGATATAGATCTCAAGAAGACCGACAGAAAAAAAAATCCCCACGAACGAGAAATTTGATGGCCCAGTCCCGAGTCGAACGGGGGAATCTGCATCAACGTTCAGGTCGATCAAACCAGATTGTGCAGGTGCGCGCCGCACGCCACTGAGCCTTTCGATTTATATCTAGTTCTTCAATAAGTGAGGATGTTTGGATTTCCAGAGTGAGAGGTTCGATGTACCTCGCGAGGAACCCGAAAAGAAATGCAGGAACAATAGAGCTATTCTCACCCGGCGTTACATGGCAGGTGCATGCATGCCTCGCTCCTCATTTCATCCCCGGGATTTGATCCCTGAATAAGTAGGTCAGAGAATGATTGATTGCGTCAAGAGTTGGGCACGACCGCAAAAAAAAATTGAACCACGGACTGCGAGGGAACTGCCCAGATTTGAGGACCTACAATTCAAGGTAAATATAGGAGTAACAAAATCCGTAGAAAAAACTCTGTTCAAGACAACAACATGGCCCAGCCCCGAGTCGAACAGGAGACTCTGCTTACACCAAATACAGTTCACGTATAGGATACAGATGCGCACCCCGCGCTACTGAACTTTGCACTTCACCTCCAATTTTTGAACAAGTGAGTATGTTTAGAATTCGAGAGTGAGGAACCGCCCAAAGAAAAGCAGGAAAAAAAGAGCCGTTCTCGACGTTACTGAATACAGCTCGTGTGCACCGCACGCTACTCAATCCTTCCCCAATATTTGATCCCTGAATGAGGGATTAAATGGTAGGCTTCAACTTGCAACTATTGTCGGTTGCCCAAAAGGGCCGAAAAAGTGCTAATTACGCCCACTGGCCTACCCGAGTCGAACGGGGAAATCTAGATGTGTTGAGCAAGCGAGTTATTACAATAATGATTCCACGCTACTGGGCCTTTTCCACGTACTTTTGGTTCCGTGGATATCCATCTGATTGTTACTCTGATTATTACTTAGACCAGTACGTTGAGCAGCGGGAAATAAATTCGACGGAGTGCACATTGCGTGCCTCGTCAAAGACCGAGTCGGTGAGCGGTGCCTTTGCGCGGAGGTTGTGTTGATGTTGCTGGTGGGCTCGGAGTAAACGGGCGAACCTAAGTCGAGGTAGATATAGCGAATACACCAAAAAGAAAACACGTTTCTATCGCTTCATGGCCCAGCCCCGAGTCGAACGGGTGACTCTGCCTGAGGTCAATCCAGTTATAGAGTGCAGATGCACGCCACGCGCTACTGGGCCTTCTCCCTTTTATACAATTCTTGAATAAGTGAGGATATTTAGAGGGTCATTCAAAGTATACTCAATTTCAAAAGATCTTCGCGGAAAGGAAGACACCCGACAAAAAAAGTTACCATCTGGTAAGTTATCAATGAAATGGCCCAGCCCCGAGTCGAACGGGCGAATCTGCTTACACATACAGTTTCAGTGAAATTAACATCGATAGGATACAGATGCGCACTAGGCGCTACTGAACCTTTCTTTAGTATCCTAAAACCTGACCAGGTGGCAGCATTTGGAATGTGAGAGTGTGACTCAAGTATAGGAAAGAAGAAAATTGACAGAAAAAAAAAAGCTGAAGGCGGAGATGACGGCCCAGGCCCGAGTCGAACGGGACAATCTGCCTACACTTAACAACAGAACAGGGTTATACAGTGCAGGTGCGTGCCTCGGGCTACGGAGCCTTACCCTTGTATTCAATTCTTGAATAAGAGATAGTGTTTAGGATTCGATAGTGAGGAACCGCAAAGGAAAGCAGGAAAATGTGCACACTACTCACCCGATATTTGATCCCTGAATAAGTCGTTAGATCGTAGGCATGTGCCAAGAGTCGAACACCACTGCAAGTAAACGGCAGAAAAAATCCTCGAATACAAGAATGGCCCAATCTTGAGTCAAACAGGAGACTCTGCCTACATTTGCAGAGTAATAGGATGCAGGTGCGCACCACGTGCTACTGAGCTGAGCCTTTCCCTTTATTGCTAGTTCTTTAATAAGTGACTCTGCTTAGAGCGAACGAGAGGAGATGTGTACTGCCGCGGAAGCACGAATACGTGACTCTGTTCAGAATTCGAGGGTGATGGACCTTCACGATTCGGAAGAACTCCGTGATTGTCAAGAAACGGGCCCATGAGTCGAGGGAGATGTACCAAAGAAAACGGACAGAAAAAGTTTGGTTACCACCTTATGGCCGAGCCCCGAGTTGAACAGGTGACTCTGCATCACCATTCAGATAAAATGCAGTGTTGAGTGCAGATGTGCACCGCACACTACTGGGCCTTTCCTTTTATATCACAGGGAGGATAACAAAATAATCCATGCCAAGACATTCAAAAAATATGGATAAAATATTTACAATAGTGCCGTTCAAAGTTCTCCTACTCGGCCTCCTACTTGGCCTCCTACTCAGCTTCCTACTCATCTTCCTGAATCAAGTAGGAGCACAAGTAGGAGGTCGAGTAGGAGCCCGAGAAGGAGCTTCAGAGCCCCTTTTTGCAAAAAAAAATCCTACTCGTGCTCCTACCCACTCTCCTACTCACATTTTGAGTGTGTTTTAGTGTTTTTTGGAGTAGGAAAGTCTTCCTACTTGCCTCCTACTCGTAAAATGGCTGGGGGTGGGTTTCAAAGATGCTCCTACTCAATCTCCTACTTGTTCTCCTCCTGTGTCCATTTTTGCCATTTTACAGCCAAAAGTGCAAGTAGGAGGCAAGTAGGAGGCACAGTAGGAGGCCGAGTAGGACAAACTTTGAACGACACTAATACCTTTCAGATGTCTGTCGCTCAAATAATGCACAATGCATTCAGAAGAGGCAGAAGGTATTCAAAATATATGCTGATCTAAGCATATCTTTTGAATACCTTCTGCATGTTTGAGGCCACAAACATCCGAAAGTTATTGTAAATATTTTCTCCATATCTTTTCAATGTTTTGCTAGTTATCCTCCTGGTGTATATCTAGTTCTTGAATAAATGATAGTGTTTGGAACTCGAGAGTCGTGAGGAACCGCCTGAAGAACCGCAAAAGGAACACAGAAGAAAAGCAGAAAAACCGCGCACTACTCACCTGATATTTGATCCATGGATGAATAGTTAAATCGTAGTAGGCCTGTTCAATTCAGTTCAACCTCAGATCGACCAATCATTGGCCACGACCAGGATCCCGCTGCAAGAAGAAAAAATGAAATGCCAACTGTGCACGAATTGCCCAGATTTGAGGGCCTGCAGGTCGAGGTAAATATAGGATTGAAGAAAATTGGCAGAAAAAAGAATCACGAACAAATTGAAAACAGCCCAGGCCCGAGTCGAACGGGTGAGCCTGCCTACATGACTACAATGCACATCCAATAATAGAGTGCAGGTGCGCACCGCGCGCTACTGAGCCTTGCCCTTTATATGTAGTTCTTGCATAAATGGTAGTGTTTAGAGCTTGAGGGTGAAAGAAAGCAGAAGAACCGCACACTACTCACCTGTTATTTGATACCTAAATGAGCAGTTAAATCGTCTTACACGCTCACTCACTGACTCACTCAATTATACGCTCACTCGTATGTAACCTACGCACTAGAGATAATTCCGCCTCGCTATCACTTATTTACGTCGCATTTATCTATCTATATAATAAAATGTGGTGGTACAGTATAACGAACATCAAAGAACTTTCAAAGTCCCACGCCCACGGTCATGCTCATGCCGAGCCAAGGCCGAGAACGTGCCGAACCGAGAAGAACCCCGATAGTGGAAGCATGCCTCGGCAGGCCGATCCAGGCCCAAAGTAGCCACAAATGTGGTGATGGGTATACTTTGCAATGCTGATGCTTGAACTTGCTGAAAAGCAGTGGTGAGGAGTAGCTGGGCAGGCCTATAGCAATGGCAAGGGTCAGGACCAGAGGAAAGGTCAAGGAAAGGTAATGCTGATAAGAAGAGGCCTCCGATGTTGTTTGCAGCCTGAGGGCAGTCCTCTAATAACCTTGCTAATAACTCACTTAGTTCAACTTACCCATGCCCGTAAATTTATTCATGGGGATGGGACAGGTTCATGGAAAGAGCTCAAAGACAGGGAGAAGAAGTTGAGGAGGAGTAAAAGGGGTAAGTCAAGGGGGAAAAAGGTCTAAGAGCATGAAATGACTGAAAACTAACTCAATAAATTTCTTTCAACTTACCAACGCCCGTGAATTTATTCACGGGCTTGAGCTAGTATGCAATAATATCCATGATCCGTCCCTCCTTTGCTTTGTGGTGCGTTCAACCTTGCGGTTTCAGCTTTCGAGGCGGATGCGTGGGGAAACGCGAATCCACGCCAGAAAGAGATCATACTCATTGCTGAACCTTTAGGTTTGGCTACCCTGTGGAACTTGGATTTCGCCCAATTTTTGCTACAAGGACAAACAAAGATTTTGTCATATAGAATTGGTCATAACAAGAATAAATCGAAAGAAAGTGGGGTAAGATATTTAGAAATACACCAAAATGCAAGGATATGTTCTTCAAGTTGTTACTGACTTAAATCCTCATGCACGAGCTCCTTTCACTACCTGGAACCAAAGAGATTCTCTGAGTTCAATTTTTTGTTATTAGTCATTTCTGCTTCGTGTGCGGGCTAGTATCCGTCGGAGAGAGTTCTTGATCCGGCATGTCACGGCCGGAGATACCGAGGTGGCACGACCACGTGCTGCAAAGAGGTACACTCAAGGTTTTCTCAAGGACGTGTTTCTGAGGTTTGTCAAGCCCCTTAGGCAGACTACTCTTTTTTTAAGCCTTTTATGTAATTGGGATAATAGCACGATGCAGCCTCAGATGGAATTTTTGCAGTGCGGAACCTGATGGCTAGCGGCTCTTGTGGCACTGCGTTAGAAAAAGCAGTTATTAACTTTACTAGAAATTCCAGAGACCGAGGTCCAAAGTGGTGATTTTGAGGTTTTTGACAAAAAATGGGCAAAGATGCTAAAATCACCAACTTGTGCCAGGTATTCTGAGCTCAATCCATATGGATTTAGGTTTAGGTCAACCAAAGGATGGATAGGGTTTCTTTTGTGATTGCATTCGCCCTCTTTATATATACACCACTCTTGGAAATTTGATGAAACCACAGAGTCAATTTTTCTCACACCCTAAATTATTTTATTATGGAAGAATTGTACCCTAATTGCGAGGTTTAAACGGTGCCTACACTCTTAAAATTTGTCATACTTCATACTACAATTTTATTTGAGGACATTTGGCCCAGAAATGAGCTCAAATCAGCGTGTGCAAAACTTTATAGCGCCACTGTATGTGAAGATATGTTAAAAACCAGTCATCCATGTCCCATTCCTCGTTTTCTTTTGAGCATCTGAAACCACTGGAGCACCTGCTTCAACTCAGGCGAGATGAGTTCCACGAGTGCTGGACCTGACATATTCCGCTTCTGTGGAAGTCAGGGAAAGTGTAATCCGGCTCTGTACGAGCAATAAGGAATCCAACGTTGAGTTGGTTGAAGCATCCGTAGAAACAAGAGCAGACTCGGGCTTCGCTAAAATCGATAAGTCATACAGTTTCTTCCACACACTAGCAATGAAACCCATTAGCAACTCTTCAGGCAATTCCTAGGCCATTCGCACCTGGTTGCCTCCGGGCCTCCCCCTCGATGGATCACATCCACGGTAAGGATTTCCCCGAGCTTCTGACCATCAGGTCTCCAGATAGCAGGCGAGGAAGAGCTTTACCAAGATCGTGGCAAAAATTTGATTTCCTAAAGTAAAATAAAACTTGAGCATACCTTCTTATGCTATCTCTTCATGTGCATGATCTCAAGTCCAATTCTTGCTTAATTTGAGTCATAACTATTGTACATATATATCTCAGAAAGCCTCTGTGATGTCTCCAGCAGTCCTTTTACAACTGATGACTAAATAGCCAGCCTTCCTGAGGGTCCCCAGCTAGAAATGTTATTAGCATGCTATTCATGCTATTTATGCTATTCATTGCCATGTGAGTAGCATGCGAGTTTCCAACACAGAGTCTCTAATGTTATGCAAACCTAGGTATGCTCCGAAACTCTTCCTGGTCCATATTCAACAGGTTGGGCCATAATTTCTGTTGAGCCTGCTCATGCCGGGGTGAGGGCCTGGCCTGGTTGGGCTGGACTAGTGTGCACTGCAGGCTTCAGGCCAGCTCTGAACATCACTAGGGAGGAAACTTGAACTGGGAGATGCATCCTGTCTATGTATACCATCCTAAAGGTTCAGCACCCGCCTCGAAGAGGCCTAATCCCACGTCATAATAATCCGATTCGGATTCGGAGCATTTCGCGGGTCCTTCAAACTGCCCTAAATTAAATCAAATTAAATTCAAGATAGATTTATGCATACACATACGCGGAGGGAACGAACGAACAAGCACAGACAAAATTTCTTAAAAAAATACTTGTGTCAAATACTACACGAATGGCCCAGGCCCGAGTCAAACGGGGGACTCTGCCTACATTCACGAAGAAATCCGACTATGGAGTGCAGATGCGCGCTGCGCGCTACTGGGCCTTGCCCTTACATCCTAATTTTTGTATAAGGTATTTACATGTAAATGCTATAGCATAGGAACAAGGAGGACTCCGTCGAGGAGATAGATGCTGGGAGGTGGATACGGAGTTGAAGAAAACCGACAGAAAAAATCTAAAGCAACTGAACGCATGGCCCAGCCCCAAGTCGAACGGGAGACTCTGCTTACATTGCAGATGCGCGCCACGCACTACTGAGCCTTGCCCATTTCTCCAGTTCAATATCTTGTGTGGGCAGTGAGTTTTTGTCTCTGACATTTTGTTCTGCCCGTAACAAAGCATCCCAGGGTACTTAGACATAGTACACAAACAGCAAGTCAGACGAAATTCTCATAGATGGTGCAACTTGAAACTTCAACACTCTATTGAAAAAATCAATGACTCACTGTGAACAATTTATTTCCAGACATTTTTCACTGAAAAAGTATCTGAAAATTTTATAACTTTTTCGGTGAATTCTCGTTTTCTTTCAAATTTTTCACCTTACAAGGCTTCTTACATACATGTATTTTTTCAGTGAAAAATGAACGAAGTTTTTCACCAGTTTTTCCACTGAAAAACTTGAATTGTTCAACCAGTGACTATAACTCACAAATGGTCCTACAGAGACAGGGACCACTACGAAACTACTTCCACACCTATATTGTACACAGTCATCATATCCCCAAGTTACACCCCAAAATGTATAAATGGCACCCAGTGTAAAAATGATTTCCTTCCTCCGGGCACCACTCGAAGCTTCTGAATAGCAAGATGCAGTGCTTCAGCTGCCCTTGTTGGATCAGGAGGTGATACCTCCAGAAGATGAGCATAAACATCACTAGCAACTTGTGGGGCATCATTGTCCATGATGGACCACATGGTCCCAATGACACCTCGATATCCTGCTAGTAACATGCCAGCAGCGAGATGAACAGACTCATCCTGGAGCTCTTCAGAACCAGTGGCAGTTTGACATGCAGAGAGGAATGCCAGGTCAGCATTTGGAAGAGATAGCTGTATAATGTTTGAGAGCATCAACCGTGAACTTCCGGCAAGGAGGAGGGCACTTTCAGTTGGAGAGCTGCTCTGCACACCATGGCAGGCAAAATGGACCCATTTTGAATCCTTCATGCCCTTCTGAGCTTTTTCTATTGTGGCCATCTCGTTATCCAACCACAGAACAGGAACTTTTCCCTTGGCATGCTGTTTGATACATTGAATTTCTTCCTGAGTTCCGGGAATGTAGGACTGGCCATCAGCTGACGGTTGAGTGATGGCAAGGAGTTGCAGGCCCACTTCGGATTCAGATTGTTGGCGATACCCTTGGATCAAGGCAGTCAACGATGGTGTATAGGATGAAATCAGGAAGTCGGATAATTTTGAGCCAAATGCTTCGTCTTCACCATACAACCCTGCCGCATGGATAGGAAGAAATGCCAATGGCCCCGTTGGACACCACCATATACGTCCTAAGTCTTGGCTTGTTCGAGTCTATAGAAACCATTAGAATGGGAATTGGATGGGTGGAGAAAAATGGCTTACCATAATTGCAAGAGCATTCAGGACCGGGCGAACTATTTTAACCCAGAGCTCAGAGAGAATATGGGAAAATCTATCATCTGGGACTATATATCCCTCACGGCAACCATTCAACCGATCACTGCGTCCAGGAGTTCCGACGATGGATGCCAGAGATTCGGCCAATGATTGTGCCACCTGCGCTGTAAAGTCATGGAGTGGAACATGGATGACTTCATCTTCCATGCCTGGCATTAGCAGCAAAGCATCACAGCGGAATTCACTGATATTCACAATGGCAACAGGGCCCATTTTTGCTGCTAGTGAAAGCTCAGAAATTGGCCTTGGTAAGAGGAACCTCTCAAACTCAGGCAGCTCTCGGATTTTCTGCAGGACGCGATCCCTTTGAAGAGCAAGGGCATGAGATTGCTGTGCAACAGACCGAAGGGACTGTGCTTGGATAGCATCAGCAACAGCATTGATATGGGTGCCAGCAGCTTCTAATGAGGTGGAGAAAGAGACAAGCTGATCTGCAAGGCTAGGATGGCTCTTCCTCAGTTCATCTACTGGGGTGCGCAGATTCAGAAGCTGACCCCAGATGATTGAACGACCCTGTTCTAGCCACTCCACTGCCTTCTGGTAGTCATGCACTGCAATTGCAGCTGAAGCAGCATCTCTCACAACTTGGCCTGCCTGTGAGAGGCGATAGTGCCGATCAGTGATGGACAGCCCCAACCATGCTAATTCAGGCAGAAGTTCAATAGCAGTGGTATATGCGTTGAGTATGGATGATGGTTGGTGAATATGGGCATGTTTTGCCCACATTCGGGCTGCATTAAATCGGACAGTAGCAGGCCCTGCTGCTGCGGATGCAGCAACAATGTAATGACACAGTAGCTGCTGAGAGTCGTGAGGGTCGTGAAGCTGCTCAAAACGTTGATGTAGTGAATCCCCAAGGTTACTTAGCTGCAAAGGCTTGTCTGGGTGGCCATCTGGAGTGAGAGCAACAGCAGATTCAAATTTTGATACAGACTGGTTGAGATCATCAAGACACCCAAGTAGCTCAAAGCGGTGGAGCAGTGAAGTCCCAAGGTTATTCAGCTGTGAGGGCTTGTCCAGGTGGTCATCCAGAGTGAGAGCAATAGCAGTTTCAAATCTCAAAACAGACTGGTTGAGATCATCAAGGCCCCCAAGTCGCTTAAAGCGCTGGAGAAGTGAATTCCCAAGGTTAGCCAGGTGTGTGGGCTCATGCAGGTGACCATTTGGAGTGAGGGCAACAGCAGCTTCAAATGTCAATACAGACTGGTTGAGATCATCAAGACCTCCCAGTCGCTCGAAGCGATGAAGGAGTGAAATCCCAAGGTTGTTCAGGCGTAATGGTTGGTCCGGGTTGCCCTCCGGGGTGAGAGCAACAGCAGCTTCCATTCTCAACACAGAGTGGTTGAGATCATCGAGACTACCAAGTCGCATAAATCGGTGGAGGAGTGAATTTCCAAGGTTACCAAGCCATCTGGGCATGTGTGGGTGACCATTTGGAGTGAGAGCAACAGCAGCTTCCAATCTCAAAACAGCCTGGTTGAGATCATCAAGGCCCCCAAGTCGCTCAAAGCGGCAAAGGAGTGAATTTCCCAGGTTACTCAGTCCTGTGGGCTTTTCCAGATGGCCATCCAGAGTGAGAGCAACAGCGGCTTCAAACCTCAATACAGACTGGTTGAGGTCATCAAGACGACCAAGTTGCTTAAAGCGGTGGCTTAGTGAATTCCCAAGGTTATTTAGCAGTGAGGGCTTTCCTGGGTGGCCATCTGCAGTGAGAGCAACAGCAGCTTCCAATCTTGATACAGACCGGTTGAGATTATCAAGACCTCCAAGTCGCTGAAAGCGGTGGAGAAGTGAATTGCCAAGGTTACTCAGCTGCTTAGCCTTTTCTGAGTGGCTATCAGGAGTAAGAGAAACAGCAGCTTCATATCTCAGTACCGACTGGTTGAGATCCTCAAGGACACCAAGTTGCTCGAACCGAAAGAGGAGTGAGTTCCCGAGGTTATTAAACCAGGCAGCCTTGTCTGGGTGGCCATCAGGAGTGAGAGCAATAGCTGCTTCAGACCTCAATACAGACTGGTTGAGATCATCAAGGTCCCCAAGTCGCTCAAAGCGGCAGAGAAGTGAATTTGCAAGGGTACTTAGCCGGGAGGCTATTCCTGGGTGGCCATCAAGAGTAAGAGCAATAGCATCTTTAGACCTTGATACAGACTGGTTGAGATCATCGAGATCACCAAGTTGCTCGAAGCGGTCAAGGAGGGAAGACCCCAAACTACTCAGCACTGAGGGCTTTTCCAGGTGGCCATCTGGAGTGAGAGCAATGGCAGCTTCATATCTCAATACAGACTGGTTGAGATCATCAAGATTACCAAGTCGCTTGAAGCGTAGGTGGAGTGTATCCCCAAGATTACTCAACCGTGAAGGCATGTTGGGGTGTCCATCTGGAGTGAGAGAAATGGCAGTTTTATATCTCAATATGGACTGGTTGAGATCATCAAGACCTCCAAGTCGCTTGAAGCGAAGGTGGAGTGTATCCCCAAGGTTACTCAACTGTGAAGGCATGTTGGGTTGTCCATCTGGAGTGAGAGAAATGGCAGTTTCATATCTCAATATGGACTGGTTGAGATCATCAAGACCTCCAAATCGCTTGAAGCGGAGAAGGAGTGAAGTCCCAAGGTCATTTAGCCACGAACACTTGTCTGGGGGGCCATCTGGAGTGAGCGCAACAGCAGCTTCCAATCTCAAAACAGACTGGTTGAGATCATCAATACCACCAAGCCGCTCAAAGCGGTGGATCAGGCAAGTCCCAAGCTTATTAAGGAGTGAAGGTTTATACAGGTAGCCATCCAAAGTGAGAGCAACAGCAGTTTCAAATCTCAAAATGGACTGGTTGAGATCATCAAGAGCCCCAGTACATGCGAAGCGATGGAAGAGTGAACTTCCAAGTATATACAGATGTGAAGGCATGTTGAGGTGGCCATTTGGAGTGAGAGCAATAGCAGCTTCCAATCTTGATACAGACTGGTTGAGATCATCAAGACCTCCCAGTCGCTCGAAGCGGTGAAGGAGTGAATTCCCTAGGTTATATAGTTGTACAGGCATGTTGGGGTGGCCATCTGGAGTGAGAGCGATTGCAGCTTCATGTCTTAATACTGACTGGTTGAGATCATCTATACCGCCAACTCGCCCGAAGCGGAGGAGGAGTGAATGTCCAAGGTCACCCAGTGATGATTGTTTGCGTGGATCCCCTAGTAAAGTATGCTCAACAGCAGTTTTGAGCATCACAACTGATCTGTCAATATCCTGCAATCTCCCACACTGCTGAAATCGTTGTCCCAAGGACTTTCCAAGATCTGCAAGAAAGATGGCAGGCCCTGGGTCATCCCGCACTGCATCATTGTATGAACAAACTGCCTGGCTTAGGTCATCCATACTGCCAGATGCCTGATAAGACTGTAGGAAGAGATGCCCGAGCATGTTCAACCATCGAGCCCTGTTGCCATTGCTTTGGCAGCATAGTAGCATCCTCTCATGCATCGTCCAAAGCTGCAGAACATTGATAGAAAATTGTGTCTTCTTGGAGTCCTCATACATCTTCTGCAACTCCCTTCCTATGCCCTGGCCCTTGACAGAGACAACTGTGGATGATTCAGCAGTCAGTCTGACAATATGCAGGGAGCCTGACTTGTATATTCTGGCATTCCAATGAGATCTACACCATATACCACCTCCTGGTATGGCAACTCAGAAGCTGAGAAAACAGCCTGGAAGTTGAGAGAAGGGCCATCGGGATTCACTTTATTCAACTGGAGCTGGAAAGCTACATTCTAATCTTCAGTGTCCATCATCAGAGTAAAGGATGCGGAACATACACCTCTTCAATTCCACAGATGCAAGAACTTCACCTGGCTTGATTTTAACAAATCCAACGAGCCTTGTTCCCTCAGTTTTACTCTGGCGTAAGACTGTGATTGAAAAAGTAGGAGCATCGGGGGGGCTGATAAGAAGTGAGGATCAGTAACTCCAAAATGTCTTGTGCAATGGCCACTACACACTCACATGTTACATCTAAAATCAAGTTTCCAACTCATTTGATCATGCTCCGATGCCACTGGCAAGGTTTGCAAGAAAATATTTTCCTTAATGATGAGGTGGGCAAACATTTTCATGTCACCCGGAAGATCATCATGGGGGTTATTCAAGGATGTTACACAGATACCTGTGCAAAGGATTAAGAATGGTTCCGCAGCATCACCATAGGCGGGTGCTTACTTTGAAGCTGAATGCTAATTCAAGGATGTGAATCGCTTAACAGTCTCGACAGGCGGTCCGGTTGCTCACACTGTTTTCAACTTGAAGGACATGGTTGCGAGGGAAAGGTCGAGAAGCTTGAAGGCTGGCAGGAAGTCAATTTTATATATGCCAGACGTCCACACCGCACCAATGTGGCTGCAACGTGCTTTAAAGGCATGGCACTATCAATACCGGATCGCTCCGAATTCTTCATCTTTGAGCCACTTTTAAAATAGATCCTGTCATATCGGTATCTGTTAAGCCTCGTGGCAACGTACTTACATGCCTAGTGTCGTCGTTCCCAGCTCTTCCATCCTCCTCCTGACATGAACGTCGGTCGACCTCGCTTCGGTGGTATGTTGCAGTCACTTGCAGAACATCGCGCATGCATGCGAGGGCCTCACCGTCCTGTTGATTGGGCCCTAAATAAAAGGATTTTTCCTCAATCACACAGTGGAACAGCTGTCTGACGGCAACATTGTCATTTCCCACTCGGCAATTCGACATCGGAGTTTCTAAGATGCTGTACACCACCAATTTGACTTGATGTCATCCAGATGTTCAACAGTTAACCTCGCTTGGAGGTCGGACTGTGAATGTTCCACGGAGCTCGGTTCGGCAACATCACTGGAACATGGTGTTGGACATTCCCAGGAGCTGTCGTGGAGGTCTTGGGAGATTCGTATTCTGCCTAACCTTATGTAATTCTGCAAATAATGTTGTACATGGACTGTTCCCTGTCGTTTCCTATGTCGAAGAAGCCCGAAAGTGATGTTTCTACTGCATGCTTCATGCTTAAGTTATGTACATGTAAATTTGAGAAACTGAGACTTCGACTCGGCCAGTCGGCGAAATTCCGAAAAACGCCAAGTGATTCAAGCTCCGCTCCTGTCAAAACAAGACCAAACTTTCTGCCAAAAAAAAGTGGCGCCATCTTCCTCCCTTCCCATGTCTCACCTCCTCTCTTCCTCCCGTCGTCTCAAGGCAACCGCAACGCTGTTCAGGGCCTCAACTCCATCAACACCCTGACCAAGTCCCTCAAGCCCCTGCACTTCTCTGAGCTCCCTCATCAAGCATCGTCGCTCGCAAGGGGGACCAAAGATAAGAAAATGTGATATCACCTACAATTTTTTTTTCTGAGAGGGTCGGTGGACCCCCCCCTCCCCACAGCCACCTGATGCCATCAAATTCCCTTTTCGGGAAACAGCGTTGCCGAAAGCTTTCGCGCCAGACATACCACGAGAGCGACGGTGTTGCACGAATAAAGCCCAAATTATTCAGGAAGTTTTGTGAGACATGCACACATTGAATACAGAATTAACATGAGAAGAGATGAGAGCTGGAATCCTCACCTTTGCCCCTCACCCACATGCATGGGTAATTCCGCCATGGATGCCAGTTTGGGACTTTTTACCCACTTCGTTGAAGTTCATGGCACGCTCATGCCATTCAGACGTGTTTCTCAAGGAAGTTTCTGCTAGCTTGCTCTGATGTCTTTAGATTTCAGGCAAGTGCTCCTTTCTTGTAATAACGGTAAGTGTAAGTAAGTAGTGCGAGCAGGCAATGGCAAAAAAGTCGCAATATGATAATATGATCCGTGAAACTTGGTCGGCAGCTGATAGTAATAAGCCGGCAGGGGCGAGGAATTACCTTAGGTAATCGAAAGTGAAGCGAAATTCCTTAGGTAATCAACAGTACAGCGACCGTGTTGGGCACGAGCAGGATCAGTGAGGACTGATCCCCGTGCAACAAGGTATTGGTTCACATTTGATGCTCATATGGACCTGGGAGATATTTTTTGCAAGTCCTGGAGGCCGCTGTGTCCATATCTGGCTCCAAAAAAAAGTACATACAATTTTTTTTTCTGGCGGTTGGCCAGACCCCCCCCCCCCCTACCCCATATGGCAATCTCTTATCTTTGGTCCCCCTTGGTCGCTCGGGTTCCGCAAGACTCATCCAGTCTCACCCTCGTCTCACCCTCCAAGTTTCCCGTCCCGTGCGCCACGGGCAAATCAAGCTCGACCATCTGAAGCTGTCTCTCCCGCGCTGCTTCAAGTTCTTGCTTCCGGATCGACTGCTCATCATCATCCTATCATATTGCCCACTGTACTTTCTCGTACATTAATGGCCCCCCATACATTCTTTTATTCGTACTGTACATAGTTTTTTTTACAATAAAAAGGATTTGTTTGCCATTTACATTGCATTGAAGTGAGCTTGAGTGAAGAAATACAGAATGTAGACAACTGTTGCTTGGATATGTGGGGTAATGTTTTAGAAAGCCCATGCCCAGAATATCGTGCGAGGCTTGTGCCTCTGAATCGTCTCTGAACCGGTGTTCCGAGGTCCTGGCAACCTTGTGTGCTGATTCCGAAGAGCTTCACTGATTGCCGCCGGATATCATTCTCCGAACCTTCACAGGACCTCACGTCAAACGGGTGGTGTAGATGAGGCATTGCATTCATATAAATAGCTGTAACCTGCTACGTAGAAGGCTGGACAGCATAAGTCGTCACTCTGAGACGATGTGGATGAAACCTGGGCAGCTTGGATGTCCCAGGATCGAGGTAAGGAATTTGAAGAAGACACGGTGGGAATATGTAGAATCCAAACATGTAATTTGAGGGACATTGATTTGGCGCCGGAGCCCACTAACGGACACGGATTGAGCAGTGAGCATAGGCGCCAGTCGCACGTCCGACTAGGGCTCATTCACATCAAAACAAAGATTTACGAGTGATGATGCATAATGGCCCAACTCCGTATCGAATGGGCTTTTCGGCTATGTACCTGTGTTCCCGACGTTTACCCGTTTTTATACAAAAATTAGGTCCAGCACCCGGTTACGAGCGCTTATGTAATAAGTGATCGTCCATTTGGGAAACGAACATGAGGATTTTTCGACCTCTTGACAAGTCAGTCCCCTCTATCCTTTCTAATAAATTGATGGCATTTTTGTAGTGTTTTTAAGAAGATTCATTAGATTTTTTGTGATAAAATAGTGGCTGTAACCAGCTTATGTAATGTCCCGAACACTTTGTGCGCGTGTTCGATTTCCACTGTTGCGAACACATTTTTCAGAACGGTGAACCAACCAGCGTGAAGAGTGACCAAGGTCGGAGATGAGCAGCGGGATATTCATCCAATCCCGAGTTACTCAAGTTTGATAGAGTGTACATCCTTGGGCAACTCTGGTTCATTGAATAACGAGTTCGGCCAACAGCACAGCAGCCAGGGTGGGCAAAACAAAAAAAGGAAAACAAAAAAACTATCACTCTGCTAAGTGAAGGCCTGTGTTTATATGCTGTTCATGCTTGGCATAGTGCTTGGGTCACTTTTGCACCTGAGCATTTGGGATGATAGAAATGCATGCACCAAGATATTAGCCAGTAGGTAGAAGCTTGGAACAGGCCAGTGGAATAATGAGAATATTTGAGAAGACTCCTCAAATGTGGAGAAGTCCCGGAAATGTGTTCATTGAGATAACTTAGTAGCCAGTAGAAAGAAAAGAATACACCCATCTTTCTGCCCTGACAGCAGCGAACAAACCCAGAAAGTTGGGGTGTCCCCGCATGGAATGGGCCAATGGAATAGTCTGAAAATATTTGAGAAGAGTCCTTACACCATGAGGAGTCCCCAGAAATGTGTGCACCGACATGGTAGCCAGTAGAAAGAGAAGAATACACCCACCTTTCTGGCAAACAAACAAAGGACAAACACAAATTCGGGGTGTCCCAGCTTGGAATGAACCAGGGTAATAATCTGAAGATAACCGAGAACACACCTTAGACACGGAGAAGTCCCTGAAGATGTGTGCACCGAGAAAACAGGCAGTAGGAAGAGCAGAATACACCCACCTTTCTGTCAAATAAATAAATGACAAACAAAAACTCGGGATGTCCCAGCCTGGAACCGAGCAGCGGAATAATACAAGAATATTTGAGAAGACTCATTACATGCGGAGGAGTTCCCAGAAATGTGTTGACCAAAATATTAGCAGGTAGGAAGAGCAGAATACATCTACCTCCCACCTTTCTGGCAAACAAAGAAAGGACAAACACAAATTCGGGGTGTCCCAGCTTGGAATGGTGCAGCAAAATAATCTGAGAATATTTGAGTAGACTCTTCGATGCCGACGAGTCCTTGTCAAGCCCATAGCCTCCACCTCTCATAAATCTATGCATGTGTAACAGGCTCAATACATCGCTTGGGAACTAGTGTGTGTTTGCTTGTTCAATTCAATAGCTCATCTGTATCGCTTTCACCGGGAGACAAAATATGCATATTCTCCATGCGCTTCTATGGCACATATACTGTGCAAAAATTTGGTTGACATCTCCGTGGAAACAGGGTTTTTTGGCGTACATCTTGGAAATAAACAGAATTTTTGGTTGCATCTCTAAAAATGGGGACATCTTTCACCTTAATTGCATTCTTTGTAGAGGCTCCCATTGTACCCAGCTCCAATCGGCTACTTGGAGTGCCTTAGACTCTTGTTAGTGTAACTGATCGGATTGATCGGATGATGATCCGAACGCTCCGTTGGGATGGATCTCACGAAAGGTATTTTATGATTTTCGAGCAGATACATTGATGTGTTTATCTTTTTGGGTGAAATTTTTTAATTGGGAAAATATAAGACGAATTCCAATGCACCTGAAACTTTGTGCAAAATTCCTTGTCCGTGAAGTCAAACTACGGCAAATTCTCTTCAGTATATACCTGACCCTTGATGGTATGTGCTCAAGATGAGTCTTACACTGCTTCTGTACTTACAGTATAATATCCGAGAGAGTTAGATGAGGTAGAAATGCAAGGCGGTCGATAGAATACGAATTTGATCCCGGGCCGGCAGTCGGAATCTGATGCCAACACTTCGGCGATCAGCCAAATTTAGCCGAGATGCCAGCCACTCGCTAAGATGTAAGCTGTTTGACAAGGGGGTCCAAAGATAAGAAATTTTGATATCACCTACAATTTTTTTTTTTGAGAGGGTCGGCGACACCCTCCCCCTCACAGCCACCTGATGCCATCAAATTTCCTTTTCGGGAGACGGCATTGGCGCACATTTCCGTGCCGGGAGGTGCTACATGAGAGTGGTAGAGTGGTTGATCACCAGAATATTTACAGAGTCTCATAAACAGCTGGCTCATCATATTATATATGAAGGAACAATGTTCTAAACATTTTTGATTTGGAATAAGTTGAAGTCTGCCGTAGTAAGTACTAATACATAGCTAACAATCCAACGAAACTTTACATGCTGTTGGAAGTTTCATTAGGGGTGGGCCAAAAATGCATACAGAAATAAAACTGTTTGAATATGTGGACATTGGTACAGCATGTTCCAAAGGATGGTCTTAGAATATGAGTTGACAGGGCGGCAAGCAAATTAAAATCATTTGAGGTACTGTAGAATCATGATAATCACAGATCCGAGATCGGCACTCTTCGGAGCCATCAATTTCACGGCAAAGGCTCAAGGACCGTTTCGGCATCCAATTGGCAGAGCGGGGCAATTGCTAAATATGTCATAATAAGGATGGCTATATGCCGGCGACTGGCAGAACACACAACCTATGCAGTTTTCACTGATATTTTGCTGGACAATTGCTCTGGTACATCCTGAGAGGTATCCCAGATGAGTCCCAGAGGACCAGGACATACATGGGTTGATATCTGGACCGAAAAAATTTTACATACAATTTTTTTTTGGCGGTCGGCCAGACACCCTCCCCCCCTACCCCATATGGTAATCTCTTATCTTCGGACCCCCTTGCTGTTTGAAGAAGTTGCACCTAAACTGAAGATGTAAACTTCTTATGAGTTGCCACCCAGCAAACGTATAGTCTCGTACCATAGTATGGGCGATATACTGTGCAAAAATTAGCGCAATTTTACAGGGTTTTTGCGGACAACTTACATCTAGATGGGTACAGTAGCTTGGGTGACAACTTCGAGAAAGGTTGCATCCTACGTTTGGATGCAACTCCTTTCAACAGCTTGCATCTTTGTCAACCAACTGACATCTCTCGCTAGCATTAATTGCCGGAGCTTTCGTATCAATCCGAATGTGGCGGGCCGGGATCATTTCAACTTCTGTCGGCCGCCTTGCATTTCTACCACTATTCAGACTTCTCGGCAGTGTCATCGTGGACAAAGGATCATATCAAGTGGTATTTAAAACATAAAACCAGGCTTTATGTGAGAGAGCCTGAATAGAGAGGTTGCATTTTGACGTTTCAGAAGAAGAAGTTTACGCAACTCCTCATATGCTTCGTGAGTTCTCTTATATCTAGATAGGGGACTTGAATTAACTTTTAAATGACATTCCTTTCAATTTTTCATGTCTTCTGCTCTCTCGGGCTCGACAGCCACAAAATATCCCTTTTGAGATTCCGGCTCAGCTCTCGGATCACTGTTCCGATTAATATCATCAGTTGCCCGACCTTGACCGTGTTTCACTTGCAAAAAAAATCGAAGGGGTTAGAAATTGTGGATGGGCATTCTAGCTTGTATCCACTTCTATGGGTATGTAAACTTACTCAAAGTTGCCTCCATTTTGAACAGATGCATCCCAAACCATGTTACCATTTAGAAGATGTAAGCCAAAAAACCCTGTTTCCACGGAGATGTCATCCAGATAATTTTTGCACAGTATATGTGCCATAGTATCGGACCATCCTCTCACGACATCCCAATCTGGGAGCCCTGTCATGAGAGTCTGGGCCAAAGTCGGCTAAATAACTATACAATTGCGCTATCAAAAATCTGGTGTTTTCCGGCATTTCCCGTATCTGTTGCTTTTGGCCTATGTAAGTGGTTGTACTCAAAAACTTGGAGGCATACAGTGACGAACCCCCTAGCAAAACGCCACGTGGGAGCGAAACACCAGTGTGTTCGGCCACTTAGAGTCTCCCTATGATCCCAGGTTTTGGGGAGCTGAAAGTACTCCATATAAAACTCTTGTCCACTCAAGGAATTTTGTAAAAAGCTTCTGTGGTGCCCGTGCAATCAATTTTTTTTTTGGTGTTTATCTGGCCTATTTTGTAAGGGTGTAAGAGATTAACTTAGATCAATGCCCTACTGAACTGAACCAAGTTCTATATTTTAGAAGGGTACAGCGTCAGCCTTGGGTCAAAGATTAGTTGTCCCAACGCTGGCACTGCCCGAAACTATGTAGTACATTGATAACCGTGATAATCAGCATATAGATAAGATAGTAAGGCCGCCCCGGGCGGCCGCGTTGATGAATGATGCAAGGTGCGTACTGCGCACCTTACACCCCCCCTCCCTGGGCGCGTCCCACGCCCGAGTTTATGCAAAGCGCACGATGCCGGCGCCCTGCGTGACACAGGGTTCCGTCATCGCTGTGCGCCACTATCTCGGTGCTGCGTGACACAGCAACCGAGTAGTAGCGAGTATATACAAAGCACCTACATTACATACATTCGGGAACCCGGTACATGCAAATCAAACACGGTAGATCCCCTTAATGTGCCGCTCTTTGAATCAAAGGCGGCACTTGCCATTTGGGAATGTACCGTGCATCTGTAAAGCTCGGTAACGCCTCCTTTGGGAAGAGGACACGTGTCCGATCCCACATTTTCTTTCTCTTCTTCTCCCACCACCCCCCGCCACCTCAGCGCGCCCCCGACGGGTTGAACACGCGCCGAACACGCGTCAAAATGCCCCCCAATGCCGACCCACGATCAAAGCACGCGCCTGCGGACCAAGAATACCTTGACAGCCTGTCCACGCGCCAGTCAATCGATTTCCGGAACTATGTACATCGCCGCGCGGTGTGGTCCTCTAGCGCGATGTCTCTTACCGGTGCGCAATTTTTTCTATCCTCTAACGGCGCTCATTATCTTATCATTGGTATTCCTGCTCATTAATCTGCATGAAGGTGACGATTTGGGGCCTCGTGGCGTCCACGGGGATTGGCGGAACGGGGCCGACGGGTTAAGGGTGGTCAGGACTCAGTCTTTGCGCGCTCAAAGCGCGTTTCCGGGTCCAAGGTAAGTTCTAGGTTGTATCAGTTCTTGAACTTCACTAATAACACTCCCGAATCGTTCAAACGTTCGTACTCGCGCCCACCCGGATCCCTACCCCTCGGGAGGCCGAAACTATTCCCAAATTATAAATGTACGTGCCTTATCGTCTCCACGAACGTTCGTGACTTGAATTTAAACATCAGGTGTGTTCAAATCTGTTGAAAAGACGTGTTTCGGTCTATATACCGAAACTATCAACAAATTTGCAGCTTTATGAGTCTAGTCCTATTCTATGGTAAAATATGTGCATACTAACGTCGTTTGATTCTGTCGGATCGGCGGTGATTAGTGCTGTTCTTCGCTGAAATGCATTTGAATACCAACCCGAGGTTGAACATGTGGGGAACGGAGAGAATTTTTTTGCGCGAGAATCGGTGTAACTCCCACGAATGATTTATCTTAAGCTTCTCCTCTCTCTGTCCTGAGCTCTTACGATGGCAAGAAAATTTTCAAATGAGGGCCAAGTGACTCCGGCAGGCCGGCACAACACGGCCACAGGAATGTGCCGTGTTTCCCAACAAGAGCGGCAAATGTGCGGGCTTCAACAGAATGTGCCGGGCTTGAACCGAATGTACCATGTCTAGCCGGGAATCTACCGAGGATGGAATGTATGTAATGTAGGAGTTTTGTTAATCCCGAGTAGTAGCCCACTGCGCCTACGTAGTCGAGCCGGACGGAGCGTTGTCCTCGTCCTGGTCCATCGCGTCAATGCTCGGGCATTCGGGGTATGCCGTGCGGACACCGTCTTGTGGTGGTGCGTGAAGAATAGCCGCCCAAGGGGTGACGTCGCTCTCGGGGATGGTAAGGACGTCGCTGGGATTGCGAGGGAATTCACCCTTGGTGAATTCAGTGACCGTGGGGTCGTCAACGCCGTTGCGCCAGTTGCGGCGGGCACGCGCGAATGATTCCATCTGGGCGATGGCTTCGCCATCCTTGGCTATCCCATGTTGGACAAACCACGAAACGATCAGCGACATGGTGATGTTCTCCATGCAGAATGGGTAATGCTCGAGCGGGAGCGTCGCATATGGGTATTGGCCGAATTGGGCATAACGGTGGAACGTGCTGTGGACCGAAAGCAGCAGCATGAGTAGCGAGAAAAATTTGACGCGTTGGACCGATGATCCGTGGCGCGTGCGGCGGGGGCAGAGCGCATTGATGGTAAACCAGACGCCGACCTCGATGTCGTATGGTTCCGCATAGTCCGCCGCGGGATGGGGGAAACGTTTCTCGGTAACGCGCAAGCCGTGGGGCCAGTGTTTGACAAGAATGTTGCCGTATATGAGCACGGCGATGTGCCGTTTGGTGTGCGTCCCGGACTGCACTTGCGACGCCTCGGGTGCTTGTTTGATGATGACCGTCGTTGTGTCGTCACCCATCACGGTGTTCCCGACGTAAACCTGGACAGGGTTCCCCTTAAATCCGGCTGCTACCATGATCGGGTCGGCGCCTGGAGGGTCAAGGCGGCGTGCATTCGTTTTGGAAGGTCGCGGTGGCGCCCTTCGTTGTCCGGTGCTCCGCATCCAGAACTGCGTCGTGGCGTCGACTTGCTTCGCCATGAGGTAGACAAACGGCGCGCTGCATTGCACTGTGGGGTCATTGCCGAGGCGCACAACGTGGTGGTGCATAAAGGCGAACGCCGTAGGCTCGGTACAAGTCACCCAGCGAAGTACATTGGCTGCCTGCTCCATGGTGCGTAGTGAGAGACTGGCCCATAGGCCCGCCGTGGCGGGCATGGGCACGGCGGTTTTGTTGTATACTGTGCCTTGCATCTCGAGTTCGAGGGCCTTGGTGACACGCTCCGTTTCCCTAGCTACCCAGTTGGAGGGTAGGACGGCGTTTCCGCTGTCGGAGCCGTAGTTGTCCTCGTCATTGGCCTTGATCTCGAGCGGGCAGATTGGGTGGCCATCGTCGTCGGTTGCTACCTTCGTGATATCCTCCGGCCAAATGGTGCATACCCAGGTTGGCCGGGAGTGCAGCACCTTTTCGCGCAGACAGGCCTCATCATCGCGCTTGCGCCATTCCGATCGAGCCGTTGGCGTTCCCATAGGACCATGGGACTGGACACGCCGTCCGCGTTGTCCTCGTGCGTGTCGTATCAGTGAGCGGCTCCTGCTCCGCTGGTATGGGGAATGCGAACGGGAGCATTGGCGTCGGCTCGGCGATCCTGCACGGCGTTGCGAGGATCCTCGCGACGGTGTGCTCCCTCGTGTGGATGGGGAGCCGTCGCGGCTCCAACGGGGCCGCGGTGACAGACTGCGGCGGTGGTGCATCGGCGGTAAGTACGCGTATCGGTTGTACACATCGCCGCTGTTGGCGCTGCGTGGCAGGGCATAGCGTCCACGCTCTATGGGACGCCTGTCAGGTTCGTACTCCTGGGGTGTGCGTGCAGGGGGCGGCGGTGGCGCACGCATACCTTGGACGGGGTCGTGATACGGGCGCTGAGGCGCGTATCTCCCTTCGGTGAAGTCCCGCTCGTGCGGCGCATGGTACGTATGCGGCTGTGCAGAGTAGGCAGAGCGAATCACCATCGGGACATAGGGTGGCCAAGGAGCGTCGAGCGGTACACCCAACGCATGAACCCAGGTGTGTTGTGCGTCGGTACCTTGCCATCGGCCGCCGAATTGACCTCTGTCCCATAGGAGGCTGGGGTCATGGTGATCTTGAATATGGTAGGTGGTATCGGTGTACTGGTGACGGCGGTCCATCGATGCTGCGTTGCGGGGTTGCGGGGTTAGAGAATGGAAGCAGGGCGTTCCTGAACGCCCCGATAGATAACGCAGACACATATGTAGGCAAGAAAAAAATCGCGCGATTCTGGGTGCGTTCAACGCATGGGTATCCATAGTGATGCTATTGATGCCGCATCACGGGCTAGTTCTTAGGGAGATCCGACCACCGCGTGACGCCCATGGCCTCCAGGTAGTCGTCGAGAGCCACGCATTCTTCTAGATGGCTAGGTGGCTCCCATGTGTAGTCCCCAGCGGTCCACTTGACGCGAAATCGCACCGAGCGGGTTCCACTCCATTTGTGGCCCACAATCTCCTCGACAAACCACTCTTGATTGTCTGGGTTGCCAAAGTCGTAAAATCGCTTCGCCTCCCGGCTCGGGAACAACGAGTCATCACTCGCTTCGTGTTGGCGTAACAGGGATGCGTGGAAGGTCGGATGGATCCGGCGTTCTCGCAACTCGGACGGTAGGTCTAGCGTGTAGGTTGACTTATCGGGGTTGCACGCCACGATCTTGTAGGGCCCAATGAACTTTGGTGCAAGCTTGCGCGCACGACCTTTCGGTTGGTTAAGGTTCTTGGTGGAGAGGTATACCAGCTGATTGATGTCGTAGGGTACCTCCGGCGAGCGGTGCTTGTTGCTCTGATGCGCAGACGCGATGCGCACCTCGATGATCGCATCGTGGGCGACTACGATATTAGCGAGGGCCTTGTCGACAAATGCACGCACCCCTGGGAGTGCGTCCGCTGATTCTGGGATGTTCGCCAGACGAGGAACATAGCCGTAGTTGAGTTCGAACGGTGCGTACCCAGTCGACGCGCTAATGCTTGAGTTGATCGCGAATTCAGTCATGGGTACCTTGTAGACCCAGTCTCTTTGAGTGGAGTCTACCCACGACCGCAATATTTGAGATACGTTCCTGATGGCACGTTCCGTGGCACCGTCCGTCTGGGGATGGAATGATGTGGACATGAGTAATTTCGTACCCGTGAGCCGATGCAATTCCCTCCAGAATTTGGCGGTGAATTTTGAGTCTCGGTCCGAGACTATTGATTCTTGCATTCCGTGTAGGCGGACGATGTCGCGCACGTAAATCCAGGCGACGTCGGAAGAAGTGTAGGTAACTCGCATCGGTGAGAGTGCCACCATGTTCGTGAGGCGACAGATAACGACCAGCAGGTAGTTATACCCAAGGCACGGTTGGAACGGTCCTACGAAGTCCATTCCTACCGACTCCCATGGGCGTTTAGGCACAGGTAAGGAGTGGAGTAGTCCGGTGGGGGCTCGAGTTGAGGGTTTGCTCGCGGCGCAGGTGCCACACGATGCGCAAAACTTCTCTATGTCGTGTCCCATTTTGGGCCACCAGAACCATCTGCGTACGTATTCGGAGGTGCGCGATTCGCCGTAATGTCCGATGGTGGTGTGGGCCTCGTCTAGGACGAGCTCGTTGAGTCGGCGACCGCCTTCCTTCTCTGGCACTCGGGGGATGCACAGCACTTGTTTCCCCTGTGCGGTGTCGCAGTACAGCAGCCCGTCATTCAGGGTAAATTGTGGGAAGGCCTCGGGGCGCCCGATTACTTTCCCAAGCACACTGTCTTGCGTGTACCCAGCGCGGACGGAGTCGAAGAACCCGGTATTGCCCTCCACCGATATGGACTTCGGTGGCGATGCGCGCAATGCCTCGTCGAGTGTGATGGCCGATGTATCGAAGCCTTCTCTTGCTAGCTCCTCTGCGTGTTTGGCCATGTCTGCGGCTTCGCGAACTCGGTCTTCGGTGCTTTCCTTGACGCGTCGCGCCATGAACGCAACATCACGCTGCAGTTCTTCCGTGTGCAAGCAAGTGAGGTCCTCGCATTCGGGGTCGAGACGGGCGTCAGCCTGGACAAAGTCTTCCGGTTCGTATTCGTCCTCCGCAGTGTCGTTCTCATAGAGTCGTGATAGGCAGTCTGCGTGTACTCCAGGGCAGGCTCTCCGTCTTCAGTCTGAGGAGTATTGCTGTTGCTAGGTCCAGTGTAGTGCTGTCCATAAATACGATACGCCAAAATATATTTTGAATATATTCGAATACATACAGATACGATACGGCCTCAGGATGTCCACAAGAATATGAATACAACTGAATATGAATACGATATGATATGGATATAATACGATACGGCCGTCGGCGTATTCAAATATATTCAATTACGGCCATCACTGTCAATCACGATCGGCCCAGCGGCAATCTTAGCGGCAATTGTGCATACGACAACCGGATCAAGCTGCTGCACAGCTGACAGCACATCAGGAAACAACCGGACAGAAGCCAGAATTTCTTCCCTCACCTGCGGCGCATCAATGGCGGACTCCGCGCTCGACGTGGATTTGAAGACTTTACTGAATGCCATCAAGAGCCTTCCGGACTCCACTCAGAATGGTCGCCGCGATGGTCCTCTGGGAAAACATTTAACCCTGGATCTGACCAAGGACGACAATCCCCAACCCGTCTTTCCCACTCATGAAGACGGCCCTTACTATGTATTCAATATGCGCTGGGAGCGTGTATTCCAAAAGCAGCCTGGCGATCCCGACAACAAACTCGAGAAGCTTGTGTCCCATGGCCGCGGAAAACACGGCTTGCTCCTCGCCCACGCCTAGGCCGAACATTACGCGGGTGTGGTGAAGTCGGACGAAAGAGACCTAATTCAGCTGCGGGTCCAGACTTTGCTCAGTTTTATCACCAAGACGTACGTGTCGGAACTATCATCGTACTATGATAATGATTTCATCGCCTTAGCGTTAACGTTACCGCCATGGGTTCGACTGTCATCCCTGGTGCGTATCCCATAAATACTCTATCCAGATCATCTTTGACAGCGGGATGCAGAGGACTCCGATCATGTTGTAGACGGAGAGAACGACAGCGCAGATGATGAGAACGAGGTACGTGATATCGTTGGGATAATACCGGATCTGACGTGAGTATTTGCGTCAATGTCTTTACAGGGACAGACCAAGAAGCGCAAGAAGGCTGCCTCGGGGCAGAAAGCTTCCCAGAGGAAGAAACCCAAAAAGACTGTTGCCGAGGACGGTGATGTATGATTCAATTAATCGTCACCCATGTTTCACGGCTGAGTCCAAACATCTAGAAGGCCAGAGCGAAGCCCAAGCCGAAGCCTAAAACCGCCTCCAAAGCTCAGAAGAAAGCTCCAGAAAAGGTGAAATTTGCGATCTATTCACCGTCACCAATTCAATCTGCTTTTACAGTCTTCCTCCGAAGACTCTGAGAGTAGCTCGGAGAGCTCGGAGGACGAAACCGTGGAAGGTCGCGCCAGCACCAAATTGACTTGGTCCTTCTCGCAATACGGCAAACCGAAACCGGTGGAGAGTAAGGGCAAGCCTGTATGGAGATTTAATTGTCGCTACTGCCAGTGTGTCATGGTCTCCTGCTTATTTTGCTCATGAGTCGTCTAACTTGTTCTAAACGTCATAGGAAATTTCGTTGCTGCCCCCGCACGGAAGGCCTTGAAGACTGGGACAAAGAAACTCTTAAGCTCAAGGCGACCAGTAATTTCATTAATCATGCTGAAGAGTGCGAGCGTCGCCCCCCTGCCCAGTCGTGGGAAGCGTACCAGAAAGCGCGGGAGCGTCAGCGTCAAGGTTTACCTACGCTTCCCTTGAGCTCCGATCCATCGCCATTCGAGGCCGAACAGGGGATGATGCAGGACTTCATCCAGCGCGGCATTGAAAACCCAGCTAAAGTTGTTACTAACAAGACCTATCGCAAGCATCTGGTCGAGGCCATCGTCGAGGATGATCTCGCATTCAGTGTTGCGGAGGGAGGCGGGACGTTGAGGCTGCTTACCCATCTAGCGCCGCGGGGCATCAAACCTAGAGTTTCCCACCAGACAGTACGACGCGACATCGATGCGTTGCATACCGCTCTCAAGAATAAACTCGCACAGAAACTCAAGGTCGCTTTGATCTTCTTACGCATTTCTAAAGTTTCAATCTAATCGTCGGAGGCTTGTTTGCAGATCAACACCCCGAAAATCAGTATCGCAACTGACATTGTGACCACCAGCCAGATGGTACATGCCTTCTGCGGCGTAGTCATCTCGTACATCGACGAGGACTGGGTACTTCGGGAATACGTACTCGAATTGATCCCGCTCGATGGTGATCATTCCGGGAAGTCTGTCGGCAAGCTGGTTTTCCATCGTTTGAAGACAGCTCGAGTTGCTGGCTCTTTGAGTGAGCATGTTCTGCTTGTCTATTCTATTGCATGACCGTTTTCTTTTTCAGTGGCGAGCGCTGCCGATCACGCATCCAGTAACGGGCCGCTCAACCGAACTCTTGCGAAGAAATGCGCGAAGTTCAATTCCGACACCGCGAGCGCAAGAAACATCCAGATCGGATGTGGCGGCCACGGTACAAACCTCTTTGCTCAGTATGATCTTTCTTTTCACCTCCTTTCACGGTTTTTCGTGTCATTAACACTCTTTTAGGTCAATCACCGGTGCCCTTGGGATATCGCCAAAGGTCGAAGAGATTGATCTGTACAACGAGACACGTAAGTTTCCGCTTGTATACGACTCTACGGTGGATCCGGTTGTTGTCCGGGAGACAGCGCTAATGGCTGCCGAGGCGAGGGTCGAGAGCGGCCAGAAAGAGAGTGGGGAGGCGGAGATGTCCGAGGTAGAAGAGGAGGGAGCCGTGGACCCACAGGGAAGTTCGAGTGAGGACTCCTCTGATTCGGAATACGAAGAGGTAGAAGAGAGCGATGTCGAATGGGAGGACGTGACGCCAAAACCAGTCAAACGAACCACGACAAAGAAGAAAGCAAAGGCGCCGAAGGTCTTCACTCCGGTCGATAAGGTATATTTTATTTTGTATCATTGTGTCCACCCGGATTTACTGCCAGTTTCAGGTTCATTCTGTTGCCGTACACATTCTTCGCTCAGAGATCCGGCGGAAAAAGGCTCGGCGCCTGATTCGTCGCAAAGTCAGTAAGGAATACCGCCACCTTGTGTTCATTCGCAGCATGAAGGTTCGTTGGAACACGACCCTCGCGGAGCTCGAGCGAGCACAGTTATTGCAGCGGGTTCGTCTCTTTCTTCTTTCTTCACCTCATTCGCTCTCATGTAGTACAGGCATTTGATTCGTTCGTGAGCGAGCTGCCAACGGGACTTACCGGAAAGGCAAAGAGGGTGGCGCAGGCCCGAAAGAAAAAATGGGAGATGAAGTCGGGGGATTGGGAGTACGTCTCTAAGCTCATTGATGCTCTCCAGGTATACATATATTTTCCCAAGTCGCCCGACCCTTGACGGTGTTTGATATTTCTCAGGTACTCAAGCAGTGCACTCTCGAATTCTCTAAGAAGAGGGTTCCGACGATTTGCAAGGTTTTGCCATTGTACAAGCTGATCGAGGTAACTCTCACTGATCTAGCCACGAAACACGAACACGACGAACCCACGCTGAGCGATGCACTACTTGCGGGTGCGTCAATGGCTACCAAGTATATCTCGAACGCCTTGTTCGGCGACTATGTCCTTCTCACACCGGACAAAGGAAAATATTAACCTAGGTTAATATGTTAGCATAGAGTAGATGATTCAGTAGACAGATCAAGACTTGTAGATAGTTGAGGAATTAATTTAGTGCGAAATGGCCAAGGAATTTTCCGCAATCAGGGGCAGTTTCAAAAGTTGTAAATTTTTTCATTGTTAGGGAGTTGTAAAAAGACTGGTGAAAGATTGCCTTTCAGAAGCCATATCCGGTGAGAAGAATGGAGAACTTCTGGGGGAACAATCTAATTTTCCTTTGTTCGAACAAAGGAAGTTTGAATTGTTACCCCGAAAGTCCTCCTTTCAATATACCTGAAAGCACAACTGAATGAAGTTCTTTTGGAATGGCTTTCCTAGTTTGCCGAAAGAGAACAAAGTCAAGGCTGGGGAAAGAGTTGCTGATTGTGACTACTTCCATGGCACTTTCACACCAACTGAATTTATCAACTATCTATAAGTGTGGATTTATCTACTGAGTTATCTACTCTATGCCAACATATTGACCTAGGTTAATATTTTTCTCTATCCGGTGTGTCTCGGAGCCGGTACGATTTATTTTGTTATCGATTAATCCGACCTAATGAAACCAAAGTGCTGCATCCCGCAGTGCGTATCGCTTTTTTCCAGGGTCAGCAATGGGACCCCAGTGTTGCTATCCGTGCGTGCAAGTTGCTTCTCGACATTGTGAAGAAATACGCCGAAAACGATCAAAAGAGGACTCCCACCAATGTCGACGCTAACGCCACTCCGACTCACTGTACCGGCTCTTCACAAACTTCAATCTTTGCCATGGCTATGGCCATGACCTCTACTCCGGCTTTACCGACAGTCACGGCGAGCGTCGACGGGAAGGACGAAGTCAATCTCTATTGCGGTAACATTTCTCCCGTGGCCCCGGACTTCGACGATCCTCTGAAGTGGTGGAAGGTCAGTTTTATTCTCCACTGTCGAAAAAATGATCCAAGATATCTTTGGCAGGAAAACTCGGGCACTTTAAAATACATGGCACTCGTCGCGCGGGATATCCTTGCCATTCCCGGTGTCAGCATCTCTGTCGAGCGCCTCTTTTCAAGCCTAAAACACACTCTGTCTGATGCTCGGGCGTCCATGACTGCAGACACGGTGTCTGTGGATGTTGTTTGCAAGGAATGGTTGAAGTCGGGCCTTGCGGAGGGGGAAAACTACACTGATTATATCAGAATTCGCGAGGGGTAGAATATATTTGAATATATTTGAATATATTTGAATATATTTGAATATATTTGAATATATTCATATCATATTCATATTCAGTGGGTTGAATATGAATATGATACACTACAAATACGATACGGGCCCTCTGAGGTGAATACGATATGAATATGAATACGATACGCCATTTGCCGTATCGTATTCGTATTCGGCCAGCACTAGTCCAGTGACAGGGGCTGAGTACTCGGGCGCCTCGTCCTGGGGCGCTCCGGCATCGTCAGTCGTGAGGGTGAGGGGAGGGGACGCCGAGGCTCGGAACGTGTCATACGACGGCGTGTTATACCCCGGGGGGGGGCGAGTCGGGGGACGGCGGACGATCGTCTCCGCTATCATCCTCTGTTACTCTAGCCGTCCCAGGTTCGTGCTCAGGTACTGCGCGACGATCGAGCTCATCCAGAATAACCTCTTGGATAGCGCGTAGGCGGGTGGCCCGCGCCTCGAGGTCCGTAGTCCTATCCCTGACTTCTTCCACGATGCTGTGGTAGATTTCTCGGATCCGCCCTAACACCTGACGTGCCCTGCGGCGGCTAGGATCACGGCGATATTCTGCGGCGGTTAGCTCGGCGCACGCGTGAGCTTGCACTTCGGTGAGTGACTCGAGGGCGGTGTCGATCTCATTGACGGCTTCGTCACATCGATCGGCTTCTCTCTCCAATGGTGCGGTACGTCCAGATAGCGTGGCAGTGGATACACTCACCCCGATGGGGCGTGGTATCCAGATAGAGTGTAGGGTCGTCCTGGCGTGAACGGACGCGTCATATTCCAGAATGATTTCCCACTCCTCAGTGGCGGAGCGGGAAGTTGGACTGTTGCCCTGGAGAACTTGGTATTTGTATGCCAATTCATCGAATGTCGTCCAACGGCTAATGGGGTATTCGTGCTCCTGAACTAGCTGACGCTGTTTAGCGTCATGCTCTTCTCTGGTAAATTCAGGGAGTCCCCGTTCCATGCGGATGTCGTTAAGCAACCCTACGTCTACCTCGGCTGACGGGCCCCATAGGTCCTTAATGGTGCGCCCGCTGGCCGGAACGTCGAGATAGGGAATCTCTGCGAGTTCCATCTCCAGTTCAGTGAGTGCGATGCCTTGGAGCTCACGCACAGGCTCATGCGGCGTCGATTCCCTTAGATTCACTGATGTATCGGGAGGCGCTTCGTGAGTTGCATTCTCAGCCGATTCATCGCTGTCCTCGGGTTCAATTCTTAAAGAGAAGTACTGAAACTGCATCGCTCCAGCCCGAGGCTCGGCTACCTGGTCGAAGTCAATCAGGTCTCTCAGATCGCCGCTGTCCGCGGTGGGCCCAGGACCATCGTCGATGTCCTCATGATTGTACTGGGATCCGCCCCAGTTGTCATCAACCAGTCCGTCCTCGGGCCCTTCTTCGGGTATGACATAGTCATCTTCAGCATAGCTGTCGGGAACCCGTTGTGCAGCCAGTCCTACGCGGGGGCGGTCACCGTGCTCCGCGTGTTGTGGACATATCTTGTCCGAGGCGATATGCCCTACGATACCGCATTTGAAGCATTGTTTAGCGGCATTGGAGGTGGCTGGCGTAGTTTGCGCGGTGGGCACATGCCCATTATTGGGTACGGGGCTTGCCCGAGGGGCTCCTACAGCCGGAGTTGGGCAGGTCGCCGTTCGCTTTGGGGTGCTCTCCCCCCGAGTGTTCGGCGTTGCCGGTCCTGGGCGTAGGGACGAGTGTCCAACTGTACGGTTGCGATGGGATATTTGGTGGTTATTGGCGTCCCAAATATGGTTGGCGTGAAACCTGAGTTGCTGAATAGTAGAGTACTCGGTGTTCAGTCCTCGATGTAAGATCATCATGTCGCTCATGCTGTCGGGAATCAACTTCAGGAAGGTCTTGCGAATCATGAAGTCGGGCATAGGCTCCCACAGCCAGCGGGACGCGCTGACAAGATTATCCATGAGTTTCATGGGTCCCTCCTCAGGCTTGTACCTGATGGCGTCGAAGTTGCGGGAAGCCTTCTGCGTGGTGGCTAATGTCACGAATCGTCTATGCATGAGTATATACAAAGCACCTACATTACATACATTCGGGAACCCGGTACATGCAAATCAAACACGGTAGATCCCCTTAATGTGCCGCTCTTTGAATCAAAGGCGGCACTTGCCATTTGGGAATGTACCGTGCATCTGTAAAGCTCGGTAACGCCTCCTTTGGGAAGAGGACACGTGTCCGATCCCACATTTTCTTTCTCTTCTTCTCCCACCACCCCCCGCCACCTCAGCGCGCCCCCGACGGGTTGAACACGCGCCGAACACGCGTCAAAATGCCCCCCAATGCCGACCCACGATCAAAGCACGCGCCTGCGGACCAAGAATACCTTGACAGCCTGTCCACGCGCCAGTCAATCGATTTCCGGAACTATGTACATCGCCGCGCGGTGTGGTCCTCTAGCGCGATGTCTCTTACCGGTGCGCAATTTTTTCTATCCTCTAACGGCGCTCATTATCTTATCATTGGTATTCCTGCTCATTAATCTGCATGAAGGTGACGATTTGGGGCCTCGTGGCGTCCACGGGGATTGGCGGAACGGGGCCGACGGGTTAAGGGTGGTCAGGACTCAGTCTTTGCGCGCTCAAAGCGCGTTTCCGGGTCCAAGGTAAGTTCTAGGTTGTATCAGTTCTTGAACTTCACTAATAACACTCCCGAATCGTTCAAACGTTCGTACTCGCGCCCACCCGGATCCCTACCCCTCGGGAGGCCGAAACTATTCCCAAATTATAAATGTACGTGCCTTATCGTCTCCACGAACGTTCGTGACTTGAATTTAAACATCAGGTGTGTTCAAATCTGTTGAAAAGACGTGTTTCGGTCTATATACCGAAACTATCAACAAATTTGCAGCTTTATGAGTCTAGTCCTATTCTATGGTAAAATATGTGCATACTAACGTCGTTTGATTCTGTCGGATCGGCGGTGATTAGTGCTGTTCTTCGCTGAAATGCATTTGAATACCAACCCGAGGTTGAACATGTGGGGAACGGAGAGAATTTTTTTGCGCGAGAATCGGTGTAACTCCCACGAATGATTTATCTTAAGCTTCTCCTCTCTCTGTCCTGAGCTCTTACGATGGCAAGAAAATTTTCAAATGAGGGCCAAGTGACTCCGGCAGGCCGGCACAACACGGCCACAGGAATGTGCCGTGTTTCCCAACAAGAGCGGCAAATGTGCGGGCTTCAACAGAATGTGCCGGGCTTGAACCGAATGTACCGTGTCTAGCCGGGAATCTACCGAGGATGGAATGTATGTAATGTAGGAGTTTTGTTAATCCCGTCTATGCATGGCGCACACAATACTTGTGAAGTCGTGAGGTACCGTACTCGAATGACCAGTGGGTTCCACGTAATCCAAGAACCACTCCAACGCATTACCGACGAGGTAGGTCTTTAGGATGGTAATTCTGAATTCATCGAGCTCAGGACCGCCGTATAAAGATGCACGCATCCAGGTGACTAATTTCTCTAAATATCTGGTAAACAGTACATGGTCATTCTCGTCTCCGGAGAAAGTATCAGGGCTAGCCATCCTGGGCGATCGGACGTGAGGAGGTACTACTATGGCCTCGCCGACTTGTCGATAGATAATGTCGGCGATCTTCCGGTCATTTTCGAGGTGATATTCCTCGAGTATCCCCTCCGCGGTCGATACGGCATCGCCAGCAGCAACCATGCCTGAGGCATCGGGGCCAAATCCGAGGCCGTCCAAGGCTGACCTTTCCCGTCTTGGCGCCGACGATATACTGCTGATGTCTTCGAACCTCAGTGACTTGTGAGTCGGGTTCATCCGCGAGTTGATCTCTGCAACTTGTTGGGGCCGCGCCGTGGATGACTCGGTCGGTCCCATAGCGAAGGCCGCAGCCGCCCGACGGTGACTGTCGTTGGCGAGCCGGGCGCGTCGCTGAAATTCTGCATTGGTCTCCTCGGGTTGTCTGGGTGAGACAGAGGCATCCATCTCAGCGCGTAAGGCGTCGGGCAACGTCAGGGCGGGGGCCGGGTCGATTTCAGGCAGGGTAGGCATCGGAGAGGGTTGGATTTTCATCTTACCGATGACGGCCGCTATCGCAGCCTCAGATGCGCCATTTCGCGCAAAGCCGCCGCGTTAGCAGAAACATGGGTTTCCAAGGTAACCCGTTCGGCGTCGATCTTGGTGTGGAGCGCTGTGATTTTGATTGCGGTATCATCACGCAACCTCACGAGTGAATCATGCATAGTCTTTGTAATGCCGTGGTGGTCGACAGTGAGCGCGGTAGACGACAGCAAGTGGGTGCGGCCAGCAGATAAGGCTCCCTGGGTGCGGTGGAGGAGGGCTCTTTGGGGCGGCGTCAATGCCGCCGGGTCAATTTCGCTCAGTAGGGCCGTCAGCCCTTCGTCAATGCGAGTGGTGCCGATACTTCCAGAATCAGTCCCAGGGGTAACGTCCGAGGCTTCGGATGGAGTGGGTGACGATTTGGGAGTAACGGTGGGTTCGTTATTTAGCAATGCCTCAATGGCATCTGTGGACATCGCATTGAGTTCGGCAGCCAGGCCGAAACGGAGTCCAGTCGATGCTTCGTAAAAGAAGCGTCGTCCCGAGGCGTCCGTCTGCAGGGTAATCACCAGCCCCATTTCAGGGGAGCGGGTGCTCAGACGAGACACACTTTCCGGGTTTTCAGAAGGTTGTGTGGAGGCTGGACGGCCAGAGTCCTCCACTTCTTCCGTTTGAGAGTTGGCGGTGTGGAACGTAATGTCCACAGGCCCCGCGTCGTCAGCAGGTTGCGCTGATATGAGGGGGGCTTTGGCGCCAGTTGGAGCTGTTGATGCCTTCATTCGAGCTGTTGGCGGGAGTGGGCATCGTGGTAAGAGGCAAGAAGTTTTTGAGGTGATCACGGTGATCACGTTCTACAAGCTTCGTTTGTAGAGGTGCTCTGTTTATAGAGCCAATGGAGTTCAAAAAAGTGTAAGGGTGTAAGAGATTAACTTAGATCAATGCCCTACTGAACTGAACCAAGTTCTATATTTTAGAAGGGTACAGCGTCAGCGTTGGGTCAAAGATTAGTTGTCCCAACGCCGGCACTGCCCGAAACTATGTAGTACATTGATAACCGTGATAATCAGCATATAGATAAGATAGTAAGGCCGCCCCGGGCGGCCGCGTTGATGAATGATGCAAGGTGCGTACCGCGCACCTTACATATTTCCATGGTAGAATGGGCGTACAAATGAGGCTGCCCTTGTTGCTCCCATAAATTAGGAATTGGTCTGGGAAGGGGGTTTTCATGGGCTAGCATTCATAATATCAACAATCCAGCACTCCAAGCTCGACGGGCGAGCTATAATCGATTACATTGTAGTGTTTCACTCCCACGTTATTTGGCCAAATTTGGCCTCTCACTTTGATGTGCCTCGTTCTCCACCAAAACAACGTGAAATTGGACGAAACTCGGTGCTATCCTGTAGCACAGAAGCTACTCTATAACCTCAGCTAAGGTCCCAAGGGAAATGTCTTAAGTGTCAGCTCATAAAGCGCCCCGTGCTTTCGGCGTTTCGCTAGGGGGTTTTTCACTGTAGTCATTTGTTTACATCCTTTGACAAGTTCTGCCTGTTCAGAACTGTGGTATGGCTTGTGAACAAGTCAAGATGGACATGACATGATTCGGTCCTCTAAGTAACGGGCAGCACTGCCACACTCGGCCTCCACCCAAATTTTGGGTGTCGCCTCACCTCTGCTGAGTAAACTTTGATATATTCTGAGGATGCAGAAGGTATTGATTTATTCCATTCAACAAATTTCCCTCTCAAGTCTAGCCAAAAGCACCTGCAAAGTGGTAGAACAAGTACTGAAAAATCAGAGAATTGATAGTGCAATGGTGCGGTTATTTATTTAGCTGACTTTGGCCCAGACTCTCATGACAGGGCTCCCAGATTGGGATGTCTTGAGAGGATGGTCCGAGACTAGCCAATATATTGAGATGTAAGTTGTCATAAAAAAACTTGTAAACTTGGGCTAATTTTTGCACACAACTTACATCTAGATGGGTTGTTTGAGTGACAACTCTGAGAAAGCTTACATCCGCTGTTTGGATGCAACTCCTTTCAACGGCTTACATGTTCGTCAAGGTGCTGACATCTTGCCCCAAATTTGAATTGATTACCGGACCTGTTGCATCAATCCGAGTTTATCGGGCCGGGATCAATTCCTCCTCTCTCGGCCACTGCGCTGTTCTGACTTATTTAGGCCTCTCGGATGTGGTAAATTGGGTAGAGAATTATGTTCAGAGAGATTCAAGGGATAAAATGACCTGTATGTATGAGGACTTGAACAGAGAGGTTGCTGTTTGAGGTTTTGAAAGAAGGACTTTGGCTAGATCCTCCTAAACTTCGTAAATCCTCTTCTAATGACACAAGTGACTCAAATTGACTTTTACATTAAAAATCTTTGAAGTAGACATATCCACTGTCCTCTGGGGATCGAATACCACAAAATATCCCTTTTGGGAGTCCGGGGGAGTTTTTGGATCATTGTTCTGATCAATGTCACCAGATCCCAAACCTTCAGCATAAAAGAAAGTCTAAGGGGCTTTAAATTGTGGACTTGTGTTCTAGGTTGTGAGCACATATATGGATATGTAACCCTACGCAAAGTTGTCTCCATTTTGAACAGATGTGTCCCAAAAACCATGTTTCCATTTTGAAGATGTAAGCCAAAAACCACTGTTTCCATGAAGATGTCATCCAAATAATTTTTTGCACAGTATATGTGCCATACATACGCTTCCTATGAGGGTTCCTTTGTATAAATATTAATTTGCGCGCGCGCGAAAGAGTATTTGGCGCGCGCGAAAGAAGCTCAATTTGGTAATTAAAGGTGAAGGTGTCAGCCTCGGCATACTACCTCCAAGTCCTACATGACTATTCACTCTACTTGATGTACAGTGAGTGCCTGCTTGAAGGGCCGACCGGGCGCTCAGCAGTGCGTTACGGCGTACGCCGGAGCCCATCATTTGGTGGCAAGTTTAGAGGTCGGACACATCTCCCACAGCTCTCGGTTACCCCTCCATCCACACGTACGTCCCTCAGAAACGGCCGCAGGCGGCAGGTTGAGTGGCGGCGAAGTGGCAATGTTCAACTTGTGATATCAAAGGGTGATGCGATTAAAGATGCCGTTGATGCGCCCACCGCCTGATAAAAAGTGTACCACCCCAGACTGCTTGGGATTCAAAGTACTCGTTGCGATAAGTAGGTCTCCAAGAAATCACTCAGAGTTATTGGATGTTAATTGAATTATATCACAGCCTGCTTATCTTTACTTCTACATCCAATCGGTATTTATCTTATCTTATCTTATCCAAGGACCTTTGCTCTCTGGTTCACACTGGTTCCACTGGCAAAGAGCTTATCTAGTAGTAGTGGGAGGGTATTGTTATTAATGTTGAAGGTGAGTACCTACTTATATCACAAAATCCGGCTGACATTCTTTCGCGCGCATCAAAACTTCTTTCGTGCGCTGGGCTTCTTTCGCGCGTGCCAAATACTCTTTCGCGCGCGCAAATTAATTTTTTGTACAAAGGAACCCTCATACTTCCTAGCTTCAATGTCATAATCATCACTGTTCACCTCTTCGTAGAACTTGCATCTCTTAGCGATGGGATTGGAGGTCTTAAGTAATCACCCTTTTGTTGGCTTCAATGAAGAGCCGGCAGCTCGCGCATTGCGTTTAATGCATGCCAGCTTGATTAAGTTAGCTGCCATGTCAAATACAAAAAAGGATCTGGCATGATGGGAGGTGGGAGAGAGGTAGCAATGTGGGACTATTTTAGGGGAGGGTTTAACTGACCGAACACTCATAAGCGCGAGTTGTTGCCGGGCTCTGCCACGGCCCCCACTCAAGTGAAGAATGGGGGAATAAAAACATTCACCAAACTAGGACCTAGCCCCGAATATCACCAGACGTCGGCATCGCAGGATGGTTCACGGGTGGCGTAACACCCTGCTACGAGGTCGTCTGATTGCGTTTTTTTGATCTTCCTTCTCGTCGTACGATGATATTACTTAACGTAGAGATATAGTAACGCTGAAAAAAAACTTACGGATGACCTAAGCCCAGATCGAACGGGTTCCCGCGCCTGCATAAATATGAGCGCCTTGAGATCGTCCGATATATTACCGTCTTGAGAAACGCGATGGAGTGAGCTACGATCTGTTGAAGACCAGTGCGCACACTGACAGCGTGCGCACTCGAACTTGGGAAGGCCCGGTGAATATCCCCGGTATGGTTTCGGCGTACATACATCCACGGAGTGTCCCTTCCACGGCGCTATACTCTACGATCCTTCGCAAGATATCCTGAATGCCAACCAGGAGTCGAGTGTCAGGAGTTAAACTCAGAGGCAAAAATCGAGCGTACACGTGGTGGGGAGTCAAACCCGCGCTCCTCCCTGGAATAGCTGGCGCTGAAGATATGTATTGGATGGCGGAAATGTCCGTATTGATAGACGGCGAGTTCTTTTAACCTGCAGATATGGAGAGTTAGATGAGTCGAAGTCGCGGCAGATTGAAAAGGATGTGTATTACTAAAATACAAGCCGTCCCTCCCCGCGAGTTCTGATCGCTGCAGCAATATTGCCTGCAAATCGATTCTACAAAAGAAGAAGAATCGAACGGTGAAGCGCAAAAAAAAGAAGGTGAGAACGCATACTGGTATGCCCCAATCGCCGAGTCGAACGGCGTCCCGTATACGCTTGATTGTAGTCGGGCGCACGCGCACCAGCGTTGTGGGGGCTGCTTCGGATTCCTCGCACGCCATAAGAATCAAAAGGGCGGCGACAATACATGTCTTTGGAGCGGGAGGGGAGGGATCGTCTAATCGTGGACCAAACTCACCAAGAGGGACGGAGGGTGAGAGTCCGAATCAAAGTGTAAGAAAGCTATATAATGCTGCGCGGTGAGTCGACCCGAAGGCAAGTTGGAGCGATTCATTGTTATCTCGAAAGGTAGTACAAGGATCCCGTTGTTCGGGCTTGGCGCATAAAAGGAGGACCGCGAGGCGTCGATGCCACTGGGCGCCAGAAGCCTAAAGTTGGGAGGCCCAAGAGTACGGGTCTCGGAGCGAGTTTCGGTAAACGGCGAGTTGACATGGATCCGAGTTGAATGGATGCGTTACGAGGCCCGCCACCAAGAAGCTTGCATCCAGTCTTTAACGCACGGACTCGGAAGGACCCGCGGCTCCGAAACGCCTGACAAGCTAACTGCAAGCAATGTAGAAGAAGACGTCATGGGTTAGCAGCAGAGATGTACAGGGAGAGTGCATGATTTCATAGCAGAAGCGTAGAACTCATAACAGACGACATGGAGGGGAAGAACAACGGGAGAGACCAAATTGGATGCCACGTGGTGGTCGCACAGTCGGCCCGAGATCCCAAAGGGGAAGGCGGCGCTGCTGGCAACTATTTTCAGTTCCGCCTTCCACCCCCCGCCGCCGCCGCTAGGAGTTCTCAACGATGGGCCGGCTTCGAGATATACAAGCGTTTGAGGCTAATCTCTGACTCCCGGTAACTTGGTCTGCGACTCGGAGTTGATATAGGTTTCAACGTCTCAATACCGCTGTGTCCGACGCCGAGTCATGATGATATCGATTTTCAGTGTTATTTGATTCTATCGCTTTACTGTCGCATTCTGCTCATGGCAACTCCGCGTCATATTCATTCTGGCTATCACATCCATTGACATCCTCCCTGTTCCGGACCGCTTCACGTTTTCTTCACTTTCCTTATATCTCACTTCCCCTCCCCGTCCGCCCAGCGTCACCCTCAACGCTACAAATCCATTCCCTTGGAATTGCCAATATGGAATCCCCTCGCGTTAAACCGCCTCCCCGTGACCCACCCTCGGCACGATCCCCGTTTCCAAATGCGTCTTGCCTTGCCTCCGCGCCACTTCACCCCTCCGGACGCTACAGTAACTCCCGGCTCCGAACATCGCAGACTCCCGTTTGGTGCGGTGTCTCGTTCTCTCACCACCGTACCCTCTGCCGCACCCGCTGCGCACACACCGCTCCCTCGTCTGCGGACCAGTGCCGTCAGAACCTCGCACGCCGTGATCGTTCCGCATTCCGACTTTAGATCCGAATGTAGCAGCCCTATTCATTCGCGCAGTATCATCTAGATCTTTATGCCGCCGCACGCGGTCTTCGCTAATCCTCGCGGTGCTCGCACTGCATCGAACGACTTCAAAAGCGTATAATCGGATGCGGTCTCTGTCTTCGCCATTCGGGACTGCAGAATCTTCCGGCAGGCTTGTCTCCCGATATGTCGCTCGCTACCGCGCGCGGTCTCTGAAATTACCGCTGTATCAACAACCCTGGCTCTAGTCTCCGCGCCTGGCATTCACACGTCTGTTCACGCATACAAGTGCAGATCGACTCCCATGCCTCGGAATCGTGTTAGCGTCCCAGTGAGTAAGTATTCCTCGAAAGAAACGCCGTCGTCGACCGAGCCCGGGTGGGTCCTTCCCCAATAAAAATTCATACTCGCAGCATTTCGCCCAAAAGGAGCCCGGGGTTGCGTCAAATCGTTCGGGCGTCTTGTCGGCGTCTGATTTGAAATCGGATTCCGCCTGACACTGGAGATATCTGGCAGGATTCCGTGATCCACATTTCCTTTATTTGTTCCTTCCTGAACTCCTGTTGATGATTTTCCTCGCTCGCACTAGTACTAGTAACTTCAAGTTACCAGTGAAGGTCGGCTATCTAATCTGCTTACCACGGCATATCGAAGAGCCCGCGTCGACCAGGAGGGCTCAACGAATTCTATCGCGTAATCGACTCCAGGACGATCGCGGGGATCAAAATCCCAAGACGATAATGGCTCGTTTTTGGGTATTTGTTGTCCGTTTAAACTCTGATCGTGACTGACATACTATTATTTCTACCCAGGGATACCCTTACTTTCGGATAATACGTTGTATTCAAGTACCCCTTATCTCGCCTCTCCGCTCATATGAGACGGCATCTGACGAAAGAGGTATGTCTTTTCTTGATGTGGTTCGAATTGTGAGTAGTATCGAAGTATCTTATAGGGCTTACCAGCGTGAAATCTAGTCTCATTATTCCATTCACATACCCTTTTTAGCGTCAACGAGTCGAGATGTAGACTTTTGAACTCTCGTGCGTCGCGCACCTCGGAAGTTCACGATGATGTGACTTTGGATGTAAGCCTACGTGTAATTTCGCTCGCGCCCATATGCATATTCAGGTACGCAATGGGGTTGGGAAGACCCGATAGCGCTGGTGCGTATCGGCTTGACACCCGATTTTTTTTGATGTGCCTGAAAATCGCTATAATTCAAAAGGAAATTTATCGGTCACCTCGGTCGACGAAAGCGAACTACTGATTACAATAACGATTCCCCACTACTGAGCCTTTCCACATACTTCGGTCTTGTAGATGGTAGTTTAATTGTTAGGTGGCGGGGAATGAGTTCGACAGATTGCAAGTCAGTGGAACAAAAACTCCGGGCGGAGGATATGTTTGTGGTGGACTCGGCGAGTAAACAGGCCGCGCGCGCGAGGCCGCAAGTTATAGGAAAGAAAACTACCATAATGTTTTTCCAAAAAAAAGATAATTTTATTACTTTCCATGGCCCAGCCCCGAGTCGAACGGGGGCCTCTGCCTACATTTGCTAAGAAATTAGGTTATAAATGCAGGTGCGCACCGCGCGCCACTGAGCCTTCTCCCTCACCTCCAGTTCTTGAACAAGTGATAGCGTTTATAATTCGAGAGTGATATACTTCGTGAGGAACCGCAAAAGAAAAAACCGGGAAAAAAGAACCATTCTCGCCGTTAGATGGCTTGCGGGTGCCGCGCGCTACTCATTCCTCCCCCCTGAATAAGTAGTTAAATCGTAAGCCTGGTCAGTTCAGAGAATGATTGAGTACGCCAAGAGTCTTAATAATCTTATACCGCACGACCGCAGGAAAAAATGAAGTGCCGACTGCCAACGAATTGCGAACCAAAAGAGGAAAGAAAATGAACGTCCCCGTGCATGGCCCAGCCCCGAGTCGAACGGGAGACTCTACTTACATGTACAAGTCCAGCAGGTAATAGAGTGAAGGTGCGCGCCGCGAGCCACCGAGCCTTCCCCTTCGTATTCAATCCTTAAGTAAGGAAGCGAGTAAGTGACAATGTGTAGGTTGAGCGAGAGAAGATGTGTAATACCCCCTTGTGAAAAGATCGTGTTGATTCCGAAGTGCGTGGGGGGATTAAAAGCTATCGTACAAAACCGACAAAAGAGAAGGTAGACACTACCGCCCGATGGCCCAGCCCAGAGTCGAACGGGGAACTCTGCATCTTCATCTGCACCAGTTATTACAATAATGATGCATCGGTTGGATTATAAGGCGGTGGGGTATAAATTCGACGGATTGCGAGCCTCATCCAAAACTACTGGTATATATATATACTCCGCTAGTAAAAACGCCGTACACAACCCGCAAGTTATAGAAAAGAATACTACCATTCCTTAATGTGTTTTTAAAAAAATCATTGCCAAATCCTAAATGGCCCAGCCCCGGGTCGAACGGGAGAATCCGCTTACACGTTCAGTCTCAGTGAAATGGACATATATAGGATACAGATGCGAGCCGCGCGCTACCGAGCCTTGCCCTCATATCCAATTCTTGAATAAGTTACCATGTAAAATTCGAGAGTGAAGAACCAACCGCAAAAGAAAACCGGAAAAAAGAGCCATTCTCAGATGCGCGCGGTGCGCTACTCATTCCTTCCCCGATATCTTATCTTTTAATGAGCAATCAGATCGTAGGTATGTTTAGAAAATGATTGACTGCAGCGCACCAATAGTCGTATCTCATACCGGCACGACCGCAAGAAAAATGAAGTGCCGACTGCGGACGAATTGTGCAGCTTCGAGTCGAGCGGTGCCTACAAGCTGAAGGAGATGTACAGTACAGAAGAAAACGGACAGAAAATAAATGAAGACAATTTCCAGAATGGACGAGAGATGCGTACTGCCTTGGAAGTGGTGAGAAGATCATGTTTATCTTACATAATTCTTGAGTGGATGCGTGAAATGGAAACTACCGAGAAAAGAAAAGGCAGAACTCTACCCAGCAATGGCCAACCCCCGAGTCGAACGGGAACCACAACGCATCGAAAGGAGGACCATAAATCGATTTAGATTAACGCGTGATCAGCTGAGCGCCGGCGCCGCACTGCCTACCTCTTTCACGTAATCGTTTCCTCCGGGCAGGGTGCAGGACGTTTATTAAGCGGCGGCGGCATGATTTCCGAGAGGCTGGAGTGCCGGCGTATAATAATCGACTGGGTGTCGCGGAAAGTCGGGCCGCACGGAAGTATGCATGTTGTAATTTCAATGCGGTGAATAAACGCGTAAGCCTGGGAGTCTTAGGTAGACACCAGACAAAAAGCACTTGATCCAATTACACCATGGCCCAGCCCCGAGTCGAACGGGAGACTGCTTACACCTGAGAGATATACTGATTGCATGCAGATGCGTGCCGCGTACTACTGAGCCCGTAAGTAGCGACAATAAATAAGGAGAGATGCTTACCGCCTTGGAACTTGAAGCGGTAAATGGACTAAAATGGAGACAGTCTGGACTTAGGGATTGAATGGGAGGGTTCAAGCTATCACAGAACACCGATAAAATAAGCGACGGAGACCCAACACCCCATGGCCCACCCCCTGAGTTGAACGGGGAAATCTGCATCTGCGTCGAGCGAACCAGCTATTAGAACAATGGTGGCGCGTAACTGAGCCTTCCCACATATGTACTTCTGGCCCTGTGGATGTTTTTTGTTCGGTTGTTACTATGTTATGCGGCGGGCCGATGGATTGCAAATAGCGTCCCTCATCAAAGTCCGAGATTCTGGTTCCTAGATAAACAATGGCGCGTAGAATCGAATGTTTGCGTATACATCACACATTGCAATTAAATTGAGTCGGTGCAGAGCGGGACGAGGCGGGACGGAACTGATATCGGAGTCCCGGGAGGAAGAAGCTGATGAGGCCACTGGATCCAAAAAGATGGAGGGAAATTCAAATCAACCCTAGTCGAACGAAGCAATAAACCTGCAACGGCCATCCATGGCCGTAATTTGCGAATGCCCGCCAAGGGCTACGGAGCCTTTACGTATGATTTCAGTTTTGGGATCTCAACTTGACTGAAATTTTACTTTGAGAACGGTGGTCCCATGCAACGCGCGATACTGAGTCCAGATTCGCGTCCGTGCTGAACGAGAGTTTCAAACCTGCACCGCAAGAGGAGGGCGGCCATACGCGTGCGCGTCGAAACAAAAGGAGGGCATAATATGCGATTCCAGTGGGAAGGAATCCAGTCCGCGCATGCGCCGGCGCGTCGCCCCCATCTACCGTTGGACTCCAGGACTTCAGGAGGAGTGGATCGATTCTTCGTGTACCCATCAAGCAAATGCGCCGGGTTTGAAGAACCGCAGACTCGGAAGCCACACGGAAGCGTGAATTCGGCCCGGTGGGATGAGGTGACAACCAACGGTCACGCGCAGATCCCAGTCGCCGCCGCGCATGTGACCGTCGATCGTTTCGGCTTTGCCTTTTTCGGAAAGCCTCCTGTCTGTCGATCGGTCGCGTCACGTCACGCAGCCTGGGCCCTGCGCTGCCCTGCAACGTGGCACCATCTCCCTCAGGTCCACGATTTTGTCCACCATCCCTCTGTTTCTCCGTTTTCATTTCTGTTACCAAGACAGGAAATTCCTGTATTTCGATCATCGAATCCGGGGTGACCGCTAGAACTCGGACTCCGCCCCTTGGAAATCCGGATACACACTCCAAACACACTCTGGACAAAAAAGTCACTCGAACTCATAGTCTCAGCCCTTGCGATGTTCTACACTGTGGCGCTTTCGGTTTTGTTCTGGATGAAGCCGTTCGTCTTCTCTCCTTCGCAAAAAAATTTCGTCTTTGACTCTCTATGCTTCTGTCCCTCATGGATCCAATGCTTCCCGTGGATCACCACACTGGATTCGTGAAATCCTCTGAAACGTATTGTGATATCCGCGGTATGACGATCCTACACCGAACGACGGTTTCTCGGGCAAAAAACTGCATCGACGCGTGAGTCCTTCTTGCACACGTTTGGTTCTGACTACCTTCTTACGCACGTTTCGTTCTGACTATCCAGATCTCTTGGGACACTCTCACGGACACAAGCGCCCACACAAAGACCAGACTGAGACCTGGAGCTTTAGTCGACTCATCAAGCCTCTTATACGCATCTTCCGCTGTGGCAAGTGCGTTTTTTCTGGTCGCGCCCATTTTCAAGCGCTGAGGATCTGATGGTTGCAGACTGACAGTGCATTGCAGCACGAGTCTAGGATATGAGAAGGTTATTTAAGCACACGCCGGCCACACGACAAGTTACCAAGATACGATTGTTACGCCCGACTACGCCAACTATAGCTCAGGTAATAAATAAGTGACTACGCCCCTCAGAACCCTCGTTGGTACTTCGCGGGTGCCTAGCTCGACGGGTAGCACCCCAAATTCCGTCGCTTGGGGGGTTTCCTAGCGTTGAAGCACGTATTTGTCTGTTGAAAAAACGCCTTTGTTGTCGAGACACATAACGAAGACAATTCCAGCTAATATACGGTGCGTGTTGAATCTGAAGAGCAACTTACGCTCTGGAAATTTCATAATTTCGCATCATAAAAACGCAGACCCGCCAGTTTTCCTTGCGACAGCAATATCAGGAAACAGCATCCGAGGAGCTCTGCGACAACCGCCATGACCGACAGTATCCGATCTGATGGGATTTTCGCATTGATCAGTTAAGTGGCGGCACTATCGTCGGCGCCGACTAGCTTCTTCTGAGGTGGCACCGCGTACCTTCTCGGCGGATCAGTTTACCCTTGCCATTTCCTTCGTATCTTGATTCTGATATGGGATACATTCTAAAGTATATCCTCGATGGATACCTGATTGTGCAATCATTGTCCCAGCGACCGTGGCGTCAGGAGGGCCTCGGGACGTCGCTTTGCCGGCAGATCTCTCTCGCGAGGGAGGGGCCGATCAAACGAGGAGATCTTCGTGGCGTTGGCCAGTGGCGCGCGTGCGCATCCCTCGGCTAAGAAGGATCGCCCTCCTCGAGCACTGGATCTTCAGGTAAATCATCCCGAAACGCGACGGTCTGCGCCCACTCCTACCTACCTGCCTACCAATCTCGCGGATGTTGAGAGACCATACGTCCGGAACGTATTCGTATGGTGAGAGTCTCAGTACCGTAACAGTTCCGTGTTTATTCTGACCACTGTCTTCCTAGAGATGCCATCTCTGTTGCAAGGGCTTCCCAAATTAGTCAAGATTCGATTTCGTTTCGTTCTTTCACATGTATACTGGGTCCTATAAAGGCGCAGGGAACATGATTTGGCACTCCCTCATCTCCCGCAGCCATGTCGGACCCCGCCCCCGCCGCGCCCCCCGCGCCCGACGTCACCCTCCTGTGAGTCTGTCCCTGGCTGCTCGAGAACTTCAGCGACTGACGATATTAGCTTTGGCCCTCTCCTACTTGGTGTAATCCTCAACACCTTATTATACGGGGTGAGTTGCGCTGCTGCGCTAGGCGTTTCAGAGACTAAAGTCTGTGGACAAAGATCATGCTTGTCCAGGTGAATATCATCCCACCCTCCATCTCTCGTCACAGCTCATTGAATTATAGGCATTCATGTATTACCATCGGTATAGAAAGTACGTGTCGCAACGACCATCTGATATCCGGTTATTCCTGGCCACTAATTACATACATTTCTTTCAATAGGGATCGTCCGTGGTTTAGATATCTGGTACGTCCAAGTCCTGCGAACTCTATTCCGAGTGACGAATTCTGATTTCTTTTGCCTTGTGCTTCTCAGGTTCTTTACCTTGTGATCATGGAAACGGCGAACTGGGTTTGTGATGTGGGTTTGATTTACGAGCCGTTGATCATACGTTATGGTGGGTGGTATTTCACTGTCTCAGGTCTACTCACTCATCTTGATCTCGCAGCCACGGTGGAGGCTCTGTTGGTTTCACCAGTTAGTCAGTGATAGGTCCCCATCTTATGGGATATTTTCTGATGTTTGCCTCCATTCAGTGCTCCGACCCGGTATGCGCTGGCATCAACTGCCGTACAAAAATTCTGCTGACTGTTGATTCTCGTCACAGATGCAATCCTTACCGTAAGTTGTCCCCTCCACCCGTTCTCACATCCATGGCTGAGCGATTTGTCACAAGGTCCTGGTATCCACTCCCATCCAGCTCTTCATTGCATGGCGCGTTCGAGTTGTAACCCGCTCCCGAATCCTGCCCGCTATTATCTCAATCTTCGCGATAGTCTCCCTCGGTGCGCCCAACCATCCCATGTGTTTCCTTGTCTGTATACCTACACTTATACCTCACTAGGCGGCGGCACCGCGGTCACGACAATCGTCACCCTCCGTCCGAGATTTTCCCAGTTCAATGAGTTCCACCCTGAGGTCATCACATGGCTCGTCTCCAGCGCGGCCTGCGACGTCTTCCTCACCAGTTCTCTCGTCTACTCCCTCGTGCGTGCCTCATCGCATCTTTCACGGTTAACTGTGCTAACGAAGACCGTCAGTGGATACGTAAAACGAGCATCGTTTCAACAGACAGCTACCTCAACAAGATTATCCGTCGTGAGTATCCCTGCTCCGTTCTCCCTCGCCCAAATGTCTGAGATTCCGTCGTTTTCATAGTAACTGTACAGACCGGGCTTATCACAGCTACCGGGTCTCTCCTCGACATGATCCTCTTCGTTGTCTTCCCGGTGAGCCTCCTGCATGGCCTCTGTGTACATCGAACATAGACTGACCGTGAATGCATCAGAACACGACTCTGTGGGTCTCCGTTGTCCTCGTTCGCTCTTCATCTATCCTCATCTGCTGTATCTAGCAACTTCATGATCGACTTCCCTCTGTCGAAGCTTTACACGAACTCCCTCATCAGCACGTACGTTTTCGCCTAGTTCCCAGTTCGGGTATAATAATACTGACTTGGTATTCCGTCGCCGATAAAAGACTGAACGCACGCCCGTGGCGGGAGGAAGTCTCGCAACACGACGCGCCGAACGTGTTGTTCGAAGAAACTCCCGTTGGGCAGCAGAGCTTCAACCTCGTCTCGCGCCGTTCCGTACGTCCCCTCCCTTCGTTTCCTTCCTTCATTTCTGACATTCTGTGCCCGCAGGCAAACTACGTACGTCTCTCTGTCCCGTCCTGCCTCCCACAACCCTTTCACATTCATCCCACTCACTCATTATTTTTACCCCCAGTCACAAACGCCCGTTGGCATCGTCTCCGCCGCCTACTCCCACTCGTATGCGGACCGCAGCCGACCCTCAAAACTCACGTTTGATGTTTCGGGCACGACTCCGGATCCACCAGTGAAGGACAATGTAGATGTATACACCACCGACTCACCAATGTAACTCAATAGTAAACCCGACTTCAAGTTGGCCGTAGTACTTCCTTCCTACACAATATGTATGGTTTCTGTGGACTAATGGGTGATATGTAGGGTGTACACTATCTCCGTTTTTTTTTGGCAATCAAGAATGATTTGGGTGGAGGCTCCTTGATCCTTGACCACCATGTGGCCAGGACTTCTCACGCCGTAACAGGCTAGGAGAGGATGTAGGACTGGTCTCTGGACAGACGGCTCCCTCGGGGACTGTTTGAAAAGAGCCATCCCATCCGATTGTCCACCGAGACCCTCCCCCATCGCATCGTCGATAAAACCCGCCGCCGAGCGATAAAGCAGAACCGTCGTAGTTGACGCTTTTGCCAAACTATTCCAAATAACGGAATTTTCCGGCGCTACAGCCGTCCATAAGCCGCGACTCTCTTGTCATCTACAGCATCTCTCCGACCCCTTCCCCCTGAATCAAGAGCAACGACGAGACCCCGCACCTCCACGCACACGCCCCGGGGAACTCGGTCGTACCTCGGGTGCATCCCACACCCGAACTGTCCGCATGTCAAGTCCAGAACAAAACCGAATGATTCTTAGGACACTGGGCATGAAAAGTACAAGGACAATCAACATGAGGCGCTTTTTCTTCCTATCCGGGACCTTCCACCATGCTAACTGTCGAAGCTCATCAGATGCCCTTTTGTGTCCGTGGAATCAGAATCGCCTCGACTCGGCGTTCCTCAAAGAAAGACGAAAACCTACGACTTACCTCCCCCTCCCATACTCACACCACAACTACCACCCAGCAACTACCCAGAACTTCCGATCCAATGGCCCCCAAGCCCACCCCTTCCAAAGCAACTGACGTAGCGTCGCGGAATACCACGCCCGCCAAGCCCGTCGATACCCCGGGCGTCCGTACTCGTGCGAGCGCGAGAGGCACGCCTGTCACCAACCCAGTGCGCCTTCCCGCCTCGACCCCGATCCCGGACCCTCCCGCAACTGCGAACTTCTCGGAAGAGAGGCTCCGCACGCTGCCGCCTAAAGACGTGCTCATCTGGGGCCGTGGTCTGCTCGAGAATGAAAGACGAAATGTTCCTGGCGAGCCCGAGGTACGAAGTGCGAATCACGCGCAAGATATGCCGCTAATCTCGTCTCCCCCTAGCTCGCCGCCAGCGATGGCACCGCCTCCACAGAGCCGGACGATATCCGCAGCCCGAACCCCCCCAACATCGGACTGGCCCCCTTCTCCTCCCTGGTTGTCGCGGCGATAGAAACCTCTAGCAAATCCCCACCTCAGCCCGACACATCTGCCAGCGGGCAATTCACCCGCTCTCTCGCGCCCGCCGTTAACGACGAGGAATTCCCCACCCTTCCCGCAGCAGGCGAGGAATCAATGACGCCTCCCGCATCGCCAAAGAGCGCAGCTAGGAAGAGGAAAGAGAAGGGCAAGGGGAAGGAAACAGCTAAAGGTACGCGGCATCGACCCCTTTGCGTGTCCATATAGCTCACATACCGAGAAAAGGTTCTGCACCCGCTGAATCCCCCTTCCTTCCCCCAGCCACCATCCAAACGGATACGTCCCACATGGACATCGACCAAGAGCCGCCGACTGTCCTCTCCCCAGTCGACAACAATGGGGACGACGCCCTCCGTGGATTCCCGATCGCGCTGGCGGACGGCGCCACTGACGACACCCACCCCGACTATCTGGCGAACCTCAACCGTGCCTTGCTTCTCAGCCTGCAGGCCCCGGAACCGACCCCCGATCCTTACGCCAATGCCTCATCGTCCAAACGGCGCTCAACGGAGCCCGACTCGCCACCCAAGAAGCCTCGCGTGGAACCTGAGACGCCCACGCCCGGTGGTTCCGCGCGCGTCACCCGGGCGTCGGCTGCCGCGGCCGTTGCCGCCACAAAGCCTGCTACCACCCCATTCACTTTCGTTGCTCCGATCCCCGGAAATGCGACTGCCCTGGCAGGCACGACACATTCCGCAATAGGCATTGGGTACGTCTTCGGAGATGCTGTAATAATATACTAAACACACATTCAAGTGCGGCACACGTCGCCGCGGCGCCCGCTCAGGCTGCTGCCACCGCCAACCAAGGCACCACCGCCACTGGTCCTGGGAACGCAGCTGCCGCCGCACCACAGCCCCCCGCTGCTGCAGCGATCCCCCCCGCGAACCCTGTCCACAACTCGGGGTTCACGTTCCCGACGGCGGACGGAAACCCGCCACAACTCTTCATCACACCCTGCCCCGTGGATGGATGGCATGCGGCGACTGGTGCCGACCTGGAATCTCTCTTCAAGGGGTTACACCCCGACCAGAAGGGGGACTGGATCGACGTCATCGAAAGCGGTACCACGTCCCTGGCCGTCGTCGCGGGTACCAGCACCGACCCGATAGGCGAAGCCGAGGACATCCAGACGGCGATATCCAAACGCCTTAATCTCGGTGCGGAATCTTTCCGTGTAGGCCCCGGCGCTCCCCTGATCTCAGGGGGTCGAAACCCTAACATCTTTCTCATCGACGGCCTCACTCCAACCCTAAATCATACCCTTCAACAGACGTACTGCATTTCGTGCAACGATGTCACCTTCTTCATCTTCCCCTCCAACCCCCCGCTATCGGCCTACTTAGGCACCGTCATTGACCTTTCCTACCCGAACACCGCCGAGGGGGAGGCAGCCGCCCTGTTGACCATCCAGAACGGCATCCTGAGCAATGTTTCTTTCGTGAATCAAGTACTCGCGCACCGCGACGCACTCCCAGCTCACCTCACCCACGTCGAAATTATTGACGGTATCGGCGAGTCTATTGTTATCACACCAATCATGCTCGCCAGTGGTACGCGCGCCGCCCGTGCGGCATGGAGGGTATACGGGCTCGTCCCGACCGCTGATGCAACTCACCTCGCGACCCTTCGGGAATGCTTCCGTCGTATTGAATTTCCCACAGGCTTTAGCTATCGGGGAACCGTCCACCCCGGTCTCAACTGCTCCCTCTGCCCTTCCATCGACCATCCGACCGGCCTCTGCCCCTTCCCCGACACCCCCGGTTGGATGGGCATCACTCGGGACGAAGCGAAGGCACTCGAGCAGGCGGCTGCTGTGGCCGCGGCTCCCGCTCGCGGACGCGGGCGCGGCGGGCGTCGTGGTAATCAAGGTGGATACAGAGGTGCCCAGCCACGGGGGCGCGGCCGTGGGCGCGGCCGCGGTTTCTTTTAATACATACAACGAGGCTGCGACATGACTACACGAACATTATCCACCATACATACATATGCGTACCTTTCAATATACTTATGCTATGATCATGCAAATACACACATGCCTGATCTACACAAATGATTGGGGAGAAGCAAAGCTAGGCGTGCATGCGCTGCTTAAGTTAAGATGGGACAACATAGCACACCTCCCCCGCGCCTGTGCGCCGGATCCACTACGGCCCAAATATACTGGCTGTTATTTTATGACGGTGCAGGAAAGCCAAGTAGTGCAAAAAGCGGAGACCTATTTAGGTCAGAGCTCGCCGCGCCGAGAGGCTGAAGTCTTAGGGAACGGCTCAAGCACGCCCATCCGTGTCTGAGAATCAGTACTTCTGACATTCGCTCGCCCTGGGGACCGGTTAGGCCCCCCGTCCTCGGAGTACGGTTGCTTACCGAAGGACGTATGTGCAACCACTAAAAATCGATTTACTTTTCTTACTATTCAGGATTTCGAAACCGGCAAAGGCTCTGGCCTCCCTCCCCCCGGAGGAACCAGTGGCTCTTCTATCGGCCGTGGTCCCGATGAAGGAGGGAGAGAGATTGGTGATGGAAACACAAACGGGCGAGTAGAGGGCGTCCGACGATCCCAACGAATTGCGGGGGCAAGGGGAAACCTGAACACTCGCGAGGAAACTGAGAGAAGCGCGCGCCCTCAAAACTCACAAAATCCCAATCAGGGAAAGAATAAAAATATTCGTGCTAAGAAGGCACAGCCTGAGACCGTACAGGCAAGCTCATCTGAGCTACCCCGTCCACCGAGACACGCTACATCGAATAGCAGCGCAACTGTAAACCAGTTTCGCGCCAAGAGTTTGAACAACTCAGTTGCCAACGCGCAACAGGGATACATCGATATCCCAGATCCATCGAGATCAAATACCCCAGAAACCACAGACAGCCAGGTCTCCCCTGAGACAATGCAAAGCTCGATAAATACAGGAGGGAGACAAAACACTAGATATGCACGCGTACCTCAAGATGACGAATCGGCACCAGCCTTCCTAAACAGGAAGAGGAAACTTCAACAGCTCAACAACCCGAAAATTGCAAAGAACACTCGAGCGCACCTGCGTGTAAGTGCCTTAAACATCAAAGGTAGAGGCTCTAGGAATCTCAACGACCCTAAACATAAGTGGCCAAAAATTAATAGAATTCTCCACGACGATCGCATAGGAGTCCTGGTGGTGGGTGAAACTCACCTTTCCGATTCACAAACTGTTGAAATAAATGAAAATAATGCATATAACACAAGAATGCATGTCATAAGCTCCACTGACCCTGCCGAACCAGGTAAAAAGGGGATCGCAGTTGTGCTAAATAAACAGCTCACCAACACAGTGGGCATAAAAACCTGGAGACTCATACCAGGCCGGGCAAAGATTGTAATGCTCCCATGGCATGGGACTTGTACTCTTACAGTACTCGCAGTGTACGCACCAGCAGAATCCATGACGGCAAATAGATTGTTCTGGGAAGAACTATATAGACTCTTCATGACAAACGGAAACCTACCGTCACCAGACATGATGGCAGGAGACACGAACATAGTGGAAGAGCCAGTGGATAGGATGCCGCACCGTAGTGATGACTCGGGCGCAACAAACGCTCTCGCCAGGTTGAAGCGTCTTCTTGGATTCAAAGATGGATGGCGCTCCGTAAACCCTGATGAAAAGGCATATACATACAAGCACACAACTGGGGAGTCCCTATCCAGAATAGACCGAATCTATGGCTCAGATGAGTGCCTAAAAATTTGCCGAAACTGGGACATCCATGACATGGGAGACCTCACCGACCATCGGATGGTGTCAGTTGACGTCCGAGTACCGGGCGCTCCATACATAGGTAAAGGGAGGTACTCGATCCCAATGTTCATGTACAAGGATAGAAAATTCATTGATTTTGCAATCGAGGAAGGATATAAAATGCAAATAAGCCCAAAAACCCACCGAGAAAGCACCCAAGGGAAATGGAAGAGGTATAAAGATGATCTCAGAGATTTTGCTAGAGAGAGAGCAAAGGAATCAATAGGAGCTGCTGAGCAAAAGAAGCTGAAGCTGCAAAAAGAGCGAAAAAGCACACTGAACAATACATCCATACCACCAGCAGATCGAGCCACAAAGACAGCCCAGATACAGACAGAAATAGACGAAATTATAACACGTCAGAACACAAAGAATCGAATGTCAACCAGAATACGATACCGAAATGAACTAGATAGTATCACAAAATTCACGGTAAAGGTAAACAAAGACTCTAAGCCCCGGGACACAATAGATTTCCTCCGAAGGACAGACACAGAACCACCCAAATCGAGCCGCAGATCTGATGGAATGGCAGAACTGGCCAGGGACTACCACAATGATCTGCAATACGACCCCTCAGAGGAAGATCCTGACGAGAAACTAGCAGCAATATCAGAGGTACTTGAAACTATAGGTCCACCAGGAGCCATCCCCGGAATGGAGGAACTAGGGAAAGAGCTCACAGAAGACCTTGTTCTACGTGCAATTTGTGCCTCAGCAAAAGGTAGAGCACCTGGAGTCAATGGAATCCACACGGAACTGTGGGAAATACTAAATACCTGCCACGATGAATCGGCTCGGGCAGAAGCATCCGGCTCTGACGACCCAAAACACCAGCGACGATTCAATGTCCTTAAGGTCATGACATCGGTCTACAACGACATCGAGCGTAATGGAGTGGTTTTTGGCACTGATTTTGCCCAGGGATGGATGTGTCCAATCTTCAAGAAGAAGGATCCTACGGACATAGCAAACTACAGACCAATCACAGTCCTGAACTCTGACTACAAAATTTTTACAAAAGCACTTACCTTCAAGCTTTCCGATGTCGCACCATACCTCATACATCCAGATCAAGCTGGGTTCATGAAAGGGAGAAAGATTGCCGACCAAATATATCTGGCATTGGAGATAGTTGAATATGCAGAGGAAGAATTACAAAATGGAGCGATAGTTGCCCTAGATCAGGAGAAAGCATATGATAAAACATCCCACATGTACCTGTGGGAGGTCCTGAGACACGATGGCTTCCCAGAGAGCTTTGTAAGAACCATTCAGGCACTTTATTCAGATGCTGAAACACAGGTCGTTATAAATGGTGTATTAAGCACTAAGTTCAAAGTCACTAGAGGGGTACGACAGGGTGACCCCTTGTCTTGCCTCCTATTTAATTTGGCAATAGAACCCCTTGCACAGATGATGCGAAAATCGGACCTTCGAGGCCAGCGACTCCCTAAACTCGCAGAGCGCGTCATAACCACACTCTTTGCAGATGATACGACTCTATACCTATCAAGGTTTGACAATTTTGCAGATGTCCAGCAAATTCTAGACAAATGGTGCAGCGCATCGAGCGCGAAGTTTAACGTCAGCAAGACAGAAATAATCCCAATTGGTACTGCAAACTACCGCCAACGCCTCATTGAGACGAGACGCCTCAATGAAGATGACGACCCGATACCAGCCCATATAAATATTGCGAAACAGGGTGAGTCAATACGAATTTTGGGGGCACGTGTCGGCAATGGAGTCGATTGCCAGACAATATGGACTCCCACCATTGAAAAAATTGACACGACCACAGAGAGATGGGACCGTGGCCACCCGACGCTGGAAGCACGAAGGCACATTGCACAAATTACCTTCGGTTCAATGACCCAGTACCTTGCACAGGTAAACGGTATGCCAAAATCAGTCGAGAAACAGCTGATAAAAGCTCAGAGAGAGTTTATGTGGGCAGGTGCAAAGTCGTCCCCAGTCCAAAGGGACATGTTGATGGCACCTATCCTCGAGGGAGGAAAAAATATGTTTGACTTGACAGCCAGGAATGAGGCACTACACCTGATGAGGCTCAAATCTTACCTCGAACTAGACCCGCAGAAGAGGCCGACATGGACGTATGCAACAGATGCACGTCTTGCCAGATTGGACATGAAAAGCTCCAAAGTCCAAAAAGGCTCGCACCTAAACATGTTCACCCAGAAATGGTCTCCCCGGCGCCACAAGCTACCCCAACACCTAAAGGATATGGTGAACACAGCACGAAAATATGGTGTAAGTTTTGACACACCATCTCCATCTGTCGCAATCCGGGAAAAATTACCTCTGTGGCACCACTTCGGTGAAGACACAACAAAGCGGCAACTAAACAACAAAAATCAGTGCAAATGCCTACGGAACCGACATAGAGCACATACAGTAGGTGATGCAGTCTTAATAATGGCTCGTCTTGACAAGGATGACCACGATCCAGTAAAAACCTGTGGATGCAATGACTGCACCATGGACCGGATATCCAAGAAATGCCCCAACCCACATGCATGTGCCATGGCAGCAAAAAAGCGACTCTATGAGTTGCTACCTAAATGGGACCCAAGGACACACCACAACCGCCTGGAAATTCCTCTTGTTGAAAACCTGGAGGCAAAAATCCCCTTCAAAGACTCAGCCCAAATAACAAGCCTGACAGAGGGCTTCCGAATATTTACCAAGGTAAAAGGAGTACCAGAGGGGCAGCTAGAATTACCTGTACAGCCAACAATAAACCCAGGGCTTGGACCAATAAAAATACACATAAGTGCTGCGAACCTCAAGGGTGGGGAAGCAGATGCGATAGCTGGTGCCGGGGTATACTACATTGAAGATGACCCTAGGAACCGATCTTTAAGAGCTCCGGAGACTCTGGATCAAACCACCCGAAGTGCGGAATTACTAGGTGCCCTGGTTGGAGTGCGTCAATCACCACTCAACAGAGAACTACATATAATTAGCAATCGTGATACTATGTTTAAAAATATCAGAGACATACCGAAGTGGGAGGACCGTGGTTGGTTCGACACTCGGGATAGAGAGCCTCTCAAGGCCCTACTGTCAACCCTCCGAGCTAGGACTGCCCTGACAGTCTTCTCCCAGGCAAACGGTGAGGAAGAGAAAGCCGGAGTGCTTGCAGCGCACACTCTTGCAATAGCAGGGACACAGAAACAAACTCCCGACTTGATTGAAATGACTGCACACCCGGAGACTGAGCTCCGTGGGGCAAAATTAGCAGGCATGACACAGGCAATTGCATATAGAACCATAAAGTCACTACGGGCAAAGGTTTCCAGGAAGGCAACCAATGAAAATATTGGGGCAGTCCAACTAGCAGTGAAGTTGAACTCCAAACGTACGCCGACAGCCGCTGCAATCTGGAGATCAATAAAACACAAAGACATTACTCGGCAGATAAGAACCTTCCTTTGGAAGAGCATGCATGGTGCACTCCGGATTGGTAAATTTTGGCGAAACATCCCCGAATGCGAAGACCGTGAAACATGCGATAAGTGCAATGAGACAGAGAGTCTCGAGCATATTGTACTGAAATGTACCTGTCCTGGCCAAGACATTGTCTGGAATCTGGCTAAGGAGCTATGGGCAAGCACAGGACTGGCCTGGCCTGATCTTTCACTCGGGGGAATCCTTGGGTGTGGCCTCGCCGAATTCCGCGATGAAAATAATAAACGATCACCGGCCCGAACCCGACTCTATACAATTGTGATTACAGAATCACTGCATCTCATATGGAAGCTAAGGTGTGAGCGGGTTATCGGAAGGGACGGCGAGCCAGCGTCGGAGCAGGAGATCCACAACAGATGGATCCATGCCATAAATGAACGAATTGAAATTGACCGACGGCTCACTGATAAATTAAAATTCGGAAAGCAATACTACGTTGCACCTTCCCTAGTCCTCGAAACATGGAAGGCAGTCCTTAAGGACAAAAATAAACTGCCAGACGACTGGCTTAGAGGACCTGAGGTTTTAGTGGGTATCGCTCCTAAGAGGTCGTTAAGACCGCCGTCTCCACCTGTTGGCCGCAGGGGACGGAATAGATAAAGGCGCGGAGTCCCACACATGGTTTTTACCTGTGCATAAAGCATTTCCTCAGGGGTGGAAACACTCACTCTTACGGAGGTCCCTGTGTCCTCCATTTTTACGCGACTTCCAGAAGTTAACCTTGTTAATTGTCTGGTGGTCCTATCGTACCACCAAAAAAAAAAAAAAAAAAAAAAAGAATGATTTGGGTCGACGTCCGCCACCAATTAGGGCGAACATCCCATCAGACGTGACGGAAGCGCCGACAGTTGAATTAGGTTCGATTGATACCATGGTTTCATAAAAACTGAGGGAGCTACGCCGACTGATGACAGCAATGAATCGCCAATGCGAAAGCAACTTGAGCGATCATCAAGACCTGACTGTGTGTCCCCTTCTTGATGGCCTTGTTGGCGTCAGGCCTAGCGCATCTGCCATCTGACAGTAAATGCAGACAAGATCCTGATCCTTCGCATTGCACTGCCAGTCAGACTCTCCGCGGACATATATCATGTCCTGAACCCACGGTACAACACGACTGCGTAGAATCCCCGGAGCTATATTCGGCTTGCTCTCACTTTCCACCGCGGTCCTCTCTGTCTAGCACCTTTACGGTCGACTTACCTTTATCCATGTTTTACACGAACTCACCTACGCTCGCTGCATGGTTTTATAGTTGGTGACTTGTAATTCCGTGGCTGCATAATATGGCACATGAACGTGTGGTTGAGGCGAAGGTGCTATTCCGAGAGGAGATGCCCATGGGGCAGACGAGCTTCGATCTCGTCACTGTGCGTCCTCTCTCCGAATTCATTTTTTTTTCTTTCATGCCACAAGTTTCGGTCCTGAATTTCTGACTTCCTCCCAAGGATATTACATTGCAACACGTCCAGTCTCAGGTCGTTCCCTCACTAAAATTTTCGATCCTCCCTTTATTTTCGGGTTTTCTCAATTAGGTGGCCAAGATCTGTCGGCAGTACTGCCTGCTCATACTTGATATTGCGAGCACAGTGCATATGAATGCAGAAGGGCACGTATACCTTCGTGCTTCCTCATAGTAGCCCTCAGTAGTTCTGAATGACACTGTCATTGACGCATTCGGGATGGAGGCACTCCCAAAACATGCAGTTTTCGTGAAAAGATTATTGCGAGAAAACTTGGATTATTCTACTGAGAAACCCGGTTTTCAATGGAAACCCCTCTAAAAAATGGTGTGTTATTTGGAAACCCGTATTCTGGGGGTTTCTCCCACCGGCAGCGGTCCGAAAATTTGGCCCGCGGACCAACCATCATTGATGTGATCAATGGATGCCTAAAGGGGATCAACGTTCACTGAGCGTTCAAGACTCTTGCCACAAGAGTGTTGCAATTCTATGTCTGGGTGAATTGTAAAGTTGAGCACCCAGTCATCCTAGAGTGATTTTGCCCTTCCTGTCGTCATAATGGACATTTGTATGTCCTACCAACTTGTGATTTCTTCGGCGGAGGGCAGCATGAGACTCGGAGTCGTCACATCAGGAAAAAACCACATGTCTGGGTAGCGCAGTAATACACGCGGAGCTGTCAACTCGGGTGATCGGCACTGTTCGGCACTGGCTGATGTCAATAACCACCACCGGCCGTTGGCCGGCCATTAAGTTTTAATGGCCATCAGTGGCGCACAACGCACCACCCCGTTGCCGCCGCTGGCGACCACTGGAGTTCGTTGGATAAGGTACTGAGGCAATCTCCACCATTCTCCATTGATTTTCGCTGAACTTCACTGTGAGTCGTTGGGTCATACCAGAATGAATAGCCACCGAATCCCGGTGTGAGCAACCGGTTTTCAATGGTTTGAGCTTGAGGTGGGCTGGTAATTTTGTTCAAATTCCCTTGTTTCATGCCGGTCCTCATTGGTTCATGCTGGCAGAATTTCCTCCTGTTGGCAAGCAAAATCCCTCTGGTTTTCAGTGGTTCACACCGGCCCAACTCTTTCGGGTGGGCCAACCTGTGCATTGATAACAAATGATTCTTATGGAGTTTCACATGCCTTCTCTGGCCAACTCGTTGCCTCCGATACCAATTCGGGAAGTCAACACGCATCGATATCTGATCGGAATATCACGTGACGTGACGCGTAAACATTCGTTCGCTTTGTTCAGGGTAGCAGATCCGATTGCGCGTTAACATAGGTGTTAATACGTGTTGAATGAACATATGATTGATTCAGGATCTTTATAAATGCTTGTTTGTGATAAATAAATATAATTTGAATATCACGGTGGGAAAGCTTGGATACAACAAACATAAGGTTCACTTGAGTCTGAAGCGGCTATGTAGAGGCTCACAAATCTTGTGGTAAGCTTTCCTTAAACCTCTGATTCTCTGACTCACTGATAATTCAATTTCTGAGTCGTTGGAGCCAAAATAGCTCTACACTAACACAATATACTCGAACACCAGTTCAAAGGCAAGCTGTTTGTATCCATGCGTGCATGTGGGTCCATAAAATGTGTCCAGTTTATACCTGAAGCACTATTCATGAAACCCAATGTTTGGCTATTGGTCTCCGGTGATCGCCACTATCATCCGGTGGACCCCAGTGGCAATCGCTGGCGACCGGGGACGCGGCGGTCCGGTGAAAGTCAATGGTGATCGCCGGAATCCGTATCTTATCTTGGCGCCCACTGGTACACCACGTGAAACACTGTCCATCAGCATCTGCCAATGGCCACTGGCGGCCACCGGCGGCCGCCAGTGACTTTTCCAGCGGCGGGTATATTACTCGGGTAGCGCCCAGTAGCGCAAGTAGTCAGGGTAGCTGGGTAGACAGGTCCCCCCGGTGGGAGAACCCGGTAGCAGCCCCGCTAAAGCCTGGTAGCGACCAGTAGATTTGGCACAGGCTCTCAGCAGCGACAAGGTAGCAGCAACGTAGCTCATATAGTTTCACAATAGTTTGATCTGCTCGCTCGAAACAATCGAAATAGCAGAAAAGAAATGTATTCAGCATACAGAATACATACGACTAACTAAGATACTTCCACGCGACCACGCACAGCAAGGACGAACACGCAATTCCCCCCGTGAGCACGCTGTATGCGTTGTCGGCGAAGACTGCGCTATGCCACTTCTTCAAGACGGCGGGGACGGCCACGCGCGATGTTGCGCGCATCGGCGCATCGAGCGGATGAGAACGGACGGCGTGGGGTTCTTACGTGTGCGCATGCTGCGGTGGGGTCTGTGTTCGCTTTGAGAAGGATGTGGGAGGCTGATCGTCCACATGTTGTCCTGCTCCGGAGCCTGGGCGAGGGGAACGCATTAGTGTCGTCACTGACGGCCGCATCGCCGAAAGAGGGCGTGTTCTCGTGGTACCCACGGTCACTAGATATTAACTACGCACGAAGAGAAATGTTAGCAACATATCTATTCAAATAAGCATCACTCACCAGAAAGGTGGAGATCGGGAACGCTGGTCAATAAATGAATAGCTATGACAGTGCACAAAGCATGAGAGTGGCTGTACAGCGGAAGGATAAGCGGGGCTTGGAGGTTTGGACGTTGAGAGCGCAGAAGCCCCGGAAGTCTTGCACGAGAATCAGACTCTTGAATAGTTGCATGCTTGAAATGTAGAAGGAATCTTGATGAGTCTTGAGGCCTTGAAATCCCATGTGCGCGGGTGGTAGGATCTGGACAGGACCGGAAACTTTTGCGTGGGGATGGCTTGCGGAAGGGCCGACAAGTATCAAGACAGGAAGGATGGTACAGCTGGGGAATGGGAGACGTAGAGCGAGGCTGGATTGCGGGCTTAGACAAGAACTGCGGCCAGAAGAGTGAGCGAGTGGTGGGGGAAAGGAAGAAAGAACGATTGACAAGCGACGTGTTTGCTCCCAAACATGACGCAATCCAGCACGTGCCGGCGGAGTTTGAAACGACTCAGAACATTTTCAAAAAACCCAGAAGTGAAAATCTTTGGAGTGTCCTGCTCGCACCAAAGAGATACGATATTTGTCTGCTGGAAACCTCTACCAACCTTTTTGAAGCCCCCGGCGACTTCAGAATGTTTTATTTTTAAGACTTTGCTATCAGCCGCTACTGATCCGTTGATGACGGGCTACTGGGCGCTACCAACGTTTGGCGTGAAGGCTACTGGCGCTACTGAGTACTACCTGACTTCTGTAATGCGCTACCGGAGCTACCCATTCCTCGCCATGTACTCGGCCAAAACTTTTTTCCTGATGCAGACTCCACCCGACGTTAATGTGAGCTGTGGGTTGAAACTGGGTTCTGGGCCAGTTAAGGCCTGAAGCCAGCATTGAATACCAAAAAGAAAAGTGACAGATAAGCAGAAACCGGCCCAAACCCCAGTTTTAGAAGTTGGAACTAGGGGAAGTCAGAGTAGACGAAACAGCCTCGATTCTGATCCGATTCAGAGGCCAGAATCGAAGGAGAATCGAGTCTTGCAGAATCGAACCAGAATCGATGTTTCGTGTTGTTCCTCCTCGGGAGGAGGAACTCCCACAGAATCGAATCCAGAATCGAACATTTCGAACTGATTGCCACATGTGATGGTTTGATGTGGTGAGAATCGACTCTTGAATCGTCGCAGAATCGAAACCTGAATCGGGACGGTCAAAGCCAGAATCGATTCAGAATCGAAGGTGAATCATTCACTCTGACTTCCCCTACTTACGGAAAGTGCATACAGTATTTTTTTTTAGAACTAAATAAATTGTCTCTGTAGTCCAACAGACTCTTAAGCCTCTTTAAATGCCTGTAGAGTTTGTGGGGAAATCGACAGCATGGGGTGTTGGTTGACATTTGATTTGGATCAATTGATCCGGTGGTTATGATGTGCCGCCGGAGGGGTTTTCAATTAGACCTTTTGGTGGGGTCTCTCGGCTAGTGGGGTTTCCATTGAAAGCCGGGTTTCTCATTAGAATCATCCAGAAAACTTGAAGGAAAATTTTCTCCACTTGTTGCAGCCTTTGTTCCGAGTGGATAGAAAACAATTCAAATAACCAGACAAATGCATAAGGCTTCCGAGCTTCTTCCGTAAATTGAAAATTTTGAGGGAGCCGCAATTCCCGGAGTTTGGATTGAGGTCCGTGCGTTTGCGTGGTGTTGTTACTTTTAGAAGAATCACTACAATACGACCCGCATCATTTTGTGATGCCCGCTGCGCGCACATGCGCTCTCTTTCGCTTTGCCTACGAGTCCAGGTTCACTCGACTCTAAGTTGAGAAGAGTGGCGAAGCCATGCAAGGCCCCGATTCAACCGACCCACTCGAGGCTCACCGCTGGCGCGATCTCCAGCGCCAGCAGCTGGCCCAGATTAACACTACCATCGCCGAACTTGGCTCTGAATTTGAGTCAGACGTTCCCGAATTTCTGGACACGGAGCGCAGGGAGTTAGAGACCACACTCTCCTCTTTCTCGTACCCGGTGCATGACGCCCCAGTCGAGATTATCCGCCACATTCTCATCCATTGTCTCCCCGCTGATGGGCGCGTACGACCTCTGCCGCACCTAGCGCCTTTACTGCTGGTACAGATCTGTCAACGCTGGAGAGAAATTGCCTTGTCCACCTTTCAGCTTTGGAGCTCCCTCGACTTTACCTTCCACGGTGGATCGCCGCGGCAACGCAAATTCGGGTAGTGGAATCGTCCGGAGGAGGAGCATCAGTATGATGCCGCTCACGATCTTCTCGAAACGTGGTTCAGTCGCACGAATGGCTACCCTCTTTCACTGACCTTGCGTTGCTCTACAAACCGTAAGGGTATCCCCCACGCCTTCTATGCTGCGATCTCCAAATATTCGGGGCAGTGGCAGCGCCTCGAGATTGCTTTTCCGGGAGCGGACCTGCGCGCTTTTCGTCACCATGTAGAGGGACCATTCCCGCTGCTTTCTCGTTTATCACTCCATGGCCACCAACAGATACGAGCCGGAGATTTACAGGCGTTCAGGAACACGCCGCAGCTCCGGGATGTGCGGTTGCTCGAAGGACTTACTCTATCCAACGTGCCCATTGGTGGAGCAGCATTGACGAACCTCGAGATAGATCTTTCAATTTCGATGACAGACTGCACCACGATCTTCCAAAGTTTCCCTACCCTCGTTCATTTAAAATTATCCGTCGCCAGCTACCTCCAACCCTCTGTTTTCGGACCCATTGAAAATCCACCGCCATTGGAATCGTTGCATATGGACTGTCGCTCTCTCCTCGATGCGCTTACCCTTCCACATCTGCGCCGACTTAGATATACTTACACCATTTGCGATCAAGCCCAGATAACGGCCGTCTTCTCATTCATATCTCGATCCGCCTGCGTGATCAACGACCTCGCGTTGCGTGTATCGGACATAGAGGACTACTCCCTCGTCGAATTCCTGCGCACCATCCCGTCCATCGAGGTTCTGCAGCTCGATTACACTCCTAGCCTCACGCCCCGCACCGTGTACGGCCATCTCGAGTCGACCACATTGCTCCCCAGACTCCGCGAACTCTCCGTCTCTGAAACTGTTCCCGGCGCACCCGCGGACAGATACCGCTACGACCCGCTCGTCAAAATGCTGCAAGCGCGCGGGCGCTCCCGGCGCGGAGGCCCGCACCGCATCCACCTTTACTCATTCGAGCTGACACTCACACCGACGCGCTTTTCGGGTGCACTGGACGAGCGCTGCGTGCTCCCCCAAAGCATTCACGCGGAGAAGATTGGGCGCTTGATCAAAGGCGGCTTGCGCTTCCGCGTGCATGGCGCCCGGCTCGAATGGCCTGTCCTTTCATCACCCAGTGCGTGGTTCATTCGACTCGTTTCGGAGGGCTCATAATGCTTCTGACTTGACATAATTTCGGTAGATGATGAGCTCGAGTTCCCGGCGTATCGCCCTTCCGACCAGACGTCCAACGCTGTCTAAAGCGACGCAAAAATGTACTGCCAGATAGATATCACACCACAACCTTCGTTCCATTTTCCAAATTCCTGTTTATCTTGACTTCGAACTCGCCCCCCCCCCCCACGTCGGATTTCAAATTCGCGATATATTTGTATTATTCCCGAATCCCCATAAATCACAGCTGAAAATGATAAGATCCGACCACCTAGAACTTAATGGATCTCAGACATACTTTTCAAGACGCCAAGTTGCAGGAGCTTTTCCGTCGTCGCACGCTCGGAACGAACGGATCATACTATGTCTTTTTTTTTTTTTGCAGCGTTTGGGATAATGACGTTCGGTCTGGATCATACTATGTCGTGACCGATCATACTATGTCGTGACCGAACGTCACGGTGCCTCTCTGCTACGAACTTGCCACCAGCTATCATCCGAGATGTGCGAGCCTCGACCCGGAGGAGCTGGCTGGACCATTACACATCTCAACTCCGAGGCGCCTTAGTCGGGCTGTATGCAAGTCGAAGTCTCGTTCGTGCGCATCTGGAATCCCTTGGCCATATGTATGAAAGCTTCAATCGGTGACGTGGAGTCGTGGAAACTGGAGATGGATTCAAGGTGGCCCGGTGCCGCTGCTGTGCGCGGGAGGTTCGAGAAAGGTATGTCGAAACTCTACGTTGAAGTGGCTGATATCTACCCATCTGCTCACTCACACTTTTGAGACTAGGCTCCGAACATATACCTCGCATGTGCAGAGTCTAAGTCTCAATCTGGTGCAGAAAGGTAAGCGCAATGTTCTCGCTGACACTCTTTGGAGACGCAATCAGACCCAAATGTCTCTAGTGCGGCTTTTCTTCTCTGAGAAAACGGTTTCGGCTCATGCAATCTCCGGCGCTACTATAGCGGGTCCAATGAGAACTCACTTCCAATATTAGTGCCAGCCTCTTTCGTACGTCAGGCCTCTGGACCCAAGCTCCAGCCGTACGTAGGCTTCTTAAATCTCCTTCTAAATGCCGAAAACGCTGTCTTCGAACAACATGCATGGATCCGGACATCCAGGTGATTCAGAATTTTCAATTTCAGCACAAACTTTCATTCCCTCACCTGAATTCACTTCTGACGACGCGGCAGACAACTATGCTTGAACCGTTGGAACATTTCCTCCTGTCGTAACTCATAAATGCAGGTTACGGACAAATCGCGGATACCAAGTGGCGCATTTGTATGGCTGGGGCTAGCATGTGGTCGTTCGTTATTGTAAAAGTAGTACGGCTGTCCGTACTTGGGGGGTAAGTGCGCTCCCGCTACTGGCGGAGATTTGTCTTCGAAAGCATGTTGACCCAGCAATCTCGTAGGGGTGCCGTAGTTGACTGTGCGCTCTTTCCCCAGTCTTGAGCCCAATACATAGATATACCAGCATAGGGCGCTCAAAGCAATCTGCGATAGGTGAAATCGCTGCAACTGGTGGAACGAAAGAGTGCGTGATCTCGGTGATTTCGGCTCTCCCTGGTTTAACTGGTTAGGTAGGTGTGGTAGGTGTGGTAGGTGTGTGAGATTATTCGCACGCCACTTAATACGGGTTCACAAGAATCATTCCTCTGTCAAGCCACCGTCCATCGCTGTACCTCTCTATTCCCCACTCAAGGTTCACGCGACTCGATCAACTGATTGTGTTGCATATATCACGAAAAAGCGGTCGAGGCTCTCTATCGGCGGCGACGCAGTTATAAACGCGCATCGGAATAGCGTCCCTCCCCATCCCTCCCCACCTTCTCTCAGCTACCCACATTTACTTGACCTAACACAACAATGGCTGGACCGCGTACTAGCTGGGAAGACCTTGCCAACCTCGGCTGGTACAAGCAGCAGGCGTACGACAGATTCAATGCCCGCCGCGGCGGCACTATGCAAGGTCTCGGTGACATCGCCCTGAACGAATCCTTCGCACACGACTGGAGGCAAGTCGGTTTCGATTCATCCACACATCGACCATGTCCTGTTGCGTTACATCCGCTGACTGCATCGCACCAGCTGGTACTCGTACAACGTCCTCGTCGGTGCGCCGCGCATCGCAGGCAACAGTGCGGACACTATCGAATCGTCCACGATCGTGTGGATGTACGACAACAGCCAGAACATGCAGGAGTTCCAGGCGTCGTGGACCGAGACGTGGACCAACTCCAGCCGCGCGAGTCTTTCCATCTCGACGCACGGTGAGGATTGCGATATAATCATAAATGCAACATACTGATAAATGCATACACAGCCGGTATCTCCTTGAGTCAGAGCATCTCGATCCCGGGTGTCGGTGGCTCCGAGTTCTCGATAAGCATTTCGACCGACTCGACGAAAGAGGAGACACGCGAGACCTCCCATCAGCTTTCGACCACCTGGGGCATTACGTTCGTTTGTTTCTTCCGTCCCACCGTTGTACATCGTTATAATAATTGCACATAGCGTCATGGCTGGCGAAACTGTCTCAATTGAACGCGTTCGCATGGTCACTAGCGGACAGGCGATTTACCACCAGGCAAGCTCTCAGTAAAGCCAGCTATTGTTTTATTTTCAAACAGAAGCGATCTCGTAGGACTACGGCCTCGCATCTAATTCGCTCATGGCTAGTGCGTATCGTATATGACTTATCATACCATCTATTGGGCGCTGATGTTTATCTAAACCTACTTGAACAGCCAAAGGCAAACTGTGAATCCCGAACTATTGATTACACATTGTATCCATGCTTACCACCTTTCCTCCAGCTACGACGGTCACTATTACTGGGTATGTTTTTCTACAATTCCAGGGAAAAATCATCCACTCACGCGAAAATAATGCAAGGGCTTCAACATCAACAGCACCCTGAATTCCCCGCGCGGCATAATGTCGCTCCTCGGCCGCTCCACCCAGGAGAACTACACATTCCGCATCGTGCGGAAGACGCCGGACGGCCGCAGCCGCACAGAGCCACTCCCGCCGCCCGAGGGGAAGAGCACCCGCGCCAGGATGTCGAAGGAGTGTAACGCCGAGTTCCCCTTGATGATTCCCGGTATCGAGAAGCAGTGATTCAATCTCTGGGTCGAAGGCCCAAAAGAAGTCGGGAAATTGTTTTCTTTTATGGATCCAGTGTTCATACGTTCCTGCCCATGCGGTTTTTACTTCTTCTTGCCTTTCGTATTCAACATACGATGGCGTGGCAGGGCTGGAGGCGTTGTATTATTACCTCTACATTGTGAAACGTGACTTGACAAATTCGATGTGCTCTTTGCAGCATGTTCCCTGTAATGCATTTCCGTAGTGGCCGCCCTGCGCATTCCGTAAAAATTGAATGAAACTCGGACTTCTGACTTGCACTCCTGGAAAGAAAAACCTACAAGGATGATGGCACGCAGGGAAAAAAAGGAACTCATACAGTATATAGCATTTACCGACAGGTCATCGGGTGGAGTCTAATTACCGGCTCTCCCAGATTTCTCGGAGGGCGGTAGTTCGCAAAATAGATGCAACATCGCTTGTGCCCTTGTGAACGGTTTCCACCGAAGGTAAGCACGAAATTGTTTCATGCATCTAAGTTGCTTACTGTCCATCGAAACGTATGCTCATATTGAGGAACGAAAGCGGAAAACATACCGGAAAAACCTCGGACAGCCTGGTCTTCGAAGAGATGAACATGAAGCGATGGTAATGTATGTAGTGAACGCCAATAGAGGCTTAAGTCAGATTCTAGGCTACAAAATGCCTTGACCCAGATCTTTCAAGGCTACCACTGGGAGTACTATATAACTTTATCATTCAACAAGAAACATGAATGTTTGCGATCGGCTGACGTACTAATTCGGAGTCGAACTGGCCGCTATTATTTCGTACTTCTCATCCTCTGGGAATCTCTCGGTGTAAAGTTCATTTGGAGGTGGATTCCGGAACGCCTTCTCGATTTCCTCATCCAAGTGCTTCACGTACGGATCGTCGGCGGGCCATGCTGGGTCATGCATTTCATTCCAACGGACGTACCACTCCCCTAGTTCATGCTCCAGCTCAAGTTGCCGCGTGCTTTGCGGTTGCTCAATCCCAAACGAGTTGATTCGAGCGCGCAGAAACGCGGTAGGGGATGCGAATGTTCCGTGGTACCATCGCACCGTTTCGCGGAACTCGTCGTAGAAGTAGTACTGTCCGCCGCAGACGAAGGCAAAGTCGTCGAAGTCCCCGTGTCCGGCGTCGTCGTAGAAAACCAGTGGTTCAATCGGGGCCGGGAGGCGGAACCGACCATTGATTCCGGACTCGACGTCCAGTCTGGAGCCATCTCGCCTCGATATCCACATGTTGGTGCCTGACCAGATCGCCCAATCGCAAGACCAGGGGAAGGGGAGGTCTGTGACCGTGTACCACTGCTTGAAGATTGGTTCAGCTTGGCTTCCGGCGCCTGACACTGTCGTCCCATATGCTGGCTGTACAGGTTTCAATAGAGAAAGCCATGATGAAAGTGAGCATTACATGCCGAAGAGCCCTTCGATGAGACGCTGATAGACGGTAATCGGTATCCACTTTTCGGCATGGGGACATGTGGAGATGTGCATTTGCTGAACCGCAAGAGGTTGGCTCGGTGAAACGGAATGTGCTGCATCACTAGTACTAAGCTTAGCAATGATCGCCGTAAGCTGGCGCAGCACGTGACTGATGCGTCGCCCTAAAAGGCCCTAAAAAACCGCAGTAACATCGACAACCCGCAGTTGAGAGCTTTTTTAGAATGTTTTACTATTAGGGAGGAAAAGGGGACTCAATGCTTCACTTCTAGGTCTATGCGTGGTAATGGATATGTACTAGTAGTAGTAGATAGGGCGGGATAGACGAAACCTGGCACACACACCGGATTAGGAAGGGCGGCACTCTCCCCGAGAGGCGGCACACCCTGCCCCATCCACGGCACACGCAGGTCATCAACGGCACTCTGTACTCTCATCAGCGGCACCGCTGATGCCTGAGTGCCGCGCTTCTTCGGAGGGCGGTACTCTCGGGCCGGTGAGATCTGGCTCCAGTAAGTTGTGGCATTGAAATAAATATCTATGTAGGTAGTGCGCGACATAGGTAAATGAGACTACTTAAGAAGTTTTGAAATTAACTGCTCAACAATTAGTGTACTATATACTTGGATTATCGGGGAACTCACGTAGTACGCGGTTTTTTGGTCGGCCGGTCGAAGAGGGTGTCATCTGTGGCACGCGTACGCGGGATGCGCACTCGGCGTGTATGCAAGATATTCCGCTCATCAACCTCTTGTCGTTTTCCCTTTGATTTGTCAGAGGGCCCGACATCGATCAACGGCTCCGTCGGCAGCTCTGCAAGGGGGGAGGACATCGGGGGAGCAGGCAGAGTGGGGAGACCATCTGGAGGACTGAACGCGTTCCAATCGAAGCCGTATTCGACAGCCAGGTGATTGGCGACAGGATCCGGCGCTGTAAGCAACTGTTCTAAATCGTAAGTCGCCGCATCGAAGGTTGGCATAGCGCCCGCATCGAAATTGCCGAGGTCAAATCCAAAGTCGAATGAGGTCTGTACGGGATTGGGCGCAAAATAGGGGACGAACGCGTTGTAATCGAATTGGGTCGCGTCAAACTGCGTATCGACAAATTGTGCAGCATCGAAGTTAAATCCTTGAGGGTCCGAAGCGGACGTCGGGAGCGGAGAAGAATCGCTCAAGGATACTTCGGGAACAAGAGGGAATGACGGAGGTGGGACCGTGGGACCTGCAAGAGGTTCAGCGGCCGCTGTCAGACATTCTGTTGCTCGTGGAAATTCAGTGATTAATTGTTTACGAGAAGCCAAAGACAGTACCGGTTTCCTTCACGGGGACCATCACCGTCCGCACTCTACCACTGGAGCTCGCCGCTATCACAACAGACTCGTAGTTGTTCTTCTTTTGCTTCGACCGGCCGGTAGTCGCAGCCCCCGTTGTCGCTTTCAATTGGTCTTGGAGCGCCTTCTGCGTCGCAGTTGATTGTTTCCGTAGCGCCTTTTCCTCGCTAATCTTAGCCTTGAGCTCCGCAGTGACGTTACCCAGTTCTTCAAATTCGCGAGCTTTGCGTGCAGCCGTAGATTGGCGCCCCATGTTGCGGCTCATGCGGTGAGACATCTCGTTGTTGGGATTCGGAAGAACCCCTGTTTTAATAGACGCCCGAACCTCGCTAACGACACCGCCATCCGCGACATGAGCACTGTAGAATTTATTCAGGTATAGGACATTGCAAGATTATCTTCGACTCACCCTTCTATCGCTTCCACTAGGGTCAGCTGAATCCCAGTCAAAGAATTGGTCCAGTGATGTTGCGCCTCGCCGGTGTTGGTAGTAGCGGGGGTCCGATCCCAATGCTCGGGTAAAATCTGAGACTGAGATTTCACCAAACACGGCACAATCCAATCGCTCATTTCTTTGTGGGACCACCAATCTGTAAATGAATTCAAAATTCGGTAATTTGCATCATAGAACGCCGTAGAGGAAATGAAAAAATACCCTGGATCTTCTTGACGCCCAAGTCTTTAACAAATTGCGTGAAGGAGTGGAGCGACTCCACGGAATCGATTGACATGAAGTCCTTGAGCCGGCGAAAATCATCCGCGGAAACGAGGGATTTGAACTCGTTGACAGGACTGCATGAGGGTTCAATGTTGTCTACCGAGACCAATCCGTGTGGTGTACTCACCGTATCGAATGCCCAGAGCAAATCTTGATAAAATACGTCGCAAATATGGCTGGGTCCACCGTCGTAATGCCACTGAACTGAGGCTGGTTGGTTCTGAGTATAGAGCGTGCCGCACCGAGGGCTTGCGCGGCCTCCATGTCCGCATTCATGACAAGCAAGTTGCCACCTTCCATGAATCGAGAGAACTGGAGGTCCTTACCGGTCGCCTCTATCTTTAGCTGGCGAAAAGTATCGAAAAGGAGCTCGAAAAAATCAGTATTCGAGCGGTTGATATAAGCCCGAGCGAGAGTGATCGCTGAAGAGGCATCAGTTTTGAGGAAAAACAAGATGGAATTAAGTACCGCGCTGAATAGCCTTGTAAAAAATGGCGACTTCCCATTCGTTGAGATCCCCTTTAACGCGCTTGAATGTTGTGTCATCCTCAAATGCCTCTACTCCGACGTCATCAAGAAGGGATAAAAGGTCTGTGAAGCACGTAAAAATGATGAGACCGCCATCCTGCGTGTTGATGAAGCGGTGAACGTAGCGCTCTTGAATTGGCTTTTCCAGATCGTTAAGATACAACTGGTAGGCACCTGCACAGATACAATGATGAATTGTTGCCCGTATAAACAAGCGGGGATCGACGCACCGGGAATCCCCAGCCCCGCCGGATAAGCCTTCTTCTTTTGCTGGGCGACGATATCGCGCTTGACGCGCTTGCCGTGAAGCGCAGGCGAATACTCTGCTGGTGTCTGGCCGTCGAAGAGTATTTTTGTTGACGGAGCTAACGGAATCGATCAAGTTGCGACGTGAGGTTTAAAGGGAACATACCGTGGTCGACTTTTGCAACAGTTGCTCCAACACAGCCCACCGTGTCCACGGAGGCTCGATACTTGGTTATGCCCTCGTGCGAGGGCTTGAGAGGGGGAGGCATCGGGTGCGTATGGGGAATACAGCCAGGGTGAAAAACGATAGCTTTGCGAATTTTACGGTCCAGTGGAACGAAGTACGTGCGTTTACTGCCGCATACATGGTGTTGAATGGGGCTTCGGCCGTTGGCTTTGCCTCCGATTACGTGTGCATGCGCTGAATTCGATGAGCCCAATCTTGTGGTTCAAACGGCAACGACTCACGACAGAATTTGAGCTTGCCTCCAATATGGGGATGAACGATACGGCTGCATGGTTTAGTATCCTTGCTTTTCCCCTCGGCCATGCTTTCGCCGCTGATGGCTTTCACCACAAGCGCCTCGTTGAGGTGCTTAGGAATGGTGAACGTACGATGTGATTCTTTGAATGTTTTGGTCCATCCACTGCAGGCCACGAAATATTTATGCCCATGCGAGGTTCCCTGGAGAAATATAAGAGAGAGTACGAAACAGTAGAAGGAGCATATTCTTGCCTGCGGTTTCGGCTTTAAAATCGGCTTACCCTTGCACTTGTGGCCGTACGTATCCACAGCCCCGCACGGCTGGCGAATGACATTCATAAAACTGTGCCGACATAAGCAATAGAAATAATGATTGAATAAAAAAAATTCTACACAGCTACGGCTCCTTCAGCTGTATTCCCCTCCATCCGCCGCGTATCTAGCTGGGCTTCGAAGACTACATCCCGGGATGAAGGATCTAACTCGCGCCGTACAACGTTTATCAACGTGGGATCAATCTCGGCACAAGCACGAGCTCCACTACAGTTCATCCGAGATCGCCGACACTCGATAGGATCTTCCCCAGGCCCGAAACAGACCATGGGCTTCGAATCGCCCATACCACTATTCCCGGTCCAGGAGTCGTTATCCTGTAAATGATCAGAAAGCGGTACCAATCTCAAGTCCGAACTGTAACCCGCCTTGTTCTTGATCAATGCATCAACAGTAAACTCCTCGAGCAATTTATTCCATTTTGAATGACTGAGATCAACGATGTAGGCTGTCGGCTTGAGAGGAACTGGCCAGAACGTGGGGATCTCAGTTAAAATTTCGATTCGCTCGACATTCGAACGCCGATCAGAGGAAAGCTTGTGAGATACATCACGCGCCATCGAAGAGATGTAGGGATCCATCCAAACTGTGTTGGACTCGTGCAGAGTGGACGGATCGGCGTCGGCATCTGAGCTATCGGCTGAACATTATCAATTAGTGGTGAAGCATGACCGACAAGAATTGAAAAAAGGCGCACAAAAATATGATCCGGGGGACGTGGGAACACTCATACTCTCATCGACGACTGGAACTGGGAAGAATGTTAGAATGTATTGGACATGAGAACCACATAACGCACCTGGTGGTTCGGGTTCTGAATCCGAGTCGGACAGGACAATGACGTCCCGATCATTTTCTCGGACAGTGCGCGTGCGAGGAGGCACCGACGCCGGCGGAGGCTCTGTTTTCACGCCCAGACCCACCAAAAGCGTGTTTGACGCGTTAAATTCGCGCTTGACATAGTTTAGAGGTTCTGAAGGTCCTGGAGAAGACGAAGATACGACAATCACGTCATGCGCGGAATCCCCGTGACCCCGTTTTTCAAGGAAGCGCCGCAGTGCCACGACGTCAATCCAAGCATTGTCTAGAAATAGGTGAGGATTTTCACTGATGTATGACCCGCTGTACATCTGAAAAGGCATTTCAGGTGTATACGACGACACCGGGTGACAAAGTACTCACATGGTCCCGGAATTGTTTGATAACACGGTTTGTCAAGCCATCAATCAGCTCATCATCGGCCGGTGAATGGCTGGTCGACATCCCCGACACGTTGTGGAGGGCGAGCGGCGCGGGGGCGGGAGCAGGTCGATGGTGGGAGGAAGGAAAAATAGACTGCACAGCATTCCTGACCGTGGCGTACCAACGCGTCCCCGATTTGGAAGTGCCGTGCTTGGCGCGAAGGGCGGCACTATGCAACATCAAGCACGGCACAGTGTCGTGTTTCACCAAGTGTGCCGCCCTTCCCAATCCGGTGTGTGTGCCAGGTTTTGTATATCCTCTAGATAGGGTTGGGCCGCAACAAAAGAAAAGTTCACTGTCCCATTTTCAACTTTGCTTCTCCCAAGGGTGTACTTTTCTGTAAATTTTGGAACATAGACCGCTTTAGCCCTAGTTTGGGTCTAAGAATTGGTTACATCCGAACTGTATTTGAGCTGTTGGGAGTCAAACGGAGGTCGCCCCCCCTATTTTGTCCTCCGAAGAATGCGCGCACGACACATGCGGACCAATCCGCTTCCGGCCTCATGAACTATGTAGAACTGAAGGAAGGGAATATTGCACCGAATATTGCACCCGCCGCACATACGTATAGATCAAGTCCGGGGACTGAGTGGACTGACTGAGATCAGAGAAAGAGCGGAATGGCCAGTCCGGAAGCGATGTATACAAGAGAGAAACCAGATATTGGAAATGCCAAGTATAAGGCGGGACGAACAATGCAGCGACGTGACAAAATGAGGAAATGGGTGTGAATTTGGGTGGAACTGAATCTCAGGCCGGAAAACCACGGTGATGTCGATACCAGATAAGACTCTGGATAAAATTAAGCCCAGCGCGGTCCCGTTTCGGAACATGCCAGGTTGTAACGTACGATACATGAGTAGTGTACCGTGTTACACCAATGTCGTGCATGCGAGTATATGGGAAATTCCGAGCTGCGTCCGCTGAGTGGGAAAAAGATATAAATGGGCGGGCAAGGATATGCGCGTGGAAGGATATGTGCCTAATGCGAACCGGGAGGTCCGGACAGGCCCGATGTCGGGGAGGCAGCAGATGAGAATAGGGATTTGATGCATCCGGCGGACATCCATATACGAAATATAATATATTTTCCCCATCGAAAAATGATCAGAAGTGTGGAAACCTCGTCGTCTGCCGTCCAGTCAGATTATCCTTCAGACGGGACAGTAAGAGAATCCGCACATCACAGAAGAAGAAAGCCAGATGCACTGAGGTCCGGCAACCGCGCCCGCAACCGCGCCTGCCATGCATCGGCTGCGGAATCTCCGTCTAATTCAAACCGAACGGCGGTCAGGCTGGGAAAGGACTGTCTTGAAATCAGGGAATCGAGGGCCGACCTAGTCTCACTAGTCAGACCAAAATCAAAACTTTTTTTTTTTTCGAAAATTTGGAGAGAGCAAAAAAAATACCTGATTATGGTCTGATTCCACTCGCGCAGCAAAAGCCGTAGGTCGACCTTCCGGATTAGGAAATTCCCAATTAGGAAACCCATCCTGGAGCTCAATGAGATCATGGTGGGTTGTTTTGGCCCAGAGGTAATATATATTGACTTTCTAAGGTATTTGGTCTTCAAAAAAACTGTTGAACTAAAGAATTGGGGGTGTGGTGCATGTTTTAGTTTGCAATGATGTGGCTGTGCATGAAAGTCGCACGACAAGAATTTTGGTTTCTGGTAGCAGCTTAGGTAGATAAATCGAGATAAAAATACTAATAGATACCTTGGCATGCTGTCTGAACCTATGGTCACTTCAAAAGTTATAAAATCACGTTGTGGCCACAGAGCAACAGTCGCAGCGGAAGGTCGACCTACGGTTATCACCTGACAAGTAAAACTAGACTAGGGCCGACCATCGAGGATCGGGATCCTCCTCTTCAGCGGCGTGGAAATAATGCCCGTCCTCAATTGAGAGGAATATAATCTCGGTGAGTAAGGGAGCTCCGAGCATCTGTAAGATCCGCAACACCGCGGGCATTACCCCGTCGACGGAGATCTCAAAGCGTAGCGTAGATAGTTGCTCGAGGAGGAGGGGCTGGTTGTCTCGAAACGATACTTGAAAACCGTCCCATGACGCCCACGAATCTTGTAAGTTCGAGCCGGCGGATTAGAAAATAGGAAATGGGAGCGGGAAGAGATAGCTCACGGGTAAGCCTGAGGTCCAGTTGCATAAGACAGCTTGCACCGAGTTGGATGAACTGGTTGACAAGCCATAAATCGTCGCCTACGGTGAGGCGGAGAATGCGGAGGCGCGATAATTTTATCAGCGGCAGCGATCTGGAGAGAAGGTCGAAGATCGGCCGCAGGGAGTCGTTGTGGAAAGAAGAGTCCACATCAAACATAGAAGCTACGAATGGCTGACGATTTTTTCGTGCAAATAGTTCGCTGTCAAACGAAAGATCCGGACCGACGAGGAGGTTCGAAAACCGTAATTGCTCCAGCTTCCTTCCCCTATGCGGCGACGAGAAAATTGCGAATAGAGAGTTCAAATCAGTCGCCCGGAGTCCGGAGAGCTCGACGGACTGGATGGATGGTGCGTGGGCGCATAGATGCATTGTTTGGATTAGAGCCGGACTCCACTCGGATCCCTTGCCCTCGCGCAACGTAAATGTGCGCAGATTGGAGAGGCGCTGGGCAATGTGTACCAGAGTGGTTGATTGAGAAAGCTTGGAGAACAGGTGCATGCGGCTCCGCACGAGAAATTGTCTCCCCGCTGCACCGCACAGGGCTAGTGTTTCGGGGTCGTCGCTGCAAGCGTCGACGATGACCTCAAGGATCTCGGTGGGAAGGGTTGGCGCCATCGCGGAGAGCTAGTGACTGAGAGCTAGTGACTGTCGAGGATGAGAAGGGCAGCGCCCATGGCACGTGAACACTGCAGATCCGATCAGTTAACCCCAACAGGCGAGGGAAATTGAACTTTTAGGCTGGACTACCGAATCAGTCTAATGCCTTGTCCTGTAGCGAAAAGGTGCCAGCCGCACGGGGTCGATGGTTGATACATAGATTTATCTAGATACAGTTGTGGAAGATCGCAAAGGACAGTATTTAGCAAAAAAAAAAAAAAGCAGGATTCCAGAGTCGAGACTGCCAGTGAGACGCGCCTTGGAATTTCAGTCAGGGCTAGCTAAATCCCCCCCACAAAAATAAAATCTTGACAATAAAATAAAATACAGATGGTCACGTCGGCTGCCCCCTGGCCACATTGGACACGATCTGTATGCTTCGCAGTCCATCACACCCCCGTCAGCATTCCACGATATATGATCGCCTTAGATCCATATTAGTATTCCACCATGGTCTCCGCCAATTGCGCTCGCTTAATCGGATACCGTGTCCGCCGCCAACGCGTTAACGTGTAATCCGAACATGATTTAGAATCCAGATTCCTTGGCTACAAACTGTAAGTTCGATTCGCTTCATCGATTTCACAATGTGTTATATAAACCAACACAAATCCATGACCATCGTTGGGCGAGGGATCTGATATTCCATACAAGTAGTTACACAACGGACGACAGTGAAATAGTCATACATTGTCCAACCTCATCACGTCCCTACGCAAGTCCAAGTCTACTACCAAATACAGGGCGTAGCGAGAAAACATCCATAATACAATATCGTCCAGTCCAATTTGACCATTATCCAACGGTTACCGTCCATTTCCTAAAGATCCGTACGCCTGCCGAGTCGAGAGGAGACAGCGCTCTGGCAGCATGACAGGTCTGAGACTGATCGAATGAAGGATGAAACGAAAACGTACGCATGAGGGGGCTGGTTGTCGCCAGGGATCCCATCGTGTTCATCAAACTCACGGCCCGTTCATCTATTTCTTGGTACTGCGCACGCGCCTGTGCGTCGCCTCCCCCCATCTTCAAAGCTGCCATCTCGTTCAAGTATACCATGGACACGGTGGCGCACAACGGCTGGAGAGTCCCCCCCAATTGAGTATCTCATAGTGCCAGTACCAGACAGTCAGACTCACCCCGAGTATGGGATCTGGGACATGCGGCAATGCGGAAGACAACGCAGTTGTCATGCTCGCGCATAGTTGGTTCGCTGCGGTCAGACATTTATAGCGTGAGGTGCTGCCAGAGCGCGCTAGCGGACTGTAGAGGCGGACAATCGCAAGATCCGTCATCGCGTGCGCCATGAATAATGCGCCAACGCCAGATGCATGAGGGAGTGATGCGCGGAACGTATGTAAGCGCTTATCGAGTGAGTTCAGGGAAGTTGCATCCACTGCACCTAAAAAATTGAATAAGGCGCTGAAGTGAATACAATCGGATTGGGGGAAAGAACTGCACCAGTGTTACGAGCTGAGAACGCAATGACTCGCTCGAGCAGTATTGATGCTTTTACCATGAGCGTAACCGGTGAATGTCCTTCCTGGTCATCGCCGGAGAGAAACCTGGTGATTGTGGCACCGCCCTGAATCAAATTTAAATGAGTCTCGGGCGAGATTATATTAATGGCGAAACGAAATCCTACTTTCGAGGCGAACGACCACGGCGTATCCAGCGTAGAGCCGTACGGCAGCGCAGACGGGTTTCCTTGCGCGGCGACCCAGCAGTTGTCGACCATGACGACGGCCCAAAATGCGTTAATCCGCTCTGCTTCTTGACCCGCGTCCATGGGTGCGGGAAGCAGGTCTTGTGTGAGCGGGAAATTCAACGCCGGATTCGACGAGGCTACTGGTGCGCTCCGATTTAGTGCGGCACTCAATGCGAGGGAGACGGCGGAGGCAGAGTGCTGCCGGCCCTGCACGGGGAGTGCCGCATGCAGATAGTAGAGGGAAAGTAGCACCTCAGCTTGGATTGTTTCCAAGACGAGGCCTGGGTGTAAGTGAAAGTGCCGGATGTCATCAGGAAGGCTTTGCAGCGCGCCGATGAGAAACGTATCGTCCGTGTAAGGAATATTAGTTGCCGTCGACGAGAGAACGGAGCCCCAGAGATAGACGACGTTTAGGAGGGTCTGGGAAGGGCGGTCAAAGTGGCCGAACGGGAGGGGAAGTAGTGCAGAGTTGAAAAAGGGCACGGCTTGTAAGAAAAAATAACCGGTGTTCGTGAATCGATCCAGAAATGTATTGAGCCTGAGTTGAGTGAGTTCATAACTCCGGGTCAACGTAGAGGACACACACAGCTTCTGAATAATGTCAGGAGTAGGTTCCTTGGGCGGCATGAGATCTTGAGGACAGATAGATTGGCGAGTAATAAGTACCTGAAGAGCGAGGAAGCCCGAGACCGATTCGGGCGAAAGGGAACTTCGCATCGCTAAAATTTTCAGGCAAGGAATGGGAATTGGGAATTTTACGCTTACCAGTTCTTGACATCTCGGCCGGATTCGATGTTGGGTGACTATAGGGCTGCTGTAGGAGCACCCGAGGACCAGATCGTCCCGCCGCTTCTTCTAGCTCGTTGATCCTCAACTTCAAGACCCGAATTGTTTCTTGCATTTGCACGCCAGTTTGATGTGCTGGTCCCGCGTCTAGATCGAATAAACAAGGAGTTCCTGACCTTGGAGGTCTTTCCCGGCATTGGTTGCAACCTGAGCGCACCCCGTCACATTTCTATGCGCAGTCAGTCTACCATCAACTGCGGTGCTGGTTTTACTTGCAATTTTTCGACGCCTGGATTGAAAAATGGGGGTATGAGTCACAATAGGTGAATTGATGGTAAATTGGCAACCTGCAGTTCGAGCAGGCTCCTCCCCGTTGAAGATTGGACGACGAGTAGGAGAAGGCGTCCATTCCCCGAGTACCAGCCATGGTGATCTTTACTGTTGAGGGTCCGGAATATATAGCGCCTCGAGGAGCGGGGAACCATGACCTTGCTGTCGTCCCGACAATTCGTCGATGGGCTTCAATCACAAGAAGATTTTGATAGTGCCCATATCTGCTCAACACGATCCTGTCACTGAGTTCATTTGCGTGACGTTCGGGACCGTCCTAGACCACTTTTCTCTCACGGTTCCGTCTTCCGTTCCAATGCGCAGTATGCGCAGCACATCTAATGCAGTGCTCAGAAATCCCTTCTTTCTTCTCTGTGAAAAGGAATGGTGGCATTGTTAGCGGGGAATGCCTCTAAATTCAACCCTCGCACCTGAGTCGACGACGCTGAGGAATCGGATTATATGGAACGCGCGTCGAGGATAGACTGGGGTTGGTGAACTACCTGGAGGTTCTGAAGTGGCGACTCGTGGCGGATGCCATCTGCGCAGCAAGTCGGAACTCCCCACACAGCCTCTCTGTGATCGACCAAACAACGTCTGACGTCACGCCGGAAAAAACGCTCCTCCATAAACGAGTTCTTATTTGTTTTATGGGGAATAGAAACAGAATATGTCTGATTTCGCTTGCATCATAGGATGTCGGCGGCCCCATCCGGGAGGCCTTCATTTCCTTCAAGGCACAATTTTCAAGTGTTACCGACCCAAGAGTGCTTCTTAATCCTGAAACTCAGGTTTTTTCTAGTCTATATTCGTTTGATAGGTAGGTAGAATTGAACGCCGGTTTCCTGAAGTTCCAAAATGATATCAGAAATTGATGGTATTGTCCACCCACATCAATTTGGGAGCTCGTCCTCCATTTCTCAGCCGAAATTCGGAAAAATATTTAGGAACGATCTACAGATACATTCACAGAAAACTGTTGAGCCAGATTTTCCACTCTCATTATGCAAGCACACAATCGCTCCTTTTGGGCAGTCACGTCGGGTGACCGTGTACCGTAGTTGGTCGAATCGGTTAATTATGAATTGTCTCTTCCGGAACTCCACTTCGCGCGAACCCATACCATGAAACTCCACTCGCTGCCAAGGAGACGTCAGGCGTCCAACGTTTGCAATCCATTATTCACTATCTTCCCTCGCTTTCTCACGCCGTTCTATCAAATTTGATCTCCTCCGATGCCACTGCGCACGAATCCCGCCTACACGCCGCTCAGATCGCAGGTTTTCTTTGCGTTTGTCATCCACCCTTCGATTTTTTGAATGAATCTTGAAACTTTTTTGTTTGTTTGTTTTTGTTCGGCACCCCTGTTCCGTTTTGATTTATCTAACTGATCCGACGGAGGGCGGTCCGCATGCCCGAGTCCCAATGGTTGTTCTCTGAACGCTTAGTAACTGTACTAGTCTATTATGAATCCTCTTTTTCCGGAGCTCCACTTCGCGCGAACCCAGTGAAACTCCGTGCGCTGCCAGGGAGGCGTCCAGGCGTCCAATGCGTGCAATCCACTATCCACTATCTTCCCTTTCTTTCTCACGCTGTTCTATCAAATCTCATCTCCTCCGATGCCACTGCGCACGAATCCCGCCTCCACGCCGCTCAAATCGGAGGTTCTGTCTTTGCGCTTGTCATCCACCCTTCGATATTTTGAATGAATCTTGAAACGTTTTTTGTTCGGCGCCGCTCTCACCTCATCTGCGCCTTCCTCGTACTTCCGTTACGCTTTATCCGGCCGGAGCCACGTCCTCAGATCTCCAAACTGGACGCGCCGATCTATCCTGCGCGCGAGTTCTATCGGCGCGTCTGCATCATTGTCAAGCGCCGCTGCGCAGGCCTTACAGATTCATCCTATACCACTCGCCCGTTCGTGTCCGTCTCCGCATTCCGAATGCCGAATTACGGAGGCCGACATTCAATCTGTTTAATTTTTCATTCCTGGGTTGAATCCTACCGTTGGACGTCCTGCCTGATACCTTCTTGTGCCGCTTCCTTCACCGAAACGGGATCCTGCCCGTACACTGCACCGATTCTCTCAATCTAAATTCAACGCGCCACATACTAGTTGCTTCAACGCACATCGGACCCTGAACTTACCGTAACTGAAGTCCAAACTCGTACTGAAATCACAGCCCAACCAAATAAAATAGGAAATCTCTGGGTGTATTCGAACCACGAGCTCTCCCAATACTGTGCTTAGGAAGACTAGATCAACCGACGGTAATCCTGGATTATCGTCGGTGGACCCGGTACTCCGCGAAGACTTGTAGGTCACATATCTAATTTAATCGAGTTTAGAACTTGTTTTACTGTAGTCTAATATCGCACGGTTTGAATGGCATCTTTTCTCCTCTCCCTCGTTGCAGCATCCTGACGTCGCGGCGCCGGGCGCCCTTCGCAAAACACGGGATGTCTGCCGTGCCCTGCTTGTCACTCCTGGCCAGGGACGTCTCCGTGCAGCCGGGCTGCGCGAGACACTAACTCATCAATAGGTCGATCGTGCACAGGGCAGAAATTAGCCGCGCCCCTATGCAAGCTCCGAGTGGTATAAAAGGCTTGAACAGACAGGGGCCCAGCAGCTCTTCTCGCTTTGTCGCTCTCGCACTCGCAGCTGAAATTTTTGCTGTATACTCGAAATACTCCGCATTTCCATCAACCCTACCGGATTTCAGTCTTCCCTCGAGCTTTCCAATGAGCGATAATGCCCCTAACTCTTCGTCCACTCCTCTCGGTCGCGAGATTGCCGCCCCTCCTTACCGTGGTGGTAATCCCGGCTCTTCCCAAACCGGCTCTGGCTCTGGCAACTCGCAGAACGCTGGCGCGCAGTCTGGAAACCCTCAGCACCAGGCTCCAGCCGGTCCTGGGGGTAACACCGGCGGCGCAGCTGGTGCAGGCGGCTCGGGTCTTGCCCCCGCTGTCCAGAGCGCCCTCGATGACTGCGAAGTCATCGTTGACCAGTACCGACGCCAGCAGGTCGACAAGGCGCGAGCTCTTGCCGAAATCTATCAGAAGCTTCTCGCCACTGGGGCCGGAGATGCTTTCAACATCGAAGCAGCCTTCAGTTCTTTTCTCAAAGCTGTTGACGACCACGACCAGCAGGAGCGCGGCGCTGCCGACCGCGGAGCCGGTCGCGGGGCTGGCCAGGGCATTGGTACTGGTCCAGAGGTGCGCAGGAGCCCTACCCCACCAGCTCATGAGCGGGCAGGTGGGCGCTCCAGCGCCCTGGAAGCACAGTTTCCCTGGACTGTTAATGATTTCATTGAGTCCACTATTCAGCCCCTGTCACCTAATCTCACCGAGACTTTACGCATCCTCAAGCTGCTTCTGCAGGATCCCAAGTTGGCGCTCCGTTCTATCACCACTTCAGCTAAATGTCCCGAGTTTCCGAGCTCCGAGTGGACCAACCTCGTCAACGCGCGCCCAGTCAATCTCGACGCGGTGCTCAGTGGACTTTTCTCTACCTCCCCCAACGACGAGCGCACCGAGTCGCTCGGCGGTGGTCTGGAGATCCGTTTCGGAGCTGTGGCACCAGCCAAGCTCGTCAGCGACGCGGGTACCTGGACCATTGCCTTCGACAGGATGTGCGTGGCTACCCTGTTCTTGTTCCCTCACCGAGCAAGGGAGCTCGCGAGCTATCGCGAGTACGTCGTGGGCATGTTCGCCGCAACTAGCCATCTGTTCCACGACCGGATCATCTCGTTCGACAAGGCTGTTCGCAAACGCACCGCCCAGCGTCGGGATCTCGAGCTCACCGATTTCCACCAATTCATGGACATCAAAACTGCGGTCATCGATTCCATTGGTGTGGGGGTCGTCGACGCTCAGCGCGACTCCAGCTCTGGTGCCGTTCGTAAACCGAAGGCACAGGCTTGCAACAACTGGAACAGCGGTCGTTGTTCCGCCGACGCAGGGGCTTGTAGGCGGCTGCATGTTTGCAATGTTTGCAAGACCGCTGGGCACAAGGGACCGGACTGCCCGGAGCGCGCGCAAAACTGAGCTGGCTGTTCCAATTGGGCTCCACGCCGGTGGTTCCGCCAGTTCTTCGTGTGCGTGTCTTTTTGTCCGAGTCTCCCGTTCCGTTGTCGCCGTCGTGTCGGTCAGGCAGCAGCCTGGCCGAAGCTCCACCTTGTCTCCCTGCTCACAACCTCTTTATACCCCCGCGATGGGCGCCGGGGGCTGCATCAGATGATTGACATCACTCCCACGTCCCGGCAGCCGCACCGGCTGCCGTGGACAATGGACCGCCTCGTTCACGAGCGGGCCATCGCGCTAGGTCTCGCCCTCGACCCCAACTCCACCTCCACCTACACTTCCGCACTCAACTCGTACCTCACCTTCGTCAAAATGCACAATCTTCCCATCGAGCCAACTGAGGAAACCCTCAGCTTCTTCACAGTCTACATGTCCGCTCACATAAACCCCCGTTCCGTCAACTCTTACCTCTCCGGCATCTGTAATCAACTCGAGGTCTATTTCCCCGAGGTCCGCGCGCGCCGCAACGGCCCACTTGTCTCGCGAACTCTTGCAGGTTGCATGCGACGTTTCGGGACTCCCGTAACGCGTAAGCGCCCTATCACCGAGGAGGACATCATTCAAGTGGTTGATGCGCTCGGTACATCTCGCGCACATGATGACATCCTGTTCCTCAGTATGCTCACCAACGGCCGCGATGGGCTACTTCGGCTGGGCGAGATGACGGTGCCCGACGCTGTCAGACTCCGCAATGCGCGGAAGCTAACACTCCGGCACACTGTCAAGATCCACGCCGACAATTATTCCTATTTCCTCCCATACCACAAAGCTGACCGTTTCTACGAAGGCAACACCATCATCATCCAGCGGACCTCGCGCCGTTCCGATCCTCATTCCTTCTTCCGCGCCTACCTTGTCTCGCGCGACGCCCTTTTCCCGTTGAACCGCGAGCTTTGGCTGCGCTCCAACGGGTTGGTTCCGTCGCGCGCGTGGTTTATCTCGTGTATCAAGCAATTTTTCCCTCGCGATGTTGCTGGTCAGTCGCTCCGCGCTGGCGGTGCAACCTCTCTAGCCGAGGCTGGTGTCCCACCGGATGTGATTCAAGGCATCGGGCGTTGGGCCTCCGACGCTTTTCGAATCTACATCCGGAAGAATCCGGTTCTACTCCAGGCTATGCTTTTCGGTCGTCCCGTCCACCAGCCCCCGGCTACCGGACCATAGATATGTATCGCGCTCTCTCTCCATCGCGCCGCTCAATTTCCTTTTTCCTTTCTCTTTCCTACTCTCAAATCCTCCTCTCTGCCTTACCCACCTCCCCCTCCGCCGTTCCTGGCGCTTTCCCCAAGCCGTCGGAGGCCCGGTGCGCATACCCTTATCAATTTCCTTATCCACTTATATAGCCTTATAGCCGACGATCCCGCTTATACATATCTTCTTGGGGCTCCCGGCTCGAAGCCGGAGTCGCCGCCTCGCTAATCTCCTCGCTCATTCATGAGTACGTCGGAATTAGTCGAGTTTAGAACTTGTTTTACTGTAGTCTAATATCGCACGGTTTGAATGGCATCTTTTCTCCTCTCCCTCGTTGCAGCATCCTGACGTCGCGGCGCCGGGCGCCCTTCGCAAAACACGGGATGTCTGCCGTGCCCTGCTTGTCACTCCTGGCCAGGGACGTCTCCGTGCAGCCGGGCTGCGCGAGACACTAACTCATCAATAGGTCGATCGTGCACAGGGCAGAAATTAGCCGCGCCCCTATGCAAGCTCCGAGTGGTATAAAAGGCTTGAACAGACAGGGGCCCAGCAGCTCTTCTCGCTTTGTCGCTCTCGCACTCGCAGCTGAAATTTTTGCTGTACCCGCCCGCCCGCTTTCCTCGTACTAGTATTTTAGTGCTTAGCTACCGCATGATATGTATCTAGCCGACGATCCCGCTTATACATATCTTCTTGGGGCTCCCGGCTCGAAGCCGGAGTCGCCGCCTCGCTAATCTCCTCGCTCATTCATGAGTACGTCGGAATTAGAAGAATGCGTCAACGTGATTTGGCTGTGCTATCAATCGACCACACTCGAACCAGAAGGCTCTGGTGTCATATATGGAACTGATCCAGGCCTAATCGGGCCTGGCCAGGCCGCATTTGGCCTGCCAGGCCGCATTGGGCCTGGCTCATTCCCAGGCCCCTATTCCACCTTGTTTCTCAAGTGTTGCGCTGGTCTGCCATGCTGGGGGACATTGTATCGTCCAACTTGAGATTATAGATGAATGATTGTGCCGCAGGCCCAAAAAATGGCCCAAATAAGCCATTGGAACCACAGGAAATCCAACAAAAATCAAGGAGTGTTTTGCCCTGATTCTGGCTTGCAAGGGCATGAGTAAAATTACCTGGGTCCTCAAATGAGTCGGGGAGCGCCGCAGGCCGGAAAAATGAGCCAGATTTAGTCAAACAGAAGTTAAATTTGAGGGAGGACTTGCAGAACACTGTGAGCCTCAGAGCACCACATAATCTGATCCACATCTTGCGTTGAGTTGGGAATTTGTGAGGAATAAATTTAAATCTTTTGTCTAGGTTCAGATAAATAATGGGAAGGAGTGTCTGCAGAGCTACCAGTCTAAAGAATTGTGCAAGAGAAAATTTACATGTTTAAGTACTTTGGGTGGAACAGAGCGTTAAATCCGAGAAGAAAAATGTAAATACATGGCAAAACAGAAATGAAGGGAAAATGCAGGATACGAGGTCCATTGAGACGTGAGAGAGCGAGAAACAAAATTGTAAAATAAAAAAGCATATTGCGTCGTTGGGGGGTTCGAACTCACGAGGAGGAAAAGAGATCACGCGATCAGCAAAAGCACAGCGACGGCCTTGCCAACTAGACCATAGACACTTGAAAGGGTCTTCTTCGCTAGACACTCCAACCAACCTAAGGACTTTTTGAATAATTTTTGAATAATTTTTTTTTGTTCCACATATGACACCAGAGCCCCAGAAGGCTCTGGTGTCATATATGGAACTGATCCAGGCCTAATCGGGCCTGGCCAGGCCGCATTTGGCCTGCCAGGCCGCATTGGGCCTGGCTCATTCCCAGGCCCCTATTCCACCTTGTTTCTCAAGTGTTGCGCTGGTCTGCCATGCTGGGGGACATTGTATCGTCCAACTTGAGATTATAGATGAATGATTGTGCCGCAGGCCCAAAAAATGGCCCAAATAAGCCATTGGAACCACAGGAAATCCAACAAAAATCAAGGAGTGTTTTGCCCTGATTCTGGCTTGCAAGGGCATGAGTAAAATTACCTGGGTCCTCAAATGAGTCGGGGAGCGCCGCAGGCCGGAAAAATGAGCCAGATTTAGTCAAACAGAAGTTAAATTTGAGGGAGGACTTGCAGAACACTGTGAGCCTCAGAGCACCACATAATCTGATCCACATCTTGCGTTGAGTTGGGAATTTGTGAGGAATAAATTTAAATCTTTTGTCTAGGTTCAGATAAATAATGGGAAGGAGTGTCTGCAGAGCTACCAGTCTAAAGAATTGTGCAAGAGAAAATTTACATGTTTAAGTACTTTGGGTGGAACAGAGCGTTAAATCCGAGAAGAAAAATGTAAATACATGGCAAAACAGAAATGAAGGGAAAATGCAGGATACGAGGTCCATTGAGACGTGAGAGAGCGAGAAACAAAATTGTAAAATAAAAAAGCATATTGCGTCGTTGGGGGGTTCGAACTCACGAGGAGGAAAAGAGATCACGCGATCAGCAAAAGCACAGCGACGGCCTTGCCAACTAGACCATAGACACTTGAAAGGGTCTTCTTCGCTAGACACTCCAACCAACCTAAGGACTTTTTGAATAATTTTTGAATAATTTTTTTTTGTTCCACATATGACACCAGAGCCAACCAGAACGCGCTCGAAGCACTCGAACCCTGAACTGATCGAAATCGAACTCATTCTCAGCGATCCATGAGCCCGATGGGAAAAAAAAGCTTTTCCTGAGGAAATCAAGTCTTCGGATGGAGTCGAACCACCGGGGCTCCCAATGTACCTACCGCAACACCAAGATCAAAGGGAAGGAGTGCCATCCTATACGAAGAGTCGTTGGCCCCCATTAAATTCAGATGTATAAATCAGTTTAGCGCGTTACAAAAATGGTTGCCAACGCTGCGGGTGCCTATTCTGCGTTTATTCACTCTCCTCCCTCCCTCCCAAAAAAAAAGGTTCGCGACATCTTATGTCTTCGGGTGGAGTCGAACCACCGACTCTCCCAGTTGCCTCTCTTACAAGACAACACTCAGGAGGAGAGGGAGCACCATGCTCGAAGAAGACTCTTCCGCTCCCTGGTCAGCCTGGATACGTGTGAATAAATCAGGGACGATTAACGAATCACGCCGAGTAAGAAAAACAAAAATGACGTACAACACCTATCAAGTCTCCAGGCGGACTCGAACCGCCGGCCCTCATAGCAATCGAAAGCCACAATCGACCGAACGGAGTGAAAGTGAGCACCATTGCTCCGCGAGGACTTGTGGGCACTTTTCTGGATTGAGATAAACCCAGCAATGGTACTCGCCTGCCCTGCTCCGTTACTACATACTGAAACTGGATTATTAGGAAAAAATCCTTGAACGAACAATGATCACCGACTCCACCGAGACCTACTTTACTTACTCGCCAGTGGCAGCAGATGCGACAGCCAAGTTCCTCCAGTGCGCGTAGATATCCGGGTATAAATCATTGCAAACTTTTTATGTCCGGGTTTGAAAATCCGGGGAGACAAACCGTTGCTCCGCGAAGACATTGGATTAAGCCCTTGGAGGTATGCTAATTTATCACGAATGGCCCGCGTCCTTGCCGCGTGCGCGCTACGGTCGGTATATGAAGCCTAGTGACGCACAGGGAGGGACGATAAGGACTGGAATGGCTGGACAGAAGAGGAAATATGACACGGACGATATACAGACATGATGAAGATGCAATGTGAAAAGCGCGTACCGGGGAAGGACGATACGTGGAGGTGCACGCCGGGTGGGTACGGAGTCAGGTACACATTCAGAGGCAGAGTTGGAGCCAGTGCACTTGACTGCCCTGGTGAGTTGCTGCCACAACAAGGGATTTAGGATTGTCCACGATACTGAAGAATGACGAACCGCACACGGGTGCCGGACCCGGGGTGAGTCGTCAGGTGAGTTGTAGATTCCAGCCAGGAAGTGGGTACGACTGGTCTGAGTGCCGATTTGGGTCACATACCTAGAACGAGAGAAGTATCCATGGCGAGTGGGTGACCTGGTCAAGAATAGAGTCGAATGTTGGTGAGTGGTCAACCAGGCTGGCGGAGTGCGGAGTGAGACACGTTGGATCTGGTATCATTGACAGGACGGAATACCAGAAAGAGGGGCACGTATGAAAGAAGAATGGGAAAGAACGGGAAATGCACGTCGACATAGGGAGAGTCGGACAGGTGGCTTACTTCGTGATCAGATCCAAGGGTGGGGGCAGAGCAGGAGCAGAGAGACCGGTGATACGGGAGAGATACGGAACCAGCCCACGCTGTTCATGGGGTGTATACAGAACATTCATTACCATTGCGAGAGCGCGGAAAAAAAAATACAAAAGGGCAGAGTAGATCCCTCAAGCGACCAATAAATGTCCTAAATCCCACTTAGGTGGATCCTCTCCTTACCGCCCGATTACCGCCGTGGTCAGACAGTGCGCTTTCGACGGGCTCCATCGCAAGATGATTACAAAAGCTCGGACCACGGGGTGGTAGGCATCTCTTAACTTGACCTGAGTAATGAAACAATCACATGGTCTCCGTAACCCGCGTAATGGGACGTGCATCAGTAAAAGTACAGATCTGTCTTTCAGATATTTCAAGAACATGTTTGAACATCTTTTGTCTTGGGAAGCAGGCCTTACATCTTTTCGGACACATCTTCGAGCTTTGAACTATGTAAGAAAGACAATTCAATGTGGGATCTTTTCTGCTGCTTCCGCGCTTCTTTTGCACGCAGAGATTTTCGTTTGTTCGGCCGACCGCGTGCGAGCTGATTCGTAGCATGTTCCCAAGGTGGCGGTGACACCCGCTGATCCGCACATCGATCGCCACAGGATCGACCGGCAATCACAGCGTAGTCTTAGGTCAATCCAGGTCAATCCTAGTCTATCGTAATCATACTTTTCCAGTGGGGTGCGAAATGTACTAGCGGTACACATCTATGCACATGGCCTGTTGAGTGACCAACGAGGAGTAGGCTGAAGGAGGACGGGAGTGCGCACTACGGGAGCGCGCTCGAAGCGCAGGATTGTAAGAGGCACGTGGCGGAACTAATGAAATTTCTGACATGACAGTTTTGTCATGTGCACACCGCAAGGCACACCGGTCCGAATCACGGTCGTGCACAGCTTCCTGCTTTTTGCGGATAAAACCACCACGTCGACAACGTTCCTCCCGCAAGGGCTCTGCTAACTCTTCGACTATCAACAAGCTTCTCTTTGCGGGCTACGTCAGCGCGGGGTGCAAAATATGGGTGAGAGAAGGATGGTGCGTTTATTGCCAATAAAAAACCTTGACGGAGAGCGCGTCGAGACGTGTGTGCTCGCGCCGATGAATCATCATCACGAAATTTCACGTACGTGTTCGAAGTGTGTTCGATCGGGAATTCCCAGTGAATTCCCTCGTGCCTCTTGAGATTGATCGTCGTAAATCACAGAGAAAATTATCAACTTGCTTAGAAAGGCTACCAGAAACACTCCGAGATTTTTCCCATTGGTCCGGAAATGCGGATGTAGGTTAATATTTATTCCCTTATCCACAAAGCGTTTCCTGTCTCGCGGTCCTGTGATCCGCTAATTCGGTTAAGAACGATTGATGCAACACCCACCGGAACTCCCGTCTAATTCAGCCGAATTCGCTTAGGTTTCTTCCCTTTTAAGAGGAACCGTGCCCTGTAATCCTACCTATCTACCTTGCTTCTCCCCTCATTTACTCGTCCGCGCCAGTCCTTCATCGTCTGTCCTTCACACACACAGTTAGTCCGAACCAGAAGTGCCGTTCAGTAGCTCAACCTCGACCGCTGCGATCTTAGTATTACATACACGATGCAAATCTTCAAGTTTCTAGTGTTGACCTTGGCCAGTGCCCTTTACACCGGGGTGGCTGCTACTCCTGTCATCAAGGTTAAATTCCCCCCCACATGCCAACTGATTATCCTGTACTGATTGGCTGTCGACCAGGACAACGAGGTGGCGAAGCGCCAGGTATGCAAGGTCGTACATCATTTCTTGACCAGGAACTTACTATTTTTTCAGGACGTGAGTGATTTTGAGCTCCCGTGGATCTCATCTTAGACGCCATACTTTTTTTTCAGAACGTGAGTAATTTCACCTTTCACCTACCGTGGATCAGAGTCTCTGAGTTTGAATTTCGATTAGCCTGTGAGTGATTTTGACCTACAGTGGATCTCAGCTCTAATGCAGCACTCGTTTCTAGGCTGTGAGTGACTTGCACCAACCGTTGACCTCATCTCAGATGGCGCACTTTTTTTAGGACGTGAGTGATTTTCACCTACCGTGAACCAGAGACACTGAGTGTAAATTTATTCAGCCTGTGAGTGATGTTCAACAATAACGTACAGTGGACCTCAAGTCTGATGGCGCACTCTTTTATCTCAGACTGTGAGTGATTTTCACCTACCATTGACTTCATCTCTGATCCCCCCCCCCCAGAAAGTGAGTGATTTCAATTACTGTTGACCTCATCCCTGAACGCACACACTTTTTTCAGGGCGTGAGTGACTTTCACCTACCTTTGACCGAATTTCTGACGACGTATTTTTATTTCAGCGCGTGAGTGATTTTCAGCTACCGTGGACTTCACTTTCTGATGTGCCGCATTTTCCCAGCCTGTGAGTGATTTTTACTACCGTTGACCTCCTCCGACCCATCACTTTTTTCAGGTCGTGAGTGATCTCGCCTACCTTGTACCTCGCGGCGTCTCCTCTGCTGACTCCCATTTGCGTCCTTAGTACTAATGAACCGGTGTGTTTTACTGCACCGTATCCTCCTAATGACTCAATACATCACCTCTAGCGGATTCCTCCGCACATTCACGATTCTTGGACATATTACTTTGCGTGTTCTCGCCAGGTATGCCGTCGCCAGTTTGTCTTCGAATGCTCATCGCAGTCGTCGTAGTGGCCTACCGTGGACTTCATGTTGTGTTTTGAACGTCCATGTATCTTAATATTCTCAAAATCTACTTTATCATTTATTCCAGAGTTGCGCTCAACTCAGATAAGAATCATCGATTTAAACGCGGAGCACGGTTTTCACTCGAGTACATATACGTACCAGATGCGGAGGAGCGACACCCCATACTGCGATGTGGGCGCCGCGTAATTCCCCCGCGTGCGACGCCTTCCTGATGTCGCATTGAAGGATTCAACCCGCATGTTGAAATGCTAACAATCTGGCATACTGGTATCTTATGTGGGACTGTATAAATCAATCAAGATGAGTGAATAACACGAAGGAGACCATGACGATCTCCGAGGCTCACAGCGGGAGAAGAAAAACTCTCCAAGAATCCGTACGTCCTGGGGCGGACTCGAACCGCCGGCTCGCCCAGCAACCAGATCATGCAGTACATTATGGGGCGGGAGTAAGCGCCGTAGCTCCCCTAAGACGTGCTGGATATGTGCGCCAGGAGTGGGAGTTGAGATGCGATTTTTTTACAGTGCCAGACCCGCGAAATCACGTACGTGCGGCGAGGGGATGCATTGCGCTGTGATGTTACCTCCCGGGGTTATAGATGAGGAGGACGACGGTGCGAAGCTGGGCAGGGCATCTTCAGGTATTGGCTGGGGTGTAGCTTTGAATATCCGCAGTCGGAGTCCGGATGGAATACCGATGCAAATCCGAGTCCAACGCTCCCACTAGGCGCTTTGAGAACGGGGGCGGAGTAGATCAGCCATATTCAGCTCGAGGCAGGTTGTTTTGGGATTAAGTATGGAGTGAAGGAAGCACTAATAGGAAAGACACACAAAAACAACACGGAGATTCAGAGTCACAGGGGCGTCGCACTGTGAATTAAGCTCGATGATTCCTTCGGGCGTGCCAATTTCACAGACAGACACGGTTAAACAATCAGTGTCCGTGGCCAACAGAGTCCATGTGCGGAAAGAGGAGGGACAGCAGACTACAGCGGGGAACAGAGAAGGAGAAACGTAAACCGCTGACGCAGGGTCCAGCAAAGTGTAACGCGGAAGAGTGTGCAGCTCATCGAGCTCAGTATCTTCCATCTAGAGGAGCGGGATTGGATGCACCCAGAATTACAGAAGGTGTGGGAGGTGCGCACAGACATCGGAGCAGTAGTTCAGGCTGAAATTCGACGCGCTCGACGTCGGAATGCCACTCAGAGTCGGAGATGTCTATGTTGGGCGGGCACGGGGGTTGGAGACTCGCCGTAGACATGATAAATATAGGCCCAGCGAGCACAAGGTAACGTTGAAGGAAGGATCGAGGTGCTGGTGAGAACAGGAAGAGAATCACGTAATCAGCCTAACACACGACGGGCCGGCCGTGCTCGTGTGGGAAGCCGAGCAGTGCCGAGCCGACTCTTTCCGAACCTGCAACTTCCCAGTCTAATGCCTGCAAACCTCGGATCGCCGTTGGATACCTTCGTTCATGAGATTCTGATTCACTTTCGGGACTCCAGTTTATGCCCCCTTCCTCGGCTGAATTAATTCAAATAAACGAGTTACTCTTCGGATTCGACGTGACACAGGAAATCGGGGTACTTTGCACCGCGATTGTCTTATATCAGGCGCGCTTCATGCGAAACAGTACAAACATTGTGCGTACTTAGTCTCAAGGTCATCTTCCAGTCAAACTTGCTTCCGGGTATTCGTAAAGGACACTCGGCGTCTCGGCATCCACTGAATAGAAAGCATGGTGGCAAGGTCCGAGGTCGCGAGCAGGGTTAATTCCGTGGACTCCGCTCTGCACGAGGGCATGGCGAGGTCCCAGTCTTCGCGCTGCCAGCCATGCCTCAGGGTAATGGACACAGTGGAAAACAGAAGACGAATGGATCTGCCCAGAATATACAGGTCTTTCCCATATTCTATTTCTAAACCCGTGCGAGTCTATTGTTATACCGGTCAGAGGGTGGATTCAACGTGTGTTCATAAGCTATTGATACGCCCGGGTATACTACATGACAAAGACCCTATATATCTGTGCGTCAACTGACTCCCCTTGCCGCGGTTACATCGGTCTCTAAGTGAGCCAAAGTATGCATACCTCGGCAACACTGAGTCTGAGTCTGACTGACCCTGCACGGAGAGGCCGGGTGATGACCAGGAAATCACCCGGCTCCGAGTCTCCACATGAGTGTCCGTTTGTGGTGAAGGGGTTTGTTGGATGATACAACCACCGACACACTTTGACTAGACGCTTCTCGCTTTCCATTCGGAACTTCTCCGACTCCGTTCCTCTTTACGCCCAATTGTATTTACATTCCTGCCGCCATTCGGGCTCTCGCCGGTACTTCGTGTTTGTTTCCGATTCGGACGATTTAATCTCAGGATCCGATCCTTCTTGCCGCTGCCTCGTATACTATGCTCATCCTCTTATATTTAGTTTGTAGTGCGGGCAGAACAATCCCCTGCATGTTTTCCAGGGTCTTCTGCTATATTTCCCGCGTGACGTTGAAGAAAGCGACATTCTGACACAGTAACCCGAGCCGATGTGGCCGCAGTTCGGAGCATCCTGTGGCGTAGCGATGTGATGACGCCTTCGAACAGATCACATCGCTACGCCTCCGAACAGATTGTTGTCAAAAGCTGTTGAATTCCATCTTGTAGGCCTCAGTCCAGGTAAGATGCATCTTGAGTGGCTGAAAGTATTGCCATTGGATGGGGAAGAAGCACAGGAACTAATCTCAGGATCAGTTCGCCAGGAAGCAACCACGAATTGAATTCCGGGCACAGTGAAAATATGAGCCTAAAAGAGAAAACTAGGAAACTTCGATGGAAGAGCCGTAAAACATTTGTTAACCCATGTCTTGAACCTTCGACGTTGGAAAGAAGGACGAGACAAAAGGAAAGAGAAAGGAGATAAGCTAGATGGGGAATATGGTGAGCCGAACAAAAACCGTGGATCTCATGCAAGAGAACGCTGCTCGCATCAGACTCTTGACAATTAGCTTGTGAGCTTGTACAAGGTCAGAAAAAGCCAAAAAAGGGCCAAAAAGGTCGCAAGTTGGCAAGGTCACAAGGCTATCTTTTTTTCTGACAAGGTCGACGGCTCGACTCATGTGCGGCATAAATTTTATTTTATTATTTTGATGTTTCGGTACAGCACAGTTCTGAAAATTTGCAGAGGGCATTCTCCAAGCATCCTCCAGATGTTTGAGACCATATCTCATCTTGTTCTGCATTTTCGGAGGGGTAATTTTTCGACCTTGGACCTTGTGGGCTTGGCGACAAGCTCACAAGGCCAAACAAGCCGCAATCAAATTGTCAATTGGCTGATGCGCCAGGCCTCTGGGTACTGAAAAATTTCGTTCATTTTGACAAGGGGGCGAGGCGTGACCACAAAATTTAGGTCCGACATTTCGGCGCGAGCCAAAATTTGGTGTGACCAGTAGATTTTATTTTTCGACATTCAATCATTTTTTTTTTTGCCTTTTTCACGTCACTGAGGCGATTTTGGGTAGGGGTCACGCAAGGCCATTTTCAACAGAGTCCTGCGCGATGCGGGACAGGCGGCAAATTTCGGCGCCAACACGGCGGTGCGTGATGCGTGATCACAGACTTGAACGAAATTATACACTGTGGAAATCAGAATACGAACGAATACACGTCTTTAACGTATTCTACTTCTACTTCTTATGTCAATGTGAGTCTGTTTTTTATACGGGTCGGAGCGTGGATTCAACATGTGTTCTTACGCTATTGATACGCCAAAGACAAAATCCCCTAGACATCTCTGGGTCAAGTGACTATCACCTCTTATGCTGCAGCTCTCGGCGCGGTTACATCGGTCTATTAGTTTGCCACAGTATCCATACCTGGGCGAGAGTAGCACTCCACGGAAAGGCCGGGTGATGACCAAGAAATTACCCGGTTCCAAGTCTCGACATGAGTCTCCGCTTGTGAAGGAGAAGAGGTTGTAGATCTTACACGCTCTACGACCGACCTTATGTAAATCCCATTTAAACTCGACACGTATGCGTCCTTGACAGCGCTCCGCTGACGGACATTGTGCTGGGAAGGCGGGAAGATACACCGTCCAAGCTCCACCAATCATAAAAATCAACCACTCCGCGAAGTTAGGAAGGCTAGGCCTCGTAAAATCCACCAATCATGAAACTCAACCAGTACGTAAAGTACAGGCTCGAAACTATATAAACCCTTCGCGCCATTCAGTCAGGCTCCTCATCGCCAGAACGATCTCTACATCTCCAGCATCTCCCTATGACTCTCAACCCTACGTATCCGATCACTGGCATCCAAGACGGACTGCCGCCTCCGGGGTCTCCTGCTCGCGAGGTTCCACTGCGCGTGGAGGTGGACGATTTCTATACTCGAGAAGAGTACGCTGTCCAGCGTAACCTCTTTCTCCTGGCCATGGCGAAATTTAAAGCCATGGACACCAGCACGAAGCTGTCCTACTTCCAAGTCGCAGGTACTGTCAAATGCACGCCCTCTGCTTCCAGCCAGCTGATCCGAGCATCCAGGTATCCATGGGATGCCGCTTATCACATGGGACGACCCACTTCATCCTGAGCCTGTTCCAGCCCGTGGATATTGCCCTCACAATTTAATCACCTTCCCGACCTGGCATCGCCCGTACATGGTTCTCTTTGAGGTAAGTACAGTGCCATATATTCTGGCCATTAAGGCGCTGATCATACACTCTTCAGCAACGTGTTTACGAAATTATGGTGAACGACATAATTCCCACCTTCGATGTGTCCCAGCAGGCGCTACTCAAAGCTGAAGCCAGCAAGTGGCGCCTGCCGTACTGGGACTGGGCGGCCAAGAAAAAGCGAGGCGACAAGGAAATTTACGATGCGGCTCTTATTCTCAAGGACAAGAACGTCACTGTTTTTACATCAACTGGCGAGACGAGCATTCCCAACCCAATCTGGGAGTTCAGCACTTCTGAGCCGATGGGAAATTTGGGTATTGAACCCCTCCAGTATCAGGACGATCCTCCCAAGGTGAGAGAAGTCGCGACGTGGGGGATAATCTAACAGAAGTTTTCGCACTCAGTTCATCGACTACCAACTTTGCACTGCGACTAGTAAGGTCCCTCCTGGTCCCGATCCCGTTGCCTCGGGCTGGACTGGTGGCGTACAAAATGTTGCTGATGTCGCGAAAAATATTCAAGACGCAGAGTGGTACCAGAAGGGGGAAGGGAACTACACCCTTGGAGAGGCCGTCTATCGCCTGCTCAGTTTGGAGTACATCACCAGCTACCGCCAGTTCGCCTCGGCCAGATACGAGCCGAAGCAGAATCCGCGAGATGCCTTATCTTGGGAAGGCATTCACAAGTAAGCGCAATCCGTTTCTATCGTGGTGAATCCGATGCTGAAGCTGTTAGCAACTTGCACAATTGGATAGGCGGCGAGTGGGGTCACATGGGAAACGTTCCTGTAGCAGCGTTTGACCCCATCTTCTGGATGCATCACGCGTGAGTCCGTTCATATCTCTCGTCATTTCTCAGTTTAACAGGCATTCAGAAATATCGACCGTGTCTTCGCTATCTATCAAGCTTTGTATCCTTCCGAAAAGCTCTCTTGGTGGGTTAAGGATGAGACGATCTACACGGACGACAATGGAAATGATACGACCCTTGTGTTGACGCCGGAGTCACTTCTGGCTCCTTTCCATAAGGACACTGCAGGCGCCACGTACGACTCCAATGGCGTGCGCCACATTGCAGACCTTGGATACACGTACCCGGAGCTGCAGCCCTGGAAATTTGCCAGCGACATCGAGTATCGGATCAACATCTTCGCCCAGGTCCGTAAACTCTACGCCCCCCACAGTAAAATCTTGGCTGCGCGGGCGGATTATATCGTGAACGTAGTTTACGAAAGGTAAACTACACGTTCCGAGTCTGGCACAGCTGACACACAAGTAAGGTTCGCGTTGGGCGGTATCCCATTGACCATTCAAGTTCTCCTTAACGACAAGATCGTTGGTTCCGTGTACAGTTTCTCGAGCACTCCGAACGCACTGGGTGCCGTCGACGGCTGCGAGAACTGCCTTCGCCAACAGCAGTCGAAAATACTCTCTTCTGGCCAGATTACTCTTACAGGCGCCTTGCTCGCATCCATTGATGATGCGGGAGTGCCTTTGGACACGCTTGACAAGGACGTGGTCAAGCCATATCTGCAGGCACATCTCAAACACCGGGTTGTCATCGTGCGTAGACTCTACTCAACACCTAGTGGCTCATGATAACATTCTCGATAGGCTGGGGGCACAGAAATTCCACTGTCGAGGATCCCGTCCCTGAAGGTTTCTGTGGCGGTCGGCGGTCGTATCGCCAAGATCAAGAAAGACTCGGATGCTCGCTCCGCCCCCAAGGCCGGTACGCCGATGAGCCATCTGCCCATTGGCGACCCTGCGGAGTCCGACGCTGACCCTGCCGCGGGTACATGGAAGCCGGTGTCGGGCCATGTGACTTACGGTGATATTTTCGCGGAGGAGGGGACCATTTACGACAGCATCGAAATCGCTCCCCACACCCGCGGGGGACACGGTCAAGTCAAATTAGCGCTGATGGGTTATACAGACTATCAGGAAGTTCTGTCCCTTTAGTTCTGCTAGGCAGACGGCGACTTAAATGCTGGTCTACGCTTTGAAAATATCGGATGTCGGAAATGTACTACTAGTGTTTGGTTGAACATGATTGTGCGCTTTAGCTATGGGCTCGCGTGACGAAGGGGCTATGATGGAAAATCAAATATGAAAATATCAACAGCGGATGCGCACATTAGCCTGGAGTCTGTATAAAGTAATTTTGGCGAAGCAACTTGTGCGGTACTTCAACTTGCACCTTTCGGGTTGTTTGCGGAAAGTTGCCTTGGCTTGACCCAATTAACTTGTGCGGGCTGCTTGTTTCTCACTGTACTGTCATTTAAAATCGTCCGACCTCTGAATTTTCGTAGTGTTGTTCGAGTTATCTGGAAACAAATTTTCTGAAGTATCAGTCAATGATCTGATGTGTACACGAATTACTATACGTTCTTCAAGTTCGTGAAATTTCTTTCTGTTCCCGGGGTCGAGAAGATTCATCATATACAGCGACAAAAAAAGAAAAAGGGCCACTTTCGTCAATTAAAAAAGCTGGAGCCAAGGTGAGAAAAAACGGGATGAAGAACCATAATGTCTCCGGGTAGAGTCGAACCGCCTGACGGCTCTCCCATCACTGTAGCCCAAAGTATGCGTCACCGTGCTCCACGAAGACTCCACCACTTCTTGTTTGCCCCGAATAGATCCGAACGGATGACGGACTGGATGAATCGATGAATGAAACTGCCCACTGGCACAACGGAAAAAAGAAACGAAAAGTTCATAGGTCCTCGGGGGGGAATCGAACCACCAACTCTCCCAATATTGGATGGTCCTTCGAACTGTGTGGGAGTGAGCACCGTTGCTCCCAGAAGACGTTGGGTATGTGGGCCTGGTATGGACGCTGAGATGCGATTATGCGTTACCTACAGTACTTGGTCCAAGCGCAGGCCTCGCGTGCATGCCGCGACGACGCAATCAATGGAATCCGACATACTTTACCTCCTCTAATTTTCCTATTGAGCTCAGGGATCACGGAACATGCGGCAGAGCCCAATGTCGATGCTAGGCGAGGCATGTTTGGACATGAAATGGGTGACGCAGCCGGTTGATTAGGATACCAAGAGCGGAAGGCGGCGAGAGACAGATACGGAGCCGAACGACGAACCGCCCGTGGAAATACGGCTCAGCACGAGCAGTCGTTATCCATGGTGATTCGAGCCGGAGGATGAATGTGCGCTTCTGAGGAGGCAGGGAAGCGGAAGGGGGAAGGGGGAAGGCAGACGCCAGGGCAGAGGCTTTGCAGACACGCGAGTCTGATAACGAAGTGAAAGGATTGCAAACGGGTCCCAGTGCACGCCGACGCAATGAGAGAATGCACGGTTTTACCTCAAAAACAGAGAAATCAGGAACGAAAAAGAAAAAAAAAAAGAAAAAGAAAAAGTAACTAATGTAGTGTTAAACCATCGAGTCCTCGGGCGGGGTCGAACCGCCGTCTCTCCCAGCGTTGATCTTGACTCTGCAGAGCATGAATCGGGTGGGAGTGAGCGCCCTTGCTCCGCGAAGACTTTGTACATTCGGGTGTCCAAAGAAATCGTCGGATGGAGGGGAGCCCCGGTCTTTCGAAGCGGAGCGCGCCAGAACGCCGTGGAGTGGTGCCTCGAAGACTGGATATATGCCTGCAGCGTAGAGTCTGAGATGGGTATTAATTAACATTATTTACGTGTACTTACCTACTGTAGCGCTCCGCAAAGTCTCGGGAAGGACCAAAAAGACTCGAAGTATAGACGGGCAAAAAGTCACTGTAGCGCAGAATGTCATGGGGTGGGGTCGATGATGGCTTGGAAGGCGAATAGGACGGGAGCGAGTATTGCACTCCACCATCGCTTCGGTGTTGTATGTCGATCAGACCTGAAGAAGTGAATGGGTGGATGAGTACAACCGGCGGCGCGGAAGGCGAAGAAGAGTAAAAATGTAGAGGACGTAGTGGACGTACTGGCAAGGGGGCGTTTCAAGCGAGGGCTAAAGGCGTCGCACAGCGGGCTTTTCATTCGAAGCCACGTACGTATGCCATACATAGGCTGAGAGCGTGCCTGGAAGGGGACGGCGAGCCAACAAATCTAGATCTAGATCTATAGAGGAGAAGGTCAGATCGCTCAAGTAGCGCGCACAGCTCTGGGACTGCACTTGCGTCAATGCGGCTTGCCTTCGAGTTCGCGGTCCGGGGGGAGATTGTTCAGCGCACAAATCCGCGTCCGCAGCAGGCTGGGTCGGAGATTCGGAGTGGATTCCGAGCCGAGGTTCGATAGTGTTGATTCGGAAGCGAGTCTGGGCAGAGACCGGAGATAAAGTTGAGATCAAGGTGGGAAGTGGAACGGACACGCACGGACAAAAACGAAAAAGGATAAAGCGAATGGGATGGGATCCAGTCGTAGCGGCTGACACGAAACTTTCTGTCTCGGATACAAGAGACTCGAGAGAAGTCTTGCAAGCCGGTGGATTCTGGACTTCAGGTAGAAGGAATCTAGAAAATGGGACCAGCAAGACGGGAAGCCAGGAGGCTGGTCTCAAAGCAGTAGTTCCGGCTCAGTCCAGCGGGCTAGACGCTGAATGTCACTCCGCCACTGGATTTGGAATTCGCGTACGTTGCGGAATCCTGGTTAAAACACACCACGACATGCGGAGGATTCTTGATAGATTCCAAATTATCGGACAGGCGAGCAGGCGGTAGCATTGAAGGAATGAACGAAAAGCCGAGATGTTGGCGGGAAGAGGAAGAGAAAAATGTATGTAATCGGGCTGACAGCCGGCAGTGTGGGAAGCCGAGCCGTGCCGAGCCGTACCGAGCCGATGACTTCGCTAGTTTACCTTGTCCAGATTCGATCTCGAGATTCCTTTCCCCGTACCTACCCCACAGAGTAATCGGGTGATCCTCAGGCTCGAGTGCCGAAGTGGAGCGGAGGCACATTTTGTCGGTATTACTGTACCATTTCGACCGTAGGTTCACTATTTTTAGGAAAATCTCATCCGAGAAGACCGAAAAATTTACTTTCGATTTAAGGTGATTTTTGCACGCATCAAAAAAATCTAGGTGTCACCCATCACTGAACCTACAGTCGAAATGGTACAGTAGTTATATCTTGTCCCCCGAAATACGTGTTCCGGGTCCTACCCCGATAATAGAGCTGTTGCAAGAGGACGGTCTTGTTGTACTCTGCGCTTGCGATCGATCGAGAAAAACAAAATGGGAGAGAACATCACAGTTCCTTCCATATCCTAATTGCTTTCCGACCTCGCCATAAAGTCCAGTACATCCCCATGCGCCCCATGCATTCGAAAGATACGACCCCAATCGTGGACTCTGCAAGAAATCAGCGTTCCGACATCGGACGCGGGAGAACACCTATTCGAATCCGGTTGGGGCGGCATTCAGCCACATCGAGAAGGTCCATTAATCGCAAAGCTCCTTGCCAAAGACTATGCAATTATGATGCGGTATAAAATACAATACTTTGCAGCGGCAAAACAGTTCAGCGCCATCTCGATGTTCTGGGCCTCTATGCGGCAAAGAGGACCATGAAAACACTTTCACTGGCCGAAGCAGAGCAACTTGTCGTTACAGAAATGGACAAGGATGTAGCGAAGAGGCTTGGGGTGCGTACAGTCCGTGCCGAATTTAAATGGCTTTATTTCTTCTGCCATATCACCTCCATACAGGCTTTAGATTCGAAGATAAGTAACCATTAAGAATTATCCGGCGTTGATCACTGGCCGGAATACAGGAGGAAACGAATGTCATTCGGAACGGATGCAATCCTATTCAGCTATACCACGAATAGTGCGGAACTTATCGGTCGCATACTGTAACTTCTCCGGCGTTGACCAATGGCCGGAATACAGGAGGAAACGATTGACATTGGGAATGCACGCAATCCTAGTCAGCTGCACCGCGAATAGTCCGGAACCTGTCAATCACAGTGTATTCCAATTTGACGGAGCATAGAGTTAGGCTGGAGCAAATTGGAGTCTTTCATGGTGAGCGCCGTGCAATCTGTCATTCATAATTCAGAAATTCAGATAAGCAAATTCTAGTATCATGTATTCTGTCGTCCTGCGCAGCTTGGCGCACCTGTGAGCATATATGGCAAGAGTGGATGGTATAAAAGACTCAAGGCTTCGCCTCCAGTCTCTCAGCATCTTCCAGCTCCCCGCTTTCAAGTTGCTATTACCCGCTCCCGCTTCTCCATAAGCCACCATAATGGGTGTCCAGGAAAATCCCCTCGTGTGAGTCTGGTCTCCGCCAAACGTCCGCTTTCTGACCCTCACCGTTGGATTCCTCAGTTACGTCGGTAGATCCAGTAGAATTGACGTACCTAGCTCACATTTGTTACCTACAACGCAAATGAGGAGCCGTGAGTACAAAGGCAAGTATAAGGGACAAATGGAGGACGCACCTTGATCCCCAAGATGCTGCGGACACTCCAATTAGAAGTCCTGGATTGAGGTGGTGGGCAGCTAGAGGCATCAGCGACCGGAGGTTAGTTTTTGTTGGTGCGTTAGTAATAGCACGTACGGGACTTGAAGATTGGTCAGCTACAGTGCAAATGAGAACGGGATAGTCAAGAACGGCCAAAATCAGTGCAAGGAGACGACTTTTAGTGCTGAGGACGTACTCTTACTCGAAAGTGTCCTGCATTATCGGTGCACACTGGGGTGACTTTAGCTGGCTTTGACGACTTCGAAGCTTGTATACCGGATCCTCCGCCTTCAGCGGGCCTCACAATTCAGTGACAGGAAGGGGAACGGTGTGGACGGCGGGAGGAAGATGAGAGGAAAAGAAGAGAGAAGTTTGGCGTTGTTGTGACACGATCAAAACCAACCATCTTTTTGCGCTCACGTGCTTATCTTTGTTCCGACGGACTTCAAGGCGGGACGCGATATGACGCGACATGACGCGATGGACTACTTCACATCGTTTTCAAAATTCAGATCTTGCATATCAAGCTGGGTTGGCTCAATAGAGGCCATCCCACTGATGCTTCTCTTACTGGATTCCCTTATTTTGGCACGCACTCGGAGGGCAATGAACACGCAACCTTTTTGGCCCTTTCTGGGCTTGTTTGACCTTCAAGCTGCACAAGGCCACAAGCTAATTGTCAAAGGTCTGATGCAACAGGCCCATGAACATCTAATTTTGTACGGGTCCCTGAATGGATAGCAGGTTCTCGGCAGGAAAAATGCTGAAATTAATCATCTGACCCTGTTGGAGGAGTGAGTAAATTCTGATAGCAGCTCGACTCATGCTATAGCCTCAATAGGGCTACCTACAGATAGCAAGAGGGTATAGAGCGCACTGTAGCTTCCGACCAAATATATGTAGCTCACAGGAGCTCTGGCTGTGAGCTATGTTGATCTCCATAGCTATCACACATAGCTATTGTAGCACTGGGGAACTATTGACAGGTGAGCCAGAGCTATTACAACTATAGATCGCTATTTTTGACTAAATATCTAACCGCCGAGCTATTTCCCACAGAGTTTTTCCTGATGTAGGTCCACATGTCGTAGGATTAGTCATCATCTTGGGTTTTCCGCTTTCACCCTCCTGCTGCGAGCCCCGTTGACTCTTCTCCCCTCAGAGGCTCCAGGCCCTCTCCACCGGCATGTACGTTGAGATGCGATTTATGTGTTACCTACAGTACTTGGTTCAAGTGCAGGCCTCGCGTGCACTTGGCGTGCACGCCACGACTCCGAGGACGCAATCAATGAAATCCATGATAGTTGGACATGAAATGGGTGACGCTGCCAGCTGATCTTGATACCAATAACGGGAGGCGGTGAGATACAGATACAGAACTGTGCGATTCCGAGTAGGCAGGGAGGCGCGAGGCGGATGCCAGGGCAGAAGCTTTGCAGACGTGCAAGTCTGATAACGAAGTGGAAGGATCGCAGACGGGTTCCAGTGCCCGCCGACGCAATGGGAGAATGCACGGTTTTACCTCAAAAATAGAGAAATCAGAAACAAAAAAGCAAAAGCAAGAAAGATAACTATTGTAGTGTTGAACCATCGAGTTCTCCGGTGGGATCGAACCACCGTCTCTCCCAGCGTAAGTTGATCTTGACTCTCGAAGGCATGAATCGAGTGGGAGTGAGCGCCCTTGCTCCGTGTTCAGGTGGAGGGAGCTACAGACTCTTGTAGCGGAGCACGCCAGAACATCGTGGAGTGGCGCCTCGAAGATTAGATATAGGCCTGCAGCGTAGAGTTTTAGATGCGCATTGATTAACATTATTTACCACAAAAGTCGCGTACTTACCTCACGCACCATAAAATCTCCGGAAGGACCAAAGAAGACTCGAAGCCTGGACGGGCCAAAAGAGACACTATCATCCTTGAATGCCGTGGGGTGGGGACGAACCACCAGCTCTCCCATCCCATGATAGCTTGAAAGGCGAACAGGACGGCAGCGAGTACTGTACTCCACCACGGCTTCGGTGTTGTATTTGGATTTTAGACTGAATGAAGAGAACGGAATGAGTGGGTGGATGAGGATATCCGGCGGCGCGGAAGGCGAAGAATGTGAAGATGTAGAGGATGTACTGACAAGGGGGAGTTTCAAGCGAAGGCTAACGCAAGTGGGCTCTTCATTCAAAGCCGCGTACGTACGCCATCGTCTAAGAGCGTGCCCGGAGGCAGACGGCGAGCAAACAGATCTAGATCTAGATCTATAGAGGAGAAGGTCAGATTGTTGGAGTTGCACGCACAGCTGCGCTAGATAGACGTGGCATCGATGGGATGTGACTTGGCTTCGAGTTCGCGCGCCCGGGGGGAGATCGTTCAGCGCACAAGTCAGCGTTCGCGGCAGGTTGAGTCGGCGATTTCGAGTGGATTTCGAGCCGAGGCTCGATAGTGTCGATCTGGACGGAGACCGGAGTGACAAAGAGTGGATAGGTTGCCTGAGACATGGAGGAGATCAATCTGAGAAGGATATCGGGCTTGGTGTTGGCGTTGGTCCTCTGGCTGTAAGAGTCGCCGGAAGAGGAGGTTGAGGAATGGCTGACATTTTTAGAGTGTTGAGTGTCGAGCTCAACGTGCAGCTTGACGACCTCTGCGCGGGGCTGGCGAACGAGCGATTCCGCATGCACCAGGCGCGCAGAGAGGTCTGCGACGTATCGGCTGCAGGTCGAGCCAGTCAACCCGTTAGACTCTCAGAAATTGCATATGCGCCACCACTGCACCTTTGTGTCATGCGTTTCTGTACGTCTGTATCAGTAATCCAACGAACACGAGTATCAGGATGTGAGACGAACCCTAGCGGGATTCTTGAACGTGCACTCGAGGTCTGCCTCGAAGCAGGTGAGGCACTGGCCTCCGGGGACCTGCGAGCCCAAACCTGTGCCCTCGCAGGATACCTTGAGGGAGATACAATAATTCTTGGTGTACCGGGGCTTAGAACGACCTTGAACAAACGAACATCCTGGAAATTGGCCAAAAAAAACGAGACCAACTTTTTCCCACCCGAGCGGCAGGCGCATCCCGCACTCTCCGGGTTTCCCCGCGCGTCTCGCTCACGATTCTGGCCCATAACAATTTCCAAAATCACCTCAGAATCAACTCACGAATGACCGCCAGCATCACCGAGAATCACCTCCTCTGACCGTCCCGATTGGGACTGGAGCCGTAGAATTCGTTGGGACGAAGGGACATCTGGGAGATATCATAGTGCATGATTCTGAGTCAGACATCGACGCTGAGTGAGCGACTGTTTTATATATATGTATAAATTTCTGGATGCTTGTTTCATGCGCCCATTTATTCCGTATACTCCACATACAAAGCCAACATACTCCTGATACTCTGCAGCCTCATACCCAAGCAAAAAGAGCCGCGGCACGCGCTCCCAGCGCATCCCACTCCTGACGAACCCACAAAGTGAAGAATCCGTATCCATCGGTAGGCGCCCTGATGGAGAAATAGTCGAACCACTCCTGCGTCCCATTCGTTGCTGTCTGTGTGCCGACAAAATCCGAGTTGTGCGACGCTAGCGCAGGTATTAGAGCTGCGCCAGCTATGGCGAAGAACATGATCGACAGTCCGCTTATTGTGGTCCCCCGGAAGTTGTTGCGGCTTATGGATCTTAATTTGTCGTAGGAGGTGAGACCTTCCATTCCGATGGTAAGCCACCCAATGAGAAAGACGCCAATGAGAGCGCCGGTCATACAGAGGAAGTCTAGGGCGAAATCTTTCTCGTAGTCCGCCACCTTCGTTCTCAATAGCCCACCATGGAGTCCGCCGCCGGTCGCGTTGGTGGTGTTGAACGGGTGGCAGCCTTCTCCGAACGACACGCAATCCCCGCCGCCTATCAGGAGCATACTTCCGTACCCAAAAGTCGTGTGAGATTCCATCCCGCGTTGAACAGCCACAAGACACCACGAAACAAACGCGCCTAGCAACGCAAGGATCGTCCATCCGTCCATTACACAGCGCCAATCGAGGGCGGCACTGAAAAACGAAAGGATTATCCACACGAGCGCTGTGGAGGATGGAACGCTTCCGCCTTTGTGGAGGGCGGCGGTCTTGGCTACGGCGACGATGCATCGGAAGAAGTTGTATATGATGCCGGGCTTGCGGATGCGACTGAGCAACGGACGAGGATCATCATCGCGGCGGAGCCGGTTGTGCCGAAGAGCGCGATAAGTGAGCCTGCAGTGCCCAACAAACCCGGCGAGTGCGATGAGGAAGGATATGGTAAAGCTGAGTGCCACCATTGGCCAGGGGTCTGGCAGCTTGTCAGGCACCATGACCAGTGCGACTCGCAAGGTATGGGAAGGGTCGTCACTGCCGGTGACGTTGAAGAAATGACCATCAGGATTGTATGGCCAAGGAAGATTCGTAGAGTTTAGGGATGCCATGAAGAGGGCACTATTGAGCGCACTGCGCAGAGAAAGACCTCGAAGGTAGGGAGGTGAGTGTACTACGCCTGCGCTGAGAAATGGATGAGTCGAAGGTGGGGAGATGAATGTACAGCGAGACAGACGTGAGAGCTACTTATACAAAAGACCGATTCTCTGTCAAATTCAAAAGAGACTAGCTACGATTTCGTAAAGCGCTAAAGAAGTGCTAAAGACCGGCACAACATTAACACGAGCGTCTATTCGACACTTTCTCTTCTTTGCTCTTGCGTCGCCCCTTGTCTGACAAAGGAGGCCATTCTAATTTCTATGAGCAGATATCATCATCCATGCAAGGAGGAAGAGGAGGATAAATTGTACCGGCAGGGTCCCACAAATGAAGCCAGTTTATTTATTCTCGTAATGACAGGCACGGGAAACGCGCAACCATGTGGAGCAAGTGTGGAGCGCCTCGTAATCTGTACTTAGAAGCAGGGCAGGGAGAGTAATATACCCGCCGCTGGTAGGTAGGAGGACCCCTGATTATCCGTAGGTAGGTCAAATCACAAAATGACCCTCAAAAAAAAATTGTCCGGACTTTGGGTTGTGCCCAGTTTGAAAATTTTGTCCGGATTTTGCGTCTGGTCGCCGCATTGGACAATTTTTGTCCGGACTTTGCTTCTGACCTCAAAATCACCCCAAAAAATCGCCAAAAATCCCAATATATTACTAGACGTCGTCCTGATCCTCCTCCTCTACATTCAGAAGGCTTACATTAGGCATTCCTTTCCTCCGCACCATGTTAAGGCTTGCAACTGTCTTGGCCAACACTTCCCACTCTGCTGAAAGTTCCTCAAACATCATCTGGGCACGTAGACTGACCTCGACATGATCTCGGAATTCCTTAACAGTCTCCAAGTCGTCGTCCAGGGGGACGAGGGAAAGGAACGAGTTGGGCGGCAAATGAGCGAACCGTAACATTCCGAGTACTGCGTCGTTGCGATCAATGAATTTGAACTGCCGTCGATAGGAATGCTGATGCAGCTGTACGACAAGGTAAGAGAGAGACCCGATGGTGTCGTAGGTCGGAACCCATGAATGGGCTCCGGCCTTCCCTCCGTTCTTAGAATACATGGTGATAACTGGCAAAGCTGGTCAATTTAATCCCGGCGGCAATCTTTGGGCTTACCTCGTGCAAGAACAATCTCTGATCCAACCATAGCGAAGCCATAGGACCCAGTCTTCAGAGGGCAGGTAGTGCCGACGCCAGCTTCTGCAACCCTTGCAGAAGACTGAATGTGTTGTTAGCGCGAGGCGTAGGTAGCTAAAAAGAAACCTAATTGGCTTTGGAAGGGACTGAACAAGGCAGACCGAAAACATTAACATTAAATCAAACCAAGTGAACAACCACTACACTAAGCACATATTCACAATTAGGAGCAAGGATACACCCTGTCCGGACTCTGATCTGACCTCTGCTCACTGTGGACCAGTGTCCGGACGTTCGATCAGAGGTCCCTCACGCCGTCCCTCGATTTGTCCGGACTTGACACTGACATACACCCTTCAGATCCAAATTTTTGTCCGGACTCCTGATTTGACCTACCTACGGATAATCAGGGGTCCTTAGGTAGGTAGGTAGGTAGGTAGCATTACACGGCACGGTCCAACTCATGAACGCCGGTTTCTAGGAATTATCCCAGTGTATACGCACTATTTACACCATCGAAAGTTCGCTGGCGGCCGCCGGTGGACACCACTGGCTAGTGGCGGCCGATGGCAGATCCTGTTTGCCATCGTGGGATCAAACAGCGGGTGCCGCCAATCACCATCGGCTTTCACCTGTCTGCCACGCCCAAGCTGCCACTGAATTCCGCCGTCCTTCACCGTACACCATTGGATCCCGCCAGAAGTTGACCAGTGTTTATTAAATTGCCTTTGTATGCTATTCAACAAGGACCCCCGATGGGTCACAGTGGTTCTCATTGATCCTTGGTGTCCTGGGCCACAAGTCAATTCCATTATTTCCGTCGGAAACCGTCGGAAACCACTGGATTCCACTGGCCATCGGTGCTTAATCGGTGAATTATCCAAGAGCAGGCTGCTCATAATAATATGTTGGTGCGTGTGGAAGACGATAGTAATCACCCAAAGTCAGGCAAATCTTTGTGCAACGCACTGGGTGGGATTAAATGGAGATCCAATACTTAATTAAGTACACTTGATAGTCCTGGACATATGCATGGCTAAGCCTATGGCCCACCACTGAAATTCAATGGAGTCTGGTGGGTTCCACTGGCTGAAGAAAAACAAAAATGGTCAGCCATTGTATCCCGGTGGAACGGCTTTTATCCACAGTTCCAAACTTGGCGGCCGCCGGCAGAATTCGATAAGTGAAGTGTGGCCGTGTAGTCTAACGGGTGCAAAGGAATATTCGATGGGAGCCACCGGAAATCATTGGCAGTCCTGTGAGGGAAGAGTCACTGTGATCCAATGGCTCAAAGTGGATACAGTATCACTGAGCAGGGATATTTCGCCAGTGATAAATGGTGGCGATACACCTGCCGGCACTGGTAACCGGCATCAGCCACTGCCAGGCACTGCCGATCACCCGTGTCGGCAGCTCCGCGTGTATTACTGGGCAGGGAACAAATGCGGCAGACACGGCACAATGTAAGCACGGCACACGGCCCTAAGGTGCGGCACACCGATGCCTATCCGACTCGGCTTACAGCTGTTTGCATGATTGGTGACAGTCGGCCCGAAAATCAAATAATTGATCCGGCAGTTTGCTTCGGATTATAATAGAAGGGAGATGGCAAGAGAGTACCTTAATACTCAACGAAGACTCCCTGGCTACCTCCTTAACGTGATTACATGAGGAGAGACGAACGAGTGAAGCGTGCCAACGAAGTTTTGGATAGCCGAGTCCGGGGAAGGGATCTGTGCCCCTCCCCCGAGTATCCGTACTTCTTCCTGGAGTATAGCACTCGGACTCTGAAGAACTCGATGCACTGGGTACTGCACAAGTCTGGACTCTCAAGCCAGTTTCAAACCCAAAAAGATTGCAGTTCACCTACAATGTCCTCGGGTGGAGTCGAACCACGGATGTCCAATAGGCTTGAAAGAAGAAGCAATGGAAGGGAGCGAGTGCCGTACTCAACGAAGATTCACATGCCTCTTACTTGTCAGACTTTATGCGAATGACCGAATTACTCTTACCCAACGAATAATCCGCGCCAACATTACGGAGAGCAGGGATTTCAGAGAGTTTCATCCCTTCCTTCGATTGGTGCGGTCTTCGACTCGGATTCCAGAAAAAGAAAGGTTGAACAGCGGGTCAAAAGGGATTTCCAGATCTTTCAGGTCTTCTGGTGGATTCGAACCACGAACTCTGCGAGCAGCGGTCATAGAGGGGGATAGTTTGACCCATTCCTCTGCGAAGACTTCTCTGCGGGTGAATGTGTGTGCCTCAAACCCGCTACCAAAAAGGAGTAGCACAAAGAAAGTCCTCGCCATTAGGTCCGATGGTGGGCCCCGCTAGACTCGCATGCCTCAATAGAAATTTAAACACCGACGCTATAGAGACCCAGTCCGTTACTGTTTGATCGGCTCGGGGCGGATCTGTTTGTGGAGGAGGACCGTGGCAACTGGGCTTCTATCGCTGAGTCAAGTAGAGTTTCGGAACAGCGTAGCACGCGTCTTGTCCTGGTGTGTCCCGAGTTTCAAGTTCGAGGACTGAGGAAGAGGATTGGTCCACACTTAGCATTATTCCGAATGACACGGCGGGCTCCGCTCGTATGAACGCGTCAATTGTTACCGTCCAATCATCAACTTTAATCACAGCGCCGGTTCCTCAATTAAATGGGCCTTTTAGTTAGCTCAGCTTTTCCAAGTATGATAATACAAATAAATTGGCCCCAAACTCAATTTTATATGTCCGATTTAGGATCCACCCAAATCCGATATTATTTGTGTTAAGATACTTAGAGAAGTGGAGCTAACTAAAATGCCCATTTTAATTCATTAGCAGCCAATCAGAAGTGTTTCCAATGTATTAAGTGCGCATTTTAGTTAGCTCCACTTCTCTAAGTATCTTAACACAAATAATATCGGATTTGGGTGGATCCTAAATCGGACATATAAAATTGAGTTTGGGGCCAATTTATTTGTATTATCATACTTGGAAAAGCTGAGCTAACTAAAAGGCCCATTTAATTGAGGAACCGGCGCTGTGAATGGCTCCAGATAATCGGAGAGATCAACTAAATATGCAGTCGGAATTCGGGGAACGGTCCACGTCGCCGGAATTCCTGGTACCGACTGAGGTTCCATCAAATCGAAACGGCTGCACGTGACCCAAAACCTACCCCTAGAGCTCAGGTTAGGGTCCCGACGTGAGGTTAGGTCTTATAACCTGGGGTTAGGGCTCCCTGCTCGTGACTCGCATCAAGCAAGCTCCGACTCTGAAACTGTTGCCTTGATACTACTCCATGTCGCGCTCTCGCCCTTTGTGTCTAGTTGCCCACCATTGAAGAAGTGGAGAAGCCATCTCCGCTAATGTGGCAATGCTGGCATCCCCTCCAGTAGACACTGTGACACAGGGCTGCCTGGGTTGGACGCTATCCACATTATGAATGTACACTAAGTTGCTGAGACCGGGAGGATTGGGTACATCATGATGTACGGTACCCGACGGCTTTCTTTGGCAATCAAGGACTGGCTGACCAAGTAATATAGAGGCCGCACCTGTCCCAAAAACAAGCCGACATGCCTGCATCAATCAACTGAGGGCTTACAATTGCACTCTCATCAGGTGCATATGTTGGGGTCGTCCCCGAGCCGACGACAAGCGCTAGAAATGTGTTTGACTCAAACTTTATAACAGACTATTTGCCTCAAATTCCTCATGAACAGCGGAAACTTCACATATCTACTGTCCCATGAATGAAGGTGCAGGGAGCGTAAGAATCCTTTCACTGCTACTGTACTCACTACAGCGCTAACTACTTACCTCAGAATTCAAGTTGTTCAGATTCTTATCCGTGACCATGAGCTCAGGGTATGTACAATGGATCACCCACCAGGCTCAATGTGAGCTGGTTGTGCGCTGACTCCTGAGCAAACCTGGAGATATATAATGATACTACTTATAAAACTGCTGCACTGAAATTCAACCTCTGGGAAAATTATGGTTGGAGGTACCAGGTATGCCCGGAGGGCCTTTTGGAATAGTAGATACCTGAACAATTTTGTCCACGAACTGAGTCAATTGAGTCCGAAAAATAAGCCAGAAATCCGCGACGGAGTCGGGTTCATGTCGTGCAGGGCTGCGAGGCGAGATATAGATGTGGATACACTGGTTAGGACAATAGAGGTGGCTTGGAACAGGGATGTACTCAGTACCGTATAATTTCGTTCAATTCGGCGGTCACGTGTCACGCACCCCATGTCGGCGCCGAATTTGGCCGCCGGTCCCGCGTCACGCAGGCCTATGTCGAAAATGGCCTCGCGTGACCCCGGCCCAAAACCACCTCATCGACGTGAAAAAGCCAAAATTTTCGCTTAGGTGTCGATTTTTTTTCACCACAGCCTGGGGCTTTTCTATAAAAAACGGGGTCATTAGAGAACTGCAATTTTTTAAAAAATCACGGTACACTAGAGAGCTGTTTTTTATAAAACCTCAGAAGTCGCTTGCGCCTTCCAATGCAACGTGCTCGCTATACTCACAGCGATCAAAGCATCGTCGACGTTGCTGACGACGATCAGATGTATTGGAATATTTGGCCCGGACTTCTCCCTATTGACGACCATTTGGCGGCAAGCTTGCCAGGGTGTCCGAATCGGGAAGACAAACCGTCGATGGGCACAACCGCACTTTTGGTGCCTCTGCGACACTTATCCAGGGGCGCGACTCTATCAGACTCCAATATACACTTTTAGACACCACATAATTCAAAACGAAGCGAAGAATATCACGATCTGTATAATTCAAATTGCATCGTAGCACCAACGTACTACTGCCTACCTGGCGCCCGCAGGGCAGGCGAGGAATGTACTGGCACATCCCACTGCACTACGTCGTACTCTACAATACCCACCGCGCTCCGCTGCTTTACCCACCGCTTTGCGTGCTGTTTTTAGCCGGCTCCGACATGAGCGCGAAGAAACGACATCCAGCTGCATATGCAGCGCTCAGCATGGAATTCGCGGCCACGGTGCATGCGCGGCTGGAGGCGGGTGCCTGAGTCAGACATGCGGGTGATCAGCCAGACCACCCACCCTACAGCTTCTGCGTGGCTTTCGCCCGACGCGCTCTGCGGTGCAAAACATTGTATCCGTGGCCAGGGCTTCCGATTTAAGCTGTTTGTGTTCGTCCTCATCCTGGTGAGTCCTCGGTATCAATGTACATGCCCATGTGCGCACGCAGTTGGCGCAAGAATCGAGAACGGCTCAGGACGAGGTACACCACACGCAGCGGATCGCGTCCGCTTCTGCGCGCAGCGCCGCACCTCGTACCTCGTGCCATCACGTCGTTGCACCGATGCCTAGGGTGTAGGCGCCGCGACAACGTCCTCGCCTAGCCACGCATATCGGCGCGGATCGCGACCATGGACGGTGCGGCTTGCTGCCAGCGAGGTGCACAAGCGAACTTGCGAGCGGGGCATTCGCTCATAACGGAGTGCACAGTGGCAACACTTCATCTGAATCGATCGCATGCCAGGGGCAGGGTGCGCGACCATGGCTGCGACCAGCTTCCTATGCAGTACCCATGGACCTGCGAGCACTGGATTCGAACTGAGCCTTGCGTGGTCTTGCGCAATGCTACACCGATTGGACTCGCGCCGCCGTCACCTCGGTGTAGGTGCCGCAGGAGCCTTCCTGCCTAGCCGCACACGCGGCGCTAGGTGCGCGGATTCGCGGCTATGCTGCGTGTGCGGCTGAATGCGGACGCATTGCGGATCGGCCACGAGGCGCCCGACATGGTGCATGGCTCACCTAAGGAGCCGCCGGTTTCGTTACGTCGGACCTTCTTAGCTACCTTTTCATGTATAGTAAAAGGTAGCTAAGAAGGTCCGAGTAGCTGCCGGAGCCAGAGGGTGGGACGTAAAGTGTTCCCATTATGGTAAATTGTGGGCACGCGCTCCCTGCGGCATTTACGCCGAGTCCGCGGGATGTCCCGCCTCTTCCCACGCGAGTGGCCACTGTTGGCCTCTTGCCGAGCAGGTGGCCATTGTCGCGCGCGCTGCTTTTAGTGAAACCCAGCTGGCCAGGTGGTTGAATTACCCCCCAAGCATATCTAATTGATGCCCTTCCTCCAGAAAGCTGAACCAACGGTGCCCGGAATACTATTTAAAAGGTCAGAGGCCTTCCGTCCGAAAGTTACAACCATTGATGCGCGCGCCCTTTGCGATAGCTGATCCGTTCAACAGAAATCGAGCCCTGGGGAAGCAGGTTCTTGTATTTACACATATTCTGAAACAAAGAGGGACCGACGGCGGCCTCTGATGAACGATCCGATTCAACTTGAACTATGGTTTGATTCTCATCCTACTGCTGATCCAAGCGCGGAAAACCGGATAGCCTCTCAACTCAATGTCGAAGTTAAGCAGTTAGCATAATTTCATTCCAAGGAGCAGAAGGCCTCCGTTTAATATTGTCCTGTGCTCTGGTCAGTCTGTATGGCTGACACTGGCCTAACTCTATGTATTTTGAATGAGTGGCACATATCAAAATTTTAATTACCGCTGCATACTGCGACATGCCACACCGGTAGCGCGTCGATGGGAGGCCTTCATCGTAGATATGAACCCGGCATACGCACATACTGAGGGTTGTGAGGGACTTCCGCAGCCCGCTAGGTGTGCCGAAACTTCATCAGCCGCCGAGAATCATCACAATGGATTGTCGATGGTGCCGCCGACGCCTCCCGCACGGTGCATCGGAGGCCTCTGGCACCCTTAGAAGTCTGGGGAGACAAATTCCAGCTGCTTTTTTGGAGCCAAGATATTCCCTTCCAGTAAAATTTGTAGCGCTAGGATACAGAGGGCCGCCGACCGGACCAACTCGGAAATGCACGGGTTGGGCACGGGCCGACTGATTGATCAATATTGATCAGCCAATCACAAGCGGAATAAACCTCGTCTCCCTACAAAAACATTCATTGTGACCTCAATACTTCACGGAAACCTTCGGACCGGAACCCAAACAAAAGGCACACATTGCCCGGTCATGAAATAAGTGACAGATTTGACCTGGTCTTGGATTTTTAAGAGGGTGCATGAAACGGCCCCAAAGTCAACCAAGTTCCACGGTTGAATCTTGCGTTCACTCCAGTAACACCGCTTTCCAACGTATAAAAACAATTCAGACAGCCATTATTTGCTATTGGGGGATGAACAAAGTGTATATCATGCTTTCAGAGGCTCAGTGCCCAATTATTCAACCCAGATAAGAAGGAAGAAAAGGGGGGAAACATCGAAATTAGGAATAGAGCACTATTGGGTTTGAATTTCCTGTGAATGCTACACCTGTACTACATCAACGGAGTATATACACTACTAGGTACCTTTAAACCGCAAATAACAGTTGCCTGGAGCATGCAGAAGCAAGAATTAAGCAAGAAAGTGGAAATCGGTGGCCTCCTGTTTTTCGATCAAAACCTGATGGCACACCAATCTGAAAGGTTTCTGGCTCTGCCGCCAACTCCACTAGTCCATGTTGTTATGCAGGTAAGTAGTTGTAGCTTAGGAAACTGCAAGCAGAAGCCTCTGGTATTTTTCTTTTTGGCTTTTCTTGTCGGGTTAAACTATCATAGTCAATCAAGACCCACGCATGACATGTTCTGTCAATCAGGTACGCAAATACTCGCTGTGCGGGCGTCATACCTGCGACGGAGGGCTCCCGCCGAGCAGAGGCCTCCTGCCGAGCCGAGCTCTGCTGTTCGTTGAAACTAAATGCCACCAAGTACTTCCTTGTCCAAAATGTTCAGTTGCCAGGCTCTCTAATTTTCTGCAAATAGGTTATCAGGAATGAAGAGAATCGAGCCAAACTACACAATCAGATTTCCCGCCGAGCAGAGGCCTCCCTCTGAGCGGAGGTCTTCTGCTCCTAGAAATGAAATGTGTCTAAGTACTTGCTCAATGTTCAGTTGATAGGCTAACTGGTTTTCCGTGAGCAGAATGAGAGTACTAGTCAAACCATCGGATCGATATTGTCCATCAGACGCCGTCGGCCTCTTTTTATCTGCTTCTCTGGTGCTGTTGAACGGACCAGCTATCGCAGAGGGCCCATCAATGATTGTAACTGTCGGACCGAAGGCCTGCCGCCTCCAACCTTTTATTATTCTGGCCACTAGCACTTATCCAACTTTCTAGTTAAATGTGGAGGAAGAGCACGGTTAGGTGTGCTCCAGAAGTAATTCAGCCACCTGGGGTTTCATCGAGAGCGGCGTGCACGACAGTAGCCACCTGCTGCCGACAGTGGCCACTCGCGTGAGATGATGCGGGACATCCCGCGGACTCGGCGTGAATGCCGCTGGGAGCGCGTGCCTGCAATTTACCTCAATGGGAACACTTTACGTACCCCCTCTGGCTCCGGCAGCTACTCGGACCTTCTTAGCTACCTTTTACTATACATGAAAAGGTAGCTAAGAAGGTCCGACGTAACGAAACCGGCGGCTCCTTAGGTGGCATGGCTGTGGGTAACGCGAGACACGGAGCGCAGGATGCGGCAGCGTGGCGCGCACTGTTCACGCTCCTCGCCGTGCACGCACTGCCAACAAGCAGATGCGGGAGCGAGATGAAAGTCTGTGTTGCGGGCTTGACTGCTGGCCCGTAAAGATACGAGGCAGGTAGACTTCGCCCACGTCATCGTAGATAATCAGCGAAAATGTGGCACTGAAAGAGATGTAGTAGACGCACGTATGCCATCCCGCCTTCGCATACAAGATCCGGAGGCCGTTGGACTGTTCTCCCGTTCATTCCCCTTTCCAACGTTGCTTGTCCGGCCACTAGCACACGATCTGACACCACCAGTTGTTGTTGCTCGAATAGAGCTCCGGATCTTGTTCATAGCGCCTATGGTCAGGCGCAGCGAACAAGAATAGAACATGTGAGACTCTGGGAAGAGTTCCACGTCCAAAAGAGCTCTCTGCAACCCCTGGTGTGAGAATCATGGCCGCAAGCCTCTTGAGGTAGTATCGACGTGGTACACGGCTCATTCAAGGGAAGGAGTGCAGAAAACCATAGTGTATGTGCATTCAAACTGGGAGGTTGCGATTGGAGTGCTGGCGGTGGTTGAAGAACGAGAAAAACCGAGCTCGACGTAGGATGTGGCGTGGAAGAAGCAGGATGTCACGCATGGAACGCCCGTGACACACCATTGATGGGTGTTTAGGAACAGAAAGAACGCGCGCGTTTAAGCACAACAGGGAATATATAAATATTCTGAGGACACAGAACGTCTCTAATTTCATCCGCAATTGTGGTGGAGCAAAATAAATCCGAGAAAAGAACAGATTGGAGACGATAGACAATTTGGGAACATAGAGTTTCGAGTGGTGAGTGCGCCCAACAGAATATTTTCCGGATCTAACACAAGAGAACATTTCTATTGACCTGTCCTATCCTGCGATGCTTAGTTACCGCAAGCAAAACCGAAGGAAACTTCCAAAAATTCTGATTTCTTGTTTAGGAACAAGGGAAACGGTCTCGTATGAGTTGGAATGGACCTTTACAAGACAGCCAACTATATCAAAAATCCTGTATTTTACCCCCGCATCATATAATAAACTTATGGAACAGTAGAAACGTTTTCACAGAAACCCTCCAAAATTTTGGGAACACCGTATTTCCGGTATCAAGGGGGTCCAAAGGTATCTTTCGGAGATCCAACACCACAGAGCATGCCTGTCAGTCTATCCGATGATGGAATGATCACTTAACCTACAAAATTCAGGTATTTTCATTTCCTCAAAGTCGGGATTGGCATTGACTCAGATCCATCGAAACACCAGTACAGATCTAGGAGCTCTCCATGCAAGTTGAGGAACACTTTTTGTCCAAGTGCTGTACAAACGGTTTGGGAGGCTGCATATACTCTGAATTGTCATTCCTGGTGGCATACTTGAGACATAGAACTTCCAAGGGCCTTCCAAATGTTTGATTTGTCTCGCAAACCCAAAGTGCAAATCTTTCGACTCAACTCTGTCGTGCAATGTCGTTACTCTGATATTCATGCTAAATAGTTGTCTTTTGAGGTAACTGCTTTTCATTTGCGTGTTTTCAGCCCGTCCAACGCAAAGATGGGCTTCAGCCAAGAAAGACTGACCCACCGCAATTGATGATAACTAGAATGAGATTCAAGAGTAAAACACTATAGGGTGATACCAAGGTAAAGGTTTGGAGTTCAGAAAACTCATAGAACGCTCCAGGAGGTCCCTTTCCACCATTTGAAGCTCCCAGAAAATCGAAAGCAGGTATTTCGAATTGATTTTGAGCATCAATGCATTTAAGCGCCCGGCGCTTAGACATCCCTCTGACAACTTGAGGATGAATGCGGTGGGAAAGAGCATCCATATGATATTGATATTCAGTCCATACATGTATTCAGGAAGTTTCGAGAGGGAATCAATCATACCATTGGACTCAAATGTACAACTTAGCAAGTTTTATTTGACGTGGAGCGGAGAAGACATTCACTTCTCATCTGTAGATCCGACATTGAGAAGGAAATATAAATATATTCACTGTTGATCTGTATAGAAACTACCAGAGTAATGCAACATGAGGAGGGCGGGGCCGCGAGCACGAGCAAAGCCGCAGGAGCGTCAAACCAGCGCAAGGAGCGGAGCAGCCAGGAGGCAGCATGGCAAGGGAACCGGGACAGTACAACGAGCACAAACGGCGGGTGGCGAGTGGGAGCAGCGGGGCAGCAGGCGGGAGCGGCGGGGTAGCAGGCGGGAAGCGGCGGGAGCAACGGGCGGGAAGCGGCGGGAGCAGCGGGCGTTGGGGCGTGGGCAGCGGAGCAGCAGGCGGGAGCGGCGGGGAAGCTGGCTGGAGTTTCGGACGTCGGGCGGGAGCAGCGGGCGTCGGGGCAGCGGGCGGGAGCGACACAGGGACGCAAGCAATGCGAGTACGGTAAGGGTGAAAAGGTGACGGTGCACGCAACGGATGCGAGGAAGTAAGGGGGGCAAGTACACCGACCACGGGAAACGGGTGGCAAGTGGGAGAAGCAGGTGTCGGGAGCGTGGGCGTCGGGCAGCGGGGCAGCGGGCGGGAGCGTCGGGCGTCAGTCGAGAGCAGCGGGCAGGGGCGGTGGGCGTCGGCCATCAAGTGGGGGTAGCGGGCATCAGGGCGTGGGCAGCGGGCGGTGGGGCGGAGTATCGGGCGTCGGACCAGGAGGCGGGGCAGCGGGCGGGGGCTAAGCGAGTAAGCAAGCAGCGCGATTAGGATGAGGTGGTGGCGCACACAACGATGCGAGGAATTAAAGCCGGGCATGAATGGAACAGGCGGGCAGCCGCAGGGCAGCTGCAAGCTGACAGCAAGCAATAGCATGAGCGGCGAGAGCCACAGAACCGGGCCAAGCGCTGCGAGGTGCTACCCGAGAATCGGGCGGTGGTGTCGCGAGGCGAAAAGCATGCAACGGGCGTACAGAGAAGCGAGGGTGTAGCGCGAATGCAGAGCGGAGCAAGGAACGAAGTGTGCCAGGTGGCAGAACCATGTATTCATAACATAAATAAGCAAGTGATCCCATCAATCTGTCCCGCCCCCCATCCAAACGATGAGCGCGAGGTCCACAGCACACCAGCAAAGCGATTCTAGGCCCTAGGGTGGAAGTGGTATGATCTATGAGGCATAAGTAAACAGTTGGTATACTACGCACACCAGGTGAACAGCAGGCCGAGTCAGTACAAAATGCGATTTTTGGTGGGCAGCCCAGGGCGGGACCCAGCGGCGGGTGGTACAGCCACCCGCCTGATGTGTCGGGCAAACGACGCCGCCGCATGGAGGGCTGCCATATTAGGCAGGAGCCAACAGCCCGTGACTGAAATGTGTGTACCTCTAGTCTTTTATAGAACAGAAACCTCTAAGCTAGACTCCCTTTTTAAAAAAACATCCAATTCTAATCTCCCCTAGTTTTTATAAAAAATCACCAGTATCGACTGTTTTTTTTCGTCGGTCAAGCCAAATTTTGGTTCACGCCGAAGTGTCGAACCTAAATTTCCGGTCACGCGTCACCCCCCCTGTCGAATTGAACGAAATTATACAGTATGAGTAACGTATTTCTAGCACATATGTACAATTCACCATTAATATTCTTCATCCACCATCATCCCCATCCTCGTTGCATCGAACTGAATTGACGCCAGATCCGGTGTATTGAGTTCGCCTCGTCCGGCCGCTGCCTCGTGCAAATTAAGCATCAGCCTGCAGAGCAGGGTTAGGGACAGACTGGAAGTGACATGGAGGGTTAGCTCTGTGGTAATTTGGAAACAATGGCAGAGAGCGGCACCTCGTGGTGAACCAGGAGAGGAAACCGGCAAGGAGGATCTATCTGTCGTTCGAGTCGAAGGAAAACAGAAGTCTGAGAGACGCACGTCGCCAAGCTGCGGAGGCGATTTCGAATGAGGGGAACGTTATATCCAAGAACTGTCCATGACTTACATACCACGTCGAGATATTCGCGATAATGGCCAGGACGATCACCCTATATCATTTTGGTCAGTCATATATTCCACTCCAGCCTGGAAAAACACACCCAAAATACATGCACCCTGCGCACCCATGAACACAGCAGTCAGAAGACAGTAAAACGAAGGGGGCTGTCAGGCACACAGACCGTCCTTTAGCATCCTCTGGATTAGCGAGCCGTTGTGTAGCCGCGATGTATGACTCTGCATGTATGCTTGTCGGACGGTCAAAGCGAACACGAGCACATCGCAGACGAGCCTGAATTAAACGGTCCGTCAAATTCCAACCGCGTCTGACGAAGGAAGTTGAAATGCACGGACACGATTATCCAAGCCTTTGCAAAATCTGGAGCAATCAGTCGAATTGAGGCGATTAACCAAGTCACCTACGTTCAGCCCTGTACGGGGGACGTCAATAATAATAACCGAAATTATAGTATTAAATCTCTCACGCATAGCGCGGGTATGGCGTGTTGCATCCATTTAATCCAGGTGCTGCAAGGTTCTGTGCAGGGACAAGCTTGACGACCCCAACCTGGACGAGTTTAAGTCAGCCAGCCTTAGTTCATTTATTTAAGTAGAAAATGAATGTCTACTCACCATTATCAGGATCCCGCCGATGCACACCAGGGCCAGGAGCGGAACGCCCACCCATAGGTTCCTGTTGTACATGGCGAAGACACGGATACAGAGTGTCGCTGCGGCAACATCAATTATATGGCTGAGGGCCCAACGAGGGTAGGCCGTGCTCACATTCAATAAGAAGCTCCAGGGTGATGATGAAGATTTCCCAGACAATATACATCCTGATGCAGCTTTTGGTGGGATCCGTTCAGTACTGGGAGAGGCGGTAGCAAGAACGCAGTTCTACCTACCTCTGTGAAAGGACGTAAAATCGGACTTTATTGAGGCCACAGGAACGGAGCAGCAGATGCTTGAACACACCTCATGGCTTAAGGCACCAAAATAGAACACCGACACAGTGATGTTCCCGATAAGCCCAATGTATCTGGCCGCGAGGAACCAGCAAGTGCTCGTCCGCAGCTTGGTTAACCAGATGTATTTCACCTCCGTGCTGAAGGTCAGGAGGTGATCATAAATGACAATGACTATAGCAAGAAGTGAGGCTTTTAAATTTAGTAGTATTAGTGCACTCACCGAGGCAGACGAGGTAGGCGTAGCGAGTAATTCGACTAAAGGTTAGCATAAGCATGAACTGATGTATATGCACGCGAGGCAAGCACGGACTAATCAGAGGTGAACGTAGCATAATCCAGGTCTGCTGAATCTAGTAATGGCTGCAAGCGAGAGTCAGACATCGTGAGGAGAACGGTGGATTCAATGTGGATAGTGGACATGCGGTGGTTCAGCTTATTACTCGTTCTATTAAGGATGACTGCCCAATTCGTTGGGGTGTGTTTGGTTTTATCCCCTTGCTTCCGCTGCTGGAAATTTTACAGCTTCCTGATGCTGTATTAGCGCTGTGTTGCCGTTTACGCGCGGCCTGGCCCACACAGTTTTTTGGTTGTAAAATGAAAGCGCTGTTCATTTCCCACCGGCTCGAGACGACGGCATGCGGCAGATTGAAACCCGACCACGAAAATTCTGAATTGCGGCCAACAAGTCTGCATTAGGATCATTCTGGTTAGCAGGCTCATATATACTGTGCATACAACGGGCCACCCATTTTTCACTGACCACATGTCCATGAAACACACCGCTCAATGCGCTCGCTCAAAATGGAAAGCTGTCTATGCGCGGCCTGGCCGACAGAATTTTTCGCTGGAAAATGAACTACGCTGTTCATTTCCGGCTCTAAACTTATGGCTAGTTCATTTGGCTACCCAAGTGAACCATACAAACGACAAGATTCCAGTACGTACATCGTGGTTTACAAGTACAGAGTCGGAGAGCCCCTTCCCTTATCCAACCCCGCGACCGCAAACCTATCTCAACCTGTACCATGCCCAGCATGTGTTGTGTTCAGTGGATGCATGACCAGAGATATGGAAAGCCGCGAGCTGTGACCCGCCACGTCTGGCAGACTCTGGCAGATACGTGTGAGATACCACGGCACTGTAACAACAGTGCTAGTGCCGGGTTTGGAAGGCTGTATAAAATGAATGTATTGTACAACTGGTATTATACTGTACCCCTGTGTATGGGTGAAACAGTTTTTCGAGCGTGACTGAAACGACGAGCTTGAAACCAGAAACGCCCGCTGCGTTATGCGTGACCCGTGAAACAAACACACATTTTTTGGGCAATTCCTGGTCATTTTGGGAAATTTTGTGGGAGTAACACAAAAATTTGGTGAAACAACCTCCTTGTTACGCGTTACGCAGGTCAAAAACTGAAACGAAACGACCGTTGCGTTATGTGTTACGTTTCACCCATACACAGGGGTACAGTACAGTGTATGAATGATTGTATTATACAACTGGTATCTGTATACAGTGTACAAAATGATTGTATTGTACAACTGGTATTATACAGTGTATGAACGATTGTATTATACAACTGGTATCTGTATACAGTGTACAAAATGATTGTATTGTACAACTGGTATTGTACAGTGTATAATAAATACATTTCATACCACAAAGGTTGCAAAGGCTGTAGTCAATGTGTATTAAATAGCCTACTTGTGCATGCTAAAACTTGTTCAAGCCTGAGGGGTTATAAACCACGATGTACGTACTGGAACTAGCAGTTATCTGTGCTACGCCACGGGGAATTACAGTGAAACAGTAAACCATATTCAATTATCCATCGGTGATCTCGGCATACAGCCCAATGGGCTGAAACTTGAAATTGCAATCACGCCGCTCGTCACCAACCTTTGGTTGGTTCCTCGCGGCCTCATTGACAATTAGCTAGGCCCAGATAGTCTTTATTTTGTCCAGTGCATTATATTTTTCTTGTTAACAGCATCAATGCTGTCCATTATATGGTACAGAGGAGATCATTTTGTTTCAAGTACGCTATAAAATGAACTCGAGAAATCAGTGAATAGTTTTGTTTCTTCGGCTCAAGTCAGTACTGTACATGTAGGTTGCTGAATGCACGCGGGTAGCCTAGACTGGTGGGAAGTCGAATGCTTAAAACATCTGAGCAATAGTTCCGCCGCTTTTTTTCCATCCCTCAATGTTCATGCACTGTACTCAAACCTTTTTGCGTCATACTCCGCTATCTTATTGCTGAATGTAGAGTGTGGGCATGAGTCTATGGGTAGCCGGACTTATAGATAGTGCATTACCGGAGGCTCGGAGCTGCAACAGCAGTGTCAAAGAGTAAGGTCAACCGAGATCATTAGGGGTGGTCGGTCATTCTGTTTTAAAAAATTCCGAGAATCGCCTCAGAATCGACATGAGAATCACCTCAGAATCGCCTATCTAATTTCTACTCCTATTGTGGCCGTGCTCCGGCGGACCGGATGTCCGCACGTGGCAAGTATATCCGATCAGATCCGAATGAGACGGCGGGACGACGGCCCGGCATTCGGGCTTTGCTCCGAACCACGACCAGGAAATTGTGCCACTGTCGGTGGGCCCGGCTCACGACCGCGACTCGCGCAATGGTTCACGAAGCAGCCGTTGTCGCTTTTGCGTCGCACCGTGACTCGCTCGAACGGCCGCAGACCCCCGATACGCGTTTTCAATCTCACATTCGTTGGCCGGCCCCCTTATGCAGCGCGGTGGATCGTTCCAACAATCCCGTCCCTCGAACCAACGCTCGCCGGATCATATCGATTCCAAGTTTATAGATGGAGGAGCGGATGACTTGAGTAGTCCGTGGCGCGTAACATCCACCGATGGCGTGCATGGCGGACGCACCCGTCTTCCACCTTCAAGCATAATTATTACTACATTCGGGTGCGCTTACTCATCCTCTAAACCGTCGCCTAAGATTGTCCTGACCACTACATAGGCATAAGACACGGCTTGGATCAAATGATTTGCGTACATCGGACTGTCAGTTCGTACCAACTCCAATTAACTCGGCAGGCGTCACACTCCTCCCGAGTTTTCGTACGAACCAAAACACGGTTCAATCGTCCCAAGCACTCATAGACTTCCATGAATTGGGTGCGGAAAATCCAGTATCTAAACGGGACTCTCGCCGAAGCGATCCAATTAAGCCTTCGCTCTTTGCCCCTTTTTGCCACTCTCCGAACGGCAAGACTGTCGTCAAATTCTCCCAGTGCGCGCTGTATTCGACCATTGCATTCACTTTCATCGCGTCAAGACCTCGGAGAGTACTCAGAGTAGTACTAGCCGAAGACTTTACATATGGATTCGGCCGAGACTACTCAGGTCTATCACTTGCGCGGTACCACTCATGATCATACACTATCGAAGTAGCAGCGTTTATGTTCACCGGATCTCACTGATTCATCTCCACGAGGGTGATAAGATGGATGGGAGGTATGCGGACGGCTTCCTTGGTTGGGCCTTTATATAGTGTTCTGCACAGCAGCTGCTGATTGCTCGCGGATCCCTTCCTATCTGAAGCTGCGCATATCATGAGCCCCGGGGATTCAGCGCTATCCCATGCCACGAAATCTTGGTGCGATCTTCTCTTTCTTCATGTCTTTCATGAGGTCGGATAAGGCCGCTAGCGGCAGGTGCCGAACCTTAGGAGAAGTCCAGGCATCAAGAAAACATGTTGTACATTCTCAGCATAGTAAACATTTGCGACAGATATTCGTGTACGATATAGCGGACAAAATTAACGAGTTGACAGACCGGCCTGGTTTGAGGCAACCCGGGTCCCAACCCTGCCCTCGACCCTGTCCCGCCGTCTTTTTTCCCGCACGCCGGTCCTCATCAGAACTGAAGTTGAACTTGATAGCCTTTCTTTTTAGGACCATCTTGGTGAGTCGGACCGGGCAGAACGTCTTCCTGGCGCTGAACCGAGCTGCAAAAATATTATAAGACAGCAGGTAGTGGTTTGGAGAGCGACACAAAGCACACCTGAACACCTGCTACTACACCAATGTACCTTCTGGGAGCAAGACCGAAAGACTCTGAGATAGATGCAGAGGGTGACATTATCTGAAATGGACCAAGACCAGAGGATCCGTCGGAGACCGAAGGAACATCAAATTCGGAAAAAGACATAAGAAGGGTAGAAAGAAAGTGTGAGCAAGAACCAACAAGAGATCCTGACCCAATGGTAAGAGACCCCAATCCGATAAACATAGCAGGCAGGTTGAGCACACATGAGCATAAAATCTGGAATCTGCCATCAGTATATCTGGGTGGATGTGCTTTGAACTGTTCTGCGATGCTGCCATACCACTCATAATTGATTCAGATTTTCAAATGATAGATAGCACATTTTTGGCTATTGCTGGGTCCCTCTGCCTCTGCCTCCACCGCCTCCACCCCACGGCTGCCACCGAGCACCGTTGACCTCGCTGCGGACCGCCGCCGACAAGTTGTCCCAACAACATCCGCATCGTGTGCACACAGTCTGGCACTTTTGTGCTGGGCGAAGTCGAGGAGGTAGGGAACGTGGTGACCACGTGGCGAGGGATATGGGTTCTTAAGTCGAGCGGTGAGAAGTAAAATCATATGCCTGTAATCCTAAACAAGAAGAGGGACTTGCACATACAGCAAACCGGTCTGCGTTGTTGGACTGCACTAAGGATCTGCCCAAAGGACTTACACAGCTCTACTACCATCTGCAGCGGACGGTGAGGATAGAGATGTATTAAGAACACGTAGAGCGATACATCAAACGCAAGCGTGCCCCAGGATAGGCTCGTGGGGCGCATGCAGCATGTCTGTGAGGTTCAGAATGGCGCGTGGGAAGCCGACGACACAGAATGGTCGCGAGGTAGGCAGATACAGGTCAGTAAAAGAGAGGTGTAACGGGAAGGACATGACGTACACGTCCTCTACCCTATTTATACTACACAAGATGCCATCCAGCCGATCTAGAAAGGGAGCTGATGTGTGGAGAAACAATGTACAAGGGAGAGAATGCTGCCATGTCGGAGGATTAGGGTGTTGAGGGATATTAACGGAACACGTTTCTTGAGTCGTACGTCGCGTCAAGGGTCGAAAGTAAGCCGGTAGTAAGTAAGCAACAGCGCGGAAGAGGAAATTGAATAGTGTGGCAGCAGATACCGAATCTTGCACAGCCAATCTAAAATCAGTGTGATCCGAATTTCATCAGGGCCTCGGAGAGTGAGCAGAGCAAAGGATAGACAATGACGGGTGGAGCGCACCGTGTCGACGAAGGTGGAAGCACAGCGTCGAGGAGTAGTGCGTCATCGAGGAGAGCAGAAGGGTGGCGTCGAGGAAGATGTGAGCGCATTGCTGAGAGCGGGGAGCGTGTCGTCGGGAATGGAGCATGTTGTCTAGGAGGGTGCGCGTCGTTGCCGGACATGGTGGTCGTACGAGAACAAGAGGCATTTCAAACTCCGACACACGTTCCTGCGCTGTATGAGCGCGACCGCAGCCGCAATGCCGTGTCATCGACTTGGGCAAAACAAAACTCTGAAGAACCCTTGAGGCACTGAAGTCTCCTCAGAAAAAGAGAGCAAAAAAAATCTTGAACTGAGCGGATACAATTCAGATGATTTTGATAATTGATAACTTGAAGTCAGTAAGCACATTGGCAACAACGAAGACATAAGCACATCAGAGCACACGGCATTCTCACTGGGTGCATAAACATGATAAAGAGGCAGAAGGAGACGAGACGAGACTCGGAGGAACGAGGGAGTCAAGCACACGTGACTTCCTTAGGCAAGCTTCCCACGAGACCCAAAATGGACAAGGCTTTCCATTCTGGGAAGGCTCTAAAACAACCTTCACACCTAAAAAAGGAAACTCTCCACTCAGTTAAATGTGGTATGGAAAGTGAAACTATTTACATCTCTTTCAGAAACGAAGGATTGTAATACTTTCCGCACTCCGAGAATTTTCCGATTGGTTCGGCATTTCCCGGGCCAATCGGAAAATTCTCGGCATGTGGAAAGTATCACAATCCTTCGTTTCTGAAAGTAGGTCGGAAAGTATCACATTTCATATCACATCTAACTGAGTGGAAAGTTTCCTTTTTTAGGTGTGCTTGCACTCGCACAAAACGAGAGCACAGCCACTTAACCAAGCTTGCACAACTTAAGAACACCGCCACAACCCACTTTGGGAAGGCTACAAAACAACATTCTTATTAGAGCCTAACCTAAAGGTTCGGCAATCACTACTTCTGATTATCTCCAACCAGCGATTTTCATACTATAGTTCCGTCCTTGCCTGTAAATTTCCATGGCTCTGTCGTTCCCCATTTTCAAAGGAATTTTTCTGTTGGCCGCAAGTTGGCCGTCCTACGCAATTTTTCATTTGGAGGAGGTCCGTGCGTTGGAGTGGTCCTGTTACTTCTAGAAGGATCATCACAACACAACCACAGCCATTTGTGATGCGACGGCTACCTGCTTGCTTCTGAATCTCCACTCTAAGTCCACATCTTGGCGAAGACATGGAATGCTCCGACTCAATCGCATCGGACCGAGCTCGCCGTTGGCGCGATCTCCAACGCCAACGCTTGGCCCAGATAAACACCACAATCGTCGAGCTCGGCTCCGAATTTGAGTCGGACGTGCCCGAATTTCTGGACAAGGAGCGCAGGGAGCTGGAGGCCACACTCTCTTCTTTCTCGTACCCGGTGCATGACGCCCCAGTAGATATCATCCGCCACATTCTCATCCACTGTCTCCCCTCCGATGGACGCGTGCAACCTCGGCCGCACCTTGCGCCTTTACTGCTGGTACAAATCTGCCAACGCTGGAGAGAAATTGCGTTGTCCACCGTTCAGCTTTGGAGCTCCCTCGACTTCACCTTCCACGGTGGACCGCGTCGGCCCCGCGGATTAGCGCCGTGGAATCCTCCGGAGGAGCACCAGTATGAAGCCGCTCACGATCTTCTCGAAGCGTGGTTCAGTCGCGCTAAGGACTACCCTCTTTCCCTGACCTTGCGCTGCTCTCGAAACCGCGTGGATATCCCCTGGTTCTTGAGTACCGTGATATCGAAATATTCGCCACGGTGGAGGCGCCTGGAGATCTCCTTTCCGCGAGGGTACCGGCGCCATCCCCGTCACCGTATATTGGGACCATTCCCACTCCTTTCTTCCTTATCCCTCAATGGCTACCCTCTCCTAGAGACTGGACATTTACAGGGGTTTGCGGATACGCCGCAGCTCCGGGATGTGCGGTTGCTCGGAGAATTCAGTCTATCTAACGTACCAATCGGTGCTGCAGCATTGACGAGCCTCGAGATAGAGAGTTCAATTTCCATGACTGAATGCACCGCGATATTCCAGCGCTTCCCTACTCTCGTTCACTTAAATTTGTCCATCGCTCCCTTTATCCAAAACTCCATCTTGGGGCCTGTTCAAATTCCTCCTGCTCTGGAATCATTACTTATTGATTATGTCCCCCTCCTCGATGCGCTGACCCTTCCGCGTCTCCGCCGACTGGGCTATACTCGTCCGATTCACGACCATGCCGCAATAACCTCTCTCCTCGCATTCATATCCCGGTCCGGATGCGTGATCAACGACCTCACCTTGCATGTCGCGGACATCGAGGACTTCGCTCTCGCCGAATTCTTCGGCACAGTCCCGTCCATCGAGGTTCTGCACCTCGACTACAGACGCAGTCGCACCCCCCGCACGATCTACGGCCATCTCGAATCCACCACACTGCTCCCCCTCCTCCACACACTATCCGTCTCTGAACCCGGGTCCGGCAGCTACCGATACGACCCACTCGTCAAAATGCTGCAAGTGCGCAGCCGCACCCGGCGCGCGGGCGCACAATGCATCCCCCTTGCGTCGTTCAACCTGGACCTTTCGGAGACAACGGACGAGCGGCGCCTGGTCCCCCAAAGCATCCACGCGGAGAAGATCACGCGCCTCATCAAAGGCGGCCTGCGCTTTCGCGTGCGCGGCGACCTGATTGAGTGGCCTGTGGATGCATCCTTCGCTGGTCCGTATTTAGGCCACTCATAATTCTGACCTCACGACGTTTTGCAGATGATGTGTTCGAGTTCCCGGCCTGTCGGCCTCCCAACGAAACGTTCGCTACCGTCTGACGTGGTGGCGTGCAATGTACTATCAGAAGACTATCCATGTTCATTCTACCCCCGCCTTCGTTCCATTTCCCAAATCACTGTTTATCTTGACTTCGAATTTGCCCCCCCCCCCAAGTATGTATTCAATTTCGTGGTAAATTGTATTGTTCATTGTATTGTTCCTGAATGCTCGTGATACTGCTGAAAATGTTGACATCCAGACAAATTGATCAGAGTCTCATAGATATCAGACCCACTTTCAATACGTCAAGTTGCAGATGCTTTTCAGTCGTCGATGGACTCGGCAAGCTCCGCAGAATCATGTCGAGGCTCGCAGATCTCAACCCCCAGACGCTCTCCCCCTGCGGTATGGTCGAATCTGATTTGTGCGGATCTGGAATCATTGTGCCATACTTGCATGAAAGTTTCGGTGACGTGGACACTGGAGACGGACTTATAATGGCCTCTGCCGGACGCGGGAAGTTGGAACGAGAAAGGTATCTCGAAACTCTACGCTGAAAGTCGGCTGATACTTATTCATCTGCTCACTCACACTTTTGAGACTCAGCCTTCAACATAGCTCGCGTTAGCAAAGTCTGAGTCTCAAGGTGGTGCAGAAAGTTGAGCGGAATGTTCACGTCGTCACTCTGTGGCAGCCCAATCAGACCCCAGTTTCTCTAGTGCGGCTTTTCTTCTCTAAGAATACGGTTCTGGCTCGTGCAATCGCCGACGCTGCTATGACGGGTCTAATGAGAACTTACTTTCCAATATTATTGCGAGCTTCTTTCATAGACCTCAGAACCCAAGTTCCATCCGTAGGCAGGCCTCTCAAATTTCCCTCTAAATGCCGATAACTGTGTCTTCGATCATCATACAAGGAGATCCAGGTGAGTTGCAACACAACCGTTCGTTCCCTCACCTCCGTTGACTTCTGACGACGCGGTAGACAACTTTGAACCGTTGGAACATTCCCCTCTGTCGTAACTCGTAAACGCGGGTTGCGGACAGGTTGTGGATATAAAGTGGAAAATCGTCTCGTACTGACAGCCGTGCTACTACTCCAATAACGACCACATGCTAGCCTCAGCTCCACTTAGTGGTAAGTGCGCTCCTACTGGCGGAGATTTGCCTTCGAAAGCATGTTGACCCGGCCATTTCGTAGGGGATGCCGTAGTTGACTCTGTGCTCTTTACTCAGTCTTGAACCCAATACATGGATATACCAGCAGAGTGCGCTCAAAGCAATCTGCGATAGGTGAAATCGCCGCAATTGTAGACGGAGTGGGTGCTTGGCAATTTGGCTCTCCGGACTTCGTGCTGGTTAGGTAGGTGTGGTAGGTGTGAAAGGTTATTCAGGACGCCACTTAATGCGGGCTCACAGGAATCATTCCACTGTCAAGCTACCATCCATCACCGTGCCTCTCTATTCCCCACTAAGGCTCACTCGACCCGGTCAGCTGAATGTGTTGCATATCACGAAAACGCCGTCGAGGCCCTCTATCGGCGGCGACGCAGTTATAAACACGGATCGGAGCGCGTCCCTCCCCACCTCTCATCGCCCACATCGCCCACATTTACTTGAGCTAACACAACAATGTCTGGACCACGCACGAAATGGGAAGACCTTGCCAACCTCGGCTGGTATAAGCAGCAGGCGTACGACAGGTTTAATGCCCGCCGCGGTGGCACCATGCAAGGTCTCGGCGACATCGCCCTGAACGAGTCCTTCGCGAACGACTGGAGGCAAGTCGGTTCACATTCATCCACACATCGACCATGTCCTGTTACAGTACGTTCGCTGACTGAATAACACCAGCTGGTTCTCGTATAACGTCCTCGTCGGCCCGCCGCGCATCGCAGGCAACAACGCGGACACTATCGAGTCGTCCACGATTGTGTGGATGTACGACAACAGCCAGAACATGCAGGAGTTCCAGGCGTCGTGGACCGAGACGTGGACCAACTCCAGCCGCGCGAGTCTTTCCATCTCGACACACGGTGAGGATTGCGATATAATCGTAAATGCGCAGCACTGATTAATGCATACACAGCCGGTATCTCCTTGAATCAGAGCATCTCGATCCCGGGCGTCGGTGGCTCCGAGTTTTCGATAACCATTTCGACCGACTCGACGAAAGAGGAGACACGCGAGACCTCCCATCAGCTCTCGACCTCCTGGGGCATCACGTTCGTTTGTTTCTTCTATCCCACCACTGTACATCCTTGTGATGATTGTGCGTATAGCGTCATGGCAGGCGAAATTGTCTCAATCGAACGCGTTCGCATGGTCACTAGCGGACAGGCGATTTACCACCAGGCGAGCTCTCAATAAAGCCAGTTGTTGTTTTGTTTCGTGCTGAAGCGATCTGGTAGGACTACGGCCTCGCGCCCAATTCGCTCATGGCCAGTGCGTATTCGTATTTCGACTTATCATACTAGCCATTCGGTGCTGATGTTTGTCTCTATCTGCTTGAACAGCCAAAGGCAAACTGTGAATCCTGAGCTATTGACTACATACTGTTATCCATGCTTACCACCTTCCCTCTCCAGCTACGACGGTCACTACTACTGGGTACGTTTTCCTGCAGTTCCGGAGGAAATCATGCACTCACGCGTAAATAATGCAAGGGCTTCAACATCAACAGCACCCTGAATTCCCCGCGCGGCACGATGTCGCTCCTCGGCCGCTCCACCCAGGAGAACTACACCTTCCGCATTGTGCGTACCACGCCGGACGGCCACCGCCGCACAGAGCCACTCCCGCCGCCCGAGGGGAAGAGCACCCGCGCGAGGATGTCCAAGGAGTGCAACGCCGAGTTCCCCTTGATGGTTCCCGGTATCGAGAAGCAGTGATTCAATCTCTCCGTCGGAGGCCCGAACAGAAAGTTATCGATCCTGTGTTCATACGCCCCTGCCCATGCGATTATTACGTCTTCTTGGCTTTCGTATTCAACATGCGATGGCGTGGTGGGGCTGGGGACGTTGTTTTATCACCTCTACATTGTGAAACATGACTTGGACTGTCCGCAAGGAACGTGCGCGTGAATTAAACCAGTCTATGTGACGGTTGTCAGGTGACGCAAGCTCGACGAGAAGGCTGAATCTCTGTCTGTCCGAAATTTTTGAACTCAGCGATGTCCGCCTCTCCGCACTCCACTGTTGAGTTTCCGCCTCCGCAACTGGCGCCGCTCTCCGTCAACTGACCGAATCCATGAACCACGGATAGCATAGCTGTGTATGTGATTCTTGATGCGATACGATTTTCAGGTTGAGAATGCCTTATACCCACCACCCCTTCCCAATCTTCTCGCAAAGAGGCCGCCAAAAAAAAAAGGAGCTTCCCTTTCTCCGAGGCCCACGGCAATAATGATAGAGTGAGACCGGAATCTAGTTAGAAGGAGCGAAAGGACAAAACGATCTAATTCGAGAATGGAGGGATTCGAACCACCACGACCTGAACAGCACCGAATACGATATATATTTGGAACTCCATGAAGACTCGTCTGTTCCGTGCGTGGCCTGAGTAGATGCGGGTAAGTGGATGAATAGACGGATGGGTGGATCTACCTCGCCCGTCAGTTCAAGGACTTCCCTCGTCGAGTTCTTCGGTGTGATCCGAATTCTCACGTCGTATCCAGGGGTTGAGAATTGACGCCTCGATATATCTATCCGGCAAAGGCAAGGGAAAATTCGTGACGAACGAACGATAGGGAGACCACTCACTACCTCGAAAATCGGCTGGAACTGTTGTTTGTACAGTGAAAATATACATACCAACGAGTGCTTAACGATTCCTAGCATGAAAATATTGGGTGAGGATAGATTCCGGGAAATTATTTAAAGAACTGGAGAGATACATAACGAGATGAAAAAGAGAATTCGAATGAATCAAGTGATTTTCGAAAAAGTGAACGAATCGAAGTTGACGCCCGCGGTTCAAACGCCCAAGAGATACATTCTCCCCAATCAAAGTTTAATAACCACCTTTCCGACATGGGCCTCCAATTCCAAATAAGCCAGAGCTTCCCTTGCCTCTTCAAAGCCAAAGACTCTACCGATAACGCGCCGCGTAGTCCTCACATTCGCAGACATAAGCCTGCTCATTCCCGCCCACTGTGCCGCAGACCCAGACCAGACGCCCCTTGAGGATGCACGGCATGATAATGTCCGGGGCGGATACGTCGCGCTGGTATCAGGATAGTATAAATTTCCATGATATGATAAAGATAAGATACTTCGCACTTACAATCCTGCGCGCTTGACGGCAGCCAGCCAGCGATTGCTTCAGCGTAGAGTTCCCACCGACCTACGACGAGTCAGTTGAGGAAACATTTATTTTATGATAAGGACTAGTGGTAGGTAGGTAGGGCATTCACCTCAATAAGTAACGCGATCAACACCCGCACCGTCGGTCAATTTCACCACCTCCTCGTCCCAGTTCGGCGTCGTTTTGTAGTTGATTATGTACATGTTTCGCGCCCAATTTCGTCGCTCTCTTCAGCTTTTCGTCAGAGGGACCGTCGCTCCAAACGCAATCGCAAATTGGAGGGCGAAGCTACGTTATTGGTGGAATAATCGAGGCGAGAATAAAGGTACTCGCATGGATACCGTGACGCCGCCCGTCCCTTGCATCAAAACGGTGTCCCCCGCCTTTAGTGGGCGACGCCCCGACGAGAGCGCGTTGTACGCCGAGGAGCTAGGCTACAGTCAGGTGGGTGCGTAACTGCGATACGGCAGGGCTCTTCGAACGAAAGGTGGCGCGGCATCGCGACGAGCGACTGGGGGTTAAGAACACGGGATGAATCGGCCCGGCCCAGCCCACATCCGCCGCGAATATCCGGTACTCCGTGCGCCCGCCAGCGCACCCATCTCGTACATACAACGTACCGAACGTGGGGTTACCGCACCCGCGCTCCGTATCTGCGCGCCCGCGCCCACAGCGACGGCCATGTCGGAGCAGGAGCAGGAGCATGGGAGAGGTTTGGAGGTACGCTGTCCGTTCTAAGGCTCCAACCGTTTCCATTTACAAACGTTTGTAAACGGTTTAACCGTTTATATTTACCGTTTAGTTTACGGGACCTTGCAAACGGTAAACAAATGTTTGTAAACGGTTTTAAACAGTTCTTATAATACAACCACCTATACAGCTACGAGACAGGATTCTTGAGTGAGTTGAAGTGTCAGGAAAGTTAGTTGAAGTGAGGGAATTCATTGGGAGGAGTTTACGATAGTAAAACTGGCTGGGCTTCTTCATTGAGAATTTATTGATGTGTTTGTTATAATTCCGTAGCTTCCCCAGCAGGCGAGTTGGCAGCCCTCAATTTCGGAATTTGTCCTGCTGCACTCTGGCAACATATCAGTGGCTCTAGTATCAGAAATAAATGCACCCCAGGCATAACAGGTGGTCGGTGGCTGAAGGGATGTCTCAAAAAATATACCATTTACAAACGTTTATAAACGTTTTAAAACTGTTTACGAACCGTTTCCGTTTAGTTTACGGAGATCCGTAAACGAAAACTAAATGGTTGGAGCCTTAGTCCGTTCATTCATTCATTCATTCGTTGGACTCGATAGGAAGGAAGATGGCGTAGGACGCAACGTAACGCAACGTCCCCGCGGGGTATCCCCGAAGCGGGTCACGCAGTGTTAGGCGTGCGTGCGTTCAGTTACTTACCTGCAGGGCCACCGCGAGCGATCCGGAGTCCGCACCAAGCCCTCCGAGTCGTCCGCTTCCGGGAACCGCCGGACGACCAGGTTCGGTTCGCGCCGGACGAACAAACGAAGCTGTGGGCGGAATACATAGAACAACACGAAATTGGAATTGGAATTGGAATTGGAATTGGGATTGGGATTGAAAGAATTTTATTTCGTACCGCGGGTAGGCGCGTTGTTGTTGGATGGGTGCGATTCAGCGTACATATGTATATATACGACGAGGCGGCGGAAAATGGAATGGTGACACTGTCCTTCGGATTTTGTGAGGGATTCGGAAGCGTGTGTGAGGTTGGGCGACCACGAGTCAGAGCCTGAGAGCGGGCGATCCGAAACTGAGTTGGACGGGAACTTTGGGACGATACTTTAAAGCTTTGTCTGGCGAAAGGAAGATAATCGTGTAGTGTGCCGCGGGATAGACTCATAACGACGTTGATGGTCGACTGAGATTATATACCAGGCCGGCGAATTCGCGATGAACTGGGCAATGCTGATCATGAGTCACCCATATTGGCAAGGATCCGGAGGTACTTAAGTAACGTTCACTGGTCAATTCAGGGGGGGGGGAGTTGAATCTGACATGTCACATCCGCCGGCTTAGTTTAGGTGCGTGTTTCGAAGTCGTTCCTGACAGTGAGTAAGTCGGCCATGTGATGGCGGTACCGTGGCAGCGCAGGAGCTCGCGAGTCGCCATGGAACACTCGCAACGAGGGCTGCATGCAGAATTCAGGTCTCTGGCACCCTCGAGCTCGGGCGGGAGATTTCAGGTAACGCGTAGTCTGTTAAGTAGCTGGATACTGTAGGAGCCAAAAATCGTGGAAATGGGCTGGGAATGAAACGCATCGTGCGACGGGGACACTGCAATTGAATCAGAGCGTTAAATTTCCGAGCGCTTGATATTTTGGTCGTATTTATGTGGATGTACAACCCCCCAATTCCCTCGCCGCCCACTCACACAAAGGTGATGTGTCCAAACTCAGGCGACTGGTGGAAGTTCTGGAATCTCCGATTAGCGGGAGTGGAATCGGACAAGACGACGACACTCACAGCAGGGCCCGGGGTGGGGTTCCACGCGCCGTAGAACTGATCCGGGAACGTGCTGGGCGCGGTGACAATGCGGAAGAAATTCATGCGCCACTGCGTGCCCTTTGCCTCGCCATCATCGACGTTGAAGAACCCGAGCGGGATGCGCGCGGTGGAGATCCAGAGGCTCTTCGCCTTGTCCACGTAGGTGACCGCGGTCAGCCCGTCCACGAGCGGCTCGGCGACGAAGAACGTGTCGAAGGGCGCCCCTGCCGCGCGGACCTTGCGTAGCAGAACGTCAGGCACGGAGTAACAACGGCGTAGCGAATCTCGCGTGAGCGCACCTTGGACGGGTTGTATATGAACGCCTGGAAGGTGACGTTGTCCGGCGCGACCTCGAACTCGAGGTACGTCTGCGGCGTGCCCGTCCCGCGCGAGATGAACGTCTCCATCGCGGTGTACTCGTAGATCGGGTCGTTCGTCGTGAAGTTGGGGTTCACGAAGAAGTTGGTCTCGTTGAATGCGGTGAAGGTGATGGCGATGGAGGTGTTGTCGTAGCAGAGGTCTACCTGTGTGAGCGGGAACGGCGTCAGGTCGGGGACCGACTTGTCGTAGCGGACTGTGCCCTTGGCGGGGCATGCTGGCACCTAGAAAGAAATTGTTGGCGGTGAAAGGGTGGGAGGAAGATACTTGACGGACATTCAAAGAGGGGACAGCGCCCAGGGCCGGGACAGCGGCGGCGGCAGCAACGAGGATGGTGGTCAGAAACATCGTTTATGTTGGACGTCGAAGTCTGAGTGAGTGAGCTGTGCGGAAAGGCAACGTCAGTGTGGGGTGCATTCTGGTGCATTGACGACGCGGAACAGTTTCAGATGTGGAAGCGCAATTGATGATCAACATCTGTCATCAGCAATCAATCGATGACCTCGGTGCCGCGGACGTCCGGACGAGCCGGTTCCGACTCCGTTCGACATCGATATCGAGGCAGTATGTATCCCCCGGTATCATGCAAGACGAATCGACGGTGCTCACACCATCACTGTATTAGATAATTTCCGGCCCACCTCTCCCTCGCATGCGTTTTTTGTATCTTCTCTTATACGTGGCCGACGTAGTAATCTGACCTTATCTTTCAAGTTCGCTCAGGGCGAGGGACACGAACGGCGGGATCGTGTGCACGGCGCGTCTCCGCTTCTCTCCTCTCCTTGCCTTCGTCGGAGCGCAACACATAGCTTCGGTGTCTTCCCACCTGATTTAGGTGGGTACCAATCTATGACAGAGATCGGTCTCTGTCCTCTGTCCTAACCTGCATACGCCCAAACTCATGCCAATTCGTTGATTTGAATTCAGTCTGCAACTCACCCTCGAACCTTGCCGCATCACGCATCCTTTTCAAACCCTGCGCGATCATGATCATGCGCCCCTCAAAACTTCGAGGCAACACCATATTTTATCCCGTGTTCGAGGCAATTGCTCATCATTCTCATGCCGTATATGTGCTGAATCGCGCGCCGCTGAAATTCCCGCAACACATACTCAGGTAAAAATTGTCCATTTTTTCTTGCGGATCTCCTCCCCCCTCCCCCTCCTCCCGGGCGGTACTCAAAACCCTGACCCTTTGCACGCTCCCTCCACTCACACCTACTCGAAATACAAATGCACGTCGCGACCGCCACTTATCGAATCTCATCGCATCTCCTGATTATGAGCGAGTCCTTTTCCGCTCCGTCCTGCCCCACAGTACCACCCGTGGTGCACGACATCTCAAGTTGCGATTCTGCGATTCAGTTTCGGTCCTCCCGCTCCGCCCCGCTGCAGGAACCTGAGATTTGGCACTCTTTTCTTCTTATGTGCACCATCTGCGTAGAATTCCCGGACAGGCTACATGTACGTGCGTGCGCCTCTGCATCCCGCCTCTGCGGAGCCGGTGTAGCCGCATGCTTCAATTCGTGGCAGGTGTGCCTTCCCGAGTAGAGGTGCCGACTACGAGCCTCGCTGCTCCTCCTCCAAATCCGAATTCCACCGCGGGCTCTGCGCCCTCCCCAACAACGTCCACCTCCACCCCCCGCTCCCCGCTCCCTGCTCCCGTGCCGTCCTACGACGACGCCCACGACGCCGACGACGACGCTCCCGCTCCCTTCCATCGGGGAATATCCGCCGACTCGGACGAGATATCAGCTGCAGAAACGGCATCATGAGATCATAATCTACTCTAACCCAGATCCGGATCCTCAAGCCTGCCAGTGCTGACGCTGAATCGTATCTTGGCCCTTAAGCTTGGGCTCAGCCACGACTATGGGCTTGCAGTCTGTCTGAAATATCCTTAGGTCGAAACGACAACCGCTCTAGAACTGCGATTACAGTACCGTGTCACCGTCATCGTCATCGCAGGCGAGCGTTCCTGTATACGTATTTCTGGCGGCGTGGGCCGGGATGGTCTGGGGCGTAGCAGGTCGACTAATCTGAACGCGTGAGTCCTTGACTTTGATTGATTTGTGCTTGCGCTCAGCCTCGAGGCCAGCTGCCTTTTTCTGACGGGGTTCGGCATTTATCAATCCAATCTCAGCTTCCGAGGTCGGATCTATGTATGTACGCGGATTAGACTCACTCATCCCATTGCAGATTCATAACTTATACACAATTGATTACATTTACACCAGCCGGGATTACGAAAACACGTCGAAATGTTTTTTTTTTGTTTTCGCTACTAGGATGTTCGATGTTCGCTTTCGGCGCAAACTCGATTTCTGGTGCTAAGTGCTAAGTGCTAACCGGGTACATAAGTACAGTGAACGAACTTGAAAACGCACGGACGCGCACGGAGAGATCTGTCGTAGGAGGTTCGGAGGCCTGCGTCTCTCTACGATTGAGGCCCACTCGGACGAGGATCAACTAGCTATGTCTCCAAAATTCGTGGCGCCCGAGTAAATATTTGTGAATCCTTTCCTCAAGAACCTCGCGCGCAAGTTGACGACTTGCTTGTTGGAGCAGACAACGTGGCAATGGGCACAATTGGTATGTACATAGTTCGTCCAACATCGGTAAGTCTGGTTTGCAGAGCGCCGGGTTAGCACGGTAAAATACACAGCGAACGGTCGACCTACCTACGAAAATGCCATCGGTGAATAAACTGCACGTTGTTAGAGCCGCGTTTGAAAGGATAATAGCGGGACTCACGTGTTCGCGATCAGAACGACATAGTAGACAAACACAATTCGGTCTCGAATGAGAGAAGCATGCGATAGCGAGCTTCCTCCTTCCACCTTCAATCTGATTATCTGCAGGGCAACTGCACCAAGGACCCCGCGTAGAACAACCTGAATCGTGGCAAAAACACACGGTGCGGCAGTCACAATGATCAAGTAGCGGCGATATAACAGTTGCATAGCCAGCGTGGACAGCACAAGGTAGGTCACTGGGAATTTCAGTGGGGGTCACACAATGCTTCCCAAGATAGGGAGATTACCATAGAGAACAAGATCCACCTAGGTTGAAAATTAGCATACATTTCGGCGCACGATGGTGTGTGCCAGTGTACCGCCGCCGCATACAAGGGTCCCATTGCCTCGCCCCAAAGGTGCGCGAAATCCAGCTAAATTGGACTTGGTTGGTCGCTACATTGCGCCGCGGTCAATTTCGCTCTGCGACTGCGAGATCGCCGAGTGAGATGTCATTTCGGCATCATGTGGAAGTAGGACATCTGGTATTCGGTCAACACCAGACATGGACGGCAAGGCCAGACTTATAGCATCGCATCAACAGGTCCATTTTTGCGCTGACCGCCGGGAGGGGGGTATATCATGCTCACATACCATTGGGATAATTTTATGCCGCACCTAGGACTCGCTGTGAGGGGTAATTAATATAGGGCTCAGGCCGTCTGTTTTCTCCAATCTCCATTACCTTCGAGACACATTCTGACGGAACTGACACCCCGGTTCCACCGAATTTGGCGGAAGAAAATCCGAAGTGTTCATGTTACATAGGTGAAGGATAACATGTTGATATCTTGATTACTTCTGGGGTGGTACTCGAGGCGACGGGGGGAGGAATTGGGAAGACTACGGCAAAAAACTCGTGTTTTGTGTCCTATGTGAAAGCCTGTTTGTAAACACCTTTATAAATAGCTTGTTTACGAACCCCCAAAAAAATCAGTCATTAACCCCGCCACGAAATTAGAAACAAGACCCTAGATGAGGCCCAATCAAAGTGTTTAGGAGGCAATCAATGTTTTGGACAAGCCCGAACATAGAGCAATGGGCCGATATCCACGGAAGTGATCCCCCCTTGGTCTGGTCTTCGCTATTCCTGCGTGCCCACCTCTACTGAGCTGGGTGCCCTCAAGTAGAGCATCAAACCGTGCGTAATACGCCCACGAGCGTATCAATTACGCCGTATGTTCGTTACGCTACGGCCCCTATGTCAGGACCCATGGAGAAACCTCAAACGGGACGGGTCTTGTGTATACCGTACGTTTACGCCGTATTTACGGCCTTCACATCCCGGAGCTAAGCTCGATACTTTGAAGGTATTTTTGTATTTCACTTTATGTTGGAGCCACAGTAGTCCCAGCAAGGTCTCAGGCTTGCGGAGGTCTTTTAGGCTTCTGAAGGTCTTTTCACAACTCACCAAATCGTTTGAATGGCTGGGGCCGGAGACGTCGGCCCGTCAGACAGCGGTGTCGGGGAACACTGGATCAGACATCGGCGAGGCGGCACTATGCAGCGGCCGATCGGCACATTTCGGCAATACGCTCAATGAAGTGACGGCAACGATTCGGCATCTCCATTGATGTCTGTTTTAGCAAGCCGTAATCTACGCGTAAACGAACGGTTACGGGTCGGAAGGCCACGTAATCCCGTAAAATCACGGGACGGCGTGATGCCCTACCCTCAGGATTACTGATGTCCAGCTGTCTCGGTAACCCAGACGTTCCGGTCCGGGTGATCCGCTAATTCGGTTAAAATGATGGACGCAACACCCGCCAGAACGTCTGGGGCATTTGGTAGTGTGTTACCCCCCATGGTGTCACGCTCTCGCATGTCACGCAATCCTCAACTTCGCACCGTATACACACTTCGGGATGCTCATGTTACCTGTAAATGACTTTAAACTAGCAAGACTACACACTTGTCAAGTTTCCGATTTTTTATGGCAGGCAAGACCTCAAATTGAATATAAATGACCTGTACTGGCCTGAAAACAGCGCAATTTTGAGAAGGAACAACATGGATAGGCAAGAATCAAGGGAGATTGCCCCCAGTGATCCCCATAACATTCACTTGTGCCTGGAAGGGGCAGTAATTATATAAGTACACCCACCGGATAGAATGAATCCTCTTTGGATGTAAATATTGCGAAAAACAGCTGCATGCAGGAATTTCCAGAGGAGTGCGCAACCAGTGATAATTTGATTTGTCATCTCGGTTCAGAAGCTTCTCTCATTCTCAAATCTGAAGCACAGTGGTCAAGAATGACTTTAGCTAATATTGGTCTAAAGTCACAAAATTTGAACCTCAATTTGTCCTGAGTTGGCCAGGTGGTTTCTCCCAATGGGTGTGACTCATCACAATTACTATACATAAAAAGCTCTTGCTCAAATATTGTCCTACAATGAATAAGAATATAGGAGGATCCAGAGGAAACCTGAATTGGGGGCTGCAACTTGTCTATCCCATCCTAAAGGTTCAGCACCCGCCTCGAAGAGGCCCAATCCCATGTCATTCACAGAAGGTGATGCAATTCTGTTAAGTTCAATTTTGGTCATTAGTCATTTCTGCTTGATGTTCGGGTCAGTATCCGTTGACGTGGGATTTTCGGAGACAACGTCCGAAGTTCGGATGTTGTTCGGACGCGGAGAGTGGCGAATATTTCTGAGTCTCCAGCAACATCTTTGCTTGCTACTCCTAGTCTCCATATTGGTTCTTGCTACATAACAAGTGTAAGGCTAGAGCCCACTAACTTGGGACTGATTCAATTTTTTTTTTCCATACAAATGGATGCCAGTTTTGCAAGCAGAATCTCAAGGACTCCCGGTCTGGTACCCCCTGTTAAATCGACTCGGGAATATTCTGAGGAGCTAATAGGACTATCAGGGACATCCAGAAATGTGTTCCTGGTTCAATTCTTCTTTTTCGGTACAAATACATGCCAGTTTTACAGATCTATCTAACAACCATACCATGACATCAAACAAACAGAACCTCAGGGACTCCCACTTTGGTAATCCCCATTAAATCGGCTCAGGAATATCCAGGGGAGTTAATAGGATGGTTATTGATGTCCAGAAATGTGTTCATTGTTCAGATAATTTTTTTCGGTACCAGTGCACCCCAGTTTTGCAGATCTATCAGAGCAACCAAACATCAAACAAAAAGAATCTCGGGGACTTCCACTCTGGTACCCCGCATTCAATCAACCTATGAATATTCAGGGGAACTAATATGATTCTCACTGTTAATGTTCAGAAATATCTTCCTGGTTCAGAAAAAAAATACACAGCAGGATATACAGTATGTATCATGTTTACTGGCTTGAGCCTCACTTTTGTTCAGAACTCTTCATTGGTGCTTGGTGCATCTAAGTTTTGAAGAGGCGAGCAGACAGTTCACTGGCGCATCCACCTAAAGGTTCAGCACCCGCCTCGAAGAGGCCTAATCCCAGTCATATGAGAGGCCCCTGCATGGTCAGAATTACTTCAATGCAGCGGGAATGCGCTCAAGTCAATGGCGACAAACTGACTTGCACGTAAGCATGTTGACTTGTGTGGGCGACAAATTGACTTGCGCACCCAAATCCATGCACAAGTCAACACAAGTCAATCCGCGCTGGCACAAGTCAATTTGGCAAGTCAGAAAGTGAACCCTCGCTTCTGGCGTAAGCATCCCTTGATCTAGCACTACTATTTCCCTCTGACCATTTCCAGATACATATAACGGCCGTTTCTCCTGTTTTCTGCAACCCTGCTCGATTCTACTGCCATGTCTCTCCTTAAGGCCGCCGAGCTCCCTACCTTATATTATCTGGTCTACCGCGCACAATCATCTCCTCCGCATTTGTTCCCTCCCATCTCTTCGGCTCACGAATTCATTTTGACTATACCTACTGGTTTCTCCTCGCCCTCTGTCCTTTGCACTTTACTTTGATGTTGCCCCTCTTACCCGTGGCTACTGCGACATTTCTCTGGGATCTGATACTGTGTCTCAAGGTCCACAACCTCGCAACGTCGCGATCTATCTGCATGAGCTCTCTCTTCCCGATCATCGGCCAAAGCCCGAGGCTCTAATTGAAGGCTGTTGTATATAACACTGCCAGCCTCGGGTGATGGTCCGAGTAGGAACGTCATGAGCTCAAGACAATACCGGAATACAAGGATAATTGAGTCTGTCAAACTAGCCCCGTAAAAATTGTGATACGGTGGGGCCGAGTAAGCCTGCGTACCGACGGGGAAAGAAAAACAAATAAACGTCCCAGTCGGTGACTGGGGTCACTGGGGCATGTTCTGGGCATGCTAGGCAGCATTCAGCCCGAAAACAGCCCTGAGCCACAGATACCCAATACATGATATTTTCACAGATTCATTTCCATCACCAATTTCATCGACAGATTCACCTCGGTTTCATCCAAATCGATGAAGAACTGGTTGAGTTACTAACAATTCTCTGAAAACATCCCCAAACAAGAAAATTTTCTGTACTGACATTAGCTGTAAACCTAAATCCTATTTGTTGAACTAATGCAACAGGTTTGAGAGCTCGTTTTGGTTACAAGTAGCAGCTGATCCAAGAAATTGAACCCAGTCGGCGGCATTCACAAGCGTCAAACCAGCCACAAGTGGGACAGGAACTGGCGGGACGGCGCCACCGGTGCAGTCTGCGTTTCTATGGATCACGCGGTGTCAGAATAGAAGATTTGTAATTCAAAGATTTTTCTTACGGATTATCGTAGCAGGTCACCGACTTGCAAAAGACAGCCATTTGCGCGAGAACTCCATTAATTCGGTATGGGTAGCATTGCTCAAAAGCGAAAGTCGCGTAGTTATCGGGTCCAGCGTAACGAACTGCGACATACTAGATGTTGGGACGATTAGCGAAACTGTGAAGTCGAATTTCACTGGACATACAGTGTTGGGAGGGCCGTCATTGCACATTTGCAGCAGTTTGACGTACTCTGTTACGGGGTTGAAGTCGGGTATGTTGAGCTGCGGCAGTGCTGCAACGGAGACAGCACCAATAGTAAGACCAGCAAGATATGAGATGACCTTCATAGCGAGGAATGCTGAGAAAAGGTGAAAGTTTAGAGCCTTTTTATACCATCGAACCATACCCAGGGACGATTGGCCCGGCAGATGCACCGCAATGCGTTGGGTCACTATTCGGCTGTTCCTCGGTAATCATAGCTTCGGAGCTTCGCTTCCATTGGGGAATGAACACCCCGGCTCTTCTACCATGTGTTCTGATGCATATGGAAATAAGTGTATGCGATGTCGGGGATGCAAACAGGGAGCCGAACGTCGAAGCGCAATACAGCCCCATTCGCGATCCTGCGTTGAAGACGCAAGCAAATGAACCGAAAGAAGACACAATGCCGGTCGTCGGTGCGAAATACGAGTCAGACAAACATTTCGACGGCACAAGCAACGTTACAAGAAAGTATATATAAAATTAGTTGATAGAGGGTATGATGAGCCTGCGTAACCTCTCTGACCATTGCTTAAGCGACAAAGAACCCGAATGATCAGTCGTGACTACGATGAAAGCTGAGATGTCGACACGCCATGAAGGATGGAATGAAAATATATAGTAACAAGACCCGCCGCCTCTTCGCTCCGGCAATAAGAAGCATGGCAAGAAAAGATTAAGGACATGATCTACTGTCGGATTTGAGAGCAGTGGCAGTTGCAGACATATAACTTTTGATGTCAAGCGGATCCCCAGGGTTTAAGTAGTAGTTTTGAGTCGAACCCAAGTAATAGAGGACTGTCAGCCGCAGCAGCGGTTCCAGAGATCAGACCAAAAATGAAAATAAGTTCGAGGAGCAAGGTGGGTGAAGGTGTTCTATTCACGACCCCATCTTTGTATATGAAGAATATGCCCGGGGGATATATACCCCGGGCCTGATGAATAGAATCATGCCAGACAGCAACGGCTGCGATTGACTGCATCCTGTCAAGAAATGTAGCGCGCGGATCAGCTGTCTGACGACGAATGAAAAGGCAATGTTGAAAAGCGGAGACAGTCAAGGACACAAAGGGTTAATCGAAGAGAAGAACAAAAGGAGAAAGGGGATACAACACGGCCGAGTGAGCAAAATATTACATGTAAAGAACGGTTGATTCCGGTTGGAACATGGAGTGACGTGAGAATTGTAACACTTTCCATCCAAGATGCCTCTCACAGTAGCTTACGGATTCAAAAATATTCTGTTCCCGTCCACGAGGGTCGTAAGGGAGGAGGGTCTTGTCCTTAAAGAATTTCGACGTCCACAGATTGGTTGTTATGGGGTCGAGCGGCCTGCGCGGTGTGTGTGTCGTGCTGCTTGCGTTAGGAGTAGGGGCAGTCGCGTTCGAGACGATAATGTTTGAGTTCTCCTTGCGAACTGTCCTTTTACGCTTCTCTAGATGCTCGACATTGTCGCCGGTGGCCTTGTTGATGTTTCCGTGATACAATGAGTCGAGGTCGATCCGGTAGGGGCAGGGAGACTTGAAACATTGAGAACATTCATCATCACCATAAGTCTGGTGTAGTGATTAGTGTGTACAGCACGCGAACCCACGAGCTGGAGCACATTGACACACCTTCACGAAATCCTTGGCTTCATCATCCCACTCGCTTCCGGAGAACTTCTGCACAAACAGATAGAGGCCAAATATTTTCTTGAGCTGCGGGGCCTGTTAGTACACATGTGTTGCCCAAATTTCGCTCGGGATGTACGTAGATTAGAGAGGTTGCGCACAAGCCATTGGGGCAAGCATTGGGGCCATTACGTGGCTTATTTGGCGTGCGCACCAAATGGCTCCACAACAGCCAAAATAGCGGGTGAATGGCTCGGCAAAGCCACTGCCGTTATATTTTGGCTGGTGGAGCCATTCGGGTGCGCACGCCAAATAAGCCACGTCATGGCTCAAATGGCTTGTGCGCAACCTCTCTATTACAGCTGTTCTCGAATCTAATGAGATCGATCGAATTTTTTTTAGCTGTTCCCAAAAAGGAAATTTTGGAAGACCAGTACTCTACCATCGAGTTCAGGGTAGCTTGAGCCATGTAGTGATATCCCGACAGTTATATACTACCTCCACTGCCAAAATCACACTGTGTGACGAGAAGAAAACGCGACGCGAGGAAGCTGACAGGCCACCCGTTACCATCACTGATTGGATCACTCCGTGCTCTCCCTCTTTCGCATCGCCAAATTTAATGTTTCCCAAGGATCGAAAACCCCTACATATGTCTTACGGTACCAGGGCTGGTCCATAGGCTGCTGGATTGGCTTGGGGAGGAAAAATTCCCTTTTTGGGAACGGCTGAAAAAAATTCGATCGATCTCATTAGATTCGAGAACAGCTGTAACTTGTTCATGCATTTTTGCTTGTCCTTTTTCGGGTTGACTTCGGGGTTGGCTTCGTTGACCTTGGTTACGACTGAAGCCCAGACTTGAGGTTTGTATCCGTTGCCACTCATGTGGGTCTCCTCCTTCTCGGAAAGTGTGGTTAGCATTGCTTTCACCTCGCCGTCGAGCCAAATTATTGGTGTTTTCGAAGCATTTGCGCAGCTATTGGCTCCATCGTCCGTTGACTGACCTCTCGGGATAGACGAAACTCGGACGGTAGGTTTATTTTATGGGCGGCACATTCCGCCGGATGCACCGCACATTCGCACAACGCCGGCACATTTGCCGGACAAGTGCCATGTCTGTCAACAAAGGCGGAACATTTCGCAATCCACTGTGCCGGATTCGGCACTGATTGAGTCGTTGCAGGAGTCCGCTCCCCGCTCAAACTTTTAACAGTGAATTCAAGTCAATTCAATTCGATCCAAGTAACATATTTCATAATCCAAGGCCATCTGTCCCCCTTCCTTTAGTCGCACGTCACTGTAAATAAATGGAATGATTTAGACCGGATAAATGAAGAAACGTCGTAGAAAGCCATACCTGGGGTCGGCTCGAGATGTCTTCGCTGTGTGCAAACATTTTACGGACGCTGGGCACTTGGGGACGCATGGTGTGAAGAATACTGGCCTCGTCAACTTCTTTTCAAGTGCGGCGTGATCTCGGGGCATCTTCATATCGTCAGAGATTTGGGGCAGAATCACGACCTGGGGCTCGGCTTTGACGGGGATAGGCGGGACGGGGTTGATACGGGTTCGATTTCGACGCGAACAGGGTACGAAACTGTGGAGAGATACATCATCGACGCGCCGATCAGAGCCCGGAACCGGCGGTGGTTTGCTGCATATACTCCCGTAAGTCACTGGTATTTAGGGAATCGCACCGTACGTACCGTATACGGTACGTGACCAAATACGTGGATACGAACACGTATTCGGATACGTACGGTGGGCAAAAAGAGCGCTGGAGGGCGGCACGGTCTTTGCTCACATCTTATTTGCCCTGAGGTACACGCAGTGAATAAGAGTCGATGAACTGCTTATACATAACTACAATTCACACGGTTTCAGATTCCAACATTCACCATGCTGGTAGGACCTGTCATTGAAGATGATTTACTGAAGGAATTTATCGCCTCTCCCAAGCCTCGCAGCGCTGGGGGGGCGGGATATTACCAAATCGGGAGGTTGATGCGTTGATGCCATCCGGCCATCAACGCATCAACGCGCCCTGTGTCCCGCCCAACCCTAGCCAAGACCCCGCCACACATTCTACTCTTCTCAAACACCTAATACCCGACGGAGTACTGAAAAGTCACCCTTTCTCAACCACTCTGGGGTCTCGACGGGGACCTTTCAAGATACGATCAGAAAAGCTCCGTATACGGGTATACGGTACGGGAAGATACGGACCTGCGCCGTATACGTACGGAGGTTCCCGAGTGCAGCCCCAAGGCTTACGGTACGTGCACCGTACGTACGGTGCGATTCCCTACTGGTATTGACCCACTCGTAATTGAGGAATTTTGTTGCATTGCGCGTGATGTAGGTGGAAGAGAAAATCTACTTTGGCACGCGTCAGAATAGGGTATACGCCTCGGCGAGAAGCCACGGGGACCACGTACGTAGTTCCGGAATTCCATCAGTGTGAGGGGTGGCAGGCTGCCGATGTATTCTCGGTCCGCAGGTGGGTGCCTGGATGCTGCGCCTACACTGGTGGCCATTTCAATACGCTGTCGGTGCGTCGGGGGTGCGTCGGGGGCGCACTGGGGGAGAAATGGTCGGAGGAGGAAAGATGAAAAAAATTGTGTCCCCTTATGGCACTGAGCTTTGCCGACGCCAGCACATTCCGAAATGGCGGGTGCCGCCTTTGGATGCAAAGGCGGCACATCAGAGCAAATGCACCGTGCTTTGCCCGAATGTGCTGCCTTCTTGAATAAACCTACGGTAAGTGTTTTGTATATCCTCCTCGAGAGGTCTGACCTCTCGAGCCATGGAGAGTGCGCAGGGTGATATAGCGTGGAAGACGCGAATCGTCACGTTTGCGTAGAGGTAAGAGCAGAGTGACAGCAGCGTGACAATATTTCTATAGACCGGCCGGTTAAGGAATTTCAACTTCAATTTCTAATGCACCCGATCACGCCCTAAAGGTAGCGGGAATGATCCTGACTGATACGAGGGCCCAGGCGATCAAATCAGTGGTTGTATTTGCCCTCGTCTATCTCCCAGTCCTCTCTCACCGTATCCGCAACGCCTTCAAAAAATGGCCCCCACAGCAAAAGAAGCACCTCGCCCTTCATCTCATGTGGATGCCCTTGATGACGCGGTCGGGACATTACAAACCGTATCCGCATCTCTCCGCGCCGAAGTCAAGTCCCTCGAGCAGCAGCTGGACGACGCACGTCGGCTCATAAAGCAGCTACACGATACGTTGGACGAGAAAAAATATTCCCTTCAGAAAGCGAACGACACGTTGCTAGTGGAGGGTAAACGCATTGCAGCTCGCGAGAAAGAACTAGATGAGCGAGAGGAACAAGTTCGCCTGGAGGCCGAGGCTAATCACGAACGGGTCATCAATGTTCTACGCAACTGCATAGAGCTTCACGAATCGGCAGCGCCAAAAAGATCCACGTCCATATCTTCTGGATTGACTAATTCCCCTTCCGGTTCTAGTTCGACAGCGGCACCGGCTGGGGCTGTCGATGAGCTAGAGCGGAGGCGCGTGCACCAAGAGTCTGGCGGCGATCGTAATCCGCGACCCAGAGCATTCCTTCCCCTGGGGGCGGCGCCACCCAGGCTTGGCGACGACCCGGAGATGAAGCATACACATGAAAGGGATGCTGGCAATCGTCATGGTGCGTATCTAGCCCTTGACGTATGGATTCTCCTCAACTGCCCGCGAAGGCGGGGTGCATTCTTTTCCAATGGATCCGTCGAAGGGGAAGGAAGTGGCCGGGCGCATGCACAAGCGCAGCAGACACGAAGCGCCTTCTGGCGACGCCCATCCAGGTGCCTTTCCAAAATTCTCCGTCCCATTTCAGGGATATTCATTCTCTCTTTATAAGGGCACGGGCAACAGCCTTCGGAAAGGATTTTCGCGGTGGAGCCAGCGTCGAAACGCGTCCGACTGGAAGACGCTCCCCGACCTGATGTCGCAAGCCACGACCGCCAAGAACCGCCGAATCCGGTACCTGACTTGAAGATTATCTTCTATGGCGGACCCGACGTGCAGCAAGCTCGCATGTTCATGAGAGGGTCAAACTCCCACTGGCAACCGCCGCCGATCGGCGCGGCACCGCTCGTATGGTTCCAGAATTTACCTAGTTGCGTGCTCTCATGTCTGGATTTAGAACGCCGAGGATCTGTTCGGAGCCTCCCCGCCTCCAGAACCCCCGCGCGGTAGTGCTGAGGTGAGGTGTTGGCTTTCGACTCTCCAGCTACTTTACGATGACGTACTTACGTGCTTAGCAGGAGTCGGCAGCGTCCACAGAAAGGCGCAGATCGTCACGATTGAAACCTGATCTTTCGGCAAGCCACTATATTGCTCCCCCAGCGGACTTGACTAATCATATGTGTTATCGAAGCGGCCCTCCATCTGTCCCGAATGCGGCGACAGCGAATTTACGGTCGAACACATGAAAACCCATAAGCTCGCCGTCGACGTCTTGTACGTGGCCGAAGACAAGGGAGAGCTGACTGAGCTCGTGTTCTTTCGGTATACGGATCTGACGATCCGGTGTCAACCTACTTGCGGTAAAAGGTTTTACTCAGAAGAGCTGATGAGGAAACACATCCTAGATGAGTTTGATCTTCACAAGGGCGTCTGGGATTGGGCGAATAAGGAACATGATAGATTGATGAGCGCGACTTAGGGTACGCGGTCCTTCTGCAATGTGGCATCATAGTTGTGTTATATGTCTAGGAGTATGTATCATTTTCTCTCTGTGTGTGGTCTGGGTGCCTACTTGTACAGTATGCTGAAAGAGCCCTCAAACGACCAGAGACCTTCTAAACACGTTTTCTCGCGCCGTAGCTTAAGTGTCGACATTCTCATTCAATTAAGTAAAGCCACCGATAATGGTTTTCAAGATAAGACACTTCGCAACAGAAGAATTCAATAAATTCACGATTCAAGGTTGATTCAAGGAGCCCGGGGCGAACACGAACTCATACTCACTTTGGACTGAATAAAATTTCATTGTTGGATTTCCCAGCAATTCTTCGTGCAAATCGAAACACATTTCCGACATACAGTATGTGCTTGGACTCTAACCATCAAATTATATGACTCGGAGACTGGAGTAGATGTGGCATCCACCGGATATTTCCGAATGAGATCAATCATCGATGTGGCTTTGTTTGCAATCGTGCGTCTCTTATCCATCCATCTCTCCAACCAGAATCTGGTCTTCACGGCGAGGATGGCGCTAGAGTCCACGCCTCCCTCTCGATCCCATATATCTGATTCGGATGCGGTTGCCGATATGGTGCGAGCTGTTCATGTCGTAAAGCGCCTCTCGGAATCCCAAAGCTCCAAGATTGCCTCGTTGGAGCGCGAGGTTGATTTGTTGAACGGAGAACTGGCTGACGCACGCAGGAGCTTGAGTCAAATTCAAAACGGCATGGATGCCAGAGCCGTCGAACTTCGTGAAGCACTTGCTTCTGTACACATCGAGAGAAACTTGCGACGAGTGGCCGAGGGTGCGTTGTTAGCGGAGAGGCTACGTATTGCGGATCGCGAGCATCAACTGGAACAGAAAGAGGCCGAAGTGGAACGGGATCGCCAGCTCGCCTTGAATCTTTCGCGGGCCATAGATGCAATCCACGATTCAGCCAAGAGAAATTTAGTGAGCCCATCCTCAGAGAGATCCAGTGGCACCCATCCGAGTCCGTGTCTAGCCTTTCCTCTTTTCCAGCTCTTTTATTCTGCCCTGTAGACCGCGCCTCTGCAACCACGCTGTCGGTGGAGAGGGCTCGAGACAATGACGCGCGCAAGCGCAGCAGACCCTACGCCGAGCTCGAAGATCCTGATCTGGGTGAGCATCTAACCAGTCCTTCTCAGGTTGAACACTCCCCATCTTTACTTACTCACCAGGATGTATAGCCGAGCTTAGGGAAAAGTTGCCGGCCGCCGGCACGGCGGACGAACCTGCGCGGAAGAGAAGCAGGATTGAAGACATATCCCCCGTTGATTCCTCTCAAATCCGGCCGCTTGATATGGTGACCCAGGCCCACCAAGAACCGATAACTCGCCCCACAGCAAAAACGGTTGTGTACGGCGCACCTATGGGCCCCGATTTAACTGAGCAAACGTCGCCAGCGAGGTTGCAAGAGTGGTAAATCCAGAACGATGTGACGAGCTTTTCTAGCTTACTCGTTTGTCAACAGGTTCCGCAATTTGTTGATGTCTGTATCCGAGAGCACCAGTTCTCTGAGTCAAAACATCAGGAAAATTTCCACCCCAGACCACTCCGAGGTTAAAAAAGAAGTCGACGACACCGCATTTGATGACGTCAGAATACGTCTGCTCTTCATTTCAATCAAGTATTTTCTGAATGAAATCTCGCTATAGGATGAAAACTTGTTTGGAGAATGCCTCTCTCCCGCTCCCTCAGAGGTGAGTCGCTCCCTGCTATATCCATACTTGTATTATAATCTCGTGTAGCAGCGCGCACCATCCGGCCAGCCAAGCAGATCGTCGTCGGAAATCGAACCTGACCCTCAGGCAAGTACCTTCGAGCCTTGTCTCTCACCGACCTACTCAGACTGCTTCTAGTCGACCCGCCCCTCTGTCTGCCCTGAATGTGGCCATGGAAAATTCACAGCGGCACATATGTCAACGATGCATCTCCTTAGCTGCGTTGTCAAGTTTCAGAATAAAGACAAGAAAATGATTGAGAAGCGGGTGCCTCGACGGATTGATGATCTCATGTTCCACTGCGAACGGACGTGCGGACAAAAATTTTATACCGAGCAGGCTATACAAGAACACCTCAATCGCGCCCAGTATCACGAAGAAACACTTTGGTCTGTCAGGAACGAGGAGAGGTTGACAAAGTCGTCACAAATTCGATCGTGAGGCGCGGATCCTCTTCCGACTGCCTAGACTGTGGGTTCGCTGTATCAATTTATTCAGACGATGGGCTCTAAACCAGCCATTAGGTTTTGATCGAATTCAAATTTCAATACTGTTTTCTGCATAGGACAAAAAAAAACACGGCCCTTGAATCATGGTCGAGTATGGCTTTCCGCGTACAATGATGTATATTCCAACACTTGTGCCACGCGTTACCGGTTCGACATTTGGAGCGGAAACATAACTGTATAGATGAATCAGGTGCAGAACGGGTGGTGTGGGAAGGACGGCGAGGCGAAGAGAAATTGAGTTAAGGGTGAGTAGCACACACTTGCGAAACCATTACACCCCCTGTAATTTTGGTCTGTTCCTTTAATTTTTGTACACCTACCTACCTCTCTTGAAATGCAGGATCTTGAAATGCAGGATGGACTACTCCGCAACGGAATCCTCAATGCAACTAAATAGCCGGACGCTTTCTCGGACTGAGACTTCGGGGCAAACATTTATGCACCCTTGTTGAAGCATCCGTTGGTTTCAATTGGCACGTAGATAAACTACATTGCACCGTATCATGCACTACATACGTTCACTGGGGCGCCCCATCTAAAATCCAACGAAGCCCATCCCGATAATCCTCCTCCCACTTTAAGGTCAACTTGTAGCTTGGCAAAAAACTGTGGAATCCATGGGGTACGCCAGGATAGCTGCAATATATTGTAAGCCAAGCCAAGTCGCGTGGTTAAATTGAATTCAGCTTCTCACACCGAGATTTTCGTCTTCACGCCAACATTTCGGAGTACACTCTCGTACAGAAATGCCTCATCGCGAAGTACGTCGAGGCCGCAGACCATGATGACTGCAGGCGGGAGATTGGCGTGGGATGGATAGAGGAGTGGCGAGATTTCTGGGTCTTCTGGATCCCCACCCAGTTGCTCTGGACGTGCAGGTTGTTCTGTGAGCATTGAGCGAGTATAATAGACTTGATAGAAACGCACTATAGCACCACCTTGTGGTCTCCGCTGTCAGAATCGGTGCGAACTTGTTCTGCTCAAAGGAGAGCAGGGACGCCTTGTATCTTGCAATAATGATACTGAGCATCGTGTTCGATCAGTACGTTGAAGACGCACTTTTCTGGTACAGCATCGGGATGCACAACGGCCGGGATTTGAAGGAGTTGTCCAGTGAGTTGTCTATTCTTGAAAAATGCGTCATCCCGAGTCCGATGGGCAATGACAGCCGCGAGATGTCCACCGGCGGAGGCGCCTGCGACGATGAATCCTTTCTTCAGGTCTGCGGATAAGAGGCTTCGGGATTCCACCGCCTATGAATTGGCATGATTGGTTAGTTCTTGAAATTAGACGACTACATGCCCATTTGAGAGCGGAATAGCAGTCGTTGAGTCCAGTGGGGTGGGGATATTCCGGAGCAAGTCTGAGGGACGTATCAGACGGATCACTGAACAAGTGGGGTACGAACCGGTATTCGATGTTCACGATTGAGATCTGTAGTTCGACACATATCTTCCTCAATGAGTAATCATCCAACTCGATGTTCCCGTCCGTCCATCCTGATCATTTCTCGCATTAACGAGAGGCGCGGGGACAGCCTTTACATACCTCCCCCATGTATCCACGCCATAAGTGGGAACGCTGCTTCTATACTTTCTTTGGGCGTCGGAATGAGGCTCCTAACGCGAATTTTCCCATTCGCAACATCGACTTGGTGGTCGCTGACCTGGTACTCGGTGTCTGAACACATCCATTCAGTAAACTACTCCCACACAAAACGGAAAGAGACGAGCACCTTTGGGCAATAGAGGAGCATGGGTTTTGTTGATCAGCACAGTGTACCCATTGAATTGCTTTCTTCGCTCATCCAAGCTGTCCATCGGCAGCGGAGGTGATGCTTGAAGTTGCGCCAGAACGGGCGCGATTTCTGGGTCGGTTTCGGAGAGAAGAGAGTATTCCGCCATGGTACGTGGTGAAGAGAGAATCTGCCGGAATTTGGTCGGAACGTTTACTTATGTATTGAGCGGTTCCGTTGTCATGGGATTACATTCACACCGTGACTGATTCCGTTTTGTGCGGCTTTTAGTTCGACAAAATCCAACCTAAAAATAGAATCACCATGTATGGAAAGTCATGATGTCATCACCTGCTATACAAGGCGATTCTATTTTTAGGTTAGATTTCGAGTTGAACTAAAAGCCGCACAAAACGGAATTAGTCACGGTGTGATTACTTTCGAATCAGCCGATTGAACCGGATCGGAGGATAAGCGAAAGCTCGCCGAGAGCGACGTTTTGCCAAGCGTTTTGCGCTTGGCCAACGGGCTTGCACCAGCGCAAATGGGCTTGTTCGTGCTTGGCCTTGGGTTCTCTCAACGAGATCCACGGCTTTTATTTGGCTCCATCCCCCATCTCACTGCCAGCCCTACAGCAGACGCTGTCGGAGCTACGGCGCCGTACAACGGAGGTGTGCCGAGGACCTCGGCATGGTCTGCCGCCATCACTCGGCACAGCTCCGTCTACCTGTGCATCTGAACGCAGTGTCTCCCTTTTCTTTCCTTTCATCCCAAGTTCAAGAGCCTGCACTTCAAGACGTACGTCTATACTTAACAGCTTTTCCATTGAAGTTTCCTCCTCTAGGATAATATCCTGTGCCCGGAATTCAATTTCTGGTTCCTTCCTGGCGAACTGATTCTGAGATTAGTTCCTGGGTGTCTTCCGCACCCCACGGATGCGCTCTCAGCCTCTCAAGATGCATCTTAAGTACCGGGACTGAAGCCTACAAACTATAATTCAACAGCTTTTGGCAGCTGTCTGTTCGAAGCGTTTATCACGTCGCTGCGGCGCAGCCTGCGCCCCGCAGAATGCTGCGCAACTGCGGCCATGTATGTTGGTTTCATTTTCTGGCTGGATGCTGTGAGGCAAAACGGCTTGTCAAGCCATTCAACGGACTTGCAAGACGATGTGCTGGGCTCGGGCTCCCACCACTTGGCTCTCCACCCAAATGCAAGCCCAAGCCCGAACAAGCCCGCGGGCCGTTTACCAAGCCCAAAATGTCATTCGTTGGTTCGTACTCCGCTCCGGGGCTCGTCAAGAAACGGGTGTGGTCCGAAGTCCAAAGTCTCCAAGAAGTCTTGCCTGAAAGTGTGAATCGGCACCCGTGAAATGGAGCCGGCTTGAACGGAGGAGAACCCTGGTCCTGAGAGCAATGAAATAGCTTGGCGAAGTCCAAATTTTTGGAATGAAGCAAATCTGCGCTATCACCAAGCTATCATACAAAAATGGACGGCGGGGAGCGAAACTATACCCGATCGAGTGCAATTCCAGTGGTGTGTGCGCGTCAGAATGTGGAGGCAAAGGGTGACATGCGATACCACGATGGTCAACTGATGAAATCGCTGCCGGGGTCGAGCAAGCGCGGTTGTTCCCAAAAATAGGCCGAGCGAGATTTTCGTCCGACTCACCTGGAATCGTTGGTTAAAATATCTCAGGTCGATCAAATGTCTGCCTGTCTTTGTTTCCAGCAGCAGCGATTTACTTCGTGGTGCATCCAATGTCGCGGACAACTTTGCCCGTTTGGCCGTCCCGGGCATCTCAGACGAATCCGAATGAGAGGGAGAAAGTGCGATGGAGGAGCCCTGCCAAAAATTCCAGTCATGCAAAGGAGGCGGAGACCAAGCTGAATGAAAGTCGCCCAACCATAGCAATGCACGCCAGTAAACCCTGCTTGAACTCAAGTTATGGAATCGCATGCTAATTGACTTCATACAGATGAGCCGCATGGACGGATGGTTACAGAGACACCGAACGGCGCTGGATGCTTCGATTGGTGTTTACCTTGCAGAGCCGAAGAGCGAATCGGTTTGTGAGCCTTCCTCGGAGGAGGTGGGGGTGGACGCGCCTGGCCCCTGCATTCCAGCGTCGTTGGTCGAGGAGGAAGCATGCGCATTCTACGGAAGAGTTGGTCATCGGAGCGATACTTCACATGGTCGCGGTTATTGTGGACACACCTTTCCCGCAGTTCTTTCCAGAGGCCCTTCTACCCGCGCACGCTTGGACACCAGGTCGTCTACTACAGTGTTTGACGAAGGTCGCTTTGCATTTTCTATGATTCGAAGTGAACCGCTGGGGAGGGGGGGGGGAAAGATAGCGCACCAACAGCCCGTATTTCACTGTCGAACCCCTCTCCAACGGACGCCACTCGCGGTTCTGTGGCAATGGCAGACATCTTGATCCCATGATGCTCGCCCTCCTGCATGATATTCGCCAGGCGGCCCTCCATCTCCTCCCGCTAGACCTTCAACTGCTCTGAAAGCTCTTTGTAGCTCTCTAAATCTTCTCGGTTCTTTCGAAACGCAGCTTCGGTATGATCCAAGGCCTTTTCGGCCGCGATCCTGGCAGTTGTCTCGCGTTTCAACTCGGCCACGACGCGATCCAGATGAGCCTTCTGGAGGTCGCGTTCCGCGGTAACTAGTTTGGTGATGGAATGCTTTGCGTAATCCAGGATTCCTGGGATATCGTTCAACATTGTCTGAGTGTGATGTGGGTACACGGGTAAAACAGAGAAAAAAGCAATCATCCCACGGTCTCGTGACCCAAACCTGCATCCCATGGACTCCCACCATCTCAGACTCTTTGAATCTCTAAAAACTGGTGGTTTGGGCCGGGGCACATTTTGCTGACAATTCACTCAATCTTTCGCTCCGGCCCCGCTGTCAATCTAGGACCCCGTTTTGAGCTGGTGAAGCACCGAAAAAAATCCCCTGCTGGTCGCCCCTCTCTAACCCTTCGCGATTCACAACCTGCGAACGAAATTCAACTGTATACTTTTAACGAGCCCACATTCATCCTCTATATGTCTAGATGTCTCTGGTTGCATCCACTGTCTGCCATTCATTGATCCTCTTCCTGTTCGGATGCTTTTCGCATCCTTGCACTCAAAAGTCCCTTCTAGGCTCTCTCACCACCTTTGGACAGTTGGGCTTATCCCAGAGTCTGTTTTGACGACGCTTGCTTACAGGGTTTTGAGTGCACAGCACACTCCGGCCTTCACTCCTTGATCCGCCTTGTAGCTTTCGGGATACCATATAGCATACAATCAACGGAAATCCGACTTCGACACCGTTCCCGGGACACCAATCGCCAGAATTGGATGCCTTTTTGTCTTCTCTGTGCTCACAATCAAGGCATCAATGTTGCGTCCTTTCGCCGATTCTAATGAGGGCATCCAGTTGCCATCACGGACCGCTCGCAAATCTAATCCCCCACTATCCCCACGGATGACGCTTCAATTACCTCGGGAACACCTAATTAGCTCGCAGAAGCCACTACAGTAGCCTACGTGTATACATGAAACGCGGGTAACTGATATATATATATAGGCGCGCATCCGAGCCTTTGCTTGGCACAGCAATTTTTCGACCATGGCGCCCCCAGTTGCGCTGCCGAACGTCCAGCTCTTGTAAGTCCCCCCTTATGTACCTCTGCTGCAAGTTAACACCGTAACTAGGTACGGGCCTATGCTCGTCGGCGTGTGCTTCAATATGATATTATACGGGGTATACTTATCCTCTGAGTCCCATGCATCTCACCCTAAATCCAGAGCTGCGGTAGTTGCTGGTCACCCAAGTTAGCTTTGACGTTTGAATTCCTGGCGATTATATCTTGAAATCGATATTCCTCCATAGACGTTAACCTATCACCAAAGTCGCAAAAGGTACGTCTCCTCGATAACTCCCGCTTCCCAGTCGCTCATCGTGAGCCCCAGAGATACTCTCTGGCTACGCGTCCTAGTGCGACAAAACTCCTCCATTCCGCGGCGGCAGCTGATGTAGTATCGATACAGGTTACGTTCCTTTTCTTCGTCGAGACCGCCAACACAGTCCTGGACATGGCGATGATGTACCAGCCGCTCATTCTCGAATACGGTATGTATCTTTAGATCTGACCTCCGTACAAGCAAGCGTGATCCTCGGCTCATGGCGAGAGGATAGGTCAACAGCCAGTTTTCTTCCCAACTGGTACTTCACTATTCCTCCTCACTCGATGCAGTGCTGACGTCCATCCAAAGTACTCCTGGCTCGTACGCTCCCTCCTGCTTCTCATCTTTTATCGTCATTTGAGGTTTCCCTGTTTTAGAACCACTATCCGTCGTGCGTCCCTCTAAGCGCCTTAAAGCGAAAGCGAAAGCGCGCTAAATATCCTGATCTTGGCATCGGCCTCCGCAGGTCCTCGTCTCGATGCCGATCCAAATTTTCTTCGCGTGGCGAATCTACCAGCTCACCACCTCGCTATGGATCTTCCTCCTCGTCTCAGTCCTGGCGTTGGCAAACTTCGGTGCGTCCCGCTGCTCCCTTCCTTCCATCTTAGACTGAGATATATCGATACCAGCCGGCGGACTCTGGACTTCCGTACGTTCGCGCCCCTTCTAGTTGTTTTGTCGTTCTCTCACTTATTTCTCGTCAATGTACGCTTCACAGATCCGTATCTACGTCCTCAAACACGTCGCCAGCAAGGTCCTGCTGCACAACTCCGCGTTGCTGTGGCTCCTCTCCGCCTGCGCTGCGGATGTCATCATCACGCTCTCGCTCGTCATCACACTAGTATGTCTGAGCAGATTTAAATGTTGTGGGCAGAATCTCGCTCAAAGACCTCGAATTGATAACAGAAACGGAAGAAGACTGGGTTCAGAGACACAGATAGCGTCGTGGATAAGATCATCCGAGGTGCTCCGAATTCAGCCCCTCCTGACCTAATCCTCTCTTACGGTGTGCGTGGTTAGCGACTATTCAAACGGGACTGATCACGTACGTCTCTGCCTCTGGAAATGAGCATTTAATTTACTGTCCGTCCACTTCAGCGCGCTGTTCAGCATCTTCGACGTCGTGTGCTTTACGGCCTTTCCCGTATGTCCACTGGTTTCGTTTGAATTAATTCAATATAACTGTGACCGCTGGCTGGTCCTGCAGGGCGATACGATGTACGTTCCTCCTCCTATATTTCCTCCGCAATGAAAATGATGAACATGCGCGGCGACAGCAATTTCATCTGGGACATCGCCCTCTCGAACCTCTACGCCAACTGTCTCCTCTCAACGCTCAATGCGCGCCAAGCGCACGCGCTCAGTCTAACCCCGCACTTCCCCAGCTTCACGACCGTGCCGCTCCCCGCACCCGGGGTTTCTGGCAAGAGCGTGATGTTCGTCGTCAGTGCTCTCTTTCCTTCCTTCCTTCGCTAGAATCGCTCGCTTACTGTGATGTTAGGAGAGCGCGTTCGAGTGCACTCCAGGGGTAAATTACACATCTACTTGTAAGACCCTGCTTATGGAATTTCGTACATAGGTGGTGGGGACCCTCTCGGAAGACGAGGTCGTGTAGAATTCGTCAACTGAACAGGTATAAACTTGGAGATTGATGTCAAATATTAATCCGTGAGCTTCCACTGCACAACGGCACTCGCGTGCACTAATATACATCCAAGTAGGTCGCCGTCGCAAGGCTGTACTGTACTGCCGTCCGAGCGGCACGCGTCTACACTCTTTTAGTCGAAGTCTTGTAATCTTGTGTACCTACTAACCACACCCGAATCGTGTTCTTCTTGAAACCTTACTCGTCCAATGTAACTTTGCTTTTGGATTTTCCAATGAACATTAATTTTTGTTCAACCCCTGTGAACCCTCGTCCAATTCTTGTTAAGCTCATGCATCCTTAGTCTCTCATCCTCGATCCCCAAGACTCCGCAAAGGATCCCTAGCTCGTGGTCGGATCGTACTCACACATCCACTCCTCCTGCAGCGACAACAGAACTGATGATGTCTCTCTAGTATCGCAGACATGTGCATTCACACTACTGTACTAGCGTATCGGGCAATAAATGACCCCGTAATGACCGTAATGATGGAGTCCTCTGGGTGGAGTAATAGCAAAGGTAATAGATGTCCGGGGAGGGGGGGTATATTATGAGTGATAGCGAAAGAGACGACTAGGTTGTTCAAAGCACGGGCAAGAGTGAGTTTAAATTGCCGTACAAGGTCGACAGAATAGATGGAATCTCGGCCGCACTGGCATCCGTCACGTCCATAGTGGCAGCTTCAATGGGACCGATGGTGCTCTGAAGCATGGCCACAACTATGGAGTATAAGTAGACGATCTCTCCCGGACATTCATGGGGCCATTGACACTCACAGTCGGGGCTTAGAGTTGTAATATTCTGGATGATATTCTGAAGAGCGGACGCGGCGGCATTGAAGTTATCGACGATATCAGCGATATTGCTGTTGGCAACCGCGGCCCCAAGATTGGCTACGGCGGCGACAAACGCAGTCAGTGCTTCGCCAACTTGAGCCTGAAACGCGGCGACGTCGCTAACAGCTGACTCAGAGTCTGTTGCGAGGGTGGCTAGGGGCACCGTTAGAACCACGGCGGCTTATGGGAAGGGGCGGGACGTACTTAAAGTTACAACAGAGTTCTGGATACTTTGAGTGCTGACGCTGATACTGATCGGGGCGCGGACGTCGACGCCGATGTGAGTAGGCGCGGCCACGGCGCTTGCTGTGTCGGGCGAGAGCGCCGTGAGGGCGAGGAACACGGACGCGTGCAAAGCGAGCAGGATGGTGCGGGCGATAGAGGGCATACTTTGAATGGCAGAGAACGACTGGAGGTGGCTTTGAATAGAGAAGGTAGTTTGGATAGAGAGGGTAGTTTGGCCCTCGCCCTCTTATACCTATGGCGGATCGTTCGAGGTATCCGGGGTAAATAATGCTAAGAACGCATCTCATGGAGTGGAGGACGCCGTGGCGGAGTTTACGCGGTGCAATGTTGTGGAGCGCGCTGAGCAATGGCGTTGTGCATGGTAAACCATACTGGACAACACACACAGGAGTAGTAGAAGCGAGTGCGCTCAAATGCAGCTCCTTAACGAATCGCGAATGTCATTTATCCTGGTAGAAGGATGGAATGACATTTCTGCCAGTAACGAAGCGATTGCTCGGGACGGTGGTATCCAACCGCGAGTTTAACCCCCGAACCCGAACTTTGGTTGTGCGCCTCCCATTTACTAAGAAACTCGTTAGCAACCAGGTTACTGATACGTTCATTCCCTGGCATCGGGTGAAGATTCCACATCCGTCCCTCCTAAGTCTTGAGTCATTGACAGAATTTTTGTCGTCTATGCTAGCCGCCTGTAATCAGCCGGATAAAATACCCCGTCAAATAACGCTCAGCTTCTCGCGCGAACTCGGATCGCAGATACGGTTGACATAGAGCAATGAGGAGCAATATCGTGCTGTCAAGGGGCTGAATATCGACGCAACAGACGCAGGCATTCACATTGCCTTTCATTAAGCCCCTAGCACAATGCGCTAGCTGCCACGATTGGTCCCAGGCTGGAGTTATTGCCGCACCAGGCTCCGGAGGCTAAACTTGAGTATATGGGAGGCCGATTAGAGAGAAAGTACAGTCGGCTTGAGGTGCTTGGTCATTGTGGGACGATATTCATGCATGAGCCGATGAGCAGAATCAAAGGAGGAGAAGTGACATAGTCACGGTGACGTCGCAACGGGTTACGTGGCACGTGCACGATTATATAATATTCGCGCTTGGTCTTCGCCACGACTCACGCCATTCTTCGAGTGGAAGGAGTCTACCTAGATCTTAGACTTAACGCCTATATTCCATTTTCGAAAGGTCTTCGTAGGCTCGCGGTCGCCGGTCAGGTTTGGGTCAGGCTACAACTTGGCTGCAACTTGAAGACTTCGGATGGCAGTGACGCAGTCCAATACGTCTAACTCGCTCCACCGTGCAACTTTGCTTCGAAATTTCCAGCGCACTCATTAATTTCGTTCAACCCCTTTGAATAATCTGTCAATTCTTGCACATTTCCTCCTCCTCAGTCCTTCTGCCGCCTGCTGATCTTCGATCGCCAACCTCTCCGCAAAAGGTCCCTAACTCGTGCACCTGACCTCCCCCTCGATGCACAGTAGGCGACACCCGCTGCGTAGAAAGCAGAGGGGACACCACAGTCTGCGTAAGTATCGCTCGAGGTGATTATTTTGACATGTCGGCACGTTCTGTTAAGTTTCACCTGAGCCGCAAGTAACTGTATGCCGAGGATCGATCCATATTACCCTGTCTATCGGACCGTGGAGATGACGAACTCTACCTGGGCATCAATTTATCAACTACAAACCCTGCACCGAGGAGTGGCGCGGTGTAATAGTAGGTGGTAGCACCAAGGGAGGCGGTGAACACCACATTGAAATACGTAAACCATTTAATGCAAAAAAATATCTGAACCAGCAGGATTATTTCACAGATATACCGTCTAGATACTTCTTCGCGAATTCCAGCCCACCACATATCACCCTATCTGCTGTCTACCTGTTTTCATTGGTGAATACGCCGGCATGGGAGACACCTCAGGCGAATGAAAGGTCGGTTCATGCAACCACGCAGCCGGACGGGGGCCCGGGATCGGGATCGACCTCATCTGCGCCGCTAGCCTAATGCCCCATCGTTCAGTAACCAAATTCACGACGATTGGACCAAACTCGCAATTCCGGGAGAACCGTCGGCACGTAGTACGAGTGGCTCAAATTTGTCTGCAGGTGCACTCCTATCCTGGGAATCATCAGTTAACGGGTTCATAGGTTCGATTTAGAACAGTAGAAGACTCGTACCACATTGCTGACATCCCTATTGTGCACAGGAGCGGCCACCGCAGCGAAAATCGCAGCAGAGAGGGTGTGCAAGATTACGATGATCTTCATATTGACACGTATAGGAGGATATAATCACGCTCAGCGTTGATGAATGAGGCGCAGCCGACGATAGAACCTGGGTCAATAATGGGGGGACAAGTGAGTCTCGTACCTTTGACTCGTGTTAAATAGCTCTCCAGCCCAGATCTGGCGCCAAGGAGACGAGACCCGTTCACCGTGATTCCGACAAAATTCTAATCTGTTCATCCATGAGTTCGAGTCCTCTGATGCACATGATGATACGATCCATGGACCTGGCCGACCCAAACAGTGATATATCACTGGCAGGACGGAGACCCAGCTGCATCATACATCAGACTCCTCGTTTGTTTGAGATGGCCTCCGTCGATCGCCTCCAATTGTGCCTACAGACGCCGGGACGTGGACCCACAAGTGCACACAACACTTCGAGCGGAGATCTTATGTCTGACAGCCGGCGTCAAAATCTGGTGTCAGATGATTCCAGTATGTGACTACTCCCTGTCCATCCCTGAATGGACCATCCTGATTTCCCGTGAGGCAGGCTATATTACGTACAGCCTGAGCTTTCAAGACTGAGGGACGCGTGATTCACCCACTATTCCTCTTCCCTCGCCCAAAAGAAATGCAAGCCCTCACACAATGAGGTCACTCTATTTTCCAATGATGACTTGTCCAGGCCCCAGGGACGAGAAGAAGCAGATTCGGGACTCCGTCAGGGTGTGCTAATAACTTTCTGTGGACCTTCGCTCAGCCATGTATAGTTTCCATGAGGACTCCTTCAGTGTTGTGATGCGGAGCCTACACTGGCGCAAGTTTCAACCCTCGCGATCTCGATGGTGCACCGTCACGATTTATCACCTTCGCCCCAGACAGGTAGAATGTTTTGCGAAGTGTCTTATTTTCTCAAGAGCATCGCTTGAACTGAACTCAGTCCGAGTTGGATGTCGGCCCGACTTCTTGATCCGCAGTAACTGCCGAACAACACTATGTGCATTGCCGTCGGCCGCGGGACCTACCGTGACACGGTCTTCCGTCTTCCGTCTCCCCCCGTGTGACGTGTTTGGCCAGCATGGGGATGTTTCCAACCGCACACCCTCAAGGAACTCGAATGAATATTGAGCTTTTGCGTCAGCAATATGGACGCCGTTGGACACGAAGAGATGAGTTTGAGATTACATGGTGCATATGGAGACACGGAGAAGGGAAAGGTCACCATAATAATTCAGTCGCCCACATCGATTTAATTTATCTAGCCGGTTACACAGATGCTCCCCTCTCCCTGCCGGCGTAGCATCGATGCCGCGATGCTATGTAAAGACGGGAGATGATCAATGGCGGGACTGCGTCCAAACTGATACGCTCAACACCCAGCATCGCCTTCGAATGCAGAGGAAATAACTGTGCTATCTTTCAAATTAATTGGATCCTAACTGGATCTTGCGGATTCTGGAGTCTTTGTGGTCTAAATTCTTGGGCCAACATCCTATCCAGAGCCAGAGGAAGATGACGAGTCGCAGCTTTATAAAAAGAGTGCACAGGACATCCCCGATCACATCGAGGATATACGAAAGGCGTCCGGCGATCACATCAGACGTGGGTACTTAAATAAAAACCAGGTACACGGTCTTTAACGCCCGCCAGCATTCCTCTCCTTCCTCTCATGTCCACTGTGTCCCTCAATGTCGTCACAGTGGCTCAAGACCAGTATGTCGCAGGTTTCAATAGTCGTGGTGTATGGGGCTGACAAACCAACTACCATATAGACGTTTACGGCGTTCCGTATTCCTGACCGGACTCGGTAAGCTCCTCTGTTCCCTGCTTGCCGAGTATTGAAATCTTTGAAGTTGTGATATTGTATGACCACCTCCTCACGCTGGGATCCGAGATAAAGCACATCTGGGTTCGCCCGGTGAAACGAAGCTCCGTATGGTTTCTTACGTTTCGCTACCTCGCTCTGCTGAGCAACCTCAGTATGACGGTATTTTTCCTCGGAGACTTCAGTCCGGAGGTACGCATTCTGGTAATATACCGATGCAATTTCCGACGAATTTCAGAGGTGACTCTTATTCATCCGCTCGACTCCCTACTCAAGCTAAATAACTAGCTGTAAAAACCTTTCCACAACTGAAAGTTATCTCCTAGTAACTCAGGAGTTCCTGGTCGGATGTGAGACAGCACACCACACCATATGCACCCCTCTTTGTCCTAATTTTTACGCCAGGTACTCTTTCCCTGCGGGTATGTGCAATGTACGGGTTCAACCGGCGTGTATTCGTCTCATTGGGGATCGCCGCTGTCACGACTGTGTCATTGGGTATCGTACGTCCCTGCTTACCTCCCGTAGTTCAAGTTTCACGAGTGTACAGTGGTCTGTGATCGGGCCAGAGGCCGTTCTGGAGACAACCCTACCCGGCTGTCATGTAACGACAACCAGGCCACAGTGAGCAGTCTTCCCCGTCGTGTGCAGCCTTGCTTATCACTCGCTGGCAGAGCAATCCGCGAGTTCTTCAATTTTAACAGGCTTACAGGGGCTAAATTGGGCGCATAGGCGCCGCTGCGGCATGGGAAGGCCAGTACGTGGACATTACCTTTACTTTCGACGCGCTTGAACGCCTCTTGTGTCAGACTCGTCTGTGATATCCTCATCCTATGCCTGACCCTCCGGCGCGCGGTGACGTATCATCGCTCCGTAGGGCCTCAGGTCCGGTTCTCTGCTCCCAATAATGGTCCGCGACGGTAAGCCTCTCTCCTCTCGTGTTTCCCTTCACCGAACCCTCCTCTGACTGACCGTCAACGTAGGGGCCTTGTACTTCGGGTTCGCATTTTCCCACTATTGAACCGAATGCGGCGTCAAGCTCACAGCGTATAGGGTGATATGCGCAGTGAATCTCGCGAACATCGTCATGTTATACGTGCGTCAGTCTCCCGCGCTCATTCACACACAAACACCTGATCATCCCTCGCACTAAAGTCTGGTGATGTTGGTATTCATTTCCCCCTCATTCACAACACTCACCCGCATTCAATCCCCAGATCATAACTGCAGGAAGTCTAGCCTGGTTCGCGTCCGCGTACGTCCACTCGGCTAGCTTGCTCCTACTCAGCGAAGCGGGAGTTACTAATTACTGACTTGCCCCTATAGCATTTCCGTGACGATGATCTCCCGGTTGATGCTCAACCTCCACGACGCCGCCAACGGGACTTTTTCACTCACGTTCACAGCGCAGTACGATCGCCCGGAGAATGAGCTTGAGCTTGAGCTTGGCCCGATCCGATTTCGAACGTCTGGGCGTCGCCGGTCGGAAGGGTATGAGACCGATGTATGATCAGTGGTTAATTCATTAGTCAGGTGTATAAGTTTCATTGTGGCGTATGTATCGCACTAGGCTGAATACTTGCAGTGTAAAATTGCACCTCTGCATTGGAGTTCCTTGGCGTCTGGTACCATGTTATGGCCAAACCCCGAATGTAAATTACCTGGCCATTCAGCTTTGCCAATATTTCAACCGATTCCATCTCTCGATTGCCTTCGGCCACAAGAATCATCGTAATGTAATGAAGTGGAAAGAAAACTTTATATAATAACGACTTTGCGATGCAGCCATCCGAGCCATCAGATGGCATTTTTGCAGTGCGCAACCTGATGGCTAATGGCTCGGATGGCACAAGTATAATAGCTTCTTCTCTACTTAAAATGGCTTATACTGTAGTGAATGCTCATGTGATACTCAAAAAGCAACCTCCTGGCATTCTTGGCCCATGCTTGGGCAAACATGACGAATATCCGAATTTGTGGTTGAATTTTGGAGTACAAGATGGCATGGGACACATTCATGCTGGAGTACGTGAGGAACACTGATACAGTCTAATACAGTCCAGTATATACTTTAGTTCAAAAGCCACTTGGCCAACCAGCCAGCAGTTTGCGCACTGCAAAACAGCCATCAGATGGTATTGATCAGGACTGTGATTCGAGCACTCGGCTGAGATCCGACAAAGGATAATGGTTGATCTTTGCACCTCAGAGAGCAGGAAGCTCAAGAAATCCAATTTTAACCATTATTAATCTCACTTTTTAACCTCGAAAATGAATCAGAACCCTAAAACAATGGTGGTTCGTGAAAACAAATTACAGCCATTCTAGTCTTTCTCTAACATACATTCCCAATTTGTTACAACGCATTCTTTCAGCTGTTCCCAGTTTTAAATACCATATCCGAGGACCCAAAAAGAGGTAGAACTACGAGGTGCCCGACAGCTTCGACATTAGAGCATATTTGCACCCCCCAAAAACTTCTAAGCGGGCCTTTTGATCCCAAAAGTGATGAGTGATCGCTCAAAAGTGGTGACACCCAAAATAGAAGCACTGACCTACGGTGTCACCCAAAAGTCGCAATATGCGTCCTGGAAGACCCGTTTTTTTATCGCAGACTCACAGACAAATTCCTGACATACTCCTCCACTTTTTAAGGCCTCACAGTCGAATTTTCGAGGGATTTGAGACTCGGAAACATCGATGGGGGTCACATTATCACATCCGCCGGCTAAAAGTGATGGGTGATCGCAGAAATCTGGACGTGGATTTTGGGCGTTGCAAATATGCTCTATTGAGCCCGGCCCGTCGATCTTGATTTGATCAGAATATCAGAATAGCTCGGCGATCACTCCGAATCTGTCGAGATGCGAGCTATGTATAGATCTGGAGAGTTGCAAGCCGTACAAACTTACAAAGAGGTTGCATCAATATGGAGGATGCATGCTTTTCGCAAGTTTTCACAAGATCATCAATACAGATGTAAGTTGCAGTCGAAACCCCCGTAAAACGTGGCTAATTTTGTCTGCCGAACAACATCCGTTACATGTGCATTGCCACCGGCCGCGGGATCTTCCGTGACACGTCCTTTTGCGTCTTTCGTCTTCCGTCTTACGGTAAGTACCCTACGTGCCTGGCTGACATAGATGATTCCAACCGCACATCCTCAAAGAACTCGAATGAATATTTAGCTGTTGCGTCAGAAATATGGACGCCGTTGGACACGAAGAGACGAGTTTGAGATTGCTTAGCGCATACGGAAAATGCGAAGGTCACCATAATAATACAGTCGCCCTCACCGATTTAATTTATCTAACCTGCTACACAGATGCTCCCCTCTCCCCGCCGGCGTCACATTGATGCCATGATGTTATATAAAGACGGGAGATGATCCGAGTCACTCAGTCAGCACCGAGACAGCGTCCAAACTGGTATGCTCAACACTCAGGCATTGCCTTTGAATGAAAAGGAAACCATTGTACTATCTTCCAAAAGAACGGGATTCTAACGCTATATGGCGGATGCTGGAGCCTTTGTCTAAATTTTTGGTAAACATCTAGAGGAAGATCACCGGCTACAGGGTTTCTAAAAAGAGGATACGGGATTACGGGGTCCCATCACATCAGGCGTGAGTGGTCAAATGAAATCAGCAACATAGTTTTTAACGCCCATTCACATTCCTCTCCTTCCTCTCATGTCCACCGTGTCCCTCGATGTCGTCACAGTAGCTCAAGACCAGTATGTCGCAGATTTCAGTAGTCGTGGTACGGGGCTGACAAACCACCTCCGTCCGATACAGGCGTCTTCGGCGCTCCGTATTCCTGACCGGTCTTGGTAAGCTCCTCAGTTACCGGCCTGCCGAATACTGAAACTTTGAAGTCGTGGTGTTGTATGACCATCTCCTCACGCTGGAATCCGAGATAAAGTACATCTGGGTTCACCCGGTGAAACGAAGCTCTGCATGGTTTCTGACCTTCCGCTACGTCGCTCTACTGAGCAACCTCAGTATGATGGCATTCTTTTTCGGAGACTTCAGTCCGGAGGTACGCGTTGTGGTAATATACTAATGGAATTTCTGATCATTTTCAGAGGTGAGGCATATCATCCAGTCGGCTCCCGACTCAAGCCAAAAAAACTAGCTGTAAAATCCTTTCGACAACTGAAAGTTATCTCCTAGTAACTCAGGAGATCCTCATCGGATGTAAAGCGCCACACCACACCACACCATCCCTCTTCGCCCTAATTGTTATGCCAGGTACTCTGGCCCTGCGGGTATGTGCAATGTATGGGTTCAATCGACGTGTATTCGTCTCATTGGGGATCGCCGCTGTCACGACTGTGGCATTGGGAATCGTACGTCTCTGCTTATCTCCCGTGGTTCAAATTTCACCAGTATACAGTGGTCTGTGATCGGACCAGAGGTCGGTCTGGAGACAACCCTACCCGGCTGTCATGTAACGACGCCCAGACCTGAGTGAGTAGTCTTCCTTGTCGTGTGCAGCCTTGCTTACCACTCGATGGCAGAGCAATCCGCGAGTCCCGTCACTTTTACCAGGCTACACGGACTAAATTCCGTGCATACAGGTGTCGCTGTGGCATGGGAAGCTCAGTACGTGGACATTATTCTTACTTTGGATGCCCGTGAACGCCCTTGCGTCAGACTCGTCTATGATATTTTCATCCTATGTCTGACACTCCGGCGCGCGGTGACATATCATCGCTCCGTAGGCCTCAGCTCGGGCTCTTTGCTCCCACTAATGTTCCGCGACGGTAAGTCTCTCCTTTGATGTTTCCTTCAACCAAAGCTTCCTATCTGACTGACCGTCGACGCAGGGGCCTTGTATTTCGGGTTCGCATTTTCCCACTATTAAGCCGAATGCGGTGCGTAAGGCTCACGGCGCATAGGTTGATATGCACCGTGAACCTCGCGAACATCGTCATGTTATATGTGCGTCTCCCGCGCCCATTCACACCCAAACACCTGATCCTCCCTCGCACTAGTCTGGTGATGTTGGTATTCATTTGCTCGGTATTCCCAACACTCACCCGCATTCAATCCCAGATCATAACTGCAGGCAGTCTAGCCTGGTTTGCGTCTGCGTACGTTCGCTCCTCTAGCTTGTTCTTGATCACCAAAGCAGGAGTTAATAATTGCTGACCACCCCTTATAGCATTTCCGTGACGATGATTTCCCGGTTGATGCTCAACCTCCACGACGCCGCCAAAGGGACTTTTTCCCTCATGTCCACTGCACAGTACGATCGCCCGGAGCATGAGCATGGCATTGAGTTGACCCAGCTTGACCCGATGCAATTTCGAACGTCTGGGATGTCGCTGGTCGGTAGGGTATGAGACCATTTATTGTAAATTTTTTCTGGTCATAGAGCTTTGACGAAATTTCAACCGATTCCCCTTCCACTTTAAGTACTGAAACAAAAAATTGGGGTCACATCACCCCGAATTTTTCTCAACAGTGTGACGGACAAAGGGCACAATTGCCTTCGAAGCGTGGCACTCAAGTCGAAAGCGAACTTGAATATAATGGAAACTACACGGGATATGTAACTTAGGTATAAGGAGGACGTAGTTCAAAATACAACATTGTGTAAATATCAACGATCAAATGGATTAGGAGGAAGACAAGGTGATTCATATCAGACAACACTCACTATTCGGACAAGATCGAAGATGAGCACAGCTAGGAGCATGTTGTTTGCCGCCTCTGGGGACGTGCCGAGCATCGCCACGAAAGTCCCTTCGGCCACTTCGTGATTGGTCTCCGTCGTCACATCGTCCAAATCGTGGATGTAGACCTGCCCGCCTACTTGAGGCGCTCTATAGAGCGGATATATGTATTTCTGTTGGAAAGTCTGAAGACAGTCGCGATGGCCACGTTAGGTATGCCGTATCACTATCTTCAATAGGCGGCGTGGGCTCTTCCTGGCTATTTTCCTCGTTCCTCTTGCAATAGCCGCGGGAAGGACATCTGGGGAACTGCACAAATGTTGAAACTCGGACGGAGCGAGTCGATGAGGAAGAGTGCAACTTACCTTACTATACTATTAGGTCCCTTCGAAGCAAAGCAGCTTGCTTAGCCTCTAAGCTGCTTATTAGGAGACTTTCTCGGGCGGTATTTCAGTAAATTTCACCTCACAGAATCCACAATTTATAGCCAACTTTTTTTCAACTGAAGCGACCTGCCTTCGGCTATACCCGCCATCATTTTGTGCCTCGTAACGGTCACGGCCACCACTTAGTACTGTACCGTCGTACCAGCAAGTCGATTCTTGTCGACTCCTCCATTTCCTCACCTAATCTCTGAACAGATGTCCCTACCTCTCAATCATCAGCTCTTCGAGCCAATTCGTTCCCCATTGTCGATGACACTTCTCCAGGGAAGTCACCGTCTTTCGGCAGCAGATATCCGCATCGCAGAGCAGGTTATAGCTCAAGGAGAGCGCCGAATCATCGATCTGCTGGATGCGGCCATCAGTCGCGAAACAGTTCAAGTCGATCTAGATAGACTGGCTGAGGAGCGAGACAGGATCCACCAACAGATCATCCAGCACAAAAACGCCATCCGGGCCTTCCGCCGGCTTCCCCCGGAAATCATATCCAAAATCCTTACTTCCACGATACCTGATACAGACCCCGACGAGCCTGGTTGGACGCCATGGTACTTGGGACATATCTGCCAATATTTCAGAGATGTGGCGATCGGCGTGACGAGTCTTTGGTCGGACATCGTCATCATGTTAAGCGACCGTTATCCCATAGAGCAGCTTGAAACCCTCCTTTCCCGCTCTGCGAATTCCCCTCTGAAGGTTTCTTTTTGGTCATCCAACGCCGGAAACGCTCGCCTTCTTCAAATGCTGGTCGAGTGTGCTCCTCGATGGACAGCCGCGACCCTGGTTGTGACCCCGGCTATGTTTATTCACCTGGCTGAGGTTCGTGGCCGCATACCCCAGCTGCGCTATTTGCGCATCGGCGTGGTCAATTACTGGCACCCTCATTCTGTCTCCACGGAGCGAAGTAATCCCTTCGAAATTGCTCCTGCATTGCGCTATGTCGCCTTTGAGGATTTATCTGGACTCTCCCACCCCCTAGTTCTCCCGTTCACACAACTCACCCGATTGAAGGCTACTTTGACACACCGGCGCCACATCGAGACTTTAAAAGGCACACCAAATCTCGAAGCTGCCAACATTGACGTGGAGGGAGATTCTCCCGAAATTCCTGGTCCTCCCATATCCCTTCCGTTCCTTCGCCGACTGTACATCAGCTCACTGCCGTCCCTTAACGAGATGACGCTCCCCGCACTCGAGGAGCTTTACATGATCGACTCCTCTCCCGAGCCCCTCCTCTCCCTCCTCACCCGGTGCGCATCCATCCGCCTCAAAACTCTGCGCATCATGTGGTGCGTCCCGCGCAACATCTCTGCGATCCTAGCCGCTGCCCCAACGGTGCAAACCCTTGCCGTCCAGATTACGAGCCACAATAAAGCGGACGAGCTAGTGTTAGGACTTACTGTCCAGGCGCAGGGGTGCATTGGGCCCAACATCGATTCAATCATCCTATCCTTAGCCGGTGGTAAGATTCACCTAGGCCAACTCGTCAAGATGGTCAAGTCCCGCTGGCGTGTCCCACCCCTGGGCGGTCCTTGCTGTCGTCTTCGCTCGCTCGAGATTTTGATGCTGCAGGGAACCAAAGATGATAGTAAACTGGGCACGGCATTGACACAGAGGCTACAGTATCTTGAGAATGAGGGCCTACGCGTGTCTATTCTTCACGGAACCGATGCACACCACAGGTTACTTGACTGGCGGGTTTGAGTGTAGTCGTCAATAACCTCGCCCGCTTTTGATTATTCCTGTCTTCCTTTTCCGTTTACATAACAATGCCCTACTTTATACACGTAGCCCGATATTTGAGACGCATCTGCACATATTGGTTAGTTGAGCGGCACAAGCATTAGGGATGTCTCCCATTTGCAGGTCAGCCTTATATCTACAGATACTTTCGTCGATGTCCCTGACATCGTAACAAAAACAAAACACCGCGTAACGTTCATGCTTCCCAGGGACCACCTAGAGGGCAAAGAATGTAAAAAAAATGTCTTGGGATAGCGAACCACTCTGTGCAGGAGGAGCCATAGCACTAATATTTAGACTAATGCACATGGCTGTAGCGATAGGAATTGTTGACTAAAGCCATGGCACTAGCCAAGGCCTTGGCTGCAGCCATGATTTAGACTAACGGGCTAATGCTGCAAATTAAAGAAAAATACAGCCTCTACGGGTGACCAAACCCAACTAGACACAAACCATATATTCAATATAAGTAACAAACTTATCAACTACACTAAACTGGCCATATTAATTATATTTTTGGTCCTGGCTAGGTTAAGGCAAGCCTTAACCTACCCAGGCCAGCTAATACCCAGACCTAGGGCAGGCAAGCTGCCCTAGGTCTTCGAAATTGTTTGTCAAGGCTTATTATGTGTTTCTGGGGTGTTTCTAACCTTAACCGGACCTAACTCAACCTAACCATCAAAAGGCTCACAAATCATCTTTTTCTCATAAATATACCTGGGGACCCGAGAGCTAACCCTAACTTAACAGAACCTAACCTCCTAACCCTAACCGGCCCCTAAGGCGGGGCCATGTATAAGCCTATTATGTAAAAAGATCGAACCAACCCATCCCTGATACACTCCATTGCTCCTATATCCTCTCTAGTCTATTGGTTAGTGTCGTTACTTATGGTTTGCATACCTGGGTAACCAAAAGCCTTTTGGTTCAATCCCCGCCACTGGGACTTTATTCCATGTACTTAGTACAAATGCCATGGCCGTAGCCATCCATGGCTTTAGACATCAATTCCTATGGCTAGAGCCAAGCCAATAGACTAAATGATAGCACTATTGGTGGCAGGACCCATTTCATAGTTTCACTGGGGCCACCACCGTTCTTTCTGGCGACGCGGTGGAGCTCCCCAAACACCCTCGGAGATTGGTTTTCATACATTTTTGGTTAAAGAGTGGAATTACCCCGTGCTGATTGGTGCACGGTTGTACAATTGTGGAGTCAATACCCCGAGACAGAAGCGAGGAGCACTCGGTGCTGAGGTCGCAAGGCGCAAGGCGCATCTACTTAAATATTGTACCTGCATCTGTGTCTACTTATGTAAGGCAATCTCAAAGGACTACCCAAATACTGAATAACATGTAAAGAGTATATAGAGGAACATTTAGATAATGCACAAGGTGTGAAGTGTGTTGATGCGCCCCTCGCACGATGTTGAATTTAAGTAAACGAACCGTATCTGTTGCAACGGTCGGAAAAGTTTGCGCCCCATTTCTTTCAACACCCGCCAAATTGTTCAGCTGGTCGGCAAAGCTTATTACCGACATCCGACTCTGTTCAAGTTTCAAAGAGACCTCGCGACTATTGAGATAGTATCCCTTGCCGATTTATGGCCGGTCCCTAGGGCTCGCACGATATTATTAGACAGGCAGTCTGGATTGGACGCTGCAGGTTTCCATTATAGAACTGAGCTAGGTTTATACATTGTCCAATAATCCATCATTCGTTCAAAGCAAGGGTATCTGCAAACGAGGCTTTAAGTTTCACGATCCGGGTCTCTTCGACAATGTGATTCTCTTTGCCAAAGTATCTCTCAGTAGCGAGACTCCATCTGCAACAATTACAGTCATTCAACTGGCACGGTTGGACGAAAAAAACATACTGGTCATTTCCACGGACCCAATCACCAAAGGCATCGATGATCCGTACAGCATCCTTGTAATAAACTGGATCATTGCGAGAGGCGAAAATGCGTCTGGACTCCTGGAGTTGCGATGTTAGTGCCTCACAATACCCACCCAGAAAGTCAATTGCGGCCTGTAGATCGATACCCTTGGACTTCATGATGACTGTGACAGCATTGGCACCATGTCCCTTGGACTGTTCCATGTTGTAGGAGAAGAGATCCTGAACAAATAAGCACATATTATGATAAGCCAGGCCGTGAATACCTACATTGGTCCAAAAGACCAAGTCCATAGCGGCGTTGTAACCGCTTATAAAGACAGGGTCTTCGTAAACATATTGAGGTATATCAAGGCCGGCGCAATATTCCACCAAGTCGAAACAAGTGCGGACAGTGCTGGTTTCGCGACGAAAAGCAACATAGCTTGGAATGTCCAGCACCTCGTTCTCCTCGCGAAGAATTACCTCTGTACCCACCATCTTCCTAGGTGCAGATATTATTGATGAGGCGGCGAGCCACGTTGGGCCCGGCTTTTTGAATCTGAATACAGTTATTTGGGGCGAAATAAAAAAATGAAGACAGAGACGACTTCATCATGCGAGAGATCCAAGACTCGTCATTGAAGTCTGGCTCCCGGAGAGCGCGAGCAACAATTATTGCAGCATCGTCTGCCTCCGCTCCAGTGACGGTATCTGTGAACTCGTCATAAAGCCAGAGAATGTTGGTCTGAAAAATTGATAGGAGGGTCAAGGCGCGGGAGGATAAACACATACCAGATCCATGGCAGCGCGGAGACCTGCCTCCCCCGCGTAGGGAAAGCAGTACGAATTTATAAGCTCAAAGTTACAGTTGTTCATGAAGGCGCGCATTTTTGGGCCGCAAACAATGTCGCCATATTGGTTGATCCATTCCCGAGACTGGACACGAATCTTGGAGTAGTTGGCATTCAAGCCGTTGTCCAGGAATACTGAGAATGTTTCGTCGAGCTTTGGGAGACGATAGGTAATGTGCTCCGGAGTGGAAGACATGAAGTAACCCAGGCGAATCCTTGTTTAAATAGTTGTTTTCCACCGCAGGACAGAGGATCTTCAGAAACATTTGAGCTACCCGAATGAACGGTGCACCACTACCAGAAAAGGACCGGACAGAAAGAAGTCACCGCCGTTCTTTCTGGCGCCGCGGGGTTCGGAGACAGCCGAGCCCCCCGGAAACATCGGAGGGTGGTTTTCATACCTTTTTGGTTAGAGAGTGGTGCTGATTCGTGCACGGTTGTACAATTGTGGAGTCAATACTCCGGGACAGAAGCGAGGAGTACTCGGTGCTGAAGCGCATACGCGGAGCAACTCCATCCAATGCGAATTCAGAACGTACCAGAAGTTCGAGTCTCCATTGAGGCGAGGGATCAGCAAAAATCGTGAAGTATCAGGAAGGTGGCCTGAGGTGAATACCTGTGCACGAGCGCTCGAGAGCGTAATAGCGAGGCAATATATTCGCGATTCCAGATGGTTGAGCGTGCCCGGCCTTTCAAAAAAGGTTGGCTCCACGTGTAGAATTGTCAGCGCCTTGCGGAGAGGATCGGTTTGGATACCGACATTATGACTTTGTGCGCGGCGTCGCATCATCATCCAGACGGCATTTTCAAGTCCCCGACAATTGAGGTTCACGGGGCAGGTAAAGGCTGACTTTCGCTCCGAGTAGTTCGTATATTAGAGTGTATTAGCTGATCGAAAAATTTGAAGAGATTCTGCAATCCGATTGGCTATTTCACAGCTCCAAGCCTCAGGAACTCTGAATTTTTTGAGTGGTACACTCCATTAGGAGACATTTTCGGGACGGTTATGATATTTTGACACATACATACATACACATTTCCGGCGCCGGCAAGGGTATCGTTCTTCGTAGGCGTATATATCAAGCTTATTGTTCAGCCGTTCCATCGGGGTAACTTATCAATATCAATATCAGTATTCGCACCTTCCTTCTCCTCAGCGCACATCAACCAGCACCGCCTCCCCATTCCCGTGGGCCTGGGCCTGGGCCGCGTCCCCACCCTCGCCCCCCTCCGTCTCGGCATCCACCTCCTCGTCTGCCGCTTCCTCGAGCGACAGCGTGTCCGACAGACTCGAGAGCGACGCGCGGTACATGTTCCCTCCATATGCATGCGTAGGCGTCAGCCCGCTGTCCTCCGCCTCAGCCTTCGCCTTCCCGTTTCCATTCGACCCCGACGTCGAGGCCGCGGCAGCGACGGGGCCCGCGACGGCGGCGGGCGCAGGCGGGAACCACGCGTTGCGGCCGCGCGCCTTCTTGAGGCACTGCAGGTCCTGCCGGATGATGTCGCGACAGAACATGTCCAGGTCGAGGTCGTTGTCTTCGTAGCCTGGTTGCAGACAATTGTTAGAAGGGAATAGAAGGAGTGGAAAAAGAGACAAAAAGACAAGACACACCGAACGGCTGCTCGATCTCCTCGCCCGCGGCGATGAAGCCGAGATACACGAAGGAACCCACTAAGACCTGCATCAAGGGAAGATATATCAATAACAACGTAGTGCGGAGACTCAAGGATAAAGAGAGCACGCACGGCAGGGACGGTGTGCCACCCAAAGTCGCTTACGAGTTGCAACGGGAGGAGGAAGAGGTATAGCCATACGACGCTAATTGTTCATGTCATCAGCCGTCCTATGTAGTGGTCTTAAATCCAGAAGACTCACTGTCTATGAGCGTGTCAGATGCGGTCCGACAAGTTCGGTCGAATTATGGAGGAACTTACCGGATGTGAACGGAGTAAACGCTAGCAGTTATTAAGTCGTCAACACAGAATCAGGAAGGAGGAAAGTAAGAGGGACACGTACAAAGGCAGCGGCGTTGTGAGGATATGTTCGAGCGCTGAAAAGTACGAAATCAGAATCGTCATAATATCGAAGCCATTCCGTATGAAGAGACGCAGCCAAGACGATGCGACACAATCATCTCTGAGCAGGAGAAGACACTCACTAGTCAAGCTAATCTCGAACTGCATAACGCCGCCAAGGATGCTGCCGAGACTCGTACCGGGGACCGTCCCGCGCTCCTCTAGGACGCTGATCCATTCCGAGAGACAGCGGAGGACCTGTGCTGTTGTCAGATTCAACCGCGTGAAGGCTGCGCAGCGTACCTCCTCGGGTAAATTCTCCCCCTTTTCAAACTCCTCGAGCTGCGCGACGCCCTGCGGGTGGATCGGCCCGCCCCACTGGCGCACGCGGATCCGCGACGAGCGGTCCTGCTCACCACAGAAGAACACGGTCAGTACTGGATTTTTGATTCGAAAATTCAAAGTGTTTGGTCCGCGGCAGGTGAAGCACTCCGCCACCGCCAAAAAGCCGCGAAAAAGGAGAGCCACCCACCTGGTTCTTCCTCCCCTCCATATCCGCCTTCGTATCCTTCCACCAACTCCGCACCCAACCGACAAGCCCCGTAAACAACCCTGCGAACGGGATCACCTCGGGCGACACGCGCCGCAGGACGCCGTCCTCCGGCGCGGGGTTCATCGCGGGGAGGAGCGGCTGGCGGAGCGAGATCTGCGAGGCGTTCGCCTGGGCGCTGAGGGTGGGCTGCAGGGTGGAGCTGACGGGCGTCGCGGAGGGGCGCTTGGCGGCGTGTGATTTGCCGTCAGAGGAGATGGAGCTGGAGGCGACGCCGGATGCGGTGGCGGCGGGCGGCGCGAAGGTGGACGGCAGGAGCGCTGGGACGGCACTGGAGGCGACCGTTGGGTGGGGATTTTCTGAATCCGTGAACTACGGGGAAAATGGAATAATAAATCATTTGATTCAACGTGGATCAAGGTAGTTTGTGAAGACGCACATCGTGCAAGGGCCGGACGAGGTCGTACAGGTCGACAAAGTAGATCCCGAGCTCGCCACGGAGGTGGTGTTTTAGTGCGACGGCAAAACTGCAACAGTGTCAACAATCAAGAACGAGAATAAGACGGGAAAAAATACGCACGCTTCAACAAGATCGAGGGCCATGCGCTTCTCCGCCATGACCTTGGCCTGCTCCTGCAGCGAGCGGTCGGCGCGAGGACCAGACTTGAGCGCTGGTGGCACGTGGTACCAGATGAGCCGGCCCATGGTGCGCGCGTTTCGGATAACATCAGCCCAGGCGGTGCGCCCCATCCAGTAACGGTCGTATCTACGGTGCAGTTAGCGCTGCATTACGATTGACGGGGATCATGAAACGGATTGTGGGGCCAAAAAAGATGGGGCTTAGAACTTCGCGAGAAGACGAAATGAAGGTCACGCGACAACTATACAGTCGCACAACGGAAGAAATCGAAGGAAAAAGCACGTACCCGCTCATTGCGCGGTAGGATATCACAAAGCCGATCACCACACCTGTAACAGAGCGATGAGCGGGTAAAAAAAAGTGAACAAAAAAGCCACACACCCATCACCGTAAGCATTACGTTCGGGATGTCTATCCTGCGCCCCGTCACGACCCACACGTAGACAACAAGGGTCGCGAACAGTGTGTGCAACCTGAAGACGTCCAATGAGTTCAGATACTTGTTCTTGACTCCGCGAGGATACGCACAAGACGGCGGGCCAAATTTTCCATATCTGCGGCGTCGTGTGATCAGGGATTTTGTTTTCTGAAAAAAAGAAGGGTGGCAAGACGCACCACGCTTCCTCTCCCAAAAGTCCACTTCAAGAACGAGTATGTAGGGATCTTGGGGATGAACGGCGTGGGTTCGGGGCCCATCGCAGGCAGCAGGGGGTGGTTCCCCGTGAACGAGCGTTTTCCGGGCAGCTTGTTGGAGCTCATCGCGCTGAGTTTCACTTTTGGTTCACTTTCCCGATGTGTTAGACACCTTGAGCTTGGTCCAAGATCAGGGAGGTAGAGCGAAGAGAAGAAGATGCCACGACAGATTATATGGTGGCTGTGCCGCTGTGACGCGTGCGGCGTTTTATGTATTAATAGATCTCAGGGGCAACAGAACGTCTATTTTGGGCAAGGTGAGAATAGAAACCACAAGGCATGCCGCCGCTCCGGCACTTCGACGGTGTGGTGTGGTCGACAGCATCTGTCTTAGTTTGGTAGTATTAGGTTCACATGTCGTAGGATTAGTCATACATTGGGTTTTCCGCTTCTCCTCCTATCCCGCTGCGAGCCCCGCTGGCTCATCTCCGGCCCAGAGACACTGAGGTGCTCTCCAACGGCAGCGAGAAAATGTTGAAAATAGTACATTCATGGGAAAAGACGGTGACACAGACGGACTTGGAATATATGTAGCATGAGATTTGAGTGGGGGAGCTAAAGTCCCTTTGATCTGTTGACCTCGCTATTAATCCAATGCTCCTGGGAGACAAGCTTGATCTAGCCTCAATGACCACAAAGAAGTCGCCGAAAGTGGCAGCTATAGCATGTTTATTGACTTGCACTTACTTACCATCTCTTCAAATGAGACGAACACAACAGTCAGCAGAGAGAATTGTGTAGGATGCAGACAAAAATAGTACATGATCATTGGGGGGAGAGAGACATACACAGGAATGAGGCATGATACAGGAGATGGGGGTGGGAGGTTACAAAGAGGTTCTCCGCAGCCCCTAGATCATGTAAGAAAAAAACTGGGCCCATTAGAAGGACACTTGGAAGGATATCTTAGAGGGAACTCTCTGTTCACTGTGCACCAAAGACTATGAAGGACTGTGTTGACTCAACAGGCATGATTCTCACAACTCAACCCAGCCTTGGAAGTGTCCTAGATGAGGGTAATCCAATGCTGAGAGTAAGGCTTCAACCATTTCGGTGGTAATTGTTTATACTTTACTTCCATTAGTTTGCCCAAGGTCAGTAAATGATATGTAAACAAACGGTTTAAATGGTTCAGAATATTCACTTACCTGGTATCAACCTTACAGAGATTTAATTGCTTTTGGGATGTCCTAAAATGAGTGTGGGGGAGGGATCCTGGAGAGAGCTTTTAGCAACTATGCGTGGCTCAAAGAGCAACAGTGAATTTCAGTTGCTGAGTTCCCCCCTAAACCACGTTGATCGAAGCCACTCTGAAGGGATGGATGTTTCCTTGTAAATATAAGTACTACCTGTCTCATATAAAATTTCACTCCTTTTTTCAGAAAAATGCTCAGTGCAAATAGAATCCACTGCACCTGATCATGAACCACATTCAAATTGGTTCAAACCATTGTGAAATGGCCCCTGCACAAGGATGACAGGGGTAAACTGAAACCACGATGGGTTCGGCGTTGAAACTTCCTGGGTTGGTTCAGAGGAGTAAAAAAGTATAAATATTGAGACCCGTAGGTCTACCACTCCGGAAAAGTGTGTCATCCTTGTGCAGGGGCCATGCTAATCGACAGGGCTCATCACTACCCTTCGATAAGTTGAATGAAACCAAAGAAAAGAAAAACAGAAAAATATTGTTCTCTGCCGGGATCGAACGCGTGACACTGTGTCAGTCACACGCTTTTGGGCGACGTGCGGAAAATTGGAAATTACCAATTCTATCCTATCCTCCGGCGCCTTGCGAAAAATTGACAATTGGCGGAAGTGATCGAAGCGAAAGAAAAACAATAACAATGGTTGTACCAACACATGCAATGGTGATAACAGCAGCTACCTATAGGGTTGATATGGGGGCCCAAACCTTAGGCAGCTGATAGAAACTCGGTGGAGGAGGAGGAGGAGGAGGTATATTATACTGACACGGTCCCACAATTGGAACAGCCAGTTTACTACGTAGGACATGGTAACTTATATAGGCTAAAAGTCACCCATCCTATACATAGAACACACGTACTACCAGAGGGGGGCGGAAAGTCTAGGTGGGAAATGAGGTCTCTGGCCTGGCTCGGACAAAGCAGGCAGGTTGCTTGGTTAAAACCTCTTGGGTGAGCCACTCTGATTCTTCAGAGCAGCCCGTAACTCCCCGGCAACCAAGACCCACTTCCCCACTTTTGACTCAACAGTCCCTCTGGGCACGTATGCCAGAGTAACTACAAAAGAAAAAGATACGTAAAGATAAGTAAAAAATTTCGGAAATAAATCCAATGAGGAGTTGAACGGCCGGCCCAGGACTACGATTCATCAATCTCATTGATTGGGGGTAGTATATATGTCTGGATTGATTTCCAGCATAGGTTCACTATAAAAAACCTCAAAAACATCGAAGGCCAATTTACCCAGAAGTGCAATGATCTTCTCCTTGATTAACAGCTCCTTGAAGAGAAGTCCTGGGTCTGAGTAAACACCACGAAGCTCTGGGTGGGTAGTGAACAATTTTTCAAAGAAGATATTTCTGACTTCAACCAGCGGTACATGATTGCAGACAAACATAGCATGGATTGCATCTTCGAGATGATCTTTGCAGAATCGACAGAGTCGCCATTTTTTTGGGACTTGTTCCTTGTACCGCTCAGCCCATCTCATGCGCTCCATAGCAAGTGCATGCCCTGAGAGCACTGCATGTGTCAGGGCTACTCGATACTTCGTATTCCGGACCCGTAGATACATTCGAAAGGCAAGCACTTTGTGAACCCATTTTCCATTCTCCATTACCACTCGGTCCGGAAGCAGATCACGTGTTCGAGAGTAAGCCTGTAGCTCTGCATGTATAGTAGCCTCCATGGAATGCTTTACATCTGCCAGTAGACCATCAATAGTTTTGACTTCCAAAGCTGTGTTTGCCATCACATTCCAGTACACTGGTATCGGCAGTTCTGAGAGTACAATGACAATGTCATTAACCCAGGACAATTTGAGCTGCCGAGCAAGATCAAGCGAGTCCAGGACCCCATCTCTCACTAACCGCTCTTCCCCGAGGTCTGCTAGATGCCTCAAGTTCTTCAGGAGCAAAGTGACCCTCCGATATGAAATCGGTTGTAAGCCTGTTTCTACTCGGAAACACTCGGCAGGGTTCGGGGGCGGGACGATGGTGCGCATAATGTACATTACACGTGCGAAAAATTTGCAGGTGTCCCAAAAAGGCAACCGGCGTGCAAAAAATCGATCGGCTAAAGAAAAAAGGACTTCTCTGTATCGTTCCAATTTTTCGTATGACGCCCCAATGGGGTCAAAGATGCAGGAGAAAGTCGTGTACTGGTCATCAAATCAATGTGACCTACCGGGATATCACGTGATATACACGTGACGAGGCCATTTTGGCTTTCTCGGATTAACCCCGAACGTGGCCCTTTGGTTTGCATTCCCCTTCAAGCACTTCACATCCAGCTCCAGCACCAACCTGTATGGTGCACCACACTCTGGAGAAGAATACCTCAGGACCCTTTGATCCAGGTTTTGACTGTCTGGATTGTCATGGGCTTGGGAGAAGAGGCATGCATCAGCAAACCCCGGGTTTTGCCATAACAAGGGTACCCTCTACATAGATCTACATAGTGCTCCATAGTTCTGTGTAGTTTGATGAAACAGTGATTCCTGATTCCTTTGAGCTCCTTGGTAGACCCCAAGTCTCAAGTCTCAAGTCTCAAATCAACTTTACATTTCAACCAATGTACACTGTGGGCCACAATGGGTACAGACAAGAATGAAGAATGCGGAAACTGCTGATGTAGATTAGTCTCACTAGTCAGACCAAAATCAAGATTTTTATTTTTATTTGAAAATTTGGGAGAGCAAAAAAAAATGACCTGATTATGAGATGTATAGATGTGTATATTTTGTTGGAAGTGACTGTTGTTGACTTGGATACCTTGAAGATGGTCGAGAAAATTGTGAGGGTGAGGGGATCAAGTTCGGTATGAGGGGGATCAATCAAGGGATAATGGTGACATGCCGAAGTCGGAGCAAATTTTCCAAGTAAAGGTTTTATGCACCATATAATGAAACGCAAAAAAAAGATGCCCGCACAAACCCACTATATACATAGCGGGAATTTTCAGCAGATTCAACAATGCGGCAAGAAAAAAAGGGTGACACCTGGCTGAACATGTACAGGTTACAGGGGTCGACCCACCAACTCTCCCGCTTGAAAACAGCGAGGGATTATAGGATAAGGGAGGGAGCGAGTCCCATACTCCGCAAAAACATACAGGTATAGCTTCTGCCGGGAGTACGTGCGGATGTATTAACGGCGGCGGGAGAAACAGGGCATTGAATTAATAATGACTGTTGAACCTCCAAGATAAAAATTAGTTCGGTACCGTTTGAATCATGTAATGCAGTACCTGGACAGGCGATGCAGAAAGAATCCAAGACGCAACGATCCGACGGGAGTGAGCAAGTTCACCTAAACGAAACAAGTCATCCGCGTCTCCGGAAGGGGTCGAACCACCGACTCTCCAGTCCCGCCTGCAGAAACTGATGAAGGGGAGGGATTGAGTTTCATACTCCGCGAAGACATATAACGGAGGAGTCGTTGCCCTTGATACGTGAGGAGGATGGATCCATTAGGAGTTAATCAGGATAGTCTAAGATAAACGGCTGTGGGAGAGAAAGAGAGAAAACCGGTGAATGCGCGGTGGACCACAAACGAGGTCAGCATGCACTCCGGGTACCGGAAACTTACTCCCTGTAAATCTTCCGGGATTAATAGAGAGTTTGCGCAACAGCCACTCGAGCCACCCAGTGGCTGTTTTGGCGTGCGCACAAGTGGCTCGAATGGCTAGGATAACTGATAGTATTTTCGATTAAATACACCCATTTGTAAGTATTAAGACTCATGTAGAGGTACCCAGTCGTCCCGTTACTTTAAACAGGACTGATGACAGTCCAAAATAATCCATTTCCTAGGATTTTGTATCCTAATGATGTCGAGGCCAGTTTTTCACTTGTGCATACACATTTGCACTTCATCTGGTCTCATTCTGGTATGAATAGATAGTAAATTGGATACAGACCATCAGCCACTCGAGCCACCAGCCACACATGTGCGCACGCCAAAACAGCCACTGGGTGGCTCGAGTGGCTGTTGCGCAAACTCTCTAATATACAATAGGCCAAACCAACTAACCAAAGGCAATAAAGAAACCCCTTCTCCCAGGAACTACTTCTGTACGTCTTCGGGTGGGTTCGATCCCGTCTCCGAAAGGCTAGTGCTCGGGGCGCTTGTTGAAGTTGACCAGTATCTTGGCGATAAATCATAGCATGGCCTAATCGGAAGGACAGAATGTTGGACGACTTTAATAGGAAGAAGTGTGCTACATAGGCCACAATCGAACTTGTACACTTGACTAATCAATTCACCGATGATACGTCGGTCTCATACAGTATCCTTCCGACCAGTGACATCCCAGGCATTCGAAATTGGATCGGGTCAAGCTCATGCTCCGGGTGATCGTACTGCGCAGTGAATGTGAGGGGAAAATCCCCGTTGGCAGCGTCGTGGAGGTTGAGCATCAACCGGGAGATCATCGTCACGGAAATGCTATGGGGGGTGGTCAGCAATTACCAACTCCCGCTTCGCTGAGAGGAGCAAGCTAGAGGAGCAGGCATACGCGGTCGCGAACCAGGCTAGACTGCCTGCAGTTATGATCTGGGGATTCAGTGCAAGTGAGTGTTGGGAATAGCGGGCGAATGAATACTAACATCACCAGACTAGTGTGAGGGAGGATCAGGTGTTTGCGTGTAAATGGAAGCGGGAGATTGACGCACGTAATACATGATGATGTTCGCGAGGTTCATCGCGCATATCACCCTATACGCCGTGAGCTTTACGCACCGCATTCGGTTCAACAGCGGGAAATGCGAACCCGAAATACAAGGCCCCTGCGTCGGGGGTAAGTTCGAATGGGAGGGTTCGGTGCATGGAAACATAAAAGGAGAGATAGGCATACCGTCGCGGACCATTATTGGGAGCAAAGAGCCCGAGCTGAGGCCTACGGAGCGATGATACGTCACCGCGCGCCGGAGGGTCAGGCATAAGATGAGGATATCACAGATGAGTCTGACGCAAGGGGAGTTCAAGGCCGTCCAAGTAAGAATAACGTCTGCGTACAGGGCTTCCCATGCCACGGCGGCGCCTGTGTGTACCGAATTTAGTCCCCGTAACCTGTTGAAATTGAGAAGACTCGCGGATTGCTCTGCCATTGAGTGGTAAGCAAGGCTGCACACGACAAGGAGGACTGCTCACTCAGGCCTCGGCGTCGTTACATGACAGCCAGGTAGGGCTGTCTTCAGAACTACCACCTCTGGCCCGATCATAGACCACTGGACATTCGTTAAATTTGACCCACAGGAGCTAAGCAAGGATGTACGATTCCCAATGCCAGAGTCGTGGCAGCGGCGATCCCCAATGAGACGAATACACGCCGGTTGAACCCGTACATTGCACATACCCGCAGGGCCAGAGAACCTGGCGTAACAATTAGGGCAGAGGAAGAGGGACGCATATGGTGTGGTGTGGTGCCTTACATTCGACGAGGATCTCCTGAGTTACTACGACAATATGTTGAGTTGTTGAAAGGATTTTACAGCTAGTTATTTGGGTTGAGTAAGGAGTTGAGCGGATGAATACGCGTCACCTCTGACACTCGTCAGCAATTCCATCGGCATACTACCTAAACGCGTACCTCCGGGCTGAAGTCTCCGAGGAGGTACGCTATCATACTGAGGTTGCTCAGCAGAGTGACGTAGCGTAAGGTCAGAAACCATGCGGAGCTTTGTTTCACCGGGCGAACCCAGATGTACTTGATCTCGGATCCCAGCGTGAGGAGGTGGTCATACAATATCACAACTTCAAAGTTTTCAATATTCGGTAGGCAGGGAACAGAGGAGCTTACCGAGTCCGGTCAGGAATACGGACCGCCGAAGACGCCCATGTAGGGGGTAGATGGTTTGTCAGCCCCATACACCACGATTATTGAAATCTGCGACATACTGGTCTTGAGCCACTGTGGCAACATCGAGGGACACGGTGGACATGAGAGGAAGGAGAGGGATGGGGACGGGCGTTAAAAACCATGTGCCTGGTTTTATTTGAGTACTCACGCCTGATGTGATTGGGGATCTCCCTTATCCTCTTTTTTTGGAAACCCTGCGACCGGTGATCTTCCTCTGGATATACGATGTCTGCCCGGAAAATTATACCACAAAGGCTCCAGGATCCGCGATATCGTGTTAGGATCCAGTTAATTTTGAAAGATGGCACGATTACTTCCTGTTGATCATCTCCCGTCTTTACACACCATCGTGATATCGGTCCGATTGCGGCGGGGAGAAGGGAAGCATCTGTGCAGCGGGCTAGATAGATTACATCGAAGGGCGACTGAATTATCGCAGTGACCCTTGCGTACTCCGTGTAGCCGTATGCACCAAGCAATCTCAAACTCGTCTTTAAGTGTCCGACGCCGTCCATATTGATATCGAGTTCCTTGAGGATGCGTGCAATTGGCATCTGCATGTTGACCAGAGACGGAGGGAAAGACGGAAGACGTGGCAATGCACATGTAATGGGTGTTGTTGTAACAGTTGTTCGGCAGTTGCTACGGCCGGGATCACGGGGTTGGGCCGGCATCGAGCTCGGACTTAGTTCAAGCAATGCTCTTGAGAAAATGAGAGACTTCGCAAAAGAGATATCTGCCTGGGTGATCTTGCGCCAGCGTAGGTTCCGCATCCCAGCATCGGGAGTTCTCATGGAAACCATATATGGTTGAGCAATGAATCTGCTTCTTCTCGTCCCTGCTGCTGCATAGGTCAACAAGGAAAAGAAAGTGATCTCATTATGTGACCCTGGTATTTCTTCGGGCGAGGGAAGAGGAATAGTGGGTCAATCACGCGTACCTCGGTCTTGAATGAGTGCGAAAGTTCAGGCTGTCAGCAAATTGCCTGCATCACGGCATATCAGGATGGTATCCATCCAGAGATAGACAACCTGGAAAAGTCGCACACTGGAATCATTCAACAGGAAGGCATCCGGGTTGGCTGTCAGATGTTGCACTACCGGAAGATCTCTGTGCGTGTCCACTCTGGTAGGTAGGTAGGTAGGTTGGATTAAACGGCCGGGTCAACCCATGAAGTCCGGTTCCTAGGATCAACCTGGGGGGGGGGGTATATTATACTCGCGTGGTCCACAGGCTGAACAACGAGTTTACGGAAGACAAACATGTAGTACTGTACGGGTGGTTATCCTTACAGAGACCTACAAGATGCCAACCGAGCACAACATCATTCCAGGGGGTCAATCACACAAGACGCTGGCGATTCGGTGTACACACATCAAGTAGAACTAGACGAAGACAAAAAAGCAAGAAATTTAGTACATCAACACGCTTTAACACGCTTATGTGTAGAATATTTTCAGGACATCAAATTGACATCAGATGTAAACTTAGCAAACAGTGTGATTGTTAATAGAGAGTTTGCGATGCGCCATCCGGGCCACTGGATGGCTTTTGTTCTCGCTCCAACAGCCAAGTCAATCCGAAATATTTTCATCAGGAAAAACCTCCCTGGGATAAATATCAAATTTTATGATAAAATTTCTTGTGGGGTTGATATTTTTGATATTTTCAGCAATTCTCAAGTATTCTTAGTCAAAATATCAAAGTTTTGATAATTTTCAATGGCCCACATATAATTCTGCACATTTATTTGACATTTTTTGGTCAAATTTGACTCCGGCGCTATGGCGGTCAATCTGCACATTTAATAAAAACGGGTTTTTTTTCACCATTTGAGAGTTTTTTTGGTGCTTTGAGCACATGATTAAGTTTTTTTAGAGCCGTTGACAGTACTTGATTCTTTTAGCCCACCATCATGATAGTTTTCTCTGTTGAGGAAGTTTTATGTCCCTACTTGAATTGTTATGCTGAGGTTCAGAAAGAAAGTTTCTTCAGTTTCAAGTTTTTCTTTCTTTCTTACAACATGATTGTTTTTTTTTGAACATGAATGTTTTTTTCTGTACTGAACAACTTTCTTTTGTCAATATGAAACTTTGTTTCTCGACCCGAGAAGGTAAGTCCGTTAGGTGGCAGTGCTAACCCTAATTTGATGTCCGTACGGCCTGGCCACTCGATAATGTACCCGAAGAAAATTGAATTTATTAGAAGGATGTTAGTGCCAAGTCAAATGGATCAAGCCCAATTCAGTGGCCAGGTTCGCCGTCAGAGTCGGAGTCGGGGAATTCCGTACTGTATGATGGCTGTACTCCAAGATTGAGGGTGGTGCGAAATGGGGAGAATGAAGCAAGAGCTTGTTGAATGCCTGGAATGCACCTGATGGCATACCTATAGGTGGCAGATCTATGGGGCCTGGTGCAAACCCACTCTGCAGACCATGACCGAGTTAAACAGTGAGGAAAAGGCCGGCCTGGGCGGGATGTCTCCAGGAACTGTGTACCAACTTGAAGGAGGAGTTGTACAACACTTGGGGGAAATCATCTATAAGGAGCTGCATGTTGTTGGCAATAAGCTCCAGTGGGAAGTATGGCAAAGGCATTGGGGTTACCCACTAGTAACTTGAAGAATGAGGCAACACCGCAACGACCGGGCCGTATGGGCATCAATTAGGGTTAGCACTGCCCCCTAACGGAACTTACTTTCTCGGACCGTGAAACAAAGTCTCGTATTGACAAAAGAAAGTTGTTCACTCCAGAGGAAAAAAAATCTTGTTCGAAAAAAACAATCATGTTGTGAGAAATAAATAAAAACTTGTAAATGAAGAAACTTTCTTTCTGAACCTCATTATAACATTTGAGTAGGGACATAAAAATTTACTCCAACAGAGAAAACTATCACGGCAGTGCTGAAAGAATCAGGTACTGTCAACGGCCCCCAAAAAATTGTTCATGTGCTCAAAAGCACCAAAAAAACTCTCAAATGGTGAAAAAAACCCGTTTTTATTAAATGTGCAGATTGACCGCCATACGGCGCTGATGTTTACAATGATGAACAACTACGTGAAAGTTGCAAGAAAATGAAACAGTGGCTTACCTTCGCAATTCTAAGCAGCAACTGGAGGCTAATACAAGGAGTGATAGCACAATAGTATGTTCTGAGTAGTCTTGCATGGAATCAGAGTTCAAATGCCAGTTACTTATGTAGTAGTTTACGGCCGATACTGGAGTCTTCAACACCAATCTAAACCCACCCTGAAGTGTCTGTCACCCGTGTGAGGCCGAAGCAAGTCCGACTCCGCCGATGCAGTCCGACGGCGACAGTAACCGTGCACGTGCGAGAAAATATGGTTCGTTTTGATTGTGTCACAACAACATCAAACGTCTCTCTTCCTTTCCCCCCACTCGCCCTCTGCTTGGACCGCCGCACACTTACTGCCCTCGGTCACGTCCCTCTCAAAACCCGTTCCAGAGCTTGGGCATTATCGATCGTATCTATTCCTGACCATCTCCACTGTATCCCTCTAATTCGTTAGAGCAGGACCACGCAAATGAAGGGAGTCCCATGCCCCAGTATCCTCGCATATTCAGTGAGTACACAGTCCATGCTCTCGGCATTCTTTACTGACGGAAATTAGTATCCATGAGTCGGATCTTCTGTGATACTGGATTCAGGTGAGTACGCACCCTATGTCCTTGGCCTTGGCTTACAAGAATTAAGGATTAAGGATCAGTCTATCTACACGGTCAGTCTTACCATCTATCCCTTCCGCGTTGTTCCTTGTCACTCACTATACACTTTTATGAGTACAGGCTTTACATCAAATCTTGTTCCCACTTCTTTACGTCGTTAAATGGTACGTTTCTCTACGTCTGATCTGTACGCCAAGTATGGGTGACAATTCGACTTCCACAGTGTCACGTGGGTGCAGACGTCGGTGGCCGCTGTCCGAGGCCACGCTGCTGCTTGCGCAGCGCAGCAAAGCTGATTCATCAGTACGTGCCCCCCCCTGACTCGATGTTACATGCTCTGACTTCCTTCGCAGGCTCACACCCTGTAGGTTCTTGTCTGCGCTCGAATTTGTAACTGGCGCTGTGCTTACACCTAGCTTCGGCCATGTACGTTTCACCCCCAGTTTTTACTATACGTACTGACCTACCCTGCGTAGTATCAGTCTGCTTGGACACCGTGCGCATCATGCCACGCTGTCGAGCTCACACGCTACCTCCTGGTCTCGGGCACTCCGCCTCCGGCTCCCTTCCAACTCACTTCCTCTGCCAAACCAGACCCCGCACCATCACCTGCAGCCTGGTGAGCGGGCCTCGTCTCTTAGCTACGCGCCACTCATGCCCTTCTTGAACAGTATGTAGAAGTCTCGAAGAGGAAGTCCCGGATGCGCGAGTTTGAGATGGAACGGCGGGGGGTCATACGTACTCATGTAACACGTACTGCAGTTTACCTCCCATGTATTATTTAGCTTTGATAATACCAATGTTTCTGTTTTAACTTCTATGCTTTTCTGAGTGCGATATTTGAGCAAACTGGCATGCTATTTACGAAAACATATTGCACATCTTGGAGATATTTTGAGCACAAAATTTGATATTTATTTGGGTGAGAACATATTTTGACTAAAATGTGAACATTCGAGAAACTGAAGGAATTTGTGGACATTTTAGCTCAAAATACTAACAAATACCTGGGGGGGGTTTCCCTGATGTTCATGGCCAATAGAGGGCCCGAAGAGCATTCATTTGATGTATCTAAAGTCAGGCGATGGCAAGGGCGATGGTAGGGAGAACCCATGGATAAGTTGTGATCTTTGGAGCCATCAGCCATCTGGTGGCTGCATCGCAAAGTCGCTAATTTTGGATGGATGATGGTTTTTAGCAACGCAGTATTAGAGAGTCCCGCCATCCGGGTTCGTAAGTCCGGCAGATCCGAGAAGAATCTCGCCAGGAACACCGCTCTGAGTTTAACCACTGCGTCTGAGGACTTGCAGACCATACCAAGTGAAAATGTGTGTGCACAAGTTGGAGAACTGGCCTCAACCTCACTAGGATACAAAATTCTAGGAAATCAATTATTTTGAACTGGAATCAGTTCTGTCGAAGTACGGGGATGACTGGGTGCCTCTTCATGAGTCTTAATGCCTACAAATGAGTGTATTCATTGGAAAATATCATCAATTATCCTAGCCATTCGAGCCGCTAGAGCCACTCGTACGCACGGCAAAGCAGCCACTGGGTGGCTCGAGTGGCTGGTGCGCAAACTCTCTATTATGCAAACAGTTTCAACACAAGTTCATCATCGCTTGTTGAACTCGAGAAGTCTTTTGGCGATAAATCGTAGAATGGCCGATTGGAAGGATAAAATGTTGGGTGACTTTAATAGGCTACAATCGAACTTATAATACAGTTAACTATTAATGACTGGGATTAGGCCTCTTCGAGGCAGGTGCTGAACCTTTAGGTGGATGTGCCAGTGCACTGTCTGCTTGCCTCTTCAAAACTTAGATGCACCAAGCTCCAGTGAAGAGTTCCAAACAAAATTGAGGCTCAAGCCAGTAAACATGATACATATATCCTGCTGTGTATTTTTTTCTGAACCAGGAAGATATTTCTGGACATTAATGAGAATCATATTAGTTCCCCTAAATATTCCTAGGTTGATTGAACGCGGGGTACCAGAGTGGGAGTCCCCAAGATTCTTTTTGCTTGATGTTTAGTTGCTCTGATAGATCTGCAAAACTGGGGTGCATTGGTACCAAAAAATTATCTGAACAATGAACACATTTCCGGATATCAATAACCATCCTATAAACTCCCCTGGATATTCCTGGGCTGATTCAATGGGGATTATCACAGTGGGAGGCCCTGAGGTTCTGTTTGTTTGATGTATGGTTGTTCTGATAGGTCTGTAAAACTGGCATGTATTTGTACCGAAAAATAAGAATCGAACCAGGAACACATTTTTGGATGTCCCTGATAGTCCTATTAGCTCCTCAAAATATTCCCGAGTTGATTTAACAGGGGGTACCAGAGCGGGAGTCCTTGAGATTCTGCTTGAAAAACTTGCGTCCATTTGTACGGAAAAAATATATTTTGAATCAGTCCCAAGTTAGTGTCTACCGGGAAGCACCCTACACTTGTTATGTAGCAAGAACCAACATGGAGACTAAGAGTAGCAAGCAAAAGATGTCGCTGGAGACTCGGAAATACTCGCCAATCACTCTCCGCGTCCGAACAACGTCCGAACTTCGGATGTTGTCCGAAAGTCCCACGTCAACGGATACTGACCCGAACATCAAGCAGAAATGACTAAAGACCAGAATTGAACTTAAGAGAATTGCATTGCCTTCTGTGAATGAAACTAGCTAGCACACAGGAATTCGAAGCAGAAGGAAGGTTGGAAAAATATGTTTCCATCTTCATTGCTTATTTTCTCTTTCCCCACTTGCTTTTCAATTTTCTTGTGATGACCAATTCTTCATGACAAACAGATCAAAAACTGATACGCAAAATCGATGTTCTCCTGGGCAGCCAAACCTAAAGGTTCAGCAATCAATTCACAAATGATCGATCATACATGGGTCTCATACCCTTCCGACCAGCGACGGGTTCGAAATTGGATAGCGTCAAGCTCATGCTCCGGCTGATCACACTGCGCAGTGAACGTGAGAGAAAAAACTCCGCTGGCAGCGTCGTGGAGGTTGAGCATCAACCGGGAGATCATCGTCACGGAAATGCTATAGGGGGGTGGTCAGTAATGATTATTTCCGGCTTTGGTGATAAAGAACAAGCTAGAGGAGCAGACATACGTGGTCGCAACCCAGGCTAGACTGCCTGCAGTTATGATCTGCGTATTGGGTGCAAGTGAGTGTTGGGGATAGCAGGCTAATGAATACCTACATCACCAAACTAATGTGAGGGAGGATCAGGTGTTTGTGTGTGAATACGGAGCGGGAGATTGACACACGTAATACATGATGATGTTCGCGAGAATCACCGCGCATATCACCCTATACACTGTGAGCTTTACGCCGCATTCGGTTCAACAGTGAGAAAATGCGAACCCGAAGTACAAAGCCCCTGCGTCGACAGTCAGTAAGGTAGGAGGGTTCGGTGCAGGGAAACATAAAAGGAGACTTACCGTCGCGGACCATTATTGGAAGCAGAGAGTTCGATCTGAGGCCTACGGAGCGATGATACGTGACTGCACGCCGGAGGGTCAGGCATAGGATGAGGATATCACAGATGAGTCTGACGCGCAAGGGGTGTTTAAGGGCGTCCAAAGTAAGAATAAAGTGCACGTACAGGGCTTCCCATGCCGCGGCGGCACCTGTATATGTAGACCGAATTTAGTCTGTGTAGCCTTGTAAAATTGAGGAGACTCGCGGATTACTCTGCCCTCGAGTGGTAAGCAAGGCTGCATATGCACATTGTAGGGAAAACTGCTCACTGAGGTCTGGGCATAGTTACAAAACAGCCGGGTAGGGTTGTCTCCAGAGCGACCTCGGGTCTGAAAACAGCCCACTGTACATTCATGAAATTTGAGCCATGCGAGGTAAGCAGGGACGTACAATTCCCAATGCCACAGTCGTGGAAGCGGTGATCCCCAATGAGACGTATACACGCCGCTTGAACCCATACATTGCACATACCCGCACAGCAAGAGTACCTGGCATAACAATTAGGGCGAAGAGGGATGCATATGGTGTGGTGTGGCACGTTACATTCGACAAGGAGCTTCTGAATTACTAGGAGATAACTTTCAGTTGTCGAAAGGGTTTTACAGCTAGTTTGGCTTGAGTAGGGAGCCGACCGGATGATAAGGTAGAGAGCGTGGGATCTCGGCACCCTTATGTAATCAGCTTACATATACTTTCCCACGGCCAAATGCCTGGTCTCGAAGGAATTTTTAAAAATAATTCTTGTTGTGAGTGGGTCTAGGTTGGACTTTGGGACATGGAGCATACACAAATGATGTTTACAAGCCTCCAATATAGTTTTAAGCACCTGTAGAAGGTAATGGATGCTGCCGTCGGCAACATCACACCTCACGGCCCGCTGCCGAAGGGTGCCGAGGTGGCAGTGCAGTGGCAGTGCAGGCCAAATGTTTGGGTTAATTTTCTCGAAAATGCTCCATTCAATGAGAAAAGCATGTAGCAACAATTTGAAAATGGGGTCACGAAAATTTGTCACACCCTATTAACTTTTTGAGCATTGACTTTTTGCGGATTTTGCTCAATAGCAACTGCTTAGAGACACTCTACCTAACATTCCTATTAAGCAAAATTTTGTTGGAGGATGTGGTCATCGAGTTAATTCGCTCGTCGTCGAGCGTGATGTGACAGCTTACATAAGGGTGCCGAGATCCCACGCTCTCTACCTTATCGGAGTTTGAGGGGCCAGCAGCCGGGGGAGGGTCCATTTCATCAGTGTCGGGCGCAATGGCAGCAGGTGAGTTCGGGATTGTCTTCTTTTTGCGGCCTCTATTCGCGCAGTGTTGCAAAGTAAGGGGTTATTAAGGGCTCCGCTGGAAGTTAAGGCCTTATAATCAGATAAGGGTTATTAAGGGTACCCATTATAAGGGTAAAATAAGGGTTATTTTCTCACAGAAATTTCGCATTGGCCCATGAGAAATGCATCTAAATCCCCTCAAAGTGATCCTACACAGGTCCTCTGAGCTCTTTGGCACCAAAAGGCCACTCATTTCGCTCTCCACCATATCCACAACCCCCCCGCAGGCACCAGCCGGCCGACTCGGCCTTATCGGCTTCCTCATGCTAAGGGTTAATAAGCCCTTATCATCTTTCCGCGCGGATAGTAAGGGCTTATCTTATAATCATAATAAGGGCTTATCATTGATAACCCTTATCATTATAATGCAACACTGTATAATTCGCGGGCTTCGACCTCGTCGGCGCTGATTTACGCAATTTTTTCGCAGGGGGCGGAGCAGTTTGGAAATATTTAGCAGCTGTAGAGACATATGTGAGCCACAGCAATAGAGGCCATAAGGCAGGTAGCCAACGCACCTCCAGGAACACTGGCAATCACTTCCCCGATGTCTATGTTTATGTCGTTCAGTTCGTCATTCACCGCTCGTTTCCGAGCTCGAGAGCGTGTATGCAATCCTGTTTCAGAGGCCATGGTCAAGAAACGCAAGAAAGGGACAAGTGGAAGAAAAAGACGAAAGAAAGGATGCTGGGAGCACGCGTCACACCGGCAGGCTCCGACTCGGTTGTCGCATGATCATCTGATCCATTGAATGATAGCCAATTTGACTCCGAACCTATTATAGCTATATACCCAGGCAAGTTATGCATAGTCCATCGGAGAATGAGACTTCAGAACCAGCTCAAAATCCATGTTTTCTTAAAAATTTAGCTTCGATGAATAGAATTTCTTTTTTGGGAATCCAAAAAAAAAAACGCGTGATCTCATTAGATTCGAGAACAGCTGTAATTTATCTAACTCACTGCACAGATGCTCCCCCCTCCCCCCGCCGGAATCAGATCGTTATCATGATGGATGCTACGTAAAAACCGGAGATGATCAGCGCTGGGACAGCGCACAAACTGGTACGCTCAACACCCCGGCATTGCCTTTGAATGCAAGGGAAGTAGTTGTGCGATCTTTCAAACTAACTGGATCCTAATGCGAACTCGAGGATCCTGGAGCCGCTGTGGTCTAATTCTCAGGCAAGCATTGTGTCCAGAGGCAGATCACCGGTGGCAAGGTTTCTAAGAGTTACTCCGGGAGCGGAAATGGAAATGGAAAAGGATTCGGATTTAGGAATGATGCCTTACAAATGCCTTACGTGTAGGTCGGATACGGTACCCGTGACGGGCTCAGCATTTGTAAGGCATCATTCCTAAATCCGAATCCGAATCCATTTCCATTTCCGCTCCCGGAGTAACTCTAAAAGAGGATACGGGGTATCCCCGATCACATCAGGCGTAAGTGCTCAAGTGAAACCAGGTACACGGTTTTTAAGAGTCCGTTCACATCTCGCTCCTTCATCTAATGTCCACCGTGTCCCTCGATGTTGCCACAGTGGCTCAAGACCAGTATGTCGCAGATTTCAGTGGTCTTGGTATGTGGGGCTAACCTCCCCCTTCCCCATAGGCGTTTTCGGCGCTACGTATTCCTGATCGGACTCGGTAGGCTCCTCAATTACCGGCCTGCCGAATATTGAAACTTTGAAGTCGTGATACTGTATGACCACTTCCTAACGCTGGGAGCCGAGATCAAGCACATCTGGATTCGCCCAGTAAAACGAAGCTCCGCATGGTTTCTAACCTTACGCTACGTCGCTCTGCTGAGCAACCTCAGTATGACGGCGTTGTTCCTTGGAGACTTCAGTCCAGAGGTACACGTTGTGGTAATATATACCAATGAAATTCCTGATCAGTTTCAGAGGTGAGGCATACTTACCGGCATCATTCACAAGCTCTTGCAGCATGGTATTGTGGTGAATGCGGCAGTTGTCAAGTATGATAACACTGCGTTCGGAGTCGGGGGCGTACGGATTCATCTGCGGGATCTGGTACACCAGAAGGCATAAGTTCTGTGGGGTATACCAATGGAGGAGACTTACCACACACTCGGCGATGAAATCAAAGAAAAGGAGTGCATCAAAGGATCCTTCTATAACTTTCACGGCGATGTACCCTTCCGTCGTCATAGCAGCACCAACAGAATAGCGGGGTCCACGAACAAACTCAGATTCAATCACTGCCCTTTCACCAACCATCGATCGGCCATAGGTTCTGGCGAGCGTGTGCTCGTTCTTGCTCGTTTCATCGACGGTCACGAAGTACGATGCCTTATCTTCAAAATTGCCGTGGATCGTCTCCTGCCAGCCGCGGCATCGCTCTTTATCCCTTTCAATCGCGATCTTTTGCAGCAACTTGCGTGTCAGGCCTTCCTGTTCTAGTGTCTTTTGAAGCGCAGAGATGGAGATCGCGATGTCGTGATGGATTGCAAGCCACATTTGTAGCTCGTTCAAATAGAGATCTGGGTCGCCTTTGTATACATCGTGGATCGCTGTGAGAATGGTGCGAATGATGATAGAAGGGCGGCCGCCGATGCGGGCATGTGGATTAGTTGGGGTACCAAATTCGTCGAAGATCTTGCGCCATCGGTGAATACTGTACCATTTCGACCGTAAGTTCAGGTGACGGGTGACGGGGGGTCGTGAATTGAACCTATAAGGTATAGGTGACGGTGACGGCAGGTTTTTCTGGCCCAAACAGGCTAAAAAATGGGAAATTTTCTCCTCCGGCAGTTGCCATATTACCATAAATGGCAATTTTACCGTGATTGCCGAAGAATGAACATCATACAAAATGAACATGTGCGGTGACAGGTGACATACCGTGAACCTACGGTCGAAATGGTACAGTACTCGCACGGGAAACACAGAAGATTTGGCAAATATCAGCCTCCTCCCAGCCCAGTTCCCAGAGTCGCAGTGCGCATTCCTTGAGATCGGGGCTGATTCGACGATTGCCCATGAAGGTAGAACGAGAGACACGATGGCGCTACGTCATAACATGACTAAGCTACCGGGCCGACTTCTCAGGTATCATCTGAACATGGAATATATGACTTGGATTGGGCCTCTCCGAGGCGGTAGCTGAACCTTTAGGAATTATATCTTGATCATTTTTGTTGTACCTTGTCTGCTACTGTAAGCCAGTAAGCTGCTGCCGTTTCTGGCCTCCCCGAGTGTCCAGGGAATGATAAACATAAGACTCAATATCCGATAAGATGCACCTACCTGAATGTATGAACCATTTATAACAGAGGTGAACTGAATGTTCCAATTCGTGCCGAGGTATACTACGAAGACCTCTGACAGCTTTATAGAGAAGGGAAATATCAAGCTCGTCAACGGAGTTCATTTTGATATGGTTCGCAATCTCAAAGGTACTACATAATGTCCTATTGAGCTCGCAATCACGGATCTAATGAAAACTCACAAAAAAAGAAAGAAATACGGGCTGTGCTATATGTTCCACAAGAAGCTGTAATGTATAGCAGTGGTGTTCTGGCACTGTGAGCTCTGCACTTTTTCTCCAAGAAATATTCAAGAAGGTCCGTGAACCATGACTTCAGTCAATACTGGCCTATGTAGTATCCCCCATTTTTTAATGCTGACCAGGTCACTGATGCAACTATCTTTGGAAGTAAATTTGGTATGAGGCTCCAACTCTGATGCAGTTCATGGTAGTCTGTAGTTTAACCGCGCCCAATCATTGGAAGTCGACCTTATTACGTAAAGTGCGGAGTTTGAATTCTGGTTCGGGCTCTGTGGCGCTTCCAGAGGCATGGATTAAAAAGTCTAGGAGGCCAAATGAGTTTCATTTTCATTTTCAATAGATCTGTCTCCTCAAAGTTTTCTTTCGGATCCATAATCCTCGTGGAATGAAAGGGCGGTCAACGGTCCATCAAATTTTGACCTCTTCGCCTGTGCTCTTCTGCAAAAAACTTGAGTGGGAAAATTTATCATTCTGATTCACTGAGTGATAATCAGACAAAAAAAATCCCTCACATTCATCCAAAATGTGTGAAAGACAGCCGAGAAATCTGAGCTTAATAAGGTTGACTTCCAATCTCACCGATCAGGGATCTGACAGACTACAACACACGAGGTACAAGTATTTTTTGTTGTAGTGTCTGTTTATAAGAGACTAAGTTCATGGCCCAAATGATAGTGATCAGTAACTGGAGCCACTACGTGTGAACCTAAATGTCGGTGTTGAACAACTACCATTGCAGTGATGAACTACTGGTAATGAAGCCAATTCCTCTGTTTTTCAAAGATTATGAGGCACAAAAATGAAATTCATCCCACCCTCAGAAAAAAAAAATCTGGGAGAACACACCTTATTTTAGAGAGGTGCGTCGTGTTGAGGTTGCATCAAGTACAAGGAACACGCGAACATTAAGCAGAAATGACTAACTAGCGGATAGTAGCCCGATCATAAAGCAGGAGTGACTAATGACCAAAATTGAACTGATAGAACTTCTGGGCCTTCTGTGAATGAAATGGGAAGCACCAGCCAGATTCAAGCTGGTAAGAAGTTGGAAAACATAACCTGGTATTTTGATTTATTTCCAGGTCTTGACCTATTTTTTTACGATGTTAATTTTCCATGACAAATGTTGCATGACTAAATCTTTGTTTGCACTTGTAGCAGAAAATGGAGAAAACCGATCTTCTCCAGGGTAGCTAAACCTAAAGGCCTGCCCTTTAAATCTTCTTTGGGCTCAGTTTTTTTTTTTTTTTTTGGTTTCATAGCACTGTGTACCAACTCTCTACGCGGCATGCTCCTGCAATTTCAATTCAAAAGGCAAATATCTAGCAGTGAGGCAGGGGACCATAGGACATACTATCAACATTTTGAGTTTTGGAGAAGGCACGCAGAACTCGACTTGAACCCCAATTGGCGCTTCACGTGATCGCCGAGGCGGAACAATCGGAATTGCCCATCGGCTTGATTCCGGCAGAGGGACTTTCGACCGACGGATTCCGAGTCCGAACGGATACGGCCTGAACATAAAGCAGATATGACTAACCATAAAATCCTCTTTGCTCAGAAGAGAGGAAATGGAATTGTAGACAGGTAGAATTTTCGACCAGAAGAAGGTGCAAAAACCCATTCCGACACTGTTCATTTTAATTTCTGTAATCTGTTTTCTTTGCGTTCTCTCAATCTGTTTTTGTGCACTGACTAATTTCTCATGACTAAATTGTGTTTGTACTTGTAGCAAAAATTGGGCGAAATCCAAGTTCCCCAGGGTAGCCAAACCTAAAGGTTCAGCAATCACAATCACTATCGCGCAGCAGAGCTAGTCACCAGGAGGGCTTGTATTCCAAAAATCCCGCTGCCCAGGTCAAATTTCCTTTTTGGGAAAAAAACGCGTGATCTCATTAGATTCGAGAACAGCTGTAAATCGATAAGGACGACTGACAATCCCCATGTCCCTGTATTGGTATGCATCAAGCAATCTCAAACTCGTCTCTCAGTGTCCAACGCCGTCCATGTTGCTGGCGCAACACCGTGTTCCCTGAAAAAGTGCAGATGGATCCAACTGCATTGCATGCTATTGCATGATGACCAGAGAAGGGAAAGACGGAAGACGTGTCACGAAAAGTCCCGGTGGCAATGCACATGTAACGGGTGCTGTTCGGCAGTTACTGCGGATCACGGAGGGGGGGGACTGAGTTCAGTTTAAGCCATGCTCTTGAGAAAATGAGACACTTCGCAAAAGATCATACTTATGTCGATGCTTGGGAGGATTTCCGCAGCGGTAGTCATCGTAGGCCTGCCCACCGTCCCCGTTTTTACGGGTGTGATGGGTGTCGTTGATCAACGGCAGGCCGTCCCGGCCCGTCAACAGCTCGCCGGATGGACTCGACGGGGCGGATACGGGACGGGATTTTTTGCCGTCCGTCCCATCACACTGCGGCCGTTGACGGCCGAAGACGTGATGCAGTTTATTTGCCCCAAAATCATCGTGATTTATTCAAACCTTGACCACCACGACTTACGATGCTCTCTGGAGTCAGCCCCATCCTCATGTCATTGAGGGCGAAAGTTCAGGTTGTCCGCAAAATCGCCTGCATATCAGAATGGTATCCATCTAGCTAACCCCTAGTGAAACGTTGAAGGAGGGCAGTGATTTCTTGGGTTAAAATAGAAGAATTTAGCCGGAACTTTCGGATAGAGTTATAATACTCCGACCAGATCCGGGATAACAGTATAAAGGATGGTACAATTTCGCTGCTGTCCCTTACATCTGTATGGTTGATCTTCTCAGAAAGGATCACAGTGGCGATACAGACACGCATCAACAAACAGTCGGCCCGGATAACATCTGTCCTCTTTCCCTTCTGCATCAATCTTGTGTCCCAAGAAGAGGTCATTTCAGAGCCCTACGAAGGCTCCTTACTCAACAGAGGAAGTTCCAGTTAACAATATATATATTCAGTTGGTAAGTAGGAAGGAAGGTACACTTATCAGGAGGACATCGGATAGACATCCATCTCGTATTTTCGCGCTGTCAAGACGGAAGCCCTTCCGGCCCTCTTGGTTATCTCGCGGCTCGAGTTCGGAGTCTCTCCGAATGTGACCATGCACTGATGACGTGAGGTAGGTAGGTAGGTTAGAATGCTCCTTGGAACCAACTCGGCACTTCGGTTGTTAATCCGAGTACAGACCGTCGAAACTCGCTTTCCGTATAAATCCTGGCTCACCCCCGCCGAATTTCCAATATCCCGCCATGTCTCAGCAGCAAGCGCTAGTCATTCCGTACCGCAAAGCGTCGTTCCTTCTGACCGCGCGCGGTATCCCCTCTCCCGGAAAGGGGGAAGTCCTCCTCAAAATTCTCTCCATCGGTCTCAACCCTGTGAACTGGGTGCAGCACGACTTCGACATGGCAATTTACGAATATCCGGCTGTAATCGGCACCGACGTTGCGGGCGTGGTGGAAGAAATCGGTGAAGATGTTGAAGGATTCGGTCCGGGCGACGAGGTGTGCGTACCTGGCACCACAATCGCGCGATTCAATGCTGATTCAGGTGCCCAGATTTGCGCAGGCGCCAGGAGGTGGATTCCGGCAATACACGACGCTTCCTGCTGCGATTCTTATTCGTGTATGTGCATCTGCTCATGCCTTACACAAGTCACAATTCCTGAATGACGTCCCCGATGCAGAAACCCAAGAATGTGAGCTTCGACGAGGTCGCTACGTTCCCCGTCACGTTTACCACGGCCTGCGTTGGCCTCTTCGCCCCCGCGCCCATCGGCCTCGGCCTCAATCCGACATTCTCCTGGGACAAGCCCCAACAAGGCGAATCCGCGCTCGTCATCGGTGCAGGGACGTCCGTGGGCCAATTCGGTTTTTATCATCATATTATTATCATTCCCATCGGAGCCGGAGCTGATGCGCCCCAGCCATCCAGCTGTTCAAATTCCTCGGCTGCACGCGCATCGTCGCGTACGCATCCAACACCCACTTCACATACCTCCGCCAACTGGGCGCAACGGAGTGCATCGACCGCAACGTGGTGTCCATCGAGCGCCTCGTCGTGACCCCGGCGGTGCGGGTGGTGTTCGACGCAACGCCCGGCGCGCTGGGCGCCGCGTACGCCTGTGTCGCGGACGGCGGGGGCGTCGTCGTCGTGCGCCCCCAGGCGGTCTGTGATACGGACGACCCTCAGGCTGCGGGCCGCGGTGTGGCCCTCGTGCGGTGTTTTGGGTTCTACGCCGGCGCGGAGGTTGCGAAGCCGCCGGGCGCGCCGCATCAGTACCCCGCGCTGCCTGCGCATACGCAGTTTGGGCGGCACATTATCAGGGAGCTGCCTGTGATGTTGGAGAGGGGCGTAGTCGTTGTATGTATCATTCCGACGCCCGACGCTCTGCGTGGCTGACTGCGGTTGGCTAGGCGAACCGGGTCGAAATTCTTCGTGATGGGCTTGCTGGAATTCCCGGCGGGTTGGAGCGGATGAAGGCGGGGGTTGTCAAAGGGGTGAAGCTCGTGGCGCACCCGCAGGATACAACTGTCTAGTCCTGGTTCGGAAAATTGCAGACATTTGCTGCTCGAGCTTGATGATGTTCCTTCAACCTTCTGCCCTGAGATAAATGAGAAGATGTGCAACCAAATATTCCGTTTTCTGAAGGCTCGGTTTGGTTTACGAGCCTCACTTGACAGTGCGAATGCGTTCGTAAATGATTTTTGAGGAATCCCCAATATGCGCTGGTTTTATTCACCGTTGTATCGGACGAGACGGAGATTTTCCGACTGTTAAAAGATGTGCATTGATAATAGATGAATACCTGTGTGGTACCAGTCTAGGCGATACACTGTGCAAAAAAAAGTAGCCAAAGTTTACAGGATTTTCCACTATCTTATCCAAATCTTATCGCAATCTTATCGCGTGCATCGCCACCCATCGAGTCATCCGGGCCGTGCGGCTCCTTGGACCTTGCGACCACCAGATCTGTGTCTTGCTCAGGCAGGATACGATTGCTTCTCCGAATTACTGCAGAACCGTTGACTCTGCTAGGTTGCATGGCCTCCCTATCCAATCTTCCGCAAGAATTAGTGGCCAAGATCATTGCCGAATTTCGCGGTGACGCGACAACCCTACGCAGTTGCGCGCTTGTATCCCGGAGCTTTTTGCCTTGGTCCCGTCTCCACTTGTTCTCTTCTGTGCGCCTCACTGGCCGTAACATATACGCATTCCTTACTATCGTCGTGCCGTCGCCGGAAATCGCGATGTTCGTGCGCAGGCTCTACATCCCCATAATGCCATCCTACGCCATCCTACCGCCCGAGAGCTTGGCGCGAACCCCAAATGTCACCCACATCTCCACACACTGCGACCCGTTTGGGTTCCGACATCTATCTGCGAACCAGAAAATTGTACTTGCGGGCGCCACCCGCCAGCTTACTTCGGTATACGTCCTCATTGATCGGCTCTGGACGCTCCCGGAATGGGCGGCCCTACTGAACGGCTGTTCTGCCCTGAAAGAACTCGCTATTCACGGCGAGTCGACGGCCCGGGGGTGGTCCGCGCAGGAAGTCGTGCTGCGAATGCCGACTGCAGCGTGCGACAGCACCCCTTGCCTGCACACGCTTCGGATCTCGGGCGACTGCAAGATACTCGCGCCACTTGAGGGGTGGCTCGTCCCGAGCGGGTTCTTGACTGCGCTCCACACACTCGCCATCGACGTGCTGTATCTGCAGGACGACTACGACGCGCCGGACCACCGCCCTCCCATCGTGCTGGCAGCCGCACCTCATTTGGAGGACTTAACTCTGCATCTCGACCCACGTACGCTTCATACTATCATTTAGTCTGTGCATATCCTAATCATTCCGTCGCTTCCGTAGCCATGCCACTCGCTGCTTCCCCTCACCCCATCTCGCTGTCGTCCTTCCCCAGCCTCCGCGCGTTGCACCTCACAGACGGGCCCGACGCCGACATCGGCGAGTCCCTATTTTGGCTCGGCCTCTTTCTCGCGTCGTCGTCGTCCCCTGCCGCGGCTGGGCTCGGCGCGCTAGAGGAGATCTCCGTCGACCACAGCATGATCCGGCGCGACCTGCTCGCCGTCCCCGCCGACACGTGGCACACGCTCGAGGCGGCGCTCCTCCTCGCGGACTCCCCCATGCGGTTCCGGACGCTCACCTTCAAGGGCTACCAGAAGTTCAGCATTGGCGCGCCGGATGCGTTTATACACTTTTCGACGACAGTGCGGGGCCGGCTGCCGGGGTTGCATGAGCGGGGCGCATTGAGGATCGTAAAATGAATATTTATCGAAGTTGCGGCCCATTGTGGAGGGGGTACTATCGATCATCGGATAGTCGGCCACCTTAGCATTTTCGGCCTCGAACTAATTTTATGTAGGTTTTTTATATACTAATGCAGTATGGCTCCGTAGCGCGTGGCGGGTACCCCCCATTTGTATGCTTCTACGCGTTTTCACAAATCCCCGTTCGACCCGGGCCATGGGTCCAGTTTATATCTGTCCACATTTTTTTCTCGGTGGTGAATGAGGCACTCGTGCAGGGAAATCAGAAAATATAGATATCATCCTCCATTCGGAGACCAAAATCGCATAAAAAAGCTCGGGAGCACGGTGCGCTGCGGTTTGAGCAAAAATATGGGCAGGAAACCACTCTTTTAAAATATCCCATTAACTATTACTCCTGCAGATATGGCTGAAATATAAAGACAGGCGTTGGCAACGCAGTATGGACATGGATTATGGCAAAGCCTGCAGAGAAAGTCGGTCGGGAATAATAACTTGCGCATGGTGGCGAGGCCTAGGGAATCCAGTAGCATCTACCGTGTCCACTCTTTTCGGATTTGATAACGATGTTTTTAAACAACCAGGGTCTCTCTCTTTGCATGCCGAATGGAAGCGCCGGCGGGCGCAGACTCGGTCTTGGACTCAGCCTCGGACGGAGAAGAGGTGTCGCTGAACATCTGGTAAGCCGCCTTGACTCGGGTTCATAATTGTCTCTGTGCTAACCTTTGCGGGAAGTTGACCGGATGGCTCGGTGCAGCGAAAGCCATTGCGTCCAATTTACAGCTGTTTCCGAAAAGCTTGAGACAACGCGAAATTTTTTGCGCGCACAAAACTTTGATGGCAGGCTAAGGATTACCGGTTTGGGATGTCCAGCCGAGATTGCCGTCACGGTCGCTTGCGTGTAATCCGTTTGCCACCCAGATATTATTTCATGGGTGAGCTCCTCCCCTCGTGACACCCAGCTGAGGCTTCCTGAGAGTCTTATGAGCCTCACATGCAACTCAGATGCCCCGCACACCTAAAAAGGGAATCTCTCAGCCCTGTTAAATGTGATATGGATTGTTATACTACCTGTATTCCTTTCAGATTGTCGGAAATTACTTGAATCTTTTCGACATTCAGAGCGATGGAAAGTAGTAATATATTTCAACCTTTCAACATAAGTGGAAATACATAAATTCCGCCGAAAGAGAAAGGTCGACGGATTGTTAAACAATCAACTGAGCTGAATGGAGTAAGGAAAGAACTATTTTAAGCACGCCTTTCATATTCCTCAGATTGAAAGACAATCAACATAAAGAGAATGGCCGGGTGAAAGATCAACTTTCAACCTTCCTTTCACCATAGTTGAAAGAAGAAAAATAAAACCGGGGGAAAGGGGAGTTTAATGAACCCCATTCCGTATTCCTTTCATCTCAAAGGAAAGATGAAAAATCAGAGCGGCAGAAAGGCCGTATTAAAGTATAACTTTCCATGCCACTTTCAGGCAGGGTGAAAGGAAAACATTACCTGTAATCGGAAAGTGGCACGGAAAGACCATCTTTCCACGGCACCCTGGGGTGCACCTCGAGGTGTACCCGCGGGTGCAGCTAAAGGTATACCTCCAGGTGAACCTTTGCCGACCTTCGGTCCGGCCTCGTCTCTCAAAATCACACGCAATTATTTCTCAAAGATGGTTTATTATAAAATTCTACATCCTCCCTCAGTAGAAAAGCACAAAAAAACAGGAATGAAACATACCCTCACTTCAAAAGCTAAAGGACTGCACCCATCCGAGGAGCACGACGTCGCGAGCGGATACTCCGCCCGGCGCTCCGGCTTCCGATCGCGCTCCCGGTGGTCGCGTTCGTCGTAGGTGTAGTGCGTGTCGGGATACGGGGCGAGGCAGGGGCGGCTTGTCGTTGTGGGCGACAGTGGCAGACTCCCTCTCGCGCATCCTGTCCCGCTCCTTCCCGCTCCCGCTCACTTCATAGACAACGGCGACGGGGGCAGACTCGCGGGTACGTCGCCGCGCGCTCTCTCTCCCTCTCTCGCTGCCTCCTCAGCCAGAAACATACATGGGGGTCCTTACTCCTGTTTAAGTAGCTACGTACATGCACTAGTAATGTACAATCATTCTGTTTCGCATGTAAAAAGAGTCCCGCGTACGAGCACCTGAGGCCAGACATCGACAACTACTGAGAGATGCTCATCAAGCTCCCGACGAAGGTCAAGATCTAGCGGAACAAAATAACGAAAGTGTAAGTGGGCGGTCCGTACTGAACAATATGAGAACGTGCGAGACGCGGCCGTACATCCCGATATCATCTGGGACCAGGAAGATCAACGTGTTCATTTTGCGCGCGATTGAGATGGCGAGTTTGGCTAGACCGGCAACGTCAGCGGCGTGCTTTCCTTCTCCAAGCACCGGATGACTCACCATTCTGCCTCCAGTCTTTGTAGTCGCCGTTCTCGTTGACGTTGAGGACCAGCGTAGGGTCGACGATGCCAGGTCGAATCGCCTCGAGAAGGTCGAGGAAGAAGAGCCCGGTCGTGATGGACGGGTCCTTGTACGATCAAATGGGCTTGGCCGACTTTGCGGTCGTGTTGGCCCACTTCAGCATCTCCGTATCGCTAATCGGCCGCCCGCCGCTCGCCTTACACAGCTGGGTGAGGGTCTTGGTGATATTCATCCTGTCGACCGAACAGTGAGCGATACCCCCACAAATGCACAGACACAAGACTCACCGCATAAGCTGCCAGATAAGCCCGAGCATACACGATCAACTTTGTCAGCACGTCCGCATCATAGTGCTTCACCTCCCGCCCGCCGCTCGCCATCGCCTCGTCCTCCGCGTCCACGTCCGCCGGCACCAACTCGTTCTGCGCGCCGCCCCGCGCGGCCTCGACCGCCTTCGCCTGGCTTGCGTTTGCGCCTGGCCCTTCCCCGCACCCGCATTGATCCCACTCCCGCTGCCGATGCCCGGTTAGCGAGGAGGGAAGGTTGGGCGGGGCGAGGTGGAGGGAGGAGGGATGTGTAATAGAGGAAGGAGGTGGGAGGGAGACAAGGACGCACCGAACAACATCTTGAGCACGGCAGCGCCCCACCACACGCCGACGTCGCCCCACCCGCGCTCGACAGGTGCCCACCCCACCGCGCCCGCAGCAAGCACCCACCCACTCCCCAGCATCACCGCGCCCCTCCCTGGCACATACCCGCCCCACCGTCCAACAAGCATCCCGAGCACGACGCTCCCCACAGCGATCGCGTCCTCGAAGCATGGGCAGTCGTCGACGGGCTGCGGGTGGTTGACCGCGAGAAGCGCGAGGGGGATGAGCGTGAGGGGCACGCGGACGGAGGAGGGCGTGCGGAGGACCCAGGACTCTAGATGCGCGCCTCAGCCCCAGCCGCGGAGGAGCGTGAGTTGGAGCGGGGACGGGAGGTAGAGGAGGCGGGCGAGTGCGGCGGGAAGGCTGAGGGCGAGGGGGAGCCCGCGGAAGAAGGTGTGCACGAGCCAGAGGAGGACGCCAACGGCGCAGTCGGAGGAGTGCATCGCGGTGTAGAGCCGCCCGAAGACGTGTAGACAGCGAGCCCTGCGGTGAGGGCGGCGTATGCGGGGAGCGAGAGGGAGGGTGGGGTCGTCGTTGGCGTGAGGGGGAACGCGAGCTCGTGGATGTGCGCGAAGAAGAAGAGCGCGAGGGAGACGCTGTGCGTCGAGGGCATACCGTATTCGAGGTGGTGCATGCCGATTGCTGGAAAATAAATCAGCCTTCCGATGGGAGGGGCAGGAGGATGCACGGACTGACGCGGGTGACGGGTGGTGCGAATGGGCGCAAACTCAAGGACTCGGAGGACTCGAACGAGAACGAGAGCGAGAGCGACGGCAAAAGGTGGGCGAAAGAGAGGCTTCGTTCATGGCGTTGGACGATGTCCCTGGGGACCGGAGGCGCGTGGCTCTGGGGGCTGCGGCTACGACTGCAACGCGAGACCTGGACGAGTCTGACTGCGTCGAGACCGAAATGATGAGCGGGATCGGGAACGGATTGATAGACGACTCCCGATAGGTGGGGACATAGGATGGGGCGTGTGCGGACCAGCCTGTATCACGACAGATGGTCCGGCGGTGATAACAGGCGGCGGCATTCGGCGTCCGCCCCGCGACCGCGAACGGCTACGCTGGCGCAAAGTGAGATGTACACTACGTTGCGTTGGAGGCTGCGTCGAGATGATTATAGGAGACGGGGTGCTGCAGCGGCTACAGATGTGGGATGTACTGCTCGCCGTGGCGAGGCGATACTGTGACAGTACAATCGGCGCGGGTTGTGCGGTGGTCGGGGACGGCTGCGGGGAGTATTCCTCAGGGGACGCAGATCGGGTGAGAGCTTTCACGACGACCGGGGCGTTCTGCCTCACTTTGCCGCGGGGGCTGTCGCTGCTGTGTCTGTCGATCGGCGCGATGTGCTGCGAATACGGGTGTGGGTGCGGGACCGGCGGATGGTGGTTTGTTCAGTACACGGGTATCGATGGGGTCAGGACGGAGTCTTGATCAGTTTTCGCAGGATCAGCCCGTCCTTGCATTCCTAGAAAATTTGCATCATTGTCGTTGGAATCGGGAAGCGTGAGCTAACATGCAGATCGTTTTCGATGACCTTGGAGCGCGTTAGCATGCAGAAGTTGATATCTCCCTCTCCCGCTCACTTCACAAACAACGGCGGCGGGGGCAGACTCGCGGGTACGCCGCCGCGCGCTCCCTCTCCCTCTTCCTCTCTCGCTCCCTCCCGCTCACTCCTACCACCACCGCCAGCCCACCAGCACCAACACCACAAAGAATTAGCGCGCTGTGTCGCGCTAACTTCTGTGCGAAGGTCGCCTCATCGTCTACCAACACCGCTACCAACACCACGAGAAATTAGCGTGCGTTGTCGCGCTAATTTCTCTGCGAAGATTGCCCTTCCTCGTCGTCGTCGACCAACGCCGTCAGCGACGGCTCCATCCATGTCCCGCCTCGCTCAAATGTGCGTGTGCCCCCTGCTCCACACTCCCTTCGCCCGCTCATCGCGTTCCTAGTCGCCGCCATTCCCCCGAAACCCAGTACCGCGCCCTTCTCGCCCTGGGACCCACGGCGTACAAAAAAGACGGTCCGGGCGACGTATACTTCTGCGCGCGGTTCAAACCCAGTCTCGTCAGCTCGGTGTACGCAGGGCGACTGTCCCCCACCATACTCGACACCGCCGACATTGAGATCAAAGTCGGGAGTTCGTACGACGTGGATGTGCGGATGCCCCAGTATGCAATATGCGAGCGGACGCAGCAGCCGGTGTGCTTTTGGGCGTATTGCACGGTGCCGCACCGCTTCCTCACAGGTAAAGCGCTCTGTTTTGCTCGTTTTCGTCCGCCCCGTCAACCGTCCCCAGAACGCCTTCTCCACCTCAAGCTCAAATCCCGCGGCGCCACCCTCGACCCCGAACCCTGTGGAGGCTGCCACAAGAAACATCGCGAGTTCTACTCGCTCTCGGTCTTTCAAACGCTGGCCGAATTCAAAGCGTTGGTCAAGTCGGTCGTGGAAGACGCAGGCGGTGTATACAACTTGTGAGGCCTTTCCTTTCCTCCTTATTCCACTCTCATAGAGCGCTTCAGGAACGAACTCCAGTAGTATCAGTAGTGTGCCGCGGATTTTGTAATGTACATTATGCTAGAGTGTAAATACAAGCATCAGCTTCGTTTGTAGACGGCGGGAGGTTGAAAGAATTTACCTGAAGCTAAAGATAGTTACTATACGCTAGCCCCGTAAGCCTTGAGCCGATCGCATAAGAGCCGCATGAGAAGAAAATACGCCAAGATCAGGTAATAAAAAACTCACCTCGGGCAGTCTCTGGCAGCTTAGGACGAACGCGGAGAGTATGTTAATCGGCGGTCGGGAGCCGATTAGAGCCCTCTCCAAGCGATTGACTCTTGGGGAGGGACAGAGGGTTGCGGAGCCACTCGCATGCAAGGGTCAGCACGCGGGTCAAAGGTTTCGTTTGGAAGCGGCGGGAAGCAGCAGCATCGGCGCAGCACACCGTTTCAGTCCAGCGATTGACCTTGGCGAGCTGCACGGTCAACGAGCGATCTACACTCGTTGACATTGTTCGCCGTGTGAAGATCGGGCATGGAAAAAAACACCACTAGTCGTCTCTGCAGGTTCGGGATGGACGCAAGGAGTGCGTTGATCATTATTTAAAGCCCCGCGCCGTGTATTTTGTGAAAAGAGGTCGAAAAATCGCTGAAGTGGAGATCCACGTATCAGCACGTCTGTGGCGGGAAGGCGTTTGTGGCGACTTGCCGAAGGCTCCAGATGATTGTGAAAAGCAGCGCCCGAGAGCGTCGAGTCGCTCAGATTAAATTTGCGTGGACTAGATGAGCGGAAAGTCAATGTACTGCAAGATCGGGTCATGGAAAAAACTAACCGCAAGCGGTCTCTAGCGGTTCGGGGCCGACGCGGGGAGAGCGATTGATGATGTTCAGGCCACATTGAAGGCTTGGCGCCGTGGAATTCGTGAAGAAATGCCGAAATTGAAGGAAGCTGGAATGCAGACGTCAGACAGTCTGTGGCGGGCAGGAGCTTGCGAAAACTTAGCAAAAGCTCAAGACAGATATCAAACGCTGCGGCTGAGAGCTTTAGATCGTTGCGATTAGAGTTGCTGGAGCTGGATGCGAGAAGGGTCAAAATGCCGCAAGACGGGGTCATAAAAATACTTACTCAGAGCAGTCTCAGCTGCTTTTCGAGCCTCAAATGACGCTCTAGGATGCTCAACGTCCTCTCCGCTTCCCTGCTGACCCGCGAAAGACCCAACGCCGAGCGATATACACTCGGGGCGGGTCAAAGTCCAGGGTCAAGAGTTCGAGGGCCTTGCGTGCGCTCGGCTGGTGAAATAAACGGTGCGCTCGAGAACCAGTCAAAGCCCCTGCCAAGCGATATACGCTTGGGACGGGCTAGAGGGTTGCTGAGCCACTTGAAGGTCAGCACCCGACAGGTCAGAGTACTTTTCGGGGCGATCCGGTGGAAAGCGACAGCGTCGAAGCTGCACGTTGTCTCTGCTGTCGAGCAGTTGACCTCGACAAGCTGAATGGCCAACGAGCGATTTACACTCGTTGACCTTTGCTCGTCGCGGGTGTGGTCAAGAACAAGCCTGGTCACGATGTCACAACCCTGTGACCTTCCGATATTTCGCAAAATTCTTACAGGAACAGGTAGCAGAAAATGTATGCGTGCATTCGTATATAAAAGAAGTACATAGTCTAAGAACCAGTAGCCATTTATTGTACACTGAATTGAAATAAGCCCGATAGTCCATCACCCTCGCAATTAATCCTGGCCAAGTCAGAAGTACGTCAGAACGAGAAAAGGAGCCACATACCCGCCTGAGATCCAGGACAACAGCCCGACCGCCCGAGAATTTGAAGCGTGCATAGTGCCCAAGGACCTGGCTCGGGGAAACGTCGACCAAAGTCTCTGCCATTTTTGACGAGTAGGTACGAGCGGGGAAGTGCGCAAACTCTTTGAAGGGATCTTTCTTGCCATCGGGGAGACGTTCTTGGTGTCGGATGGCGAAGGATACTGAACCTTGGGGTGTAACCTTTATTTTCTCAATGCTTCCGAACCATATCTTCCCGGCGGCATCCAGATAAGAGACGAGGCTGTTTCCCACATGCGTCTCAGCTTTCGAAAAGTGCATCCCGGCAAAATCGTAGTATGCCTGTTCACCAGATTTCAAGCCCTTTTTGCGCGGCTCCGTCTCGATCCCTGGGCGAGCGTCTAGATTCTCGAGTCTACTGCCGTGATGAAGACTAAAGAGATGGTGAAACTGCCGTAGAACTTTGGGGCAGTTGGGACGCTTAAGCCACCGTCGGAGATTTGCCGCGCGCATCCAAGTGGTAAGGACTGTGGCCTCGTGTTCGCCTGCGAACGTCAGATTCAGCAGCCGAATCAACAGCTAAAATAGATCTACTCACCACCAACGCGTCCATTCGAATTGATTTTTTGAAGCACGCCGATAAGTCGTTCGACCGGAAAGGCCCACCATGAGACCAATGGCCCCCACAGGATGGCGAAGTCGTATAGGTGGAAAGCAATGTGAACGTTCGGTCTCTTGGCATGATACTTTGTGTGAGGGTGACAGGTGTAGAGGTCATCAACCCACTGCTTCAGATACTGGCGATACGCTGTGGCACGCTCTGGTGTCATGGCATAACGGCAGAGAATGGTGACAGCCTGGAATAAAGCCATGCCATGTCTCAGGAGTGCGCGGAAATGATCCGCGTCGGGCCCTGTTTGCTCCGCCCACAGAATGACGAGGGCGATGGGTAGATATATTGTCATGAGAAGGCGCATTTGGTCCGCTTTCATTGAACCGGCGGCAGCCTCGCCGTAATTTTTGGGAACATGGTGGACCCATGCCGGGGTGTCAGTCTCAGCGATCACTTGTTGGATGAACCGGAGATCATGCAACGTTATTGTCTTTGGGCGATTCTGCGAGTCGACGGACCTCAGAGGCCGGGACATGCGCTAAGCAGATGTATAAACGTTAAGAGGCATTTTGTTCTCTTAGGTGCATGACACTTACCCATTCCACAAGAAACTCAGCTAACTCCTTTCTGGAGATCCGATGAAGATATTCTTCCCATTTAATCTGCTTGCCGGTCTTTGGATCTCGCAGATCTGGACTCCTCGCGAGATTCAGGGTCCAACAAACGAAGACCAACGCAGTTTTCAGCTTCTTGGCGAGTTTGACTGCGAGCGCCTCTGCATTCTCACCCTCTGCAATTTGCACGGGGGTGTCGCCGCCGTCATCTTCCTCATCCGAGGCACTGTCTGTGCTGCGGGTCTCCGGGTCCTCACGAAGCGGACTGACTAGAAGACGGTGAATGGCAGGTACGTCCTTCTCTGCGGCTTCATTCTTGGGCCTACACTCTCCGGGAATCGTTGTGTCTTCGGGGTCAAAGGAGGTGAATTCATAGCTGAAGGCTGGGATAAAGTCCTCCCGCTTCTTGGCCTCCGCATAATCGATCGTGAGGACTTCCCGGGTGTAATATTTGCCTAAACCCTCGAATATATCGTGCATCGCCTCCGTAGGCAACATTTTCGGGGGATCCCAGTAGATAAATCGCCAGAGCTCCGAATAGCGGGTTCCTCCTCGTTTGAAGATAGCATTGCGTTGGGTAAGAGTTGGGGCGTCCCGCCAAGCTTCCGCATCAGCACGCATTTGATCCTTATCTCTCATTGTCCAATTCTCAAAATCCGTGCGATACAGGTTGTGACGCCCACGCAGGTTGCAAACGGTACAGAAGATGTGACCTTCATGTCCAGTGGTGCCAGATATCTTCCGAGCGGCAGGAAGATCGTCGACGGACAGAGGAAAAGCTAGCTCCACGGTGCGACCCTCTGGACGCAGTGCTGTTCTAGACAGACGTATACCGCGCTCCCACCCGATCACACCGACATCGACTGTGGGACGGAGATATGGATTGATGCGTTCCAGTTTCGGCTCTGCTTTCCCTGTAATGATGCTAACATGCATGTTCTCGGGCAAGTAGCGAATGGAGAGCGGGAGGTTGAGGCAGTAACTGACTAGCAAGCCAATAGAACCTGAACCTGATCGTTTTCTGCTGCCGTGAGGGGGATAAAAGTCAAGGCTGAACCCGAAGGCGAGCTTCAGGAGCTTGTCCGGGCCTGGATCTATGAACAACTTTTTGTTCTTGCCCATGAAGGTTTGTAAAAAACGGCCCTTGAATATATCCCGCACGAAGTTGTAGATACGGCCGCCCGTGAAAATGTCCGGGGAGGAAGCAGATGATGCCACGGGTTCGCACGCATTCAGCCAGAAGTTTCTCGACCTCAGGGTCCGACGTCAGGCGGGCCAGATAGTCGAGGAAGCATGGGGAGAGAAAAGGCTTTTGTGGTCGTGGGCCCTTCTTACGGCTGTTCAATAGTCCGGTGCCACAAACTGAGCGACCCGCTTTCCTGAGGATGATATTCTCGCACGTTGCGGGCCAAGTGGGCTCCTTGGACGTGGACAGGGTCGGAGGGTGGATATGTTCGCACGATGGACAAGCCGCGTATAGCACCGTTTTGCCATCCAAATTCAACTTTGACATGGCGTCGTGAAGACTGGTAGGAAGCTGGTCAATGATGTGCTGCTGCATATCCGTGTATGATTCTGTCGTGGGTACCTCCTGCGGCCTCGTAGAGGGGATCAACATGGTATACTTGATCATGATCGTCACGACCCCAAGGATGAATTCGACGGAGCTTTTAGACATATTCATGATGAGGTTGCAGACAAGGCCGAGCAATACCATAAGCTGCGCCACAACATCGATGTTCGCCATGGGATCCTGGTAGACGTATTCTGAAAAAAAATCAGCAGGAGCAAAGGATTGAGCAAAGGCTCATACCGCAGTTGTAGTAGTAAGGCCTTGTGTCTGGGGGTAGATCCTTGCGCAGCCGACTCACTGAATTCTCCAAAATGCGCAATTGTTTGACAACAAAAATCTTTGACTCCGCCCCGTCGTCGAAAGCCTGTAAAGCGATGGCACAGGCTGCGAGCTCTTCTGCCGCTGTGTCCACCGCCGTCCACTGTGAAATCACATCGAGCGACGCGATCCACGCCGGATCAAGTGAGCGAGTTGCTTTCTCGATATCCTTCAAGATGGTCCGCAGAAGGTCGTCGCCTTGTTCCTGGCGCGTGGGCTGCTTCGGTTTGGAATCGGAGGCACGCGCTTGCTTTAGTACTGCGTCGAAGCTATCCATGACCGCAGAGAATAAGGCGTCGTTGCCGCCGGAGGAGTGGTCTGAGAGAGGGGGGTTTGCGTCTGAGTCCGCTAGAGACACACGCATAGTTCGGCGAACTAGGTCGTCCTAGAGGGAATTTCAGCGGATAGATAGGAACGACCGATGTACATTATTTACCGAATCCAAGGGTTGATCATCGTCTTTCCGCCCTTTCCCTTTCTCGTTACGATCCCGATTCTGGAGTATGCATTAGAACGGGAAGTAGTTTCCAAAAAGAAAATAAATGTACCTGTTGTCTCACCCAAGTAGCATGGTCGGGCGTGAGCTCATGGCCGCCCTGGACATACGAGCATTTGCAATATTTGAACATCCTATACGAATGCAGTAACTTGGATTGCCCGAGGATTCACCCCAGGGAATCAAGGACTCTGCGAACCCGAGGACAGCTTGAGGGATTCAATTGTCGTGGGATATACCCTCGAGAATTGCGATTCAGGTATACGATGGCCGAGCGATAGACGCTCGGACACCGTTGACCTTGGTGGTAAGAACAAGGAGTAATCAAGGGTCACGGGTCAATGATCACGGGCTTCCGAGTCACATCGGGTCACTGACCGATCAGGTCACCCAGACTCGGATCAAGTACTCACGAACTCTCCTTCGACCTCGATGGACCGGTGTTTCTTGAGCGCCTGTCGCTCAACAAACGCCTCGCAACTCCATAGGCGGGTGTTTCCTGGATGCTTGTCGCCCAGCAAACGCCTTCTGAACCCTACCATTTTCAGTGCTTAAGTGCCCCTCCCCGAATGTCAATCGCTCGGCGAGGGTACCTTTTGCTTGTCGTTGCCTTGCACAGCACCTACCGTTGGGCGTTTCCTGGATGCTTTCGTCCAGCGAACTATGTTCTGAACCCTATCCATCTCGCAACGCTTAAGTGACCCTCCCCGAGTGTCAATCGCTCGGCGCGGGTACCTTTTGCTCGTCGTTGCCTTTGCGCAGCACCTACCTCGCAGCAGTATTTTGGTACATGTCGCTCGATCTTCAAAAAACAAGCCGCATATTTGATTCAAAGAAAGTACATGCTACTCGATTTCCCCCCCAAAAAAACACCCTATTCATCTTCATCTTCAAGTTCCGAATCCGAGTCGGATGGTATGCTCCCGAGGAGGTCCTCAGCCACAAGCTCCATGAGTTCGAATGCCTCATCCGAGACCATCAGATCTTTCTTGAAGTCCTCGTCCATCTCCAATCCTTCCTCCATCCATTGCTCGTCGTACAGTGTTTCCGGGAGGCCTTGTGGAGCTGGTGTGTTTGATGTTACCTCACCACGCAATCTAGGGCGTGCCTCTATGCCTTTCTTGAGAGAAATCTTGTCCGCGGCATCATCCACAAAGTCCTAGAATTTCGGTGATATCCTGCGGACGCCATGGGCAAATTGAAATAATATGTGTGGTTTGCCGGACGAATCGGTTGCCTAAGCGGCACTTGCGGGGTTTCGCATCCTCCGATGACATGCCCAGGGCACCCAGGAGGTCTAATAGCTTCCTCACCCACCGCCAAGCCTCCACCGCGTCGGCATCACGGCAGATGAGGGTCATCTTCTTCGCAGTCTTACACCTCTTTTTCCATTTCGTCTCCTTCCGCGACCTAGCCGTTTTTTTCTTCCTAGAGGCGTTGTCGAACTGTTGTGCTCGGGCCTTCGCCATATCCACAGTTTCACCGAGACGTGGCTGATATCGAGCCCAGTACATCCGTGCTTCACAAACGCAGTTCAGGAACAGCGCAATGAGATAATCCCTCGAGACGTCAGGAATGCCCAAACGATTTGGGTCTGTATCTCGTCTCCGCTCGAGGTCGGCTACCAGCCCCCGAATGAGGCATATCGTTCCACATAGTCGTTTTAAATCCCTTCCCAAAGTAAAATGGAGAGATTCCAGGCAGTTGGCGCTTCTCCATCCGGGTGTCCGCACTGCGCCGCCTGGTCGTCGGTAGCCGGCCGATATTTCATAAAGTCCGCGGCGCGATTGAGACCTGTGGAACGCCGGAAAACTTCACGGGCAAGCGTCTGAAGCCAATTTAGTATAGGTTTACCATCAATCAATGGTATTGGACAGGCCTTGCAATTCAAGTCCTCCTCCTTGGTCATATACGACTGTTGTTTCTTCTTCGCCCGGTCCACCGTGGTGATGCGGCCGACTTTCTTCCTAGATCTAGATTTCTTAATCCCAGCCACGTTTATTTCCGTCATAAGCTCTTTCAGCATGCCTATGAGTTCGGCCTTATCACTCTCCCTTAGGCGAGAACCTTTCCCCTTGCGAGAACTCTTCCCCTTGCGAGAGCTCTTCCCCTTGCGAGAAACACCTTCGTTCTCGCTTTCGCTTTCGTCGCTACTCTCGTCGCTGCTGTCGTTTTCGCCGTTTTGTTGCTCGACGTGCCTCAGGTTCAGCTGGGGGAGGTTTCCGCCAACGTTCCGGGTGATCGTATCCAGCTGACGGCTCTCGCGCGTTGTTCTTGAGATGAAGCGAGGTTGAAGCACCGGCGGGGCGTCGGGAAACTCTTGCGGCGGGTTCTGGCGCAGTGGAGGTCCGCGAACGCCAATACGGTGGGTCAGGGTTGCGAGAGACGCCTCATATTCCGCCTAGACGTCTGTAAGTTCCTCATTTTGTCCGAGACAAATGAAAGCTGACCCGTTGTTTTTCCGCTTCCCGTTGTTGTTCTTCTCTGGCCGCCTCTGCCTCCTCCTCTCTTCTATTGGCCTCCATCTCCAAGGATGTCAGCAGTAAGTTCTTCTTTTGTCCGAGACAAATGAAAACTGACCTGTCGTTTTTCCAGCTTCCCGTTCTTGTGCTTTTCTGGCCGCCTCTGCCTCCTCCGCTCTTCGCTCTTCTATTCGCATCCATCTCCAAGGATGTCAGCAGTAAGTTCTTCTTTTGTCCGAGACAAGACAAATGAAAACTGACCTGTCGTTCTTCCGCTTCCCGTTCTTGTGCATTTCTGGCCGCCTCTGCCTCCTCCGCTCTTCTATTCGCATCCATCTCCAAGGATGTCAGCAGCATCACATATTTGAAGTCGAAGACTTACCAGTTGAGCGTTCATCGCTTCTTGCAAGCGTGTTTGTTCCCGCTTCTGGGATTCCAGCTGCATCTGTGCTGCTTGCAGGGATGCTTCTGCATCGCGCCTTCTGCGCCTCTCTTTTATCGCATCTTGTTCTTTCTGCGCGAAGCGAGTTTGAATGAAATTTCGAGCGCAAGAAGAGACTCACCATCCGAGCATATTCTGCGTCTGGATGCTCAACGGCGCGATATTTGTGTGCTACGACACGTGTAGGAATGGAGGGCGTGGGTTGGTTGTCTGCCCCACTGCGGGTCGAGGTGCGCGAGGGGACTCTGCGCCGATATTCTTCATCATCACTCTGCATGCTCTGATCATCGGGCGAATGCGACCTCTGATTGTGGTGGTTTTGCTGCGAAGGTTGAGGAACGTACGCAATTCTTGAAGGTCCTGGAGTGGGCTGCGCACCGCGCGGATACGTATCCTGAATATCAGCGGTCATTGGCTGAAAGCCGCTCTGGTCGTGCTGCGTCGCGGTTGCCGGCGAATATCCGCCAGGCATTTGTATATGATACTCGGAGTCTACCATTGGCTGATCGCCGTGTGACTGGGCGGGACTCCCATACAGGCTTGGCGACGGCTGCTCCCGCGGGGTTCCATATACGCTTTGTGAGTATTCGGAGTGCGAAGCGCGATGTTCAATTTGGGGCGGGATTGGAGCGTGATAAGAACCGGAATGATTGGAATAATTGGCGAAGGATTGATGCGTAGAATGTGCTATTGGGAGGTGCGGTTGGGGCGCGGCTGGAGCGGGATAACTATATTGCGGTGCCGGGACCGGGTGTAGCGGTTGGGGCGCGGCTGGAGCGGGATAACTGTATTGCTGGTGCCGAGGGTGGGTATTGCGCCTGATACGATAGCTCACTGCCCGGCGCAGGGTCCATGCCCTGTGGCGAGTTTTGTGAGTGCCCAGACGGAGGACGCTCGGACAATAGGCGGCCTCAACTCCATTGCAATGGAGGAGCATGAGGTGAAGGGGATGCGCAGAGAGTGGCGACTTGATTCTACTGATTTAATATGTTCCGTCTTCTTTGTCTAGTACTGCTCTTTGTCGCCAGCGCTCTTTGTCGCCATCTTATCTTATCTTAAATATATTATCTTATCTTGATATCGATTTACTGAGACAAAGGCATTCTCAAATTCTCAAACGCTACCCGAGGACAAGAAGACTTGAATTCCACTGAAGTACATTATGTATGAAAGACATTCTGCTCAAAGTACCTATGTTATGTATGAAAGACGACTCTACAAATTTAATGAGTACACGAAACGTGAAGAACATGGACAAAAAGATGTATGAGCGGTGGGGTGAGGGTGAGCTGCACAGATTACGCTGGGCCAGGGAAAGGCTCAAGACACTGGATCGTGAGTAAGGTCGGCAACGCGTTGCGTTGTGGCTCTTGGAAGTCTTGGATGCGAGCTCGGGCCCTAAATAGATATCAGCAAAAAAAAAACAGCCGACATCGAGTAGAACGCACATGTCGAGCACATGGTCCATGATCGGGCCATCCGTCGGGCGGGCGTTGATGAGAGTGGTACCGTCGGAGGCAGAAACCCGCATAATCAGAATTTCCCCCACCAGTCCGTTGGCAAGGGGGTGCTGGTTAGCGGCGATGCGTTTGCCGCGCTTCAGAAAGACGCGGAAGAAAGATGTTTTGTCGCCGTGGACAAGCTTGACCGGGAAGTCGTGGAGGTGGGGGTTGACCTTTGTGTCGAGGTGAAGGGCCTCGATAAGGGGGCGGCACTGGGCGTTGCGGCGGCGGGAGGAGAGGGAGACCGTGACGGACACAAAGCGGGCCAGCACCCGGTGAGTGCTGTAGTGGCGTGAGCTAAGTGACTTCACAGGCGCCTGGTCAATTAGACGATATAAGTGAGAGATTTTCGGGAAGAACTTGATCTGCACTAACAGCGGCAGTGGTGATGAAAGAGCTGCGGTTGTCGGGCATCACTATGGGCGAACGCTGGGAGGAATCTGGCGCGCAAGATGGGGGGAGGGTGCAAAGAGCTGAGGACGAGGGTCAGTTATATATATATACCGGAGAAAAATGCTTACCCGTAACTCTTTGTCCTCTGGACCTGAAAGAGATGATGCACGACACGAGGCCGCGGTTTTGAGAACGCGTCCAGAGATATCTTTGTGCGTCAGGTGCATAAACCCGGGCTCCCGATTCGACGCCACTACTGCACGCACCCTCTCCCACTATGAACAACGACAATTCTGCACCTCGCTTCACCAACGCTGGCCCCATCCTTCACGCCATGGGCCTTGATTCAATCCTCCCCGACCATACTCTGGTCGTCATTATTGCCTTTGTGCTTCACGAAACCACCCATATGCCGGACATCCCCCACCCCAACCCCAACACGAACGAGATCCCCGTTCTCCACTCCATGGGCCTCGACAACTTCCTTCACGCCATGGGCCTCGATTCAATCCTCCCCGACCATACTCTGGTCGTCACTATTGCCTTTGTGCTTGACGCCACCCATATGCCGGAGACTCCCATCCCCCACCACGACCACAACATGTATGAGAGGGTCGTCCGTGACTACATTCGCGCGGACTTGGCCCGACGCGAACGCGACCTGGACGATTTCTTCAACGACATCGCCTTGGACGCCGCTCCTGGCAACTTGGACGCCGCTCCTGGCAGCTGGAGCAGCAACATGAGAGCAGCTGCCGCTACCCTCCTTGCGTTTTTCAGGGATCCCCAGATTGTCTGGGCCTGCGTCTTGGGAGGGCTTGTCGGGGTCGTCATTGGGCTCATTAGACGCAATTGAGATGTTATGGATTCGATACGAGTTGTAGGAAGTCGATGGAATAGGATTGGTCTTCGGTGTCGTTCGTTAAGATGTTGAGCCTTACGTGCACTGCGATCTACACAGTGGGCGTCGGCTTGAAGAGAATGGATATGAATTGTGGGAAGGTAAAGACATTGGTCTTCGTCGTCGTCCGCTGAGATGTTGAGCATGACGCGCACTGCGATCTACACAGTGGGCGTCGGCTTGCAGAGAAGGAGTCCCGCTGACAGCGTAACACCAGCAAATAGATTCGATACGAGATAAGGCAATGGTTTTCGTTGTCGTCCGCCGAGATGTTGAGCCTGGCGCGCACTGCGATCTACACAGTGGGCGTCGGCTTGCAGAGAAGGAGTCCCGCTGACAGCGTAACACCAGCAAATAGATTCGATACGAGATAAGCAATGGTTTTCGTTGTCGTCCGCCGAGATGTTGAGCCTGGCGCGCACTGCGATCTACACAGTGGGCGTCGCTTGAAGAGAATGGATATGAATTGGTGGGAAGGTAAAGACATTGGTCTTCGTCGTCGTCCGCTGAGATGTTGAGCATGACGCGCACTGCGATCTACACAGTGGGCGTCGGCTTGCAGAGAAGGAGTCCCGCTGACAGCGTAACACCAGCAAATAGATTCGATACGAGATAAGGCAATGGTTTTCGTGTCGTCCGCTGACTGGATGTGAGCATGACGCGCACTGCGATCTACACAGTGGGCGTCGGCTTGCAGAGAAGGAGTCCCGCTGACAGCGTAACACCAGCAAATAGATTCGATACGAGATAAGGCAATGGTTTTCGTTGTCGTCCGCCGAGATGTTGAGCCTGGCGCGCACTGCGATCTACACAGTGGGCGTCGGCTTGAAGAGACGGTGACAGTGCCACCGAGAAAACTGCCTAATTCGGACTGCCATGCAGCCGGGTCGGGTCGGGTCGGGTCACGATCCGATATGCCGATTTTGATTCGGGTCTGCTCGCTAGGAGTCTAGGTACGATACATATGATATATTCATTATTGAGAAACAAGGGAAAGGCTATATTACGGTTTATGTGCGCTTCCCCAAACCCTTAATGGTATTAAGCAGCTTCCGGGTATCCTTCTCAGAGTTGCGCGCCGCAGAGTTATGGAGCTTGCCCTGCAAACAGACTGTGACGGGCCAGGTCTTAGTGCAGCGTGCAAGCCACGGGAACTCTTTTACGAGCTGCAAAATTAGCAGTCAGCACCGAATTGACCAGATAACGAATATAGCTCGGACATCTTTAATGACGATCTTGAGAGAATCTTCATCCTGATGGCTGAAGGACAGTGAGCTATCCAAGTGGATTGCGGTGAGTTTATCAAGATGATTCTGATGTAAGGTGAGTAAGAGTGGATTCGACGACAATCTGATAGGCCTCACCCTGAATCGCAAATACTGCGCATCCTGCTTCTCAGCCTCAAGGTCGGGATGAATCCGAGCAAAAATGGACTTGACATGGCTGATGTTCGCGTTGGGGGGCCTCTTGATAGTCTTTGAATCCTGCCCAGCGCAGGAGGGCTCGGGAGTCGTCTCTGGAGTCGTCAACGGACTGGAGAATGCCTCCGGCGAAGCGCGGGCGGGGGTGGTAGCGCGGGCAGGAGTACGAGCGCGGGCAGGAGTGCGCGCGGTGGGAGGAGTGCGAGCGCGGGTAGGGATGCGAATGCGAGCGCGGGTAGGTTTCACGGGGGTCAAAGCGACCGGGGCAGGGAACGATTCAAGGAAGATATCGGTTAGCAGTGCTGGAAGAACAACAGGGGGGGGGCGGGGGCCGAAGCTGGCGAGCAGCGTATGTGGGTCGGGGATCCATGAGGAGACGGGTCGAAGTTTGAAAGTTGGCAAAAGATATACGATTTCGGGTGTAAAAGGCTCATTGTCAGGCCTTGAGCAAAGGGAGAGGTGACGTCCCAAATAGGAAGTGTTCTTTGTGATTGTCATGGGAGCGGACCGGAAGCCGTTTGTCTAAAGTTCGCCTTTGTGTGGAGAGTTTAAGAACACAAAGCACGGCCTGGGTTAAGAGGCACTCGCCTTTTCGCAAACCCGATCATTGACCCCTGCAACTCTCACCGCTGCAATTCTCCAACTCGCTCTCCATAATCGATGGCATCCGGTTGTCCGCCTTACATTAGATGTCACGGTGTCAAGTCTCACCCTGGAAATATCCTGGTCCTAGCCGTTGCAGAGGACAGCAAAATTCTTGCTAGTGGAGGTACGTGGATATCCGTCAGCACCGCGTCGGTGTCGGGGTCGCTCAATCTGCGATAGGCTATGAAGGGACCCGGGTGTGGAGTACAAAGACCATGACCCAGTTGAAACGGCCTAGTGCGGCGGGTAGTCGTGGCGCCACGGTCTCCTTGCTTTGGGTCCGTCAGACGGACGAGCCGCGCGACGTGCTTTACTCCGGGACTCAGAACGGATATTTTTTTGCCTGGCGTCAAGCTGACGAGGTAAACCGATACGTGCGCCTCACGCTCCATCGTACTGACTTCGTCGAAGACTTTCGAGGAGACTTTGGCCATACAGATAGCGCACCCCGGCGAGATTACTGGATTGGGGTTCGACACAACCAACAACCGACTCTGTCTGTGCAGTCGCAATGATATCGTGCAGTCATGGACGATTCTCAAAGATCCTTTGACCGGCAAATGGACCGCGCAGAACATCTTCAGTCAGAGGTACACCAATCTCAGCCCGCAAGCCATCATGTTCGCCGCCTTCGATAATACCAAAGACCGGGATATCATCGTCTTCGGGTTGCACAACAACGGACCCATGTAAGTCTACGTCTTGGCCGCTAGCCGTCTTTTGATTCCGAGCCCATAGCTACACCCTCCGTGGCAAAACGGGGGAGATCGCGTCGGAGTGGTCGGCGGGAGCCAGTATGTACGTGATACGCGATGACTGTGAGACTGTCTTTCACAACTGCTGCACAGTGGAGACGCTACCGTCAACTGGAGGGAAGGGATCCTCTGTCTCGACGACCCCGCCGCTGGTCCCACGCTGTTCCGTCTCACAGACCAAACCAAGGCGCGCGTGTTTGAGATACCTCGCGAGCGGAAGTACGAAATGCGCCCGCGGCAGGTCAGCTTCGCCGAGAGCGGTTTAGCCATCATCTCGGGCAGCGATCACGGAGTGGTCTACGTCTTTGAGACCCGTACTGGCAACGTTCTCCAAGAGCTACAGGTCGGCGTCTCGGAGTGGGTTCAAGCCGTTGCGGTAGGGTAGATCGCAATTGAACAGAGGTCTGGCTGACAAGTTCGTTTAGGCAACTGAAATGGATGGAGCACCCGTCATATTTGCAGCTTTGACGCATGCGGACGACGGATGGGAGGAAATCTTCATGTGGAAGCGTGCTCAGGATAATAGCATTGGGTGGAACAAGGGCGGGACATTTGTGAAGGTATTGGTTGTCTTGGGATGCTTGGCGTTCATCTGCCAGAACCTGGAGGGCTACGTCAAGGCATGGCTTTTGCCTCATATCGTTAACACCAGAGCGGGTTAGCCAGAAGGTTGGCACGCGATGTTGGGAGCGATGTCATAGCTCTGTAGCGCTGCAGAATGGAACTTTTTTTCTTCATTTTCTGAACCCGATGCGGCCTCCGGCGGGAGTATAGTAAGGGGGGGAACGGGGCGTGGTAGGCGATATCAGCGAGAGCGAGGCATTTATTGAGCGACTTGCACTCAAGAAATGGTTCAGACGCGCATTTGTTGAGTGACTTGCACCCAAGAAACGTCCATGGTTGTCGGGACCCGATGCCCTCCGGCGGGACTATGGTAAGAAGGGAACGGGGCGTGGTAGGCGATATCAGCGAGAGCGGGGCATTTATTGAGCGACTTTGCACTCAAGAAATGGTTCAGACGCGCATTTGTTGAGTGACTTGCACCCAAGAAACGCCAATGGTCAAGTCGGAAGTTGCAGCTCGAGCCGGTGACCCGTGTTGTGACTATGACCCTCACGTGAGATGCCGCCGACCCGGTGACTTGTGACTAACACCTTTGCCGCTCACCACCAAGGTCGGGTACAATTTTCGGGGGTAAATCCCTCGACAATTGAATCTGCTTTGCGCAAGTCATCGCTATATCTACAGTGCAATTCTCGGGGGTAAATCCCTCGACAATTGAATCTGTTTTACGCTCCTTTCCTTCACGTCCACAAACCACTTGCCCTCTCTCTTGTCTGTCCAGATTTCCTAAATGTCTATTGCTCTGGTATGTATCGGCATGCTGCCTAAGTGGAAATTGACACTTACCGTTTTGTAGCCCCCAGGCCGTCTTTACGGGCACTACTCTTCCAAGCAGAAGCTGTACACCGTGCACAGCGGCTCTCCTGACATCGTACTGAATACCCCGAGTCCCGTGGAAGCCCCGGTCCTTGATTCGAACGTCCTGATTCCCCGCTTCCGCCAGCCACGCTATCTGTCCATGCACTTCCCATATCTCATGTTCATTCCGAAGCGCTACGCGTGGCGCAGTCCATTGTTCAAAAATCTAGACTTTCCTCGTCACAAACTCCCGATTGTACAGGACGATGGAAAGTTTTGCCTCGATCCAGTTGTCACCGAGGAATGGTTGAATTTGGAGACCTGCCTCCGTGCTGTGGGGAAGGCAATGATGGAGTTGGCACCTCAGCGCGGTTTACCGAGGCTGGTAAATAGTTGGTTCTTCCCAGGCCGTTTCAAGTTCCTGCGCAAGTACTCAACCGAGGAAGCCGCGCGCACCAGTGCATGGTATTCGATAGACAACTTCCTCCCTCTGCTCGGCTACGTGACGATGGGATTGTGGTGCATGAGATTATGGGAGGCCGATTCGTTTGCTCGAGATGAAGCCGCTCCGGATTGGCGGAACCTGGTGACGGAGAAGACAAACGTCCATCGTTCGTTCTTAGATTATCTGGAGCAAGCGGTCAATTGGAACGAGGAACGTGTCGGAACGCTGCATCTCATTCAAAGTTCCCAAGTTTGGCACTCTGATGAGCGTGAGGGGCGTGCTACCATCGAGGGCATACTCAGATCGATTCTCCGCACCACTTTCCCTATCCCGATATATCTTTCTTGGGGGGAAATACCGAACGAAATAAGCATGTTCGATGTCCCCAAGCCACTCCAGGAGTTCGTGCCTGATGTCAACGAGTTGAAGTGGCTTGCCTCTCCGTCTGGGGAAATGAAATACAGCCGATGGGCTATCGACACCAAGACATCGGCTTGGTATCGAGACCCTTTCACGCCGCCGGCATCGACGCCTGCTGCCCTTCCTCCAAGCAACGAGTCCTCCGCGACAGTCGCCGCGCTTGCACCCTTCCCTCCTCTTCCCAAACACAGCGGGCAAAAGGAAAACGAGACAATCCATGCCTTCTTCAGTCGCCGAAAAGCGGCGAACAATAAAAAGATAGCGAAGGAGAGCTCCACTGACAAGCAACGACGCACGCAGCGCGCAGAGAACGCGAAACGGGCTGGGGTCTCCAAAACAGCCCACGTTTTTGTTTGGGAAACTCTGGATGGGTACTACGTCCGCCACCAAGTAACTCGAGGAGAAGTGGAGGATTATTTATCTGAATACCCACCTTCACAGCGTCGGTTCGATCCAATTCACAATGAATGGGATCTTTGCCCGCTCTTCCAGGACAATGATCCAGTATTTGGGGAAGGTTTTAATGAAGACGTTCCTGATGACGATTCAGACGGTTACGATGAGACGGAGAATCATCCGACCTTTCCCCAAAACATCGACATGGCATCGCGGTTTGACAATATGGAAGTCGAAGTACAAGAGCCGCACCCTCAGGACCTCGAGAGAGCGTCAATTGAGGACGTGCCCACGTATGGGGACCTCGACCCAGCCTTGGACTATGAGGACCTCGGCCCGGACTTTACGGAAGCCAACATACCGAAGCACAACCTCGCCGACGCCTCGAGGAGCTGCGTGAACTCGGTGTACCGAAAGTTCGGTCTGGTTCCCAGAACGGAGAAGCCCGAGTATGAGACGATCTCAGGAGGTCCTTTTGGGCACGCTTGAGAAACGGTTTGGGTTTGTGATGGCCCAATCTCCCGACGCGTTCGTTGCTCTCCACCCGCCCACAGAACATCTCGATACGCAACACCTGCCCAATGTCCTTGGAATGACGGATATCGGCAACCAATTGGTCTTGCAGAAAGGCCTGTCGAATATACTGGGCATCTTCTTCGGACAGTGCCTGCAAGCACGTTCCGTCAACGATATCGATAAAAAACTCCTAGACTTTCATCAGCCTTCGCTTGTGAACCGACGGCCTTCGTCTTTCAAAATTTCACGGGAGTCTCTCAAGAGCATGCGCAAACCGTTGGAGCACTGCATCTACTATGTGCTTCGCAAATCCGGTAGCGGGATTGGAAGCGAGGTGTTATTGTTCCCACGAGCGACTGACCTTGTAGAGGTCCTTCGTCAAGAGTGGGGTCCAGATATCAAGGACGTTGTGCGACACTTGCTGGCTCGAGGTATCCCATTCTGGCTGGCCTATATGAGCGCCGAAATCATGCCGGCGCCGAAGACGCCACCCTCGTACACTCTGCGTCCCAAAGGCTTCAAGGCAGATACCACCTCGGGTCTAGGATTCCGCCCCCACGGATATAAATTTGACGAGCATGATTACAAGGCGTACACCACCCGGTGCAACCTCCACTTCCTGCATACTCCACGCGCTCGCATTGCCTTGCAGTACGGAGGGATAATAGCACGGCTGGCGAGGTCAGAAGTCCCCGACGACGATTTCTTCCGCGGGTTCGACGACCAGATCTACGATGTCGGTGACTGCTTGTGGGACGAAACGTCGCAACACTGCTATTGGTACGAGAGGCTTTCCGATCACGAAGTCGATCTTGTTTGCGGCGTCTATCACGTCGGGACTGGTATGTATCCTTTTCCGTCCCGTTTAATTTTTTCTGATTCGAGGATCCAGGCCAAAATGAGACAGTAGGGAAAGGCAAGGAAAAGCAAGGTATGCAGTGTCTCCGGTGCGCTTTTTCCTTACGAACTTACAGCCTCAGGACCGGAGGTAGTTGACGATGACCAGACCAGTATCGTTTCATGGTGGCCCAAACCAAGTGCGTGGGCGCGTGGAAGTCTCGATGGGGCGTGGTGGACGCCACAGTGTGAAAACGATTTCTACGCGAGACGTCTTGGGTTGATCGAAAAAGGCGTTTACATTCTATATCGCCAAAGTAAGTGGAGGCAGACCCTGAAGTACCGAAAAGAGGTCAAGAAGTGTTGGGATGGGTACGAGGTGGTTGCCGACAGCATCGTTCAAAGTCTAGTCGCTTATTTCGAACGGTCGTCCACGTCGTCTGCTTCATAACGTCTGGATGCTGTCTAGTAATTCTGAAAATATAACGCTCTCTCATGTGCACGTCGTAGATAATCAGTATATAGAATCAGTGTATAATTTGTAGTTGGTAATCTGTATATAATCTGTAGTTTTGCTAAGAGAAAAGGAAGCAATGAGTCGATTTTAAAAAATATCGGAAGGTCACAGGGTTGTGACATCGTGACCCGGCTTGTTCTTGACCACACCCGCGACGAGCAAAGGTCAACGAGTGTAAATCGCTCGTTGGCCATTTAGCTTGTCAAGGTCAACTGCTCGACAGCAGAGACAACGTGCAGCTTCGACGCTGTCGCTTTCCACCGGCTCGCCCCGAAACTCTGACCTGGCGGGTGCTGACCTTCATGTGGCTCAGCAACCCTCTAGCCCGTCCCAAGCGTATATCGCTTGGCAGGGGCTTCGACTGGTTCTCGAGCGCACCGTTTATCTCACCAGCCGAGCGCACGCACGGCCCTCGAACTCTTGACCCTGGAGTTTGACCCGCCCCGAGTGTATATCGCTCGGCGTTGGGTCTTTCGCGGGTCAGCAGGGAAGCGGAGAGGACGTTGAGCATCCTAGAGCGTCATTTGAGGCTCGAAAAGCAGCTGAGACTGCTCTGAGTAAGTATTTTTATGACCCCGTCTTGCGGCATTTTGACCCTTCTCGCATCCAGCTCCAGCAACTCTAATCGCAACGATCTCAAGCTCTCAGCCGCAGCGTTTGATATCTGTCTTGAGCTTTTGCTAAGTTTTCGCAAGGTCCTGCCCGCCACAGACTGTCTGACGCCTACATTCCAGCTTCTTTCAATTTCGGGGTTTCTTCACGAATTCCACGGCGCCAAGCCTTCAATGAGGTCTGAAAATCGTCAACGCGCTCCCCGCGTCGGTCCCGAACCGCTTGAGACTGGTTGCGGTTAGTTTTTCCATGACCCGATCTTGCAGTACCTTGACCTTCCGCATATCTAGTCCACGCAACTTTAATCTGAGCGACTCGATGCTCTCGGGCGCTACTTTTAGCAATCATCTGGAGCCTTCGGTAAGTCGCCACAAACCCCTTCCCACCACAGACGTGCTGATACGTGGATTTCCACTTCAGCGATTTTTTCGACCTTTCTTCACAAAATATGCGGCGCGGGGCTTTAAATAATGATCAATGCACTCCCTTCGTCCGTCCGAACCGGCAGAACCTACTAGTGGTGTAACCATGCCCGATCTTCACTCGACCAACAAGGTCAACGAGTGTAGATCGCTCGTTGACCGTGGAGCTCGCCAAGGTCAATCGCTGGACGGAGACGGTGTGCTGCGCCGAAGCTGCTGCTTTCCGCCGCTTCCAAACGAAACCTTTGACACGCGTGCTGACCCTTGCATGCAAGTGGCTCAGCAACCCTCTGTCCCTCCCCAAGTGTCAATCGCTTGGCGGGGGCTCTAATCGGCTCCCGACCGCCGATTAACACGCTCTCCGAGTTCGTCCTAAGCTCCTCAAATCCACTACAGTGAGTTGTCTTACTATTTTCTAGCCAACCATCTACTGACTCTCAACTTTGCTTCATTAGATTAACACTTCACGATCCTACGCCGCGAGCCTTCCAACGGCGTGTTTATAGTCAAATCTTAACCGGTGCGTTCGAATTTGTCTTGCCGTTTGACTTGACACTGATTAACTTGAATGATAGGTGGGAATATACCGCCTTGTCCCGATGAACCCTCGCACGCCGAGACTATCGTTGATTGGTACCCAAGTGCGTACACTATGCAATTTTCATCGCGATGATATTATTTACTGACTGGGTTGGGGTACAGCCGGGACTATGCACCTTCAAATATACTCGAGTAAGTCACTCCACTTCAACTCGCAGCTACTTACTGACTTGCGATTGGTCCGACCAGGCCTTCTATCAATTCGGCATGGAGTTCACCAATACCCTCGACCTGGATTTGCCGTCGTACAATCCTCCGTCTCATTTCCCAATCGCCTACCGGGGCCTTTCGATGCCTCCGCTGCACCGGACGGCGGTCGTGAACGCTCTTGTCCACGTCCACTCCTCCTTACACCAAATCAATCAGCGTCTCAGTCGACGACAGGGTCGGCACAACTAATGTTACTCCGCGGCATTATCTCGACTTGTATGCACTTATCTGTTCGGATCCTTGTATGGGCGCTAAATACCTTCTTTTTGCAGTATCAGCCATTATGTTCGCCTTTACACCGAGAAACGTGACGAGCTGGAAGAGCAACAACGCCATCTCCACGTCGGGCTCGATAAGCTACGGGACACTGTCACTCAAGTGGAGGAGCTTCGGAAGAGTCTCGCCATCAAACGATCGCAGCTCCAAGCCAAAGACGCGGAGCAAACGAAAAGCTGAAGCGTATGGTTGCCGATCAACAGGAGGCGGAGCAGAAAAAGGCGGCTTCCATTGAAATTCAAGCTGCTCTGGTTGAACAAGACAAACATATCGAACAGCGCCGTGCTATCGCAACGGCTGATCTAGCCGATGCTGAGCCCGCTGTACTGGACGCTCAGACTGCTGTAAGCAATATTAAAAAGCAGCACCTGCAAGAAGTCCGTGGCATGGCAAACCCTCCCGAAGCTGTCAAGCTGGCCATGGAATCTGTCTGCACCATCCTTGGCCATAAGATCGACAGTTGGCGCACCGTTCAGACCATTCTTCGACGAGACGACTTCATCAGCGGAATCCTCAAGTTCGACACCACCACGCAGATGACGAAGCAACTACGTGATACGACGAAGAGGGATTTCCTTAGTCGTCCGTCCTACAACTTCGAGACGGTGCAACGTGCCAGCAAAGCGTGCGGTCCCCCTCGTTAAATGGGCCCTAGCTCAAGTTCGTTTCTCCGAAATCCTGGATAAGGTGGAACCTCTCCGTAACGAGGTTCAGTCGTTGGAAGTCGAGGCCGAGACCACAAAGAAGCAGGCACAGGCGATCATTCAGATGATTGCTGAATTGGAGGCGAAGATCGCAAAGTATAAGGAGGAATACGCGTTGCTCATTAGTGAAACTCAGGCCATCAAATCTGAGATGGAGCGTGTCCAGAGCAAGGTCGATCGCAGCATGAAATTGCTAGAGAGCTTGTCGTCAAAGCGAGGACGATGGGAGTCAGATAGTCGTACTTTCGACACGGAGATGAGCACCATCGTGGGGGATGTACTCCTTTCCGCTGCGTTCCTTGCGTACGGAGGCTTCTTCGACCAACATTATCGAGAGGTCATGTGGCAGGAATGGTCGAATCATCTCTCCGAAGCGAATATCAAGTACAAGCCGGAGCTCTCTCTTACGGAATATCTGTCAACCGCCGACGACCGTTTGAGTTGGCAATCCAAATCCCTGCCTTCTGACAACCTCACGACCGAAAATGCGATCATGCTGAAGCGGTTCAATCGTTATCCGTTGATAATCGACCCCACGGGGCAGGCTACAACGTTCTTGTTGAACGAATACAAGGAGCGTAAGATCACTGTGACCAGTTTCTTGGATGAAGCTTTCCTCAAGGTCTTGGAAAGTGCTCTCCGGTTTGGGAATCCACTGTTGATCCAGGAAGTTGAACATCTCGACCTGATTCTCAATGCTGTCCTGAACAAGGAGATCAGGCGTACAGGAGGGCGTGTCTTGATCCGCCTGGGGAGCCAGGACATCGACTTTTCGCCTTCCTTCACCATGTTCCTGTCGACGAGAGATCCATCTGTCGAATTTTCTCCCGACATCTGCAGCTTCAGGTAAGTTCTCACAACCTCCCGTCGTCTACAAACGAAACTGATGCTTGTATTTACACTTTAGCACAATGTACATTTCAAAATCCGGGGCACACTACTAATCCTACTGGAGTTCGTTCCTGAAGCGTCCTATGAGAGTGGAATGAGGAGGAAAGGAAATGCCTCACAAGTTGTATACACCGCCTGCGTCTTCCACGACCGACTTGACCAACGCTTTGAACTCGGCCAGCGTTTGAAAGACCGAGAGCGAGTAGAACTCGCGATGTTTCTTGTGGCAGCCTCCACAGGGTTCGGGGTCGAGGGTGGCGCCGCGGGATTTGAGCTTGAGGTGGAGAAGGCGCTCTGGGGACGGTTGACGGGGCGGACGAAAACGAGCAAAACGCTTACCTGTGAGGAGACGGTGCGGCACCGTGCAATACGCCCAAAAGCACACCGGCTGCTGCGTCCGCTCGCACACCGCATACTGGGGCATCCGCACATCGACGTCGTACGAGCTCCCGACTTTGATCTCGATGTCGGCGGTGTCGAGTATGGTGGGGGAAAGTCGCCCTGCGTGCACCGAGCTGACGAGGCTGGGCTTGAACCGCACGCAGAAGTATACGTCGCCCGGACCGTCTTTTTTGTAAGCCGTGGGTCCCAGGGCGAGAAGGGCGCGGTACTGGGCTTCGGGAGAACGGCGGCGACTAGGAACACGATGAGCGGGCGAAGGGAATGTGGAGGAAGGCACACGCACATTTGAGCGAGGTGGGACATGGATGGAGCCGTCGCTGGCGGCGTTGGTCGACGACGACGAGGAGGGGGCGATCTTCGCAGAGAAATTAGCGCGACAATGCACGCTAATTTCTCGTGGTGTTGGTGCTGGGCGGCGGTGGTAACGGTGTTGGTCGACGATTGAGGCGACCTTCGCACAGAAAATTAGCGCGACGCAGCACGCTAATTCTTTGTGGCGTTGGTGCTGGTGCTGGCGGCGGTGGTAGGTGATCGGAGAGGGAGAGGGAGGGAACGAGAGAGGGAGAGGGAGCGGGAGCGCGCGGCGTACCCGCGAGTCTGCCCCCGCCGCCGTTGTCTTTCAAGTGAGCGGGAGAAGGAGCGGGCAGGAGTGGGACATGATGCGCGAGAGGGAGCGAGCGAGCGTGCGCGCGCGGAGGCGTACCCGTGAGTCTGCCCCCGCCGCCCACCAGCGTCAGGCCGCCCCTGCCCCGCCCCGCATCCCGACACGCTACACCTAGTTCTCAATCGCAGTGCTCTCTGCTCAATTCTTCGCGCGCGGGAGCAGCGAGGAATATGAGTCCTGGTCTACCCCCAGACGCCTAGGGTGATGATTACGCATGTCATGTTTCTTGCGTCCTTGTCTCTTTAACTGATGGATATCCGCAGTATCGACGCACCCAACCCGACAACGAATTCAAGTATCGATGCGGAGCCGAGGTGTGTCTTGTCCTACTTGTCGCTATCCACGCAACTCACTTTCGTGGACAAGTGCATCCACGCTCCCCTCGATCGACGAATTCTACCCAGGCTTCGACCGGTGCGTTTCCTTTCTTACTTCTCCCTCCTGCCCAATCTATTACCTTACTTACTCGACCCCTTTCTCAGAACCGCCGACTCCCACATCGACTCACCCGCCGCCTCCGCCTCCGCCCTGCTCTCGATTGACGAGTTCTACCCAAACTTCGAGCTGTCCGTCTCCCCCCTCTCACTCGCGTACCCCGCTGATTCCAATTCCACCGAAGCAGATCCGCGTCCCCATCCGCGTCTCCGTCGGCATCTTCGCTGCCCCTGATCCACCAGGGGCTTCAAACGCCTTGCCGCGCACCCCGACGCCGACGCGCTCCCGCCCTTCCGCGCACTCTTCCACGAGTCCCACTTCGGCTCCAGACCCACCTCAGACTCGCACCTGGCCTCCCCGCCGCCCCCGCCCCTCACTGACGACACCTTCTGCGCGCGCGCCTACCCAAGGGGCTACGCGCATCCCTACCCTCCCTCCCGCGCCATCCGTACGCCCATTCGAAGACGCGTAGAGAGGCGGCGTCGGTGGAACCCCCCGCGGACCCCTTCTATGTCAACTCCGTGTGGTGGGTACGCGGCGCCCGTTATCGATGCGCGCCATGCCCACGCACCGCAGCCTCCGACGAGGACGAGAAGGAGGATCGCGCCGCTGCCTCGGCGCTCTGCGCAGCGCGGGGTGTACGATCCCACGAACGCGTACAAGGGCAAGCGAAGGGAGGAGGAGACGAGGGAGGTGTGGCGCTTCGGCACGCACAAGAGCAGGACGGAGGGGGCGGGGGCGTATTCGTTTGGCTTCAAGGCGGCGTATACGTATCCGCCTTCGGTTGCGGAGGCGAGGGGATGAGAGCGCCAGAGCGCCGCGTGCGTCTCGGATCTTCGAACGCGACCGGGAGCGCGATCGGGAGCCGGAGAACCGGGCGGAGCATCCGCCCAGCAGCCACAGAGTGGAGTTGGAAGAGAGGGGGGCGCCGCCCGCGACGTATGAGCAGTGGGCGCGAGGGTGTGGTCAATCGTCATCGGACCATCGGGACGATCGCTTACAGGATGACAGGTGGCGATGCGGCTTCTTTTGATCGGCCTCTTGACAGGACATCTCAGCGCTTCAACAACTCAAACTCATCGTCTTTTCCATCGAGGTAAGCTATCCAAGTTTATTCCTTCTTTCTCACCTCCTCCAGTCATGTCGTCGACCACATTCACCGACGTTGAAGACGCCCTTCTCGCGCCTCCCTCTGCATCCGATGGCCGGGGAGGTTTCTACGGTTTCCGCATCGCCAAGACGCGGTCGACTCCGGGGATCATCAAGCTGGGTCGGGCGAAGGTGCCGCGCAAGCGCCAAGCACAATGGGCGCGCCAGTGCCGAGGAGAACGACACCGCTGGCTCCCATACTATTGGGAGGTTCCGTTTTACAAGAAATTCGGTGAGTTTCTTACTTTCTTCGCGTTCCTCTCTGACAAATGCAGAAAAAATCATCCATCGTCACTACAAGGCGGCGGGCGCCTGGGTCGTCCCACACCGGTGCCGGTTTTGTACCGTCCGGCACCAGGAGAAGTTTGATTTGAAGGCGTGCGGCGGAGTCCGGGGACTCGTTAGGGTTGTCGAGTACTACCTTGGGCGCTTGAGCTGGCCGGTCATCAGGTGAGTTTACATTCAGTATATTTCGGAATACCGTCTCAAGCAAACTCCAGAAGGAAACTGGGAAAGAAATTGTAGATACTACTATTGATGTATTGATGCCGAGGGCATTCAACTCAGAGGATTCGGGAAATGGTGGCGTATAATTAATTGAAGTCCGTGTAATGGGCACTAATGGTTCATCAGGCTAGTCTCCTCACGGCGGCGCACCCACTTGCGATTATAGACTGCTTCGGCGCTTGAACTGGTCGGTCATTAGGTGAGTTTTCGTTGCCTATACTTGGGAATACCGTCTGACGCAGACTTCGGAAGGACGAATATCGATGTATAAAGCTGAGGAATGTAGGCAACGCAGGGAATTCAGGAAATGGTGAAGCCTAATTAGTTGAAGTCTGTGTAACTGGTACTAATGTTTCACCAGGGCGGTCACCTAGCAGCGGCGCGCGCCCACTATCTTTTCAATTCCTTTTAATCTCAGTAAACTGACGAAAGATACATTAGGTCGACATCCGAAGCAGGATCCTACTATCGTGGACACTCCGACGCGCAGTAGCATGCCGCGCACGCAGAAACACCTGCGACTCCGCAGCCTGTTGTGCGTGCGCTGCCGGCAGGCGCGACGTCGTGCTCCTCGGATGAGTGCATACCTCTAGCTGGCCGATACTTCGAAGCGAGGGTATATCTCATTACTCCTTTTTCGTGCTTTTCTACTGAGGGAGGATGTAGAATTTCATAATAAATCACTTCTGAGGAGTAATTGTGTGATTTTGAGTGACGAGGCCGCACCGGAGGTCGGCAAAGGTTCACCTGGAGGTACACCTTTGGCTGCACCCGCGGGTACACCTTGAGGTGCACCCCAGGGTGCCAAGGAAAGTTGGTCTTTCCGCGCCACTTTCCGATTATGGGTAATGTTGTTCTTTCATCCCGCCTGAAAGTGGCATGGAAAGTTATACTATAATACGGCCTTTCTGCCGCTCTGATTTTTTCATCTTTCCTTTGAGATGAAAGGAATACGGAATGGGGTTCATTAAACTCCCCTTTCCCCCGGTTTTATTTTTCTTCTTTCAACTATGGTGAAAGGAAGGTTGAAAGTTGATCTTTCACCCGGCCATTCTCTTTATGTTGATTGTCTTTCAATCTAGAGGAAAATGAAAGGCGTGCTTAAAATAGTTCTTTCCTTACTCCATTCAGCTCAGTTGATTGTTTAACAATCCGTCGACCTTTCTCTTTCGGCGGAATTTACTGTATTTCCACTTATGTTGAAAGGTTGAAATATATACTACTTTCCATCGCTCTGAATGTCGAAAAGATTCAAGTAATTTCCGACAATCTGAAAGGAATACAGGTAGTATAACAATCCATATCACATTTAACAGGGCTGAGAGATTCCCTTTTTAGGTGTGCCGGGAACATATTATTGGCACGAAAATTGGACTTCGGTTGGTCCATCACGAAATGTGGGCTGATCCGTGTGGGATCATCCGTACCAAATCCGGTAATCCTTAGCTTCAACTTAGCTTGCCATCAAAGTTTGTTGCGTGCAAAAATTTTCACGGAGTTCGTAGTGAGATGGTAGAACTCCGATCAGTTCGGAAAGGTTAAGTGACGGGATGCCGACAGTGTCGCCGACGCCTGGAGGCGTCTCTCTCGAAATTATTAAGGTCAAATTCTGGCTGAGAAATTGCTGTATGCTTTCTGGGCTGACGACTCTGTTCAAGTCTAAACGAAAAATAAAATAAAATAAAGGACAACATAGCATATGTCATGAACAAATATTCAAACTCTATTCTGCGGCATACAAGCGCGCCCCGTTCGTCTTTTTTTTCCCGTGTTCGTGCGGCCTTTTTTGAAGGTCCATCGACGGGTTGTAAAGAAACAGGAGATGAGAAATTGAAATTTTATGTTTTGGACATCAAAACTACATGTACTGTGAACAGTTCTCTTGGTTTACAGGGCTCGAATTCACTGCCGCAAGATTTACGCCGACCAAGGTGTGGCCGTCAAAGCCAACTTTCCGCCATGACATTTCACCTTGGAAAGGAAATTCCAGAATCTCCACAGTGATATGTTTTTCTCAATTTTTTCAGGGCATGTGTAGCAGCTTGAACTAGGCAAAGATACTCGATGTGTTCTATCTTTTTCTCTCCCATCCACGACATACCGCGCGGTGGCGCGCGCCGCCCACGTCGGGAGCCGAATAGGTCCAAATGGAGCTAGATCTTTGATGGGAGTTCTACCCATCGACTCAACACTGATTTTCACGTTGTCTCAAGGTTTTCGGAAACAGCTGTAAATGACTGCCGCTGGCGCATCGGCAGTTTCCGCTCAACGAGATTGCCGATGAGACTGATGCCCGACCAGTACGCAGAGCGCGCACTTGAGGTCATACCGAAGAGAGCGAATATCGCGACAGCAAGCACGGTGTACTGCCCATAGTCAAAGTACGTGGTGAAAGTGTCCCACGGAGTATCCGTCAGATCAGCGTATGGGACTCCGGAAGCTGAGAAGTTGGCGTGATTGGTCTGCCATCCGACGTACGCAGGGAGAGAGCTCGGTCCGGATAGGGTGGCGAGGAATGAGAATGAGACCAGGTTGATGATTGAGATCGGAAGGGTTATGACGATGTCGAGACATCCGAGGGCCAGGATCCTCAAGTAAGAAGTCCTTGACATCAAACCGTTACTTTGCAGGAAGTCGTTCGTGGTTTGGCGTTGGGTATAGAACGTGCGAATAATCAGAGCTGTCCAGGTGAGTCAGGACGGAAACTTGGGGGTACCACTGATATACGTACGGCAATAGAAGAAAATCTAAAAAAGTGGCTGGCCGCAGGGTGTGCGGCCTCTCGGACAGAGTGCTGCCCTTCCCAATCCGCTGTGAGTGCCAGGTTTCGTCTATCCCGCTGCGTGGACGGGCTGCTCGCGTTCTCTTACGAGTTGCGACACCTGCGGAGCCCATACACGCGTCGTGGAATACATGGAAACTACTTAAGAAAACGTACGTCACGGCAAAGAGGACGTGTGTGGTACACAAATCCTTCAACTCACGTCGAACTTTCAGCAACCGGAGGCTTCACAAAGATGCATGTGTAGGGAGACACTACCCCGCTCCGCGACGGTGGGTGCCCACGGCACTGGCGCAGTCGAAGTCCGCACGGCATCGGGATCAACGGAGAAGACGGGATTGAATGTAATTTATAAGCGAGTGGCAGGTATGGCCGTATGTTACTTAAATGATCGGCGAGGTCGAGTAAAATCGGAGAATAGCTAAAAGGATTTCGGAAGCCAATATGATGTATGAGTGGGTCCGTGTTTCAGCCCCAAGACCGGCTCAATTGCAACGAGCGCAGCGATCCGAACACGGGGAATGTGAGGCCCTGCGTGTGGCTCAGCCTGAAAGCTTTGAGCGAAATCTGTGGGTGCGGGATGTAAATTAGATGCATTTCCGGGTGCGGTCAAACTGTGCCGAGACCCGAAGGCGAGGAGCGCGTCCACACCGCCTCCTTTGACTAATAATCGGAAGGCGGGGCAGTATAACCCCGGCGAGGGCATCCGGGCTGGGACGAAGGCGGCAAACATGTTCCGTATACCACACTCCGACATTCGTCCGGTTGGGTCGGTCCCTCAGATGGAAGAGAAAAAGAGCTTGAAGGAACGGATGGAGGTTATTGTCTCCGTTCTATTGCAAATCTTCCGCCTTGTGAATTATTTGAACACGGAGAATAAAACTGAGCTGGCACCCGGCTGGTGCGAGAGGTCGAACCCAGGATGTACAAGGTATACTCCCGGTCCGCAGCCTGGCTACTAACTCGGGCAAGTCTTCAAGCTTCAAACGGATAAAATGCAAACTTTCACTCCATCTCGATGTTGATTGGTGGGAGGTTATTCCCCGGCGTGTGGAAACGCCGATCAATGAATCAGAGCCTGTTCCTGACCGCAACACCAACCCCAGAAATTCCAAAGGCAAATGGATCGTGGCAGAGGAGGTGGCGGTCAGGGTTAATGCCGTAAAGTCCCGGGTTACCGACGAGAGTGACATTGAGCGGCGGGGAGCGGGGGGATTTTCTGTTGGATCTGATTACTTCAACTCAGCCCACCTTGTGTTCTTTCTTGTTTTGGCTTTCCGCTAAAATTCCGCACGCTGCGTTGTTGTAACCTGGTTCGTTCAGAGTGGCTTCGTGCAGGGTGCACTGTCATTGTGTCACCGGATGCGCATTAGCCTTACCACATCGGTGCTTCTGCTTTGACGCAATTCGCCAACTCAAAATACAAATTCGCACGCCGCCATGTGGTTACCAAGAGGCACCAATCTGCAATTTTAATAATTACCTACAAGTGTCATTTTCTGCGGCCATAGTCGGACGTCCAACACGCTCCTTTTCACTAATCGTATATATTGGAGCCCGTGCCTCAGTACTACCCTGTATGCCATCTTGTTCCACATAGAGCCTGTGCCTCTCTTTCCCAGCTACCATGTCGAACCACAAGTTGCATGTCCCCAATGCCCTCGATGCACACATGCAGTAGCGAATCCGTTACATCGTGCAAGCATGTATCTCACCCTCTTTTCTAGTGTTGTCGGCCTTACATTCGACATTACCGGTGTCGTGCTCCCAGCATCGTTGCTGCTTGCGATCGCGTACGCCGCCTGGAACCCCATCTCGCGGCATCACCTCAACCGCGTCAGCTTCCGACTGCTCATATGCGCCTTGATAGCAAAGTGAGAAATTCCGGGTGCTTTTGTTCACATGTCTCATCATTTCTAGCCTCATCTTCGCCGCGACCTCCATCCCGACCTTCTCGCGCCAGAGTGCGGGGTGCAGTTTCATGGCGTTCTTCGGGTTGGTGCGTAGTACATGAAGCTCCTCTCCACCCACCAGCTGCCGACACTGTCTTTAGAGCATCCTGATGTTTTCATCATGCATGTTCTTCTGCACTGCACTCAACCTGCAGTTCGTATATACCTCGTATTTCCACTGCCTTAACAATGCTGAATGCACACACGCAGACTGGTACTAGTACACCAAGTCAACGGCAACTCAATGGAAAAGTTCTACTACATTGGCTCGGTCGCGGTCGTTGCCGTTCTGAATATTGCGCCATACGCCGCTGGCCAGTTCGGATACTACAACAGTACCTGCTGGTTCAGTGACCCGCGCCCCGATGTGCAGTTCCGCTGGCTCCTCGCGTCGCAGTCTATCTGGATCCTGCTCATGTCCGTCGGCGAGGTCGTGTCATTTTCCATGATCCTAGTGTACATGTATCGGGCGAGTCATATTTTATTTGAGATCCAGGTGTTGTTTGGCTGACAGATGCGCAGGTGCACAGGCTCCGCCGAAGGGTGTTGTCAAATCACTCAGTGAACTCGTCGCCGATCGTGATGTACCGGGCTATCATTCTTCGAATCGGTTTGTATTTTGAACCTTTACACCGTATGGGCTATTCACTATGCCATTAGGTCTCTACCCCCTCCTTTCGTGCTGCCTGAGTTTCACCGGCTGTATCCTGGACATCTGGTTGACCAGAAACCCCGTCCCCACCGAACTGGTATGTGCACTTTTATTTCACATTTGAGGGCCGCATCTGATTCTTCCTGCCTACAGCAGTGGCGACTCTCATTCGTCGGTGCGTTTATCCACCTCTTTCGAACACCCCGACACAATCCTCTCACCCAGATACCTGCGTATTTGCCCTGCGCCCAATTCTATACACGCTCCTTGCAGCCACAGATCCGGTACACCATACTAATAATCCCCGCTCTCCCATCTAACCGCGCACGATCTCATCAGGGCTTCCTCCATGCCATGCGTGCACTCCGATGGTCCCACAGCAGATTCACACACTCCACCGGCCCTACCTCCGACACTAAGTCCACAAGCTCCCCCGGGGTGACGCGGTTCTCAACGAATAGCAGGCCAGCCGTGCATGTGGAGCTAGAGCGGATGAAGCCCTGGGCGACAGGGGGGGCGATGAATGACAAGTCGCATGTGGAACCGAGTACGGCGAGTCACAGTGACTACAATGCGGCGACGAGGAAGCCGTCATTGGTGGAACAAGAGCCAGAGCAGAGTGGGTTAAGTGACGCGGAGCGGGGGGCAGCGGAGGAGCTGGATGTGGAAGCGCAGACTTCCTCAATGGCGGAGGATATTGCGCGGCAGATATGATCAGTCCTTCGACTCGGACTTGGGGGAGGCCGCACTTGTACTCTACTTTTTACCTCGCCTCCCCGTACCGTATTCTGAATCCACTAATTGGCCTCCGCGAATAAATACTAAAGCCTCGTGGGGAGGCGCGTTCGACTGTGCGTGCAGTTTATGTTCATCCGCGATCCCAGAACTGATTTGTGTATTATTACCCAGGTCGGCCCAATATTCCTGACGCAAGCTGAGCAACTTTACGATGCAGATGGCAATGACCAATTAGCCAAAGCTTTCGCCGGCGGCTTTCGATGCGCGCCTTAAAGTCTTAATTAAAATTGACGCTTGACTCGTCCCACCCAGCACATTGTCCTGATTGCGGTTGAGCAGAGCGAAACGCAGCCGTGTGTTGGAACAAACTACACCATCTCCTCCTTCGCAGAATGTACGGCCCAATCTTCACCCGTGTTTCCCTCCACTTACCTTCACTCTGCTCTGCGGATAGTCCACCAGTTTTCTGCACAATGCGCGCATCTTTAAATTCCCGCTGAGGGACGACCATTTGTTAATCTGCGAAAATGGGACAAAACTTCTGTCTGTTGGGTGAAACGTCTCGCAATTCACACGATTCTCGCCCTCGCGGAGGTGACAATGCTGATATCCACTTTTCCGAATTACATACATGAACGCTGCGCGGAAGACTTTTCTGCGACTCCGACTCAACATGAACTGACGCCATTTGCACCCTGTTAGATCGCAGGTGAAGGTCGGGTGATGAATCGTTCCACCCTCGTCCATTCGTTTTCCGTTGGGACGATCATATGCCTGAACGACGACGTGTGAGCATCCAAAATGGAAGAGAAGGAGAATATTTACATATCTCGTACATGGGCTGCCAGATCACGCAGCGCGAAAAGCTTGACGAGATGGGGATTCATCTCTGCGCAACGATTGCAACGGTACTCGGCCGCACCCGCAAGGAACACTGGAGGTCGAGCCAGGCAGTGAGCACCCGCCGAGTACATGAAGTGTGCCCCCTCGATTGGGCGCAGAATATGGTGCCTGATGGAAATGAGTCCACAGACACGGAAGATTGGAAGACTGATGCGTACTCGGAAGATACATGCTCAATTGCCGCAGCACGTCTCACATTTTTGTCGAAGTGCACAGTGCACAGAACGCAAATCCACGCCTCATCCATGTAGCATGGGTCTTGTCCTTCCCGTCGCCGGACATCTGCGGCGCATTTCGGGGATAGAAGCGTCCAGGATGAGGTGTGCTTCCCCGCATCTGATTTCTCTTGTTGTTCCGAGGCATGTACGAGCTGAGGCATCGGTTAGCTAGGGATACTGAATAACTCAACGGGAGAAATCCACTCACGCATTTGCGCCATCCCATTGCCTCACGCCCGCGCTGTGTTGGTGGGCAGTCGTTACAAACGAATCGATGGTCGACATCGTCCATCTCGTCCGCCGTTGCAGTCTTAGGGTCTAGCCCAACGAGCCTCACAAGTGCGCGCGCCGCGGCACTTGCCGGTTCGGACAGGGTACGACTCCAACAGTTGCACCGAGACTCTCTGTGACGCGACCCAGCTTCCCGCCAACCGACAAGGCAACAGTACATTTTATCCCAGCAAACGTGATCCCTGCATTCGTGACGCCGACCGCACGTAAACACACTCGTTGCTAACTCGAGCATTTGCAAGTCCGGTGGGTCGTGCGCGCCGGGAATTTTTGCAGCAAGGGAGGTCTGCTTCGCAACACACCTCGCATCTAGAAGCGCGGGCAACTTTGTCAACACCTCTACGAGACGGGCGTCGTCTTTCGCCAGCGCGGCGACATTATCATCATTGATGATCCGGGTAAATTCCGGGAACGCCAAGATGGTGTCGATTGAGGGTGTGTATGCCCATGTGGATTGAGGCCGGTGGGGCAGGACGTTGGCTACGCCGCTCCAGACCACGTTCCGCCGCGCAGTGCTCTCTGCATGCAGTCGGAAATTTTTGGCCTGCCGAACATATTGAAGCACTTCCGGGCGTGATTTGTTCCAACCTGCATTTAGAACATTGAGTAGAGAGGACTAAGCGATCATGCAGTAGGGATGTGTATTACGCTTTGATGAGAGGCGGCGGATTGAAACCAGGGACTTCACGTCTTTGAGATTGTCAAGAAGCCCTTGCATCGCATCCCTCCGGTCGCATCCCTCTTCCAGCAGTCGCTTCTCCACACTGTCCGTTATATAGACTTGATATTTGCGGAGAATACGGAATGATAATTGACTCACGTCACTTGGACTTTCCGCAGTTTCTCTGCGTCTCGGTCCTTAGACCGCTGAGATATCTGCTTTATCCATTTCGCGCATTGCGAAGCGATCTACAGGCCAACTTCGTCAGTGCATAACTCAACGAATATGTGTACATCTGTACCGCTCACCTTTTGTGTCTCGCGCACTATTTTTTTCCGATGTTCAACGAACGCCGCCAGCGCCGCAGCAGCCTGGGATCCTTCCTCAGCGGCTAGGCGCGTATATTCCGCCATCACAACATTAGCGTCTCGAATTGACACATTGAAAGTGTACCCGTGAGCCATGGTGTTCCCGGCTTAAAAAACATGTAAATAGATTGATTAGCTTCCAAGGCGTGGGGCAGGAAGAAATTAACTGCCTACAGCGGCGGTCGGTCGCTGCCACAAGTTTGCCCACTATGCCGTCAGGGTGATGTGTTGTAAGAAACGCGTCTGTGAGTCTACGCGTCACAGGGAAACAGTTTGAATCAGACCGAGACACCATGGATACGGGAATGAGCCTCACTTGCGGGACATGCAGTACGAGCACAGACGCCTCCAGACCATGAAGTCGGGGAGTGTGTCGGGCTCGCCACACTCCTTCCGTGGGGGTGAGGATTCAGTGGCGGCGGATACGAAATCGAGAGTGGGTAGGCACGTACCTCGCATGTGTGTGATCCAAAGAGTAGATGTGCCCAACGGCGCCCCAGGATCTCGCTGGGGCACGGGGGAAGCGGCGCGTGGAATGCAGCGCGCCATATCTTGTCCAGTTGCGGCGCATAGAGTAGATCCCGGAACTCACGATTGGTGCGAGAAAGATGGAGAAGGTCAAGCGGGTGGAGGTGGCCCAGAATCTGATGCGTCGGAATGTCAGTACTCGGCAGATGCGCAGACATGGGCACAACAAACCTCGAGGACGATGTCGATGTGCATTCCAGGAAACATGTCCAGCGAAAGGGCGCGGGTTGAGAACTGGGTCCGCTCGATGCGCAGCGCCCGGAGGCACTCTACCGCGACGAAGTTTGCTGGAGTGGGCTCAAAGGCGGATCGTTATGCCGCTATATGATGACTTACTGCTACTGCGTCCGAGTCTGTCGAAGACGACGCGCCTTCTTCCAATGACGTTTCTTTGACGTTTTTTCAGGTAGGTGACTGGGGTGGGGGGGAATGGGATAACGAGATACTCTGGGTCGTCCATGTCCAAATGGGCGCATCCAATGCGCTCTGAGAGGAAGAAATGTGAGTCACAAGTTCAGACAGGGGTTGTTGCACAGATTGGAATGGGCACGTGCCGCACCGTGCACGAGTCAGTGAGGCCCATATGATTGTAAGATAGGCACACCCAACGCGGTAAGGTGAAGCCCGAGCAGCAAGAATTTTTCTGGATCGAGACTGCTGAATATGAGTCCAGAATCAGACTCCAGATAATACTCATTCAGTGGAAAGCGGTGAATTTTTTCCATGGAGTGTTCACACGAATTGCTAAAAAAGCGTAAAAAGATAGGCACACGCAAAGCTGTAAGGTGAAGCCCGAGCAGGACGAATTTTTCCGAGTCTGCGCCTCAGTAGACTGCCGGACATGAGTCCCAGATGATACTTATCCAGTGAAAGGGGCGAATTTTTTCCACGCAGTTCCAACCTCTGAGCGCCCGGAGGAATTGCTGGCGTAGAAAAGCGTAAAAATCAGGTAAAATACTCGAAGACAAGGATAAACACGGGTCGCGGGTATCATACACCCGCGGGTGAGGACGGGTACGGGTCGTGATTTCAGACCTGCGCTCAACCCGCGTACCCGACCCGTGTACCCGCGGGTTTTGGTACATCTACTATTTGTCCCTTGGTATGTTTCAGAAACGAAGGATTGTAATACTTTCCGCACGCCGAGAATTTTCCGATTGGTCCGGGAAATGCCGAACCAATCGGAAAAACCTCGGCATGTTGAAAGTATTACAATCCTTCGTTTCTGAAAGAGATGCAAATAGTTTTATTTTCCTTACCACATCTAACTGAGTGGAAAGTTTCCTTTTTTAGGTGTGCCTCTATATCTTCATGCACAGGACTCAACGGTCTGGTCTCGAATGTGGAATATGGCTCAGCTCCAGTTTCCTCGGCTTCCGCCTCGCGGGAGAAAGTCCTGCACCCAGGTTACAGTCTTACTGTGTAAACTGCATCTGAGCGCTCCAACGTGAGCGTGTGGTGTACAGCGGATTAAATATCTGACAATAAAGTGGGCTCTATCTTACTCTATCTTCCTACCGTTGCAAGGGAAACAAAAAGATACTTCAAAGCGCAGTCTATGAGGTAAGTAGTAATGTACTCGGTGGGAATCTCGCTGTTCCACAAGAGGCTCTTGCTCTGACGCTGCTCCAGGCGGTTGAATCGCGGGCAACGAAGCTCTTGATATGTCTCATTACCACCGGGATCAGTGCCAGCAGGTAGCGAATTTCTATCAAGAAGTATAGTGTTGGATTTCTTCAGGTCCCCATGGTACATACATCGCGTCATTTGAATATGAGTGCTCGTGCTGACGGACGCATGCGCCTACTCAGCTGGAAATCCCGACTACCTACCTACCGAGCACTGGGGGCGGAACCGAAGCACTGGGGCAGAAGTGTCGTTATTGAATTGCGTTTCAGGACCCTGATCTATCGGAACATCAACTTGACAGTCCCCGGCGGCCTCTTCTGTACGTGGCCCCGGGCCTTTTCAGTGTGCATCGTTGGACTCGTCGCAAACGTCAGAACCAAACCTCCTTGCCCACTGACTGAAAAATCTCGGAGAGACACACAGGATCTGCCCGCGTTCGCATGTCAGTGTGATGACTCAAGATTCCGGCATTGAAATGCGTGAAACTGTGGATCAAAATATTGTGTGGGAGGATGGACATAACGAAACGACATAGCCCACATGGCCTGTCTTGGTAACCCGGTCCGGGTGATCCGCTAATTCGGTTAAAAATGATGGACGCAACGTTATAGGAGCGATCCCGTCCATCAATTTAGCCGAATTCGCTTAGCCCCATCATGATGGACGGGATCGCTCCCGAACGTCTGGGAGGAGGAGGAGGAGGTGATTTATACTGGCGCGTCCCACAATTCTGGGTAGCACATGGCCTGTATGGGCGCATGCCAGTGCGTGTTTGACAGGTGTTCTAAAAATGAACTCCCCCGATTTATATATAAGTTGCAGCGGAGCTCACCCTAGCTCACCGTCGTTCTTCGTTTGTTTTCTTCTTCTTTCTTTCCGAGCGAGCCAGCCTCCACTCTTTGTTTCCTTTTCTACTTCCTTTATTTCCTTGGCGAAGAAACGAAACAACCATGGTTTTCGCCAGCATTCTTTTGAGCGCAGCATGTGTGCTCCCATCCGTGATGGGGCTCACACTGAACACGCCCGCCGGAACCGACGCTGACGGTGTTCTCAACGTCACCTGGACCACCGTTGCCAGCGACCCGTCTGTCTTTTTTTCATTTCATTCTACCGCTCTAACATCTCTTCCAGCGTATTCGCCATCGAACTCGTCGGCCCCGTCTCCATCGACGCCGCCACCGGTGTGGAACCCGCCACGCTCGCCGAGTCCGTCAACCTTGGATCCATCCCCCCTGGGTACGTCCGCCCCCTAGGCCTGTTCTCCCGTTTGCTTACCTTTGTCATCCCCCAGCACCTACAAAGTCCAGGCCGTCGTCGGCGACGACATCGGCACCGTCCTCAGCACCTCGGGCTCCTTCACCGTCGGCGCCGCGGGCGCTGCTGTTGCTGCCGGAGCTGGTGACGCTGCTGCGGCTGGCGACGCCGCTGCCGGTGCGGCCGCAGTAGACGTCGCTACCTCCTCTTCCACTGCCGCTGCCTCTGCTGCCTCTGCTGCCCAGAAGGGCATCACTTTCCCGAAGGACGGCATCACTTTCCCGAAAGACGGCATCACTTTCCCGAAAGACAAGAAGGCGAAGAAGGTCAAGAAGGTCAAGAAGGTGAAGGCGCGCTTCGAGGACGACGAGGAGCTCGAGGCCCGCGACGAGTAAGTTTTGCGTTGAGCCTCTCTTCCCCTGCCGCTTTTTCTCGTTCCTACTTTCACGAACCTTGCTGACTCCGTCATTCCGCTAGATCCGATGACATCGAGGAGCGCGACTCCAACATCGAGGCCAGGAAGCCTCAGTCCATCACTTTCCCGAAAGACGGCATCACTTTCCCCAAAGACGGCATCGCTTTCCCGAAAGACAAGAAGGCTAAGCACAAGAAGGCGAAGAAGGTCAAGAAGGTCAAGAAGGTGAAGGCGCGCTTCGAGGACGACGAGGAACTCGAGGCTCGCGATGAGTGAGTATTGCGATTACCCTCTCCTCCCCCTCCGCCTTTTCCGTTTTCACTTTCACGACCTTTGCTGACTCCGTCATTCCGCTAGATCTGATGACATCGAGGAGCGCGACTCCAACATCGAGGCCAGGAAGCCTCAGTCCATCACTTTCCCGAAAGACGGCATCACTTTCCCCAAAGACGGCATCACTTTCCCGAAAGACAAGAAGGCTAAGCACAAGAAGGCGAAGAAGGTCAAGAAGGTCAAGGCGGCGCGCACCGTTGTGTCGGCCAAGTTCGGACGTCGGGAGCTGTACCGCGACTAGGCGGTTAGCGCTCGTTCTTTCGTTCCTCGCTGTTTGCTTTCTTGCTCTACCTGCGTGCCGCAGAGTTCTTTACTGTACCGCCGTTCTTCGCTATACTGTACTGCCGTTCTTCGCTATACCGTACCAACCTGCGCCCGTACCACACACGTTTTCTTCAACGGTGACATTTACAATGAAAATAATAGGGGATATTCTTTGGGTCTCAGGGTACTTTCGTTCGTAGCTCGAAGAGGGAGACAACATCAGATCCGTCGTAAATACACTTAGTCCTGCTGCGCTACGCGACGAACCGACGAGATCATATACCGAGTCTGTAGCGGCGTTTCGACTACGCCTACATTTGCATGTCGACAGTGAGATGCCCGTCATTGTTGAAAGGTGAACTGGTTGCGCTGTCATTTTGGTTTGTAGCTACAGTAGCTTTGGAGCTCAGATGATCCAGATAGACTCAAATCCGATTCCTGGGCGGTGTTAAGTTGAGTCAAAGCATGTGTAAATTATCTCTCTCGCCCTGCTTCAAGACCTTTGAACGATACTTAGATCTGACAATTCCGCTGCGGTGAGCTGGGAGTCCGGGATTTTATCCAGAATTCTGGTAAGCACAGAAGCTGAATCTGGCGCTCAAAGCAAGCTCAAAGTCTTCTGCGTACCAGCAACTAGTAGTACCCACCCTAAACGGATGGATCTCGGCAGTGAAACCCGATTTCCGCTTGATTTCTCCACTCTCAGAAATCGTGGGAAGAAATCGGGTTCGGACATTTGCGCGGATTTTATATATTGGGATTTAGCAATAGCATCCAAGGCATAAACGGGGTACTCTGTCGAAATAGCACAGCATTCGTACCTCGTGGGAACGTTAGCCAAGATCTGACAATCACGAGGCTGTACCGCCATTTCCTCTCTCTCTCTCATGCCTCCACTTTCTCGCTTCGACACGCTCCCCAGCATTCACAGCTGGTGGTCTGACAGCAACCCACCGGGCGCCACTATCTCCATCCATGCAGTTGCGAAGCCTTTGATGAGATATCTGTATCACAGACAAGCACGCGAATTCAGGACGAATCAAGGCATTGCACTCGAGAGAGAGGCCATGGAAACTTTTGCAAGCTATTTGACGTGGGAAGAATCCCGCGGATCCGTTAAATTTTACTGATCAAGCCCAAAGATATAGATATGTTGCGCATGGGACTAAAGCCTTGGTTTTGAAGGATCTTGCGGCCAGGTCGACGTCCTCGGATGCACCCGTGATTGTCAACACGTTACGCGGCGAGCACGACACCTTTTCTGAGTTACTTAGATCACCCAATACCGAGGTGAAAAACTGGGCCCGCGAACTTATCATCAATCTGGCACGTGACAAGTCTGCTTGGAAATCGTGCCTACCATGGACCCCGTGCACTCCGTTCGTAGACCTACTATAGTAGGTGAGCCCAATTCTCAGAAAGAAAAAAAATCAATTCCCCTACAGTGAGCAAGAGACTTGCGCCTTTGCTTTAGATGCACTATTCCGAATTTGCAAGTCGCGCGCAGGTGCTGAGGCCATTGTAGCGGCTGAAGCACTGAAGAGCATTGTGGATCTCAATCTCATACACTCTCCGGATTCCAACATTCGGACGTATACATTGGCAACTCTGGATTACTTATCCGAGCATGAATCAGTTTCACGAGCCGTTTTGGGAGTGGACCCATGTGCACGACTGGGTCGGACTGTACTGGTGGCCTCTTCCCAGTGAGAAGACGGATATCTCCATCGTAACACCTTCTAACTCTCTTTCACAGTAGAGACAGTGGCTCTGGGCATGTATCGCCGCCAGAGGGGTTGCAGGTGGACCGTCAGCTGCACCTACAGGCGGAAAAGGCGCTTAAGGAGGCAAAGGTGAAGACGGTTTCTCAGGTCAAAGTGCGCATTTCCCCTCGACTGCGCCGTCCTCAATCTGCCTCTGACACCCAGTAGGTACTCCTCCTCGGCTCAGGTGACAGTGGAAAGTCCACACTACTGGAACAAATGCGGCTCTTCCACGGCATGTCCTTCTCCGCACGAGAAATTGATTCCTATCGCCAGCTCATCTTTGACAACCTCATGCGCGGAGTCAAGTACCTTCTAGACGATCTTCTGGATATGGGCCTCGAGCTCCCTCCGGCCTACACACATGTTTATTCTAAGGACGATTATCGGGGCCGGGGTGGCTACGTGCAAGGATGGGCGCCGGGTGAGTGCGGTGGCATGGGCCGGATGGGTGACGGGTCGGATGAAGAGGGTGTGAAGCCAGACGAGCTGCTGGTGCACATTACGTCCGTATTCTCTACTCTGCGAATCTGCTGACACTGCACTGCAGACAGACGTAAGGCTCATCGGGAGCGCGCCAGACCTCCGCGACGGGGAGCCCTTCCCGCGGGAGTATCTAGGGGTGTGTCATGCCACCTCAGCCTCCGTTTGACGAACTCTTCGCTGATTGCCCCGATCTCAATACAGCCCCTCCAGCGCCTGTGGAAAGAAGAGGTCGTGCGCGTCGCGTGGGAAAGAAGGGATGAAATGGCGGTACCGGAGAAGTGCGTCGTCTTTTCCTTTGTTTTGCAAATCATGCCTGAACTTCCACCAGCCTGCCGTACTTCTTCTCGGACCTGCGCCGGTTCTTCGACCCTGCGTACGTCCCGACAAAGCAAGACATACTGCACACCCCCAAGCGGACGAGAGGGATTACGGAGACAACATTTGAGCTAAACGGCCATGAGATTCTGATGGTCGATGTGCGCGTCCGTTCCTCCTGCGCCCCTGCGCTCCTTCCGACCTTTCTCCCTTTCTTCCTCTCGCCAGCCATATTCTTTTATTTTTGGTCCCTTCGTTTCCTTCTCTTCCCTTCCGATCCTTTTCACACGCTGCTCTATGAATACCCAAATGCATGCTCCGTGTATGCTAACACGACGCTCGCAGGTCAACAGCCAAAAGTCCGAGCGACGCAAATGGATACACTGCTTCCAGGACGTGACGTCCATTGTGTTCTTTGTAAACCTGAGCGGGTACGACCAGTGTTTGGTCGAGGATCGGGATACGGTGCGTGCAGTCTCTTTCTCATTTCGTTCTGCACATGCCGAACCTCATTTGTAGAACCAGATGCAAGATGCGATGGCCATTTGGGACTCGATATGCCACTCGCAGTGGTTTAAGCGGACCTCGATGGTGCGCTACGTCCTTTTCAACTTTCCACTCTTTTTCACTGAAGTTCCGTCCCTTCGCGCGATGTAGATCCTGCTCCTCACCAAATATGATATCTTTCGGAAGAAACTCAACACATCTGACATTCGGACGTTCTTTCCTGTGCGTATCTGTTCCGGACTCCCGCTTATCCGTTTACACCACGTTTGCTTCAGTTCTGACAACAAGAGCAGGATTTTGACGGCGAGCCCCGAAACGCGGACCAAGGGCGTGATTACTTTAAAAGGCGCTTCGTGAGGTTGTCTCAGAAGACTGAGCGGGTGAAGGAGCGCGAGATATACATTCAGTTCGTGCACTTTTCGTCTTTCGGTGCGTTGTCCCTGCTGACAGCCCTCGCATGCGCGCAGTACGACAGCCACGACGGACACGGACCTTCTGCGGGTGCTTACATGTACGATCGAGGAGTGAGTCCCCAGTTCTTTTGCTTCAGTTAACTTCCTCGGCTTCTTTTCTTTCCCTTCATTGCGTCTTCATCTCATTCCTTGGAACGCGCTCGCTTAACGCTCGCTATAGCATCCACTTAAGGTCAAATCTTAAAAATGCCAGGCGAATTTAGTCAACATACTTATTTTTCCCCGACTCAAGCTCTTCCTCTGTTTCCTTCTATACCCCTTCATTTTCTCACTCCAGATCCACTATTGTTCTTTCTTTCGTTTATTGCACTTCTTCGCGCACGCTCACTTCGCTTTGTCGCCTGTCTGCTCCATGTCACATATTACTACGGACTCGAAAATCATCCGCATCTTGGAATTGACGAATCTGAATATCTCACTTGTTCTCACTCTTGGCCGTCGGCCTTCGTTGATTCGACTGTAGATTGAAGATTCTCGGTCAAATTGAATCTCACCGCACTGGATGCGGGTTGGTGCTACATCACTTGTCACTACCAGCGTCCAGGCGATATGCTGTTGAAAATTTAAAAGCGAACACCGCAACTTGTGGATTTCAATCCAGCATTGCACGTACCTGCGTGGAGCCTGCTGCATGTGGGACCCCTGCGCAAAAGGTCAGGAACTGGGATCTCATCGGAGTCTAAGGGGAAGTCTGGAATCAGGAGATTGTGGTTGCTTGGAGAATGGAGAGCAAGCACATCAGGAAAAATTCCCTTTGGTATTTGGCAACAAGTGTATGGCCCGTATACTGAATGTAACAGATGCACTTTGATCATGACGGTGGAATCTGGTGAATTCGCGTTTAGAGTTAAATATTCTCTCTTTGAAAGACAGAATTTGCCGATTCAAATCAGAGCGCGCGCAAAGCAAAAGCCACAGTTGAACCAACAACGTGAGAAAGTACTGATGTGTCTTTTTCGCCACTGTGACCGGATCTTTCCGAATGTCCTTGTCCTCCTTGTCTTTACGCCTTCATGCGCCTCCAAGACTCAAGTTCTTGCATCAGTTTCCAATCTTCGTCCCGCGTATTATTCAATCTCTCAGTCCCAGACATTTCCAGCAAACTTCATTTCGACTTGGACTCTGGAACCGCTCTCATCGACTGAGACTCGACGCTGGGTCGACGGTCCAAGCCCTTCAAATGCTATAGAACTTGAAGGATGAATCTGAGATTCCGACTCACCTCAAGTTTTCCTGGGTGCATCCTCGTGCGCGCCCGCATGGAAAAATTACACAAAGGGGTTTTCCACTTACACTAACTACCAGTCAACCTTTAAATTGCGAGCGCCTAACTGTCGACAGGATAATGTGATGGCATCCACAGCAACAACAATCCATCCGCGATAAAACCGGGCTCCGCATCATTTCCGCAAGAATCACACCGCAGCACAGGGTTTTCATGTTTTGACGGTTCCAACCTTTACGCACTTTGGCAAGATCCAAGCTATTTCCAAATTGTTATCCAGCATTTCTCTCATCTTCCCGCTTCTGATACGAGGACCTTCGAACGCACGTGAGGACTCGGAGAAAGGCTGGAATTCTCACCTAGTATGAACTTTTACCCCCCGCGCGTCTCTCTTTCAGTCACAACTCACAGCGGAGATACGAAGGCGGTGGATCAGAATCAAGATGGCTTCGGTATTTCGGGATTCAAACCACCTACTTACATATCAGCGAGGAGCCTCGTTGTGGCAGTCAAGGAACTTTCCGGTCACCTTTTTCAGATTCGACAATGAAGTGGCTGTAGTTGACAAAAATACACCCATTGAAACACGACCATATCTCAAATCTGTTCAACCGTGTAATAGACTCCAGAGCGCCCTCTCCAAGTTTTACAACCTGTTTGTGGATAAAAATAAACCGAGGGCCTAGGCATTTGCGCAAACTCGACATCCTGACATCTCAACAATCTGTGATTTCTGTCCTCGAACCCTCGATCCTGTTCCCTTCCGCCCAGACCTATCTCCTTCAATCTCGACGTCCCCAGACTGCCAGGGCCAATATCAGTGGATCACTCTTCCCATTTGTTCCGCGTGTGGCTCACACGTCAGTAACATCCCGCCGTGGAATCCATCCGTGATTGTGACCACGTCGGTCTCGGTCGCGCTTCTTTCCCTCTCACCCCACGCAAGGCCGATCTGCGAGAACTTCCCCCATTAAAAGGGGGCGACTGAGCCTCACGGCCGTAGCATAGGCTTTATCCGCATTCCCCTCGGTGGTTACTGATAACGCGGCGATGAATCATCCGTATAGCGGGGCGGCGAGCTACATCTATGCGAACGAGGTGCGTCCTCATTGTAATCTTCCGTCGTGGGTGTAGCTGACTTCGTCGGCCAGTACCCCCCGTCGCCCTTGGACCCGCATCACCGCAATGGCCCCTACGGCAAGATGCAAAGCTTCATCCCAGTGCGCCTTCCACACCTCTCACTCGAGATGGCGCTAACATCTCCCGTGAAGATTCAGTCAATGGACTCGCTCCCCAGTGCGCACCCGTACAGCCACAAACACGCATGGTCCACGGACGGCACCACCCCTACACAGACGCAGACGCAATTCTCCGAGGAAGAATTCGGGCCTAGGCCGCGGCGCGAGTCCTTGCGCCGGCTCCTGCCGCGGCAGCCCCTACTGTCTCATCCGTACGCGCAGCAGCCGCTCGACGAGTGGATCGATGACGACGAAGACGAGTCTGTTGCCCAGCCAGAGACGCCTGTGACGCCTAGATTCCAGCCACGACGCGCCGTGCCGGCGAGATCCGATCAAGCTATGCGGCGAGCTGCTCTCGTTCCCTACGAGCCACGGCCCTTCGAGGAGCGAGAACGGGAAAGAGAAAGGGACAAAGCGAGGCGTGCAGCAGCGTGGCGGCGAAAAATACAGGTGCGTATTCATTGACTTTGATAAGAGCGAGTTTTCTTATTCCAAATATTCAGAGACGTGTAAGAAGAGCGATACGTCGGCTGAGACGATTCCTGTGCGTCCAACCTGCATGTAGATCGATGTGTGTTGCTGTACTGACCTTTCGCAGGGAAGGACTTTGAATACGCTGTTGTACATGGATAATACCCTGATTGTGTTGCTGTTATACCCATTTCGATTCCCCTGGACCCAGGAGGAAAAGTAAAAACTCATAGCTGCGGTGGCTTCGGCGGCCAAAGGTGCGAATCCATTGACCGAGGCGGAAGTTTCCAAAAATATTCCGAGACGCGTAATCAAGAAAAGCGGAACTCTCCTTGACGCTGTACGTTCTCGCTCCGTGTTTCCGCTTCGACAGCACATGCATAGCACCCGCTGTTCACAGGGAAGCTTCGAATCCTGTTCCAGTGATCGTTCGCTGTTATTATTCGGAGTTTGTGCGTTCACCGCACTATTTGCCTGCGTATAAAATCTGCCACGGTTATAAGGCGCTGTTTCCACTGCACGGCAGGGACAATATTAATCGTTCGGCGCTAATCTAATTATGTTTGCAGTCACGTTCCGCCTTCCTTTCCCTCCGACATCCACCGCCGCTCCTCAGACCTTCCGCACTGTCATCGATAGCATGGATCAGCCATCGCCTGCGCACGATATCGCTGCCCGCGAGCAATGTTTGCGAAACTCGGATATCATCGAGGAAATTTTGGATCATATCACTTCAGCGTCCGATTCCATCGATCTTGCGACAACCAGACGGACCTTGTTTTCTGTTGCATCGACTTGCAGGACGTTCTCCCCCTCGGCCGTGAAATTTTTGTGGAGGAGATTGGACAACATGCGACCACTCCTCCGGCTTCTACCATCGTTCAGGGAGAGGAACGGCATATTTGTGCGTCTCGAATTCATTTTCTTTTGAATGTCTTGCTGATTATCCCTTCTAGGGCCTTTTTGGTTCCATGGAATCGCAGGAGTGGGGGGCATTCGATCGTCACGCTGCCTTCGTGCAGGAAATTGTGTTTGAGGATAAACGCGATCCGATCCAAGTTGATGGGTCCGTATACGTTCGCCTCGCCTTGCGTCGCTCGCCGATCCTACCCAACCTAGCGCGCTTTAAATGTACAGGTACACAGCCAAAAGCTGCGATTCTGTACATGCAATCGCCGCTACACACGCTTGAGCTTGCATGTGGGAACCCGGTGTCTGATATGACCACAGCCATGGTCGTGTCGTCGGTCTCTGGAAGCCAGAGTCATATTTCCAATCTCATTCTCAACAATCAGCCATTCGGGATCCTATCTGAGGGAATCCCTTTACCACAGCTCACCTCGCTCGAGCTTAAATGCATGCGAGGCGAGATGGACGCGGCACTTTTTCTCCGTATCGGCGCTCTTCCTTACCTTCGCTCGTTCACGGTGGATGCGGGGTTCTTCCAAGCGATTTCGCCTGCAAGCATCCCCGAATCCTACAGTATTAGTCGATCACCCCTTGGAAGAGTCTCAAGACACGGATTCTTCTCGGAGCTGATTCGACTTCACCTATGTGGCAGTCCAGGCATCAGGCACTCTGGTGTTCTAATCCATTTCCTTCGGAACATCGGAGCCGAGAATCTACAATTCTTAACTCTCCAGGAAATACCTCCAGTCATTGGAGGCTTCGGTCGTGGGCGGGGCCTGGGGCGAGGTTCGGGAGCCGTTGGCACTGTCAACTCTACCTCCAACGAAGGACACGGATATTTCGATACCATTGCGCGTCGATGGTCTCACAGTCTTCGAGAACTGGATTTCCACGGTTTCGTTGCCACTGCAGGTGGTCTGAACCCCCTGCGTCGCCTCTCAGCTCTCCGTAGCCTGAAGCTGTCCGGGACCACCTATCCACTCCCTAATTCCTCGGTTTTCACAGGATCGAAGGAATTGAAGTTCCTCTCGTTGCATCTCCATTATTTCCCTAGGGCTCCTGTCTTATTCGATATTTCGGGCCTTGCAAATCTAGCCCAGAAATGTACCAAACTACAAGAGGTGGAGCTCCCGATTTCCGCGCGAGTGCTTCCGCTCCTCTCCTTAACCCCGGCGCTCTCCCACAGCCTAAGTAAAATCAGTGCTCACTCTTCGGACAAACCGCTCGACACCATCGCTCTGGCCCGACACCTTGATCGACTATTTCCCCGTTTGAATTCTGTCGTCTACGATGCCTCGAGCGGAGGAGGGACCGAATGCCAGGCCGCCTGGGCCGAAATCGAAAAGTTGGTATTCGTTTTCCAAGATGTTCGGTGCATGGCATTGGCACAAAGATGAGCGCTGAAGCAGTCATTAGTCTTTTTTTTTGTAATATAGGTTTGTTGATTACTGAATGAAAACTGTTGCCCAATGTTCAAATTTGCTGTCAAACGATTCATGGCGGGATTGAGTTTCGACATACGCAGTCGTACGGCTCCCGCAGTCCAGGTTACCTCTCACGCCGAGACCGAGCCGATTCGTGACGCTTGACAAAGAGCTTCGGAGAAATAAAGTGTTTGCCTGGTGCCTTTTTCAGTGCCGCAACTTCCCAATTGATGGCGAAGATCCGGCATTAGCTGCCGAGCCGGTGCAGTTGGCACTTTTTCTGATTCCGATCATTCGGGGCGGATACGGCAGGCTGCCGCGGGACTAAGATAAACTCATGGGTTTCCATCCTTCGCTTAGCCATCATCTGGTTCTCAACTACCTCAACCAGATGAGTACATATATGCGCTTGTTTCTCTTTCAGAATTGTCGTCAATTCTCTTCTGCGGAATTTTCGGGGCACAGTCGAAGTTGAACATTGCACGTGAATCTAAAATTTCATTATTTAAGTACCGGCTAACTAGGTATACTTGTCTAATTCATGTCTGAGACAACATGAAGAGGTCATAATCCTCACTTGTTTCCATAACTGAATTAACTGAAGATATCCTCACTATACCGGCCCTCCTTCCTGAACCCAGCTAGCCACCCTGCAGGGTCCGCAACGCCTCCCATCTGCTCCGAGATATGCATAAGACTGTGCTTCACACCTGCACCGACTCGCGCGGCGGATCCGCAAACGTACACCCGCCCATTATTGCAGCAATCGCTCCAGACCATCAGTGCGTCCCGTGTCAGAAGCTGCTGAGCGAAACGCCATGGTGATTTGTCCTCGGAGTAGGCGGCTTCAAGGACAACAGTACCATCATCTATGTAGGTTTGCACCAATCTAATACTCCATGTCAGTTGATAGAGGATTCGGAACGAGAACCCACTGACGCTCTGAGAGTCGGCATATCGTGACGACTCGTTCCGTAAAAGAGTCGGAAGTGTGCTTTTCCCCCCGCGTCCTTCGTCTTGATTCCCTGCGCTCGGCGATGCTCCTGTACATGGTGAGATGTTAGATACAAATGACGCTCGAAATGAATAGAGGAATGGACTTTACCAGGAATCCAAGGAACGCCGAGATCCCGGTCCCTGCGGCAACCATCGTGATCGGAATTGTGGGATCAGTGGGGAGATGGAATGAATCCTGCGACGCGCGGGACCGAACCCAAATTGCATGGCCGACTTCCGCGCGCTTCAGGAAACAGGAACACAGTCCCTCGTAGTCAACAACCCGCGTGTCCTCGACCCCAACGCACAGCTTCGCCGCGCGTAAATCAACTAAGGGACTGCTGGCGATGGAGTACCGGCGCGGCTGTGTGGCACGGAGTATAATGAGGAGTTTTTGAAGGTCGAGGGCCTGAGCGAGAATGGGATAGTTGCGGATCAGTTGAGCAAAGTTTCGATTCTTTTTGTAGAACACGGTGCTCTGCTCCTGGTCGGATGCCACGCTGGCGGTGCTCAGCGTCTCCCGGAGATTCTTGAATTTATCGTCGGAGGGCAGGAAGGACGACAAGATTTGAAGACTGCTCCGCTGAATCGGACCCGATAGGTCGGCGTAGTACAAGAGGAGCTCCCGCAGGGTGATCTGGCCACCGCGCTCGTGCATCAAGACGCCAAGCGATTTAGGATTAACGTTAGCTCCCACATTAGTCACAGTGAACACTGCATCCGCAACAAAATCGAGTGCAGCGAGGAGGTGATCAACGACGCCAGGGTCGTTCTCGGGGAACACTTCCATATGGTCGCCTTCCCGATAAGTGAAGTTTTCTGGGACATCGAAGGTGATCAGGCGCATGCCGCGGGGCGAAGGACTATCTTGGTCGACCAACTCGACGTTCGAGCGCATCGTCGCTTTGACGAAACCGGGAATAGGCGACTGAGATAGAGACGACGATGGCTGAGGGACGAACGCGAGCTTGACAGAGTCGGTGCTATATTCGAGCGAGTCTGTCAGCATATTGCTGCTCGCTGGCGCACCCGGGCTTGGTACGTTCACATCGATGCCAAAGTTGGCGGCCACGGCAGCCCACAACCCCGTACTCCACTCTGTAAAATCGCCGTCCTGATCTGCATTCGCGTCGCCACTCCCTTTCTCGAAAATGCGGTTCCCGCCGAGGGCAGCTAGATTTGCGTCTACCTTCTTGGGCTGTGATGAATTAGAATATCAGCCCCGCAAAGAGCCCAAGATATAAGCGGAAGAAACCTACGAAAGCTTGGTATGTCGCGCCCCACTGCGTGTTGCCAGCTCCAAAGACGCAGAAATTGATCCCAGAGAACCGGGTGTCATTTCCCGCCTTTATCTCGACGTCCAGAGTCTCCGCAAAATCCAGCGCAGCGTCGGGAGGCTCCCCGTTGTACGTCGCGACGCAAATAACGAAGAAATTCGGCCCCGTTGCGACTTCTGAGGTCCGCTTAGCATCGGCGAGGGGCGAGTCGGCGAGCGAGACGGTCTGCACATCGGCGAAGCCAAGCTGCCGCGCCTTTGCAGCAACTTCGCCGGCCATCCCCTCACAGGTCCCGGTGTTCGAAGCGTGGAGGGCCCACAGCCGTGGCAGCGCCTTGGTGCCGACGGACGGCTGGGGCGCTGGGATATTTTGATCCATCGTCACGGTCGTCGGTGTCTTCAACGAATCAGACTGCATCACCTCCGATGGGTCTTGCTTGTGAAGCTTCATGGTGAAATTCATAGGCCGGTAGAGCGAAAAGTCGGGGTCATAGATAACCGCGCCGTCCGTTGTGTTTTCGATCTGGAAGTTCAAGACAACACGCGCGAGGATAATCTTGATTTCTTGAAGTGCGAAGTTGAATCCGATGCAGCCTCGCCCTCCTATCAATAAAATCAATGTGTTAGAATGCTCGATGAATAAATATCATAGGCAAAGACGAACCGGCAGCAAAGGGAATATACGCGTGCTTGTGCCGCTTCTTCACTTCCTCAGTGCCCCAGCGATCCGGGTCAAATGTGAGGGGGTCCTGTGCCAAGAGTATATTACATCTTCAATCAAACAACTCGGCGTTGCCCAGAAAGCACCTACCTTCCAGTGCTCCGGATTGACCATCAACGGGTGCAAGGCTACGGTCACTTGCGCTCCCTTCGGAATCAAGATTCCTCCGGGCATGATGACGTCTGCCAAGTTGATTGTTTAGTTTTCGATTTGAGCCATTAGATATAATGCAAACCTTTCTGCGCCTGGCGCGTCGGCTGGAAGGCCGGGTTATACAACCGCTGCGTTTCTTTGATAAACTATTCACTGTCAGTACATATCAACGTGAAACGAAATTTGTTACTGACCCAGTCGAGATACTCGAGCTTGCCCAGTTCTTCGGCGGTGATTTCCTTATCAGCTCGGAGGCCCGCGGCGATGAGGGATGCATACAACTTGCGCGCTTGGGCAGGGAAGGTGGCCAGGCAGAACCAGAGCTAGTAAGGATGAAGTATGTAAGTATGCAAAGGTGTATAGCAGAATAGCGCACCCATGAAAGGGCGCTCGATGTGGTAACTTGTCCCGCGGCCAGAAACGTGACGACGTTGCTGTGGACGAGGCTCACGTCCATCTTCCTGCCTTCCTCGTCCGTCGCATGTAGCTGAATAATCGCAGTCAGTTCCGAGTAAGTACAAACGACGCGCGAATAGGCAGACCATATAATCGAGCAAACTCGTCGTCGATACTGCGGCGTCATGGTACGGCATGTCCTTCGTACCACCTCCCCCTTCCTGCAACACCCTGCGACTGTGCTCGTCGACGAAGTTCGCCTGTGGGGTATCCATGAGTCGTCGGAAAAACTGACAATATATTTAAAGCAGCTTATTTACCAGCTCGAGCTCAGTCGCTTTCTGAGCTTTCCGCTCCGGGTTTGGGAGCGCGCGATAGATGCGTCCCTTGCGGAATAGGGTTTGCGCCAGACGGAAATTCTTGCCCAGTAGCAGAAATACATCGGCGACGGAGCTATCCGCACTGGAGGAGGAGTCTTAAGTATCGTCAACGTCGTAATAATTGGTGATTATACTTACTTGTCGAGCATTTTGAAGTCGATCCCAATAGCGACTTCTCCGATTGTTTGGGCGGCGGCGCGCAGACCCCAAGGGAACACATCAAAACTCTTACCCCTTCTAAGCAGCCTAAGTATCATGCACGTTTGTCGGTATGGAAGGTGCAACGTAGACGCGGACACGTACTCGTCGAAGCAGTTGACGAGGCGATTGGCGGTACGGTCCATAGTCCGCACGTACCCCCGCATCGCCTTGGCGCCCATAGCAGTCATCATGAACTTGTGACTCGTCGACCACTCCGGGTTGTTCGAGTCCGCGGTGAAGAGCCCGTTCTGGAAGGTCATCTTCAAGGGGAAGAGTGGATGGTTTTCGCCGATCTAGGACGGATAATAAGTATCGTCGAAAGGGTGCAATGGCCGTTCCAGACTGACTTGTTTACTATAGAATTCGCCCTCACTCAGAACCACCCCCGCGCAGTCGGGATCGTCGGTGAGATATATGGACTGTATGCTTGATGAGCGTCGAAACTTCAAGTAATAAAGGTAACTAGCCACCTTGCCCAGATATCCGACATGAACGATATGGCCGTACTTCCGGAGAAGCCGCTGGTAGTTCCCCATGAAGTCGGGATAGATCTCGCTGTAGCCACCAATGAACGGGAGGCCCCCAGTCGGTCCCGGAGCTGGTCGTACCTGGCATGCGCGTGAGGACGGGTATTCGATACGAAAAATGAGCAAAGCACACACTTTCTTTCCGCTAATAAGTATCGACACGGTGGGCTCCGCTAAGATTGCCTCGATAGTATCCAGAGCTTTGAGATCACTTGGAGTCGTATCGGCCTCAGCAGACACATGGAAGGAAATGGTGGTAGGCAGGGCGACGCTGAATTTCTCAGCGACAGTTTTGCGAAGCCGTTGGATAGTGTCGTCTTGCTGTACACCAATGCTAATTCCATCGGTAGGAGCGGATTTTCCGTGTAGGTGAAAGACAATGCTTGTCATTTTGCTGCAGTCCAGGATCGGGGAAGACGTGCGGTATTTAACTCGCCTCGGTAGAAGGGGGACCGAACCGGAGTTCAAATTTAGAGCCCTTCGAGTGGACAGATGCCATGTTAGGTGAGCTGGCTGAGGTGAAGGACCGTGTATGACCGGAGAGGAAGCGATGAGTCGGAAGGATCACTTCGGCAATCACTTCGGCATCTCTCTCCACCTGCGTCGATTGGTTCGGCGCATCTATGTACGCCGGCCTAGGAAACTGTGGTATTTCGAACAGCGGCAGTGTATGTTCGACGGCAACGGACCTCAGACAGTAAATAATATTATATATACTAATAAATTACATTTTCACCCGTTTCATCATCCGAGTCGAATTCTTTGGTCGACTTCGGTGTATGCATCCCGAAGTGAAATACTCGACGAAACCATGGAATGTTCAACTTTCCGGACAGACTCTATACATGAGAACGGAGTCGCCCGCTGGATTCGGAGTCTCTCGTCATATCAATTTATAAACACCAGCCATTACTTGTTGGTTCACTCTCCCCTTGAGTTTGAACGTTCGAACCTCTGCACTTGACCCGTAATTTCGTGACGCAACAAAATTCATCAAACACCTGTTTCAGATTATCAGATAAGTCGCTCTCCACGATGGGCTCAACCAACTTACGGCGAGTCCAATAAAAAACAAGAAAGCTTCAAGTTGTCTTAAAGAACCTGGGCCATCGAATGAGCGCTCGAGGGTTTTAAGGAATTCGAATATTTCGGCTAGGTTACAGTTGTGATGCTAAGCTTGGGAGTCTGCAGTTATCTCCATTGTTCATTGACGCTTCTCACACACGGTTCCGTTATTCAGCGCGCTCACTCAATAATCAATGGACCAGCATCGTAGGAGTCCTATGGAGATGTGTGTTGAGCAGATAGAACGATTATATCAGATCTGTGAGCGTGCTAAAACTTCGTCCCTCCGAGCTGGATTCTTTAGCTGCTGTCGCCTGGAGACTATTTGCATGGACCCTTTATAGATTTAGGGATCCAAAAATGCCACCAAATTGCTCGTCTGATGCGCATAAGTATCTCAGAGACACGAGATAAAACTACTGCCGCCAAGAATAAAACAACTATAGTGGGTCGGTGGTGCTGGGTGAATCGATTGAATCTGGACCCTCGGGCAACGATGAAGCAATCCGCGGAGGTTGATATCTCGACCTGATATCATGACGGATTAACCTTCTCTGCGACGCTCAAGATAGGACAGTGGCAGACAATGGCCACGTTCAGCGCAACTCCCGATCTGAAATTGATGGGAAATGATCGGTCATCAAACATCAACAATGGGCGCTCTTTCTCTCTCTTCCTTGACAGCCTTCACTCTCATGCTGTCGCTTTGTGGATTGGGGCTTTCTCTCTCTCTGCTGACTTTGTGAAGACACTCGCACCATAAAACTGCTGCTGTGTCCATGGATTGAGTGCCCCAGTGCACCTCAATTCGTGGAACTACCGCCGGATTCTTGTCTTTCCGCTGTGTGCAAATCTATCAGCGCTGACAGATCTATCTCCTCCGAGGCTTACTGATAGTCTTGGCTCTCGGAAACCATTATAATCCGACCGGGAGCGAGTGGAATCAATTAATGAATCACCCAGATCGTCCAGGAACAACATGCAATCGCGGCGTTTGACGCTGCCGCTGACCGGGTATCGCTAAGTGCGACTTCATTCTAAATTTCTAATTCATGCTAGATGCGCCATACTCTTCTTCGTTTCTCAGAAGCCTGCTTGCTATAGAAAGTGGTAGGAGATGGTTGCTTGGATCTGTGGGATTATGGACGAACGTTATATATTAGAGCAGGCAGATGGGCAGAACCATATCGATTCGCCGTAACCATGGGGGAGATTGGGCGAAGCGCCCACCTAATTCTGGGCGCGAATGATGCCGTCAGCCTCGACTCCGCGTGGACGCGACTTTGACTGTCTGTCTCTGAGACTGTCTCGCCTTTCTCTCTCTCCCTTCACTTTCCCTTCCTAAAATGTCCGCCATCTTCCCCAAACGCGGGCGCCGACAACACACCGCAGACGAGTCATCATGGGTCGACCTCGACGCGCCCCCCGCCCATCACCGAGAAGCGTCAGCAGTCACCATTCGCATACTTGCGTATCCGCAAACGCTCCACCGAGGGCCCGAAGAAAGGCTCTCCGCCGAAGGACATCGCAGTGCGCCGCATTGGATCTGTTGATTCCCTCAGCGCCTCATACAATACCGAACTCATGAAGCCCCTTCCGCCGGTCCCACCCCTGCTGAACCACAATCGCGGCTACTCGTCCCCACAGTTGATGTACGGCGCGCAGGTGTATCCCCAGATCAGGCCGCCCGGTTCAGAATCCTCTCTTGAGTCGAGCACATTTCGTGAGTCCGTTGTCCTTCATCATGCAGCTGGGGCCGATTTCCATTTGCTAGCTCCGACACCGCCAAGTGGGGCAGTGAAGTTCCCGACGCAGTGGGACACGCCTTCGACTGACAATATGCTGTCCACCGCCCATGCGCTCCTACCGACCCCCTCCCCAATGGTCGCAGCGGCTGCCGTAATGAGCGCCCAGTCCCAGTCCCACTCGCCCTCCGGCGTTCGGCACTCCAGGACGGAATCGAGTGGGCATCATGGCCATGAGGGTGGCTCGGGCGGTCTGCCGATGGGCGGGCACCAATCCGGCGCCCACCACCTTGTCGCGGTCGCGGAGATGGACAAAGCCAAGGTCGCAGCCACTGTTGGTGCGTTACATGTCCTTTCATCCGGCGTTACAAAGATAGCTGATTAGATTCTAGGTCCGCTGATTACTATGGGGATGCAGAACCTCACGAAAGCGCAGACAGTCGTTGACGACGTCTTGGCCAGTGCGTTTGTCTTAACTCCCAAAATCTCGGGGCGCTAATGGCCGGATAGGTGAGGCGTGGACCGTCGTGAAGGAGAACGTCGTTGCCGTACTCGCGCCCGCCAAGGATGTCGTACAGATCTTGGACTCGGTCACCAAATATATTCCCGCCGTTATGGTTGCAGAGTCGGTGTTATCGGTGGGTGGAGCCCCATCTACGCTGCGTCCGCTTATCAACCGACGTGTACCCAGGTGATTGTCAAGCACGAGCTAGAGCGGCACGAAAATGACAAGAATATCGTGAGTTTTTCACGCCGCCCCATTTACAGAACTGACCAGATAACATCTAGCTCGTCGTGTATCACACCATTGTGTGTACTACTTCCTCAGAGAACCCGCAGAGTTGGCGCTAACGATAGGACAGTCAACCTTTTGGTTCACATTATGTGATTTGCAGACGATATTCCGCGCCGCGGAGCAAATCAAGGGCAGTATGGAGTCATTTTTCCAGGATGTGGGTGTTTTCTTCGGTCCTTCAATACCTATTTTGTTTATTCATTCACTACGTCCACAGGTGAACAAGACGACTCAGGAATTCGGTAACTTTCGCGAGTAAGTCACCAGACTCCATGGTGAATTCGTAAGTGTTGATTAGAATTGTAGGGTGTACTACCGACACGGGCACTTTGGTATGTACCCATCCATTCACTTATGCTGACTACTTAACGAACAATAATAAAAGCCCGGACCCTACGCTCAACCGAGTACCGCACGAAGCTCGCAGGCTTCGCGAAGACTTTCGTGGACCATAAGGCTCAGCTCCAATTCCTCCTCACCGAGAGCTCCGCGCTCCAGATCACCGACATGAACGCGACCGTCGGAGGCGTGGCCGCGAAGCTCGACACCGTCACCGCGAAGCTCGACCAGGCGCTCGCATTCATCGCGCGGCAGACGCCGCTCGAGCTCTCTGTCGCAAAACAAGTGCAGGACAATGGAGGCGAGAAGGCGCTGCAGGTGCGTTTCGTGGATTGACTCAAGAGTCCAAGGGACGCGAGTCTGATTGTGGATCCATGAAAACAGAATCCGCAGTTCCTCAATGAGCTCGCGAAGAATACGTTTGGCCATGAGGGGGAGCTGTCGGCTCAAGTTCACGCCAGTTTGCGACAAGGTCTCGATGAGGCGTTGTCTGCGAACATGTACGTTCCAATTTTTTTTATATTGAATTCTTTCCTGAACATTCCCGCCTTAGGCCCGCGTTTTCGCTGAGGGTCGAAGCCGCGCAGAAAGAGATGGCGGAGGCGGTGGAACGATCAACTGAGACCATTCTCCAGCAGGTGTGTTGTTCCATACATGTGAAGGCTGATACCATCTCTGAATGTTTCTTAGTTGAACTCCGGCCCGTATCAACTTATAAAAGACGAAGATATCAAGGCCGTCTGGAAAGGTGCGTACATTATCATGTGTTTTATATCGTCAACTAATCCTCGGTGATAGGCATGGTACGGTTACTTTGCTAATCTACCGAGTCAATCTCATGTACTAACTGCGGGATGCAGAACTGGCGAATCAGCTGCAAGGCACGACACTTCGTCGATGGTAATCATTTTCGTCAAGCTTCTTCTGTACATATGCTCAATTTCCCCTCCTAGCGGTGCACAACCATTTTGCGCAAAAGTTTGGCGAACACCAGCAAAGCGCGGGTGAGGTCCACCCCGACCAGTGGACGCTCAACGTCCTCAGTCAAGTGATATGTACGAGATGATTCGAGGAGCTGGGCATTTGCTGATTTTCTTAAAACTTCGCAGATTACCCAAATATCTCCGACGCCATCGATGATGACGGGAGCGGGTATATTTCTGTGCACGAAGTGAACCAATTCTTCAAATCGCGGCCAACAGAATGGTCCGCAGTGCAGTGGCTCTCTTTGTAAGACGCTTCGCCGAATTCAACTCCACTTAATTGCTAAATATGAACGCAGCTGGGCAGCCGGGTGGAAGCAAAATGCGCTAGAGTAATTTTTCGCAAATCGCGCTACACTGTTCTAGGCTAACCTCTTCTGGCAGTTATAGAACACGTTGCAAAGTCCGTTTTTCTTTTCGTCTCAATCAGACAAAGTGTAATTGCTGAACGTGCCTCGTTGATCCAGGCGCTATTCTCCGACCTCGAAGCCTCCGCACGCACAGTCCTACCGGAGAACCGCCGTTCCGTGAAGGCGTACATCAAGACCAGTGGCCTTTCTGAGTTGTGGCTGGTCGTGAATTCGCTGATAGGTGATGGCATGACCCCCCGCAGCGCTCACCAGGCGGCGGAGACGGGACCACTGAATGCGCTTCGCGCGGAGATCATGCAGAGGGAAACGGACCGTATTCGCTCACGGCTGGAGAAAATCCAATATCAACTCGAGAGCCCTGAAACGGTTGGGTCACCTTTGAATCCTATTTGTCAATGCAGTTCACACTATGCAGGTTTTGGCTGTCCTCGGAACGCATCGTCTGGAGGGAGTGAGTGATACCCAGACCTTTCCTCGGCGTCTCTGATGCTTTTCTCAAAGTTCATCCTTTGCTTCCTCGAGTTGATCCTTGATCGGCATTGCAAAATCGTTGAAACCGCGAATGGCCTTGTGCTCGGCGACAGGGAATTTGATGCGATGACATACAGTCTTAGAAACCTCGTCGCAGCGTTCAGCACCCGGTATCACAGCATAACGGAGAGCTGGAAGCAGCAGCGCCTTGACACGAACTTCCTCGTAGAGTCCTTTGCTGGCGGAATATTCAATGATTGGCACGAGATCTTCCAAGACGTAATAATGCTTTTTTGGCGATTTATTCTGTAGCTGACCTGGTTTGAATTTCAGAACCCCACCGCATATCACGAGGCTGTCGAGACACCCAAATCCTTGGCCTCACAGCTATCGCAAAGCGCTCGAAGAGAACGACCACCGCCACCCCGACCCGAGGATATTCTGGCATTTCCGCTTCCACCGCAGCCGAGTCCAACACGTGCAACCTTTGAAGACCCCCGTCATGGCAGTCCTCCTCGCAGACTAGCGGTGAGATATTTCCCGTCATATACAACCTTGAAAGCTAAACGACGACAGCCATTGCTTCATCCTCAGGGTCCTCGACGTCGTTCGGTAATTGTTACTTCCAATTCAATGGCCTCCCTCTCTGATGAAACATCTCTTTGTCCTCAGCGTCTCAACCCTTCTTCTTCGAACTCGACGGACTACTTTTTCCACTTTGATTTCGAAAGACGGGCATCCGAGCGGCCGGTGTCTACGGCCGATCCTGGCAGTATTCCCGAGGTGTACAAAAAGGTCAGTGTCCACGTCAGCGCCAGTCAACCTGCTCAACTGTCACCCATAGACGAAGAAGCCGAAACTCGAGGACAGGATAACATCGCTTGAAACGGAACTGTCTGATATCAAAAGCATGCTCAACCAACTAATATTACTATCCACCCCGCGTCGCGACGACACTTAGAATTCGTTTCCACCGCACACAATCTTTCCGTTAGTCAACATTCTCGTTATCTTATTGCTGTATATTGTGTATCAGTCACGATATTTGAATTATAAATCAATACTGTTATTGTGACTGGGATCAGGTTCCCTTCAACCAATGGGAAGTACAACACAGATATGTTTCCAAACCAATCAGAAGTATAATATTTTGATAGGCGCCCGTCGGGTCCAAACTGGAAATTTACAACACCAATGCCATTCCGAATACTCCGGCCAAGAGCACAGTCATAGATCTGGCTCCATTAGCAAGAGCGCTGTTAGACTTGCCGGATGGCGATGGCGAGGCACTGGCAGAGGAACCACCCGGTGCTGTGGCGGTCGCAGCGGCTCCGGTGACGTACGTCGCGTCCGACGAAACGATTACGGGCGCCCCGGTCGCTGCCGCATCTATTCCAGTGAAGCCGCCCTCCGCTTGCTAACGACAACGGGTCAGTTCTGTAATGTGGAGGTGAATTGATGGCCCTCACCCCAACAGTTGGTGCCGCGGAAGCCGAGGCTTCGAAGACCGAGAAGCTTTTATTCGAGGCTTGGATGTTTATGACTCCGACCATGTCTGGTCGTAAGAACAATATCAATCAACCGCCCGACAAGGAATAATTAGACTCACCCAAGTTGCAGTGGGCCTTTCCACCCGGGCCTACCAGCTGCTTGCAGTAGAACCAAATGGCTGCAAAAGAGTTCATGATTATTTAAGAGTAGATGGAACGGGACCGACGTACGTGCTTGGTCGTTTTTAATGGTGACATTCCACGCGGGGGGTGTCGCTCCCGTCTTGTTCACGAAAACCCAACCAGAATCGAACCCTCCGGCGACGGGCTCGCAAGGGCTGGCGAACGACGATTGCGTAACGGTATGGTTTCCTGGCCTACAGACGTAGTACTCAGAGCATCATATCCACAGTGAAATGCAAGTGTATACGCACATTCCGGTCCACTGGAATGACACGATGGTACCATTTGCTGCCTTTATTTGATTAGGAATGAACTGGGTCGCGCCACCAGGGCTAGAGGCAGTGCTTCCGACTTGGACGGTGACCACCTGAAGACGATAAACCTAGGTAAGGGTGGTCTATAGGAGCACGTACACTCTGTGCAGAGACCATGGCGGCGGTAGAAATAGCGGCGAAGAGGGATGCAGAGCGCATATTGGTGAACTGAAGGAAATGGGAAGGAGGGTGAGAGAAGGGAGATGAAAGCTGGCAAATTCAGCACAGATGGGCGGCTTTTAACAGGATTGGCAGCAGCGTTTATGGCTCAGCCGCTCACGCTATATAGTATAATTAAATTGGGGTCATCACATAATTGACATCCACGTGCAATTCTTAGATGCCTTTCTACCGCGATACTGGGTGGCATTGGGGCAAAATCTACAAGATAGAGGCGAATGGCCACGCAGAATGAGAAAATTGCAGCCAACCATTTTCTGCAGCAGGCACGAAAGACACAAGCCATGGTGTCCTTAAAAAGCATAAATCATGGGCCTGATAGGTATCAGGTCTGGCCGCACAAATTTAGGCCTAACTTCATGCGTGGCCACGGAAGCAAATGAACTTGATTGATCGTGCGGCGATGACTTGAATGAGGTGGTTTCCCGCTTTGAAAGCGGGGAAGTCGGGGATGAAGATCATTACGCGATGTGGATGGGCGAAGGTAGCGTAAGCTTACTTCTTTGGCAGAACGCCATCCAGTACCTTACAGTAGGACTGACCCGTATGTAAGCCAGAGAAGCCACCCTTTTTCAAGTCCAAGTCGGTACTTTCGGTGGAAGTTAGATTATGATATATTTTCGGCCAGGACGGGAGAGTAACAGTCAGGGTGCGTATCCATGGAGAGCAATATCAGGCTAAACATATTCTTGACTCCCACTGCCCAGTTAGACTGGCGTCAGGTGCCTTCAAGATCCACCTAAGCCAGGGGGTAACTGATTGGTCCGCAGGACAGACCAATTGGATGCCACCTTCTAAGAAGCAGTCCCTCTAGGCAAGAATATCCATCCAGATCGCCCGAGACTTTAATTACAGTCAACTGACCAGCAAGCGTCGCAAAGCGGTGAGCAGGAAGTTAAATGATAGATGAAGAGTGCTGTGAACATCGTTTGTGGGCTATGACAGCGTGCTGTGTGCGCGAGTGTTACTGATATTGATCAGCGGACTTGATGAGTAGCAGTCTCGGGCGTGCTCATCCACCCTCGCAACTCTGCGACTGAGTTGCTGCTCCCTTGAAAACTGGCGAGCTTGAGAGAACGATTTCCCGGGAGCTCAGCTGCCGAAGCATGTTAGATCTGATCTTCAGTGAACGACTATAGCTGGATTTTCGAATACTTTTCAGGGGAAACTCGATGCAGACGTTCGCGTCGACGCAGAAGACCAAGAAGGAGAAGATGAAGCAAACAACGACTCCAGACCCATAGGCGCCTAGTTGGGCGCTTGTTCAAAACCCCGTCCATTCCGTAGTTGATCCGAGGTTCTCCGGTCAATATACGTTTGAACCGAGACTCTGGTGAAGTACCTCCAAGAGGGTCGATCTCTTAGAGGGAATTTACATCTTGTCTGTTGGAATATCTCAGGTTGATCTCAGGTGTAGAAATTCGAGAAGCGATATACCAGTGGACGCTTAGTTAGACGCTTGTCTGTATTCCGGAGGTGGTTGAACCTAAAAAGTAACAGAGATGATGTCTGGTCTGCGGGCACCCAGAATATTCGTGGGTATCGCAGGCGGAAAGCGTGAATTGAAACCCGCTGGGTATCGTGAATCGCACATATCGTACACACACATCATCCGCCGTCCCCTCCGCGCAGTTCAGCTCAACTCTTCGAGTCCTTGCGCGAGAACAACGAGAGCCCTTTTCTGGGCTTACTGCCCGGTTCGAGAGGTACGCTCTTGTCTGCGGGCCGCAGGATCTGATATCAGATACACAAGTTAGCGGGGAAATCGAAAAAAGGAAAAGAAAGGGAGAAAGGGAGAAGGAAGCAACAGACGCACCTGGAACGAGCACACGAGATCCTCGTCGACAGACATGATCGCCGCGGCGTTGTCGAACTCGCCGCAGTAGTTCGGCGCGGAGAAGAGCGTTACGAGCCGCCGCTTTGCGAAGAACTCGAACCCGTCTTCCACCACCTGTTCTTGTCTTTATTTTCTCCACGCATGAGGGTGAGTGCACGTACCTGATGCCCCCGACAGATCAAATCGAGATCGTGCTTTTGCGTGAAGTGCGCGACGATGTCCGCGCCGAACGTGAACCCCGCGCCCCGGTCGTTCTCCGCCCAGCCCGTGACGCACCCGTCCGGATCGCTCCACAGGATATCCGAGAGGATGCCTGCGGGTGCCCCATGGGAACAAAATACATAGATCAGCGAACATTTCTCTGGATCTGAAATAAAAATCCTCTCGCGGAGATAGATGCACACCGAAGACGAAATGCAGATGAGACTCACCGCCATCAGGAATCTCCGTCGGGCGGAGGATCCTGCGTATCTGGTCCATGGACTGCAGATCGGGGCTCAGGCCGCCATGCATTGTGAATATGCGCTCCCCGATAATGGCCGCGATGGGGAAGCAGTTGAAGCAGTCCGCGAAGGTCTTCCACAGCTTTATGTTGTATCGTCGTTTGCCTGTGTCCGTGTCAGTTTCGCAGGTCCAGTCCCGGTTTAATGCCCCCAACACAGAGAAACGAGGGAGGGATAGAGAAGGAGGACGACGCACGTACACTCATCGTAAAACCCATAAATCCGATTAACCCCCGCCGACTCGTGGTTCCCACGCAACAAGAAAAAGTTCTCGGGGTACTTGATCTTGTACGCGAGCAGCAGGCATATCGTCTCCAGCGACTGCTTCCCGCGGTCGACGTAGTCGCCCAGGAAGAGGTAGTTGGCGTCCGGCGGGAAGCCCCCGTACTCGAAGAGCCGTAGAAGGTCGTAGTACTGCCCGTGGATGTCTCCTGCGAAAGAAACCGCGGTTATGAATTCGAATTCGAACAGCTAAGTGGGTTGAAGATAATATGCGTATGTGTATGTACGTACCGCACACTTTGATCGGCGGTTCGAGCTCGAGGAGGATGGGCTGCGTTATCATGAGCTCGCGCGCTTTCGCACAGAGGTAGAGGATCTCGTATTCTTGCAGCTTCACGCTTTTACCTGGGCGGTTGCCCCGCACTATGGGTAGCGCAATCAGTTCCCCCGTTACCGGTAATACATATTTATCGACTTGTGCAGATAGCAAGCACCAGCACAATTGCGGAGGAAAAGCGTAACCTACCTTCGAGGAGCCTGTCTATGACGGAGTCGAGGTCGATCTCGATCTTCGTGATGCCCATTAATTGGTAGTTGCCTCACAGATCAAATCCAGCTGCTAAGGACGAGTTACTGCGATATTGAGAACCGACAAAAATCACAAAAAAAAATCATCGCAAGCACCTACTCTGGTTATCACAGCGGCCCAACTGCCTTTCAACCTTTTGCTGTTACAAGATCTTTGGCAGAGGAAAGTTGAGCCGGATGGTGCCAGTGGTCGTGGATGCAGCGAGAAGGGAGGTAAGTAGGTCGGTGCGCTTGCGGCTTGACGCAATCGCGGCTTATTCATGTGGGATTCAATTATGACTCGGTTTCATCAAAGTCGCTTATGCGGCCCGCATGGTGTACTTATTGCCAGATACGCTGGTAGGGCTGTATGATGTGGCAGATGCGTATCCTCCGATAACCACTGTTAGCGCGAGACACGGAGAAATGTGACCGTTGATTCACACTCACCGGGGCCGGGTTTCGGACTGAATTGGAGTCTGGCCTAGAGGGAGTAGTTGGTTTTTAATAGAACCCAGATAGAATCACCCCGCGAGACGCGAATAAGAATGGCCGTGTCCGAATACCACGTCGTTGACCCGTGTCTGTCCCTTGTAGCCTACTTAAAAGCCGCTGGAAGACAAAGAAACGTCTTGGAAAGGCAATCAGGAGCTTGTGCCTACACACCGAAGTGTTCCCATACGGAAGTCCCCAGAAGTCGACAAGGAGAAGTGGCTGCCTGACGGAGGCGTAAAATAAGCGTCTCAAGGGATTCTGGGAGCTCGCCGTTCGGCAGAAGGTCGTCAACAAGTATCGAAACAGGAACCTCGGTCGATTATTAAGGATTGAATCAGCGTATAATGGACAGTCGTTCGTTTTGAGGGCGCCTGTGTCGAATTTGCGGGGAACATGGAGGTCTAAGTCAAAGAATGGGCGGCGTCGAGATCTGCCGGGCGCTTAACCAGCGCTTAGTCGATGTGGTCAAGTTTGGTCTGATCGGAACACCGTGCGCTGATCCGGGTTGCTGTGCGCCGTCTTTCTCTTCACTCTCACAACCAACAGAACTCACACTCAATGCCACCCCGTTAGATCAAAGCCATCGGAAGCCAGAGTCCTCATCATCTTCGCTCGTACAAGATGCTCAGCTTTCGTCCTATTTCCCTGGACGTGCTGCAATAGGAATTCTGAATATCACCATCTTGATATACTACTTGCAGCCCTCTGCTCCTGTAAATGTAGTCCACGACGTTCCCGCATAAATCGTCTCCTTCCTTTAACTGATCACAGGTTGAAAAAAGTGGGTCCCTGTACCACGTTTCAGTGCCGTTGTTATTTCATGGTTTGCGCTGACGATAAACGAACAGTTTTCCATTCCTCAACATGGAAAACAATTTGGAGGCGCATGAAAGGATAATGTACGACATTCGCCCTACATTACATCTGCCAGACGCGACTCATCCCTATCCCTATCCCCACGTCAGTCAATCGACGTCGGTGTCGGCACGCCATCTCGGGCGCTGATAGCGATCTCCACGCTCCTTTTTTCCGCCCCTGCACTTCCCACCTTTCCACTCAGCGACAATGCTCGCCCAACGGACTCTTTCCGCCCTTCCGCTCATTCCCTTGCTCCTTATCGCTGTATACACGCCGCTCGCCGCTGGCCAGGCCAACCGCACGGTCGACGACTTCTCCCCCCTAATCACATACAGCCCCGCCGCCGACGTAACGCACCTCGATACCACCGGCTTCGATCTGACGCAGCTGTATAATGGGACGGTAGCAAACATGAACGCCTCCGTCGACATTGTCAATATGACGCTGCAGTTTACGGGTGCGCATGGGACATTCTCTCTCCAAGGCACATAAAGGCGGTCTGACAAAAAACGCACACCTTCCAGGCAGCGCCGTCTGGCTCTTCACCGCCAAGCCGGTGACCAGAGGCGGCTACTCAACCTCTTACACGATTTATCTGGACGGCGTAGATGTAGATGATTCGGCCTCCTTCGATCAGGAGAATGCCGCCGAGTACAGCGACCTAGCGTACTCAGTCGAGGATCTGGCTGTAAAACCGCACACGGTGATATTATCCGCGAGCAGCGATCTGTATTTCGACTATGCGATCTTTACGTGCGTCCGCTTCTTGATCGAATTCAAAGGCTTGCGGGCTGACGGCGATAATATTCATTCCATGCAGCTCCAACAACCGGACGCCCGAGGCGCCGCTCCCCCCAGTACAGGCACCCTCCTCTGCCTCCCCATCCGGGTCCTCCGCAAATCAGTCCAAGAGCACCTCCCTTTCCGGCTCGGGTGGTGGCGCGGGCGCCTCGCAATCCGCCGGCGCGAAACCCACATCGCACGTCGCCGCAATCGCAGGCGCCGCCGCCGGGGTCCTCATCCTCCTTGGTGGCGGTCTCGCATGTGTCCTCCTCCGCCGGCGCCGCCAAACCCATCGGGGATCGACACCAGAAAAATACAATAAAGCGGAACGGCCCATGCGGTTCTCAAGCCCGTATAGCACCGGCGGCGGCGGCGGCGGCGGTGGGCCTGTGCACGATCCCTTCCGTAGTGAAGAGGGTGGTGGCGCGCAGCCTGTGGCGTATGCCTCGGAGACGGCGCTGCTGCGCGTACCGACGACGCATAGCACGGCGGCGTCGCATCATACGACGACGCAGGCGTATGCGCCCCCGTCTCCGTCGCCGCCCGTCGTCGTCCCGAGTCCCCACGCGGAATTCGACTCCGCGCAGTTCGCCTACCAACCGCACCCCCAACCCCAATCCGAATTCCACGCCCAATACCAATACCCCTCTCCTGCTCCTCCTCCTCCTCAGCAGCAGCACCCCACATACCCCCCGTCTTTGCCGCCCTCGCGTGCACCCTCAGTCTCCGCGAGCGGCGAGCGCTACCTGCGCCCGCCGCAAAGCGCACACGGATACGGCCCGAGCCCCGACGAGGAGTACGAGCGCATGATGGCGGAGCAGCGCGCCGTCGAGGCGGAGCACGCGCGCCCCGCGGAGTGGGGCTGGCCCGGGGCCAGGGCTGAGAAGGCGGTGCTCGCAGCGCGGCTCGATAACCCGCCTGACCCGCGTGCATATCCCAATGCCGGTCCGGATCCCGGGATGGGAATGCCTGGCGGTGCGAGCGCGGTACCGTACACATACCCCCCGCCCCAGACGCTGACGCCGACGCCGAACGCGCGACTCGGCGGGCAGCAAGATTATACGCCGCCGAATAATAACTCCAACCCACCGAACAACGACCCCGCGCTGTCAAGTATCGCAGCGGAGATGCGCGCGCTGCGTGAGCAGGTGGCGCGGCTCGAGGGCGGGCGTGGTGGCGGAAGTGCACGTGGGAGCAGGAGCGGGAGCGGCGAGGCTGGGCATGGGTACGAGGAGGAGGAACTGCCACCAGCGTATTGGACCGCGTCGAGGTAATCCGTAAGTACTGTATGGGGTGCAGTGCATCCAAATCCGCTCATTATCATGTATGTGGTGTTTTGGGATCGAATCATCAAGTAGGATATATGCATCCATATTTCAATATTTTTCTCTTTGGCTTGGTGTCCGACCGTCATCAGAAGAGTAACCGACCCACCACCCGACGACGAAATAGCACTGGTTCGGTGTTAACTCTCAGCACGACCGGGTCGTGAGCATCCGACGTCATTTTCGATGAGTTCCGAGTTCTTAGACAGTTTCCGCTGCATAGGCTACCGAAACTGGGAATTTGAGACCAACCCGTCACATATTCGCTCGATAAAACCGGTCCCATTTGGAAAGTGGAAACAGGTGTTGCAAAGATGTGCCTCTGTTAATCGTCGCGAGTGAAACCATTGATATCTATGCAGTGCTCTATATCCGCTATCTGATGCTTCCAGAACGTAATGGCATGTAGCGGAGGGTCAGGAAATTTCTGCGAGGAGGTGTGAGGATCATGTTTGTTGCGGACGATAGTATTTTCTCACCCATAGCCAGTCCACAACAGAGCCGAGATACCGGGGATCCAGGATTTCAGAATGAAGGCATCGATGAGAATCCCAATCTGCCGCATGCTTATCACATAGGTGGTTGAGACCAAGAGACTCCAATTCATGGAGAAGTTGTGAACTGGCGGGACAGTTCAAGATGAGATCTGCCAGCCACTCCCTATAAAATCATCAACATTTCATACCCGGGGTTTTCGGTTCAATTACCCATTCAAATCGAAGTCCGATGTGCCACAAAGTACTTCCTTGGCTTGAGAGATGTAAAGAACCATCATTTCTTCCGCGGCATCTCGGGAGTCGCGATATAGGATCCCCGCTCGACCGGGATCCTTCAGAAAATCTAAAGGTGAATCTCCCTCCCCCGAAGGCAAATCCAAGAAATCAAAAAATTGAACGAACGGTTGAAAAACTCGGTATGTCAGACCGCATATCTGGAGGATTTCTGACAGACCAAACAGCGGGGATATCAATCGGACTCTAGCGACAAACGAAAGGTCCGGGTGTCTTGCAAAAATTGTCGCATAAATCCAGTCGAATTTCAATGTTGAGGATCCTCGATTTCGATTTACATGAGCTTTATTAGAATCCATCTGCAAGGCCAGAGTGTGAATGAAGGAGTGTTCTTCCCACATGCGAGTCAAATCCGACGGATATGATGAGTCCCCCTGGCCGTTGTGGACTATGTAGTCAGAAAAATACAGATTATGTGAGCTAGTGTAATGCGCACCTGCGGCCATTTAGTGTACATGTGATAATATGAATATGCCTCAAGGAAAAGGGAGTCCTGGAAGTCTCTATTACGCAAGAGTGCAATCAATTCTTGGGAAGGTGCCTCTCTCGGGAGCACACCAGGTAGGGCTTTAACGACTCTCCTGGGAAATCTTTAGATGTATGTGCCAACACGTGGGGTGATGAATCATACCTGTATAAATCACGGACACTGAATGTGGGTGCAGGAGATGACAGCAATTGAACCATGCAGCAGAGGTAATCCGATTTCAGCCACGAAGTTGAGATACACCACCACTGAGAGCGATATGGATGGGACAGATAATCCCGAAAGGAGGCATGAAGAAATTCTACACTTCCTCTGCAGCTCCACAACGTACAAATTTCTGGGACCAAGAGCAATGAGTGCAGGCCACGCAGTGCAAGACGGCATGCCCCCGGCCGCAGGCCCAGGAGCATATCAATTTCTTCTGGGTCCATCCAAAGGCCTTCTGGTGGTCTTCGCCAAATTGCATGCAGGATTCGAAGCTGTTGCTCATTGTGTGGAAGAGCCATAAGGATCTGGGTATATAGATCATCCAGAGGTGTCGTACTTTGTGGATCAAGCCTCAGGACAGAATCCAGCCTATCTGTTGGATGGGAGTATTCATCATCCACAAATCGGATAACAGTAGCAGCGTAGATGAAAACCCCCGAGGACTGCCAAACCAAATGATCCAGTGCTCCAGGAGCTGGCCAAGGAGCTCCAAGGTCAATTCCTCTGCTTGCGTATTCGGAGTGGATCCTGGAAAACTCATTGCGAAGATAAAGTCTGATATCATCATAGGCAGCCTCGTCCGCGGTCAGCGTCGAATGGCGACAAATTCCGGACGTCTCCGGTGTTTCGAGTACTTCCCGGAGGTGAGGTTCAGGGCGGCTACAGATCAAGATCCGTGCAGGAAGCTGGCCTGTCTGGATTGCATGAATAAAAAGGCGAAGAATTTGTTGTTGAGCTTTATGATCATCGCATTCATCGAGACCGTCGAGGATAATTATAGGGGCGAATTGTGATGCTGGGAAATTCCTGCAAGGTTGAATGAGAAGTTTCTGAAATTGTACTGCCATGGCCCGTCCAACAATGGGTTTATCGCTCTCCACGGCCTGCTGAATCGGAAGAAGGAGTTCCGGTATCGACGTAGCTAGTTGATAGGCAATAGTTGTGAAGAGATTATGCCACGTCCCGCGTTTCGAGTGTCCACGGCGGAAGAAAAAAGATGCCCCCAGCCGATGCTGGGTGACACAGTCGCCAGAAAACATCTGCGCGATGGAGGATTTTCCCACACCGGCGGAGCCATGGAGCCATAATAGCTGACTGTCCACACTTGTGTCGAGGGCCCACTGCCGGCCCAGGCATTTAATTCAGCCAGGATAGCAGTACGTGTGCCCGGATAGCAGGCAGGTTCTTGGAAACGTTCTCCCGAGTTATGCAAAGCCTCAATGGAGACAAAACGGTAGAGTGTGTCGATGCCTGCCATGCGCGGATGTTGAAAGAAGATGGAGAGGATCAGCGGGCGACGCACCTGATTCACCATATGAGGTAAGGTTGACCTGCGTCATGTCGCCACCGATGCTGTTGAAGGTCGGATTTGGTGCGCTCTGCGCAGCGGCTGCGGGACTAGAGCCATTCCGCGGAGTACCAGTACCATAAGGCATAATTTGATTATTGCCGAGGTGCATGTTGGCCGACCTCGAATCAATCCCACTGCGTCGTCCATGTGAGTCGAAATTTTGTATCCCAGGTTGAGCCACGCGGTTCAGAATATCTGTGAATTGATGATCCCTTTATCGGCCGTAGAAAACATATTCTCAGACGCACCATACGGCCTGTGTGCATTTGCACTCTTTCCTGCTCGTCTTTGGAGTGCCACGCTCCCGGTCGAAGCGTCAGAAGGACCTGGGTCAAGGAAGTGTGCAAGTGAGTGGTTGGATATTCGGTAACTAGAAATACGCACCATCGATTGATCGTTGGTCCACAGACTGGACCCCATGAACAACACACGAATTGGTGACCTGCGACATGTTACCAGAGACATTATTGAATGTACCCCCGCTAATGTGAGTTCCGTCGAGACTGAAGGGCATACTCGGGTGGGGGAAAGAGGCAGAATGGAATGCTGTGCTTTTTGGCGCTGCCTCGGCGCCTTCTTGGCGCTTCTGCGTGGGTATTGTAGTGCAGTGTAAATAGCTGTATGCACGGCTGATCGATAGCCCGGTAACTGTAGGTAAAATACTTAATTTATGTACCCAACAGCTAGATCCCCGAGTCAAACTCCATCGATGCCGTTCCTAGAAGCTTTCGGGCTCTTCTGGATGTCTTTTACATCCTCCTACCTGAGAAACACTTTCGATAGGTTGAATCAATGCCGTGCCAGGGCCGCGTCAGTGCCGCATCAACAGGCGTCTGCCGCGTCAAAATCTCCAGTCCCAGGCCGTCCGCCGGCCGAAAATTTTGGCGTATCGGTGATCACAGTTTATTCGGACAAAATGACGGGGACGTGAAAACTGAAAATACATAGGGCGCTCCTGGGGAATTACACCTCGGTCCTCGCGTGAGAGCGCAGGCCTTTTCGTGTCCGTGGAAGTAAAATCTCTGAATCACCTTCTTTGACCTGACACTTGACAGTGATTGAAGGGATCCAGATGCGAGGAGCGCTCGCATTCTCAGAACATCTGCCCGAGTCCGAGCCCGTGTCGCACCTTAACAACAACCTCATCGAAAGATCGGGTGTGACAAAACTTGGACTTGGATATAGGAGATATGTTCACACCACAGAGATGGTTGCTGGGTCGCTATGTAAAGACAAGAGATGATCAGCGCCGGGACAACGTCCAAACTGATACGCTCAACACTCCCCAAACACTCCCGCATTGCCTGTGAATGCAAAGACGATATTTCTGCTATCTTTCAAACAACTGGCTCCTAACGTGATCTCGCGGATCTAAAAAGAGTATACAGGACAACCCCGATCACATCAGGCGTGGGTGCTCAAATAAAATCAGGTACATGGTTTTAATTTCAACGCCCACCCACATCCCTCTCCTTCCACTCATGTCCACCGTGTCCCTGGATGCTGTCACAGTGGCTCAAGACCAGTATGTCGCAGATTTCAATTGTGTGGAGCTGACAACCCTCCCTCCCATATAGGCGTCTTCGGCGCTCCGTATTCCTGGCCGGACTCGGTAAGTTCCGCAGTTACCGGCCTACCGCATATTGAAACTTTGAAGTCGTGATATTGTATGACCACCTCCTCACGCTGGGATCCGAGATCAAGCACATCTGGGTTCGCCCGGTGAAGCGAAGCTCCGCATGGTTTCTAACCTTACGCTACGTTGCTCTGCTGGGCAACCTCAGTTTGATGGCATTCTTCCTCGGAGACTTCAGTCCGGAGGTACGCGTTCTGGTAGTATACCAATGGAACTTATGACGAGTTTCAGACGTGAGGCGTATTCATCCGGTTGACTCCCTACTCAAGCCAAATAACTAGCTGCAAAATCCTTTTGACAACTGAAAATATTATCCTAGTCATTCAGGAGATCCTCGTCGGATGTAAGGCGCTACACGACACCATGTGTATCCCTCTTCGTCCTGATTGTTACGGCAGGTACTCTTGCACTGCGTGTATGTGCAATGTACGGGTTCAACCGGCATGTATTGGTCTCGTTGGGGATCTGTGCTATCACGGCTGTGTCTTTGGGAATCGTACGTCCTTGCTTACCTCCCGTGGTTCAAATTTCAAATTTCCCAAATGTACAGTGGGCTGTGCTCAGGCCAGAGGTTACTCTGGTGACAACCCTACCCAGCTGTCATGTAGCTATGCCCCGGCCTGAGTGAGCAATCTTCCTTGTCGTGAGCAGCCTTGCTTACCATTCGATGGCAGAGCAAGCCGCAAGTCTTGTCACTTTTTATCAGGCTTCACGGACTAAATTCATTGAATACAGGCGCCGCCGCGGCATGGGAAGCCCAGTACGTGGACGTTATTCATACTTTCGACGCCCTTGAACTCCCCTTGCGTCAGACTAGTCTGTGACATCCTCATCCTATGCCTGACCCTCCGGCGCGCGGTGACGTATCATCGCTCCGTTGGCCTCGGGTCGGGATCTCTGCTCCCAATAATGGTCCGCGACGGCAAGTCTCCTTTTATGTTTCCCTCAAACAAACCCTCCTATTTGACTGACCGTCGACGCAGGGGTCTTGTACTTTGGGTGTGCATTTTCCCACATTTCAACTGAGAGCACTGCGTAAAGCTCGCAGCGTATAGGATCATATGCGCGGTGAACGTCGCGAACATCGTCATGTTATACGTGCGTCACTCTGCTGCACCCATTCACACAGAAACACCTGACCCTCCGCACTAGTCCGGTGATGTTGGTACTCATTCGCCCGGTGTTCCCAGCACTCACACGCACTCAATCCCCAGATTCTAACTGCATCCAGTCTAGCCTGGTTCTCATCTGTGTATGTCCACTCCTCTAGCTTGTTCTTAAGAGTGAGTTGATAATTTCTGACCACTCCCTATAGCATTTCCGTGACAATGATCTCCCGGTTGATGCTCAACCTCCACGACGCCGCCAGCGGGTCCTTTTCCCTCACGTTCACTGCGCAGTACGATCGCCAGGAGCATGAGCGTGAGCTTGACACAATCCAATTTGGAATGTCTGGGACGTCTCCGGTCTGAAGGATATGAGACTTGGTGTAGCCTACGTATCACACTTCCTAGTATCAAATATCAAAGTCGTCCAAAATTATGTCCTTCCAGTCAGGCCATGATACAGATCATCGCCGAAATACTTGTATGAATTTTTGTTGAAACTCTTTGCATAATTCCGCGACAGCGAGGTGAAGAACTATAAACGCAAATGATTTCGGAGCAGAGTTCAGGCCCAGAACTAGCCTCTCGGAGACGGATGCCAATGGCTTACGAGGTGACTGATTTTGACATCCGCTCTCTCTCTTTCCTTCGCCTTGAAATACTGACTATGTTCTTGTCCAGCTGGACCGAAACAAAGGGAAGTAATTCGCACCTTCGACCTTTTGTATGAGTTTTTTTTTTATTGTTTGTTATTTGGCCTGGAACCAAGGTTGAAGTCCATGGAACTAATGGTGTTCGTGGGCCACAAACGTGATAATCCGGACGTCGGGCCGGTCCAATTTTCTACTCCGCAAGCTTAGACGTGCCCCGTGGTTGAAAGTGAACGTGAAAATGGGGAGATATATGTATGCCGCCTGTCTAACACACCGCATAGGTCATAATTTAGAGAGGGTGCAGCTTTCATCGAAATCCTGCCCGAAAATTCAGTAAGATATGCCTTGAAAATCAAATGGGTGGACAGCCAGCTGTATTTGGGGAATTCTTGATGCATAGAATATTGATCCAACAACCCGGGTTGTTTTCAACAAGGGGGGTGGTTAGATAGAATAATCCTTAATTTATGTACCCAAGAGCCTAGATCCCCGTCCTAAATGCTTTTTGGGCTCTTCTGGATGTCTTTTACATTCCCTTACCTGAGAAACGCTTTCGAAAGGTGGAATCAGTGCCACGCCGGGGCCGCGTCAGTGCCGCATCACCAGGCGTAACCCGCAGTCCCCGGTTATCCACCAGCCGAAAATGTTGGCATACTTGGGAGATCACAGCTTACTCGGACAAAATGACCAAGATGTGAACTTCACCAAGACGTGAAATTACATTCTCCTAAAACCTTCATCCAAAGGTAGCGAGAATCCTACTTCCGTCCTCGGGTGAGAGTTACTGTGCCTTCTCTTTTCCGTGGAAGTAAAACCTATGAATAACCTTTGAGTCGACAGATCGCAATGATTGAGGAGATTCAGATGCGAGTCGGAGCGCTCACATCCTCAGAACATCTGCCCGAGCCAGAGTCCGAGTCCGTGTCGCACCTTAAATTACATGTAACAACTTCTCATCGAAAGATGGAGCATGACAACTTGGACTTGGATAGATGAGGATACCTGCCGCCAACGGCAGGCCGTCGCTCGCTTATGTAAAGATTTCAACGGGACCGGTAGAATTCGCGTCCGTCCCGTCAGAGTCCTCCCGTCGAAGGCCGTCAAATTCGTCTTCTTTCATGTGGATTTCGAGCCAAAAATGAATGAGAATCCAGAAAAAAAAACTTGATGCCCATCCATAAGACTGACCGTGGTCCCCAAGAACAATCCACGGAATTTGTTGAACCTGGCAAAACGACCACGTGATATCATCTGATTTGGCGCGTCGCCTATAAATTGACCTCCTTCGCGCGTCTTATCAAACGAAAGGCGTACCAGAGGACTCCTGAACAAAGTGAACCCTCAGAATCACAAAATCGACTCCTGGATTCCTGGTATTCCCCACCCGACTGGCGTCCCGTTACTAAACGGTTGTCGGCCGTCTTTTTGCTGTTCCGTGTCGTCTAAGGATCTAAATCTATATACAGCCGTTTGCATGTATTCGTGAAACTCGAAAAAAATCTCAACGATCACGTGCATGATGTGTGACCACCGGCAATCAGTTGCCGGTTTAAGCGCCGACCACTTACGAGTAAGCAACTCGTTGCCCGAACACCTGCTGGATTGATGAATCCATCCTTTTACCCCCCATGGCCCCCGAAATCTCTCTTGATTTGAAAGATGATGTTGCTCCGCCTTCGGAAAGCCCACATTTATAGATCTCAGCATGCACGGACCCTTCGCATGTTGGTTTTTTGCGTCGTATCCAGGGTCATGGAGATCACGCAAGGGTAAAGACAATGCCAGCTATCAAGCGGAGCACGGAGGCCGACATTGCCAACGTTGAGCCGGCTACCTGACTCCAGGAAGAGGCTAAAAAGAGCGATGATTGACAAGGAGTGTGCAGAGAACACTCTTGGATGCTTAGAGGACGTCGGTGGAAGTCAATGAAGTTGTAAGGTGGTCGGCGCTTCAACCGGCAACTGATTGCCGGTGGTCACACATCACGCACGTGATCGTTGAGATTTTTTTCGAGTTTCACGAATACATGCAAACGGCTGTAAAGTTGTCTCGGGGTCCGACAATAGAAAAAGATGGCAGTGGCGGCCCGCACCCGTCGTGGCAAATAGACGGCTGTGCCCGTTGACGGGACGGTGGGCATCCCTAATAAGAGATATGTGCACACTTTCAGGGACGCTGTGTAAAGACGGAAGATGATCAGCGCAGCGACAGTGTCTAAACTGTTACACTCAACACCCGGCATTGCCTTTGAATGCAAAGGAAATCGTGCTATCCATCAAAACAACTGGATCCTAACGCTGAAACGGTTGCTCAGGGTCAAGCACTGAGAATAGTAATGCACTAAAAACAAACACCAAATCGAACGACTGAGTTTCCCAAACTCACCAAGTGAGATTAGACAACTCAAACGAACAACTAATGCTTAATTCCAACTACACCACACACTCCTAGTACACACAGTCTTGACAAGCCTGACGAGATACGGGTCTTATTGGATCGATAGAAGATCCAAGGGACCAGGATAGAACTTAATTCTCCTTTAGATAACTTGGTTGGCTTCGCTTTTAAGCTTTCAAATGATTTAAGATGCGGTCTATTTGATCTTAATGGACAATTGTGTCAATTAAGTCGAACGGGTGGGGTTTATTGCAAGGTATAACGGCTATTAACCGGCTATTATTTGTTGGACGGTTATCCTGTCCTAGGATGCCACAAAGGTCTTTTATTTGCCACGGAGGTCTTCAGTCAATGCCACAAAGGTCTTCAGTCAATTTGCCACGGAGGTCTTCAGTCAATGCCACGGAGGTCTTCAGTCAATGCCACAAAGGCCTTCAGTCAATGCCACGGAGGTCTTCAGTCACTAATTCCAATCCACAACCAACTTGATTCAATGGAATACAAGCCCCAAAACAATGCCTTGAATACGTAAGGGCCAACAAGCTCCTCACTCTCTCGGGACAGATTTGGTGCTGTACTACACTACTGTCTGCTACTTATATACTACTTGGCCAAGGCCTTACATAATCTACTACCGCTGAGTCACTTGGGGCCATACAAGCATATAGGGGATGTGTCTAATTTACCCTGTCAACTGTCTAATCTATCTCCTTGATCGGCAGATGGGAGGCACTAATTCGATCATTAATTCGATCATTCAACCCCTAAGGGTTCAACCAAGTAGCCAAGGCCTAGATGGGCCCAGACTTCAGGAGTATGATTGTTCCAGCCCCAGACAACCCCAGACCAGAGGTCTAGACTTGAGTCGAGCATGGAATTGACATGATTCCGAATTAAGAGCATCTTTTGGAATTAAGCACCACAATTGGAATTAAGCATTAGTCATCTATTCCGAATGGTTGTGAACCTAATTCCCAATGGAATTAGACTTGTGCATTCGAGCCCAGCTCCATGCAAGTCTTGGTACCTTGAGTATAATGTGATGATACTACTTGATGGATAGTTGCTCTTTGAGCAACTTTGCAAGCTTGGCCAAATTCCCAGCCTATCAACGCGATCTCGCGGATTTTGGATCCTTTGTGGTCTGAATTCTCGAGCAACCATCTTGTTCAGAGGAAGATCACTGGTCGCGGTTAGAAACTTCTAGAAGAGGATACGGGGAATCCCCAATCACATCAGGCGTGAGTGTTTAAATAAAACCAGGTACGTGGTTTTCAACACCCCCCACATCCCTCTCCTTCCCCTGATGTCCACCGCATCCCTCGATGTCGCCACGGTGGCTCAAGACCAGTATGTTTCAGATTTCAGTAATAGTGGTGCGTGGGGCTGACAAACTAACCCTTCCCCGTACAGGCGTCTTCGGCGCTCCTTATTCCTGACCGGACTCGGTAGGCTCCTCGATTACAAGCCTGCAGAATATTGAAACTGTGAAGTCGTGGTATTGTATGACCACCTCCTCACACTGGGATCTGAGATCAAGCACATCTGGGTTCGCCCGGTGAAGCGGAGCTCCGCATGGTTCCTGACCTTTCACTACGTCGGTTTGCTGAGCAACCTCAGTACGGCGGTGTACCTCCTCGGAGACTTCAGTCCGGAGGTACTAATTCTTGTAATATACCGATGGAATTTCTGACGAGTGTCAGAGGTGACGCGTGTTCATTCGCTCGACTCCGTACTCAAGCCAAATAACTAGTTGTGAAATCCTTTCGATAACTGCAAATATTCTCCTAGTCACTCAGGAGATCCTCGTTGGATGTAATGCATCCCACCACACCATATGCATCCCTCTTCGCCCTGATTGTTACGCCAGGTACTCTTGCATTGCGTGTATGTACAATGTACGGGTTCAAGCGGCGTGTATTGGTCTCGTTGGGGATTGCCGCTGTCACGACTGTGTCATTGGGAATCGTACGTTCCTGCTTACCTTCTGTGGTTCAAATTTCACAAGTGTACAGTGGGCTGTACTCGGGCCAGAGGTCACTCTGGAGACAACCCTAACCGGCTGTTTTGTAACTATGCACAGGCTTCAGGAGGAATCCCGGACTGACTTGGCAAATTGACTTGCGCTGCCAGCGGAGTTTGAATTTGGCTGAGTTGACTTGCGTGACTTGTGCGGGCGCTGACTTGTGCTTGTGGCCACCTCCACCCATTATTCCACCCAACTCCAATAATCCATATATACTCTGAATGTCATCAACAGCATGCACCACTATGGGAGGGTCCTCACCGACAGCCTCGGCAGCCCGCGGCAATGATTGATGGCATCATATCTCGTCGTCGTCGCGGTGTTTTATGGTCAACGTCCTGAATATGTAAATCACAAGGCATCTTAGAGATATGCAATTGAATTGCTTTGATTAAGTACTGAACACAAATCTAAACCATCAAACTATCTGCGAGCCGTTTGCTTCGGCGCGAACCTTCGGTCCTGGGCTTCGGCGCCCGTCGTTTCAAGTTCTTAAGCCCAAGTCGGTCGTTTCTCCGATGTAGAACACTCTGAACCCGGAAAACAAGTCAGGATATTGACTGTTAAGTGTTTTGAACAAATTGACTTGCACGTACACATATTGACTTGCATGGGCGACATACTGTACCGACATGTATGGGAGCAACGGCCCAAGGACCGTGACATTTTGTTGCCACGCGGTTCAAAGCAACAGGCTCACCTCAACCGTGACTGTTGCCAGATTGGGCAACGTCCACTGAGCAATTATTCTATAGGGAGGGGGTAGTATGAGTGTTCTCGTTGAAAACAGTAATTTAGACAGCAATAATTAGGTTACAATCAGTCTTGGCTATTTTATTTTATTTTATTGCGATTTTTTTCTGGGGGGGAGGTAAATGTCACGCTGTTTTTTAAGCAACAGCTCTATCGTGACCGGGACATGGGAGCATTTGGGCAACGCAACGGACCCCTCCGTGACCGTGACCGTTGCTCCCATACATGTCGGTACAGTATTGACTTGTGCCCCAGAAATGCCTGCAAAAGTCGCTTTGTCCATGCACCATGCGCAAGTCGGTCGTTTCCCCCACGTAGAACACTCAGAACGCATAAAACAAGTCAGGATATTCACTGGGAAGTGTTGAACAAATTGACTGGTTCAAGTCACATTTATGGCTTGCACGTACACATGTTGACTTGATTTCGTGGGCGACATATTGACTTGTGCCCTAGAAATACCCGCACAAGTCGCTTTGTCCATGCACCATGCGCAAGTCAGTCGTTTCCCCGACGTAGAACCCTCGGAACCCATAAAACAAGTCAGGATATTGACTGGGAAGTGTTTTGAACAAATTGACTTGCATGTACACATGTTGACTTGCGTAGGCAACATATTGACCTGTGCACCAGAAATACCCGCAGAAGTCACTTTGCCCAGCAACATGTGCAAGTAGGCCATTTCTCGACATGAAACACCTGATCAAGGGGGTCCAAAGATAAGAAAAATTGATATTACCTACATATTTTTTTTTGAGAGGGTCGGCGACACCTTCCCCCCTCACAGTCACCTGATGCCATCAAATCCCCTTTTTGGGAGACAGCATTGGTGCACATTTCCACGCTGGGAGGTGCTACATGAGAGTGGTAGAGTGGTTAATCACCAGAATATTTACAGAGTCTCATAAACAGCTGGCCTATCATATTATATGTGAAGGAATAATGTTCCAAACATTTTTGACATGGAATAAGTTGAAGTCTGCCGTAGTAAGTACTAATACATAGCTAACAATCCAACCAAGCTTTACATACTGTTGGAAGTTTCATTAGGGGTGGGCCGAAAATGCACACAGTAATAAAACTGTTTGAATATGTGGACATTGGAACAGCATGTTCCAAAGGATGGTCTTAGAATATGAGTTGACAGAGCGGCAAGCAAATTAAAATCATTTGCGGTACTTTAGAATCATTGATAATCACAGATCGGCACTCTTCGGAGGCAGCAATTTCACGGCAGAGGCTCAAGGGCCGTTTCGGCATCCCATCGGCAGAGCGGGGCAATTGCTAACATGTCATAATAATGATGGCCATATGCCAGCGAGTCAGCGACTGGCAGAACACACACCCTATGCAGTGTTCACTCATATTTTGCTGGACAATTGCTCTGGCATGTCGTGAGAGGTATTCCAGATGGGTCCCAGAGGACCGGGACCTACATGGGTTGATATCTGGACCGAAAAAATTTTACATACAATTTTTTTTTTGGCGGTCGGCCAGACACCCTCCCCCCCTACCCCATATGGTAATCTCTTATCTTCGGACCCCCTTGCAGTGGATCTTTCTGGTCAAGATTGATGGTATCATGGTGATAAGCCGTGTAATCAAGTACACCTGAATTTGCGCATTTTACGCATTTCCAGCTGTCAAGCATGTGTGCTACATACCTAAGAGGCTTTCAGGAGCTCCGAACGAGTAGCCTAACAAGTCTAATAGCACTAGGAAATGAACCGGGAGGATCTATAGCGGTACCTCCACAAATGGGGCCAATATATGTCTTACTCGAGTAAGGAACTAGACTATCGTGGCAGAGAAACTAGGTTATATAAAGCCTAAGGCTGCTTGCTGGGACACTTACCAAGGAGATGGGAAGGAAACTATCATATTTGCACAGTGGTGGAACCAAGTCCTTCATAAAAAGATTGACTAGACTAAGATTGTCCGTGTTTGACACAAGGGACTAGCGCGTTCAGGCCACATGATGGGAATGGCTACTGAGAGAAGGCAGATACTGCCAAGACGGATAGCATCCAAGAATAGAACCGGCAATTCCGGATCTAGGCAACCAGCATCACTATAGAGATCGCGATAATCCTTAAATCGGATAAGGCATCCTAGGTTCCTAATCGAACCATGGATAGATGGGTTGAGCTAACCTATGACTATGGGGTACCGTATTGAAGCTACGATGGCAGGCTAGACGAAGAAGACCCTTCCGGGCTCGGGACATAGAGCCACAGACGAAGAAGACCTTACTCGAGCAAGGCATCAGTTGCCAAGAAGAGCTCTTTGATGGATCAAACCAATGACCGTGTGCAGCTGTCAGAGCACGCCTTTACTGGCCAATCAAGAACGAGGGACGCCGTCGGAGACAGGAGACCGTACGAGTCATATTAGAGAGCAAGTAGCATAAACCAAGTAGTGTAAGCAGGTTGAGAGTAGTATAGATAAGGGGCAGAAAGGGCAGGAACGGGAGCGCATATCCCTTGGAGGCAGGCACCAGAGTTGGTTGTCCTTGTTTGTTCCACTAGATTTGATTAGCTCGGGCCTAGCCCACAGACACCTAGCACCAGAAATAGATTTGGATCTGGATCAGACCTTAAAAATATAAGAAACCTCGAGAACTGGGTCGAAAACCCTTTGAATAAGGCCGAAAGCCGACATCAGTACTGAGCCGAAAGCTCTTTTAAGGCCGAAAGCCGTCAGAACCAGTCTCGTTGAATCATATTGAGTCGAAAGCTCTCTTAAGGCCAAAAGCCGAACATCTGTACTGAGCCGAAAGCTCTTTTAAGGCCGAAAGCCATCCAAAAACCTTGGTGTATAACCACAAACCCGTCTATTAGACACCCAAACCCGACCCCTGTGTCATTAAACTCTATAAACATCGTACATTGTACCGCATTAGTCTTGAAATAAGACCAGAACTACCCAGACAATATCCAAGAACCTTACTCAAATAAGACACCTTAATTGAGTAGCGATCTTAGCAAGTACCCCTACGAGTACAGACTAGCTATAGGGTCAACAAACCGTTGATTCAAACCCCGAACTACCCGACTCAAAGCTCTCAATACAAGAGGAGTGATTGGTTGTAGTGTGATTTGGTTGTTAGTGTATAGTGGATAGTTCATTTGTCCATTTGCATTTAGCGGCTGGATAGCACATTTTCCCGCCGTACTTCGAGAGCCCCCGTCTCACCACTGCGAGCCCTGCTGGCTCATCTCCCCCGAGAGGCCCCAGGCCCTCTCCATTTGGTGACAACAGTGCGATTCGCTCTTCCCACGCGTCCTCCAGCCCAGATAGGCTTTTCCTCCATCCCAGAGCAGCGACTCTCGATCCAGCTTCCACCTGCCTCTAGCTGATTTCCTGGCTCTTTTTTTTTCCGACTTGCCCCCCACCCATCGGCTCTTTGGCTTCTACCATCACCGGCTACTCGTATCGACCGTGTTCTTAACGCACATCCACGAACGGGGCCGCCCTTTTTTCGTCGTGACGTGTCGCTGACAGTCACATATGACAAACTCGGTGACGCGACAAAAGAAGAAGAAGGCGGAGCAGAAGTATCTGGCTGACCAGGAGGTACGGTCAAGGAAGACAGAGAAGTTCTGATTGAAGCTGGAGAGAGAACGACAAGCGCTCGTAAGCAGACCCAGTCCTATCCCCCCATCGGCACCTTCCATCCCGAAACCCCCTGCGACTCTCTTTCCTTCCGTCCCGAAACCCCCGAGCCCCGTACCTATCCCCCATGACTCTCTTCCCAATGACGAGCCCCGCTTCCCCCCGGACCACCCGGCGGCTCACATGCCGGCCGACATGCGATCGTTTATCTACGATCCGCGTGCTTGGGAAGACGACGAGCCACCTCCCGTGCGAGTCGCTGATCCCAAACCTATACGACATGACCTCCCTGTTGCCGAGGTCTTCACCATTTACAGTGTCCCCGCCGCCCACTCGCCACTTCGACCGCGTGACTTCTCTGCCCTCCGGAGCGAGTCGGCCCATCCGTGGCGTACAATTCGACGCCGCAACCATCGGCTCCTCCCGCAGCGTCGCCCATTTCCCCATTCCCTTCCTAAACGCATGCTTGCACCAGAGGAACCGCCACCACCTCCTCCCGTGACCCTGATTCCGACCCACGGACTACTCACCGAGGATCCCAACGATCGAATCCCCGTTCTGGTACTTCCACGGCCGGTTCGACTCCCATGGGACCCGTACCACTTCATTCCGAGCCAGTACCCGCTCCCAGCCCGCTCTCTTCCCGGCGAGACTGTGTACGGCCCCGTACAGTCTGGCCTCGCCCTCGTCTGTGCTCGCGAGTACCCCTGGATTTTTGTCGCGCATGCTAACATCTCGGAGATTGCCTGGGGTGCCCATCCTCCCGATGTTCTGGATGAGCGCGAAGATGTTTTATACGAACTCCCCCCCGACCAGCTTGTCTTCTTGGCCGTTCTTGTCGAGATCTGCCATCTCGACCCCGTTTTTGCCTCCTTTCTCGAACCGGCCATATGCGACTTCGTGAATGGGTGGTTGGAGCACTACTTCTCGTTCGGGTAGCATGGCGCGGGGTCGCACCTCGTCCTTCGCTTCTCTTGGACGTTTTTTGGAGGGGGGTGACTGTGGTGTGGTCGACAGCATCTGCTTTGGTTTGGTAGTATTAGGTTCGCATGTCGTAGCTTAGTCATACATTGGGTTTTCTTCCTCCGCTTCCACCCTCCCGCTGCGAGCCCTGCTGGCTCATCTCCCCCGAGAGGCCCCAGGCGCTCTCCACCGGACGTCGAAATTTTTTTCTCAGAGAGTCGGGGACCCCTCCCTCCCTCTCACAGCCCCCAGATGCCATCAAATTCCCTTTTGGGGATGGCCTAAAATTCTCAAAAAATTCACTGCGTAACGAGGTTACCCACAAGAATATTCAAAACTTAATATACCAGTTTATTAAGGCCTTGTGGATTTTATCAAGCAGAATCCTCCTTCATTTACGCTGCTAGACTTGAGTATCCGCCGGTTTTGTGCATGTCGTCCAAATATGCAAGCCAACTCCATGAAAGTGGCTGGGGGTGCAAACTGTAGGTCGACAGGCTGAATCATGTTGCCCCCAGACTGTTTCAACTCCAGAATCTTGTGTTCCCATTGAAAAGAGGTTCCAGCCGCCGGGCCGCGATCCGAGCACGTGCCAAATTACTTTGTCCGGAGTGGCTGTACCCCTGTCATCTTCCAAATGCAGTAATAATCTTTTGGTCTCTATCTCGCCAACCACTGAAGTTCTGCCTTCCGGATATTGATTTTCGGAATCCCCATAGAAAACTAGCCTACAATTTGACGTGATGTAAAAAAATCGGATCTTGACAGCCCCTTGCCTCCCGACGGGCTTAAAGTCCGGACAAAATTTTCTGAGGGCCGAAAATCGGGATCGGACCTCCCGCCCAATTATCACCGGTCCTGGTGACGGGTGACATACCGTGAACCACCTATGGTCAAAATGGTACAGTACTGCACACAGAGGTGGTCCAGGCCTTGGCTTTTTGGCCTGGCTTTGGCCTAAGAGAGGGTCAGGCCAGGCCAAAAGCCCCATCAGGCCAAGATTTTGGCTTGGATAAAAAGCCATGGCTTTTTGGCCTGAGGCCAAAGCTCGAACATCACTAATGGCATTGGCCACCGTCCCAAACACTTCGCGCTATGCTATTCCTGCAGTTAGCCCGGAGAAAGAGAGGCACATGACACCCACTCAAAACAATGTCGTGCCATACAGCCGTTTCAAAACGAGTATACGGGTTTGATGGAGCGGTGCTTCTTCATTTGTGCTTACCTCTATTTGCGACCGCGTCATCAGCTAAGCTCGGCTAAGCCACCTTTCTGCCTCCCTCGTTGGCTGCTGGCTTTCTTTGGCGGGGGATTTTGAACAAATAAAGGGGAAGAGACTCAGAGAGGTGCAAGCCAAAGTTTTGCCAGCCCAACAATTGTTTTCGAGGAGTGGCCGTAAAAGCTGTTGCTAAGGCTCCAACTGTTTCCGTTTGCAAACGTTTATATATGGTAATAACCGTTTTTATTTCCATTTAGTTTGCCCCAGGTCGTAAACGGTAAACGGTTTGTAAACAAAATGGTTTAAATGGTTCAGAATATTTACTGCAATTTTACTGACCTGCTGTGCGTCAGGTAACACTTTCCAGGAACCTAGAAGCTTCTGGGATATCCTTCAGTGAGTATGAGGCATGGATCCTGGAGAAAAGGACTCAGTGGGGACCGTGTGCGGCTCGAAGAGCGGGATGCATCCCAATGGAGAAACTTTTGGCGGCGGTTGATTGATGCGCCTGTGATGGCGGACCGCATCGTTAACCCCTTCAGTGAGTGAATAAGACCGCAGAGGTTCAACCCATGAACTCAGTGAGATGAGATGACAATCCAAAGGAAATTTTGCTGTAATGCACCACTATAAGACCTTCCAGTGAGTTGGCTGCTAAAATACCCTTTATAAACTGTTTTAAACTGTTTTAAAATGTTGACATACCATTTCCGTTTAATTTTCCCAGAGGCGCAAACGAAAACTATATGGATGGAGCCTTAGCTGTTGCACACAAATGTCAACAAAAACGAGCGAGCGGACAATACTAATCAGCAACCCCCACGTAACTTTACTATTCAGCAACCCCCTATCAGGAAGCCGTCGGATCACACTCAAATCACACTTGCCGGTCTTTCCAGTGTTGCAGCCAACGGCAAAAGTATTAAGCCGCCTTGAAGCCGCCCATGGCGGAAGCATGTGTCGACAACTAGACAAACTTGAAGTTCGGCCCTTGACTTAAATTACTACTAGTACGGGCCCGCCATTACATGATTCTTTCTTTGTACGATGTACATCGATGTTAGACCTGTCTTATCGATACCGAAGTTTTTTTACCCATCCAAGTGGGTGAAGTCAATGTGGTCTAATATGAGCTCTGGAATTTATTCCCGCTATGTATATAGTGGCGCACTAAAAAACGACGTGGGAACCAGTATGAGACAAGGCTCTCCTGCCAGTGATCAAGCAGATGGGATGCCGCCCAGCAGATATGAGGTTTGTACGGGAGCTAGACTCGAGGACGACGAGGGCACCCCAAATGCCTAGTTTTCGGTCTTTTCGGACACTATGCTAAAGGTTCAGCTACCGCCTCGGAGAGGCCTAATCCAGATTCCAAGGCATTGTACATACGTACATATGCCGCACGGCACAATTTATTGAATTTATTTTTTGGGGACCACAACGAGGCCGCGGCAAGGACTCTGCCATGACGTCGCGCATGCGTGTCGGCTGCGGCTATGCCCCCTGTGTGAATTTGTTGAACGTGGAAGACCGTCCACGTGATATCATCTGATTTGGCGCGTCGCCTACAAACTGACCTCCTTCACGTGTATTATCAGATAAAAGGTGTACCAGAGGACTGCTGAACGAATTGAACCTTCATAATCCCAAAATTGACTCCTGGATCGCGTGTATTCCCCACCCGACTGGCGTCCCCTTACTAAACGATTGTCCGGAGTCTTGTTGCCGTCCCCGGCGTCCCGTGCCGTCTCGAGGTCCGAGAATAGAAAAAAAATGGAAGCAGTGACGGCCCGCACCCTTCGTGGCGAATAGACGGCCGTGCCCGTTGACGGGACGGTGGGCATCCCTAAATCAGAGATATGTGCACACCACAAGAGATGGTTTCAGGGTCACTGTGTAAGATGATCAGCGCAGGGACAGTGTCCAAACTGTTACGCTCAACATAGCTCAACACCCGGCATTGCCTTTGAATGAAAAGGGAATCGTGCTATCCGTCAAAACAACTGGATCCTCACGCGATCTCGCGGATCCTGGAGCCTTTGTGGTCTAAATTCTCGAGCAACCATCTTGTCCAGAGGAAGATCACTGGTCACCGTCAGAAGCTTGTAGAAAGAGGATACGGGGCATCCCCAATTATATCGGGCGTGAGCGCTCAAATAGAACCAAGTACGTGGTTTTTAACACCCCCCCCCACATCCCTCTCCTTCCTCTGATGTCCTCCGCGTCCCTCGATGTCGCCTCAGTGGCTCAAGACCAGTATGTTGCATATTTCAGAAGTAGTGGTGTGTGGGGCTGACAAACTAACCTTCCCCATACAGGCGTCTTCGGCGCTCCGTGTTCCTGACCGGACTCGGTAGGCTCCTCAATTACAAGCCTGCTGAATATTGAAACTGTGAAGTCGTGGTATTGTATGACCACCTCCTCACACTGGGATCTGAGATCAAGCACATCTGGGTTCGCCCGGTGAAACGAAGCTCCATATGGTTTCTAACCGTACGCTACGTCGCTCTGCTGAGCAACCTCAGTATGATGACGTTTTTCTTCGGAGACTTCAGTCCGGAGGTACGCGTTCTGGTAATATACCGATTGAATTTTTGACAAGTTTCAGAGGTGAGGTGTATCCATCCGGTCAACACCCTACTCAAGCCAATAACTAGCTGTAAAATCCTTACGATAACTGCAAATATTGTCCTAGTCACTCAGGAGATCCTCGTTGGATGTGAGGCGCCACACCACGCCACATGCATTCCTCTTCGCCCTGATCGTTACGGCAGGTACTCTTGCACTGCGTGTATGTGCAATTTACGGGTTCAAGTGGCGTGTATTGGTCTCATTGGTGATCGTCGCTGTCGTGGCTGTGTCATTGGGAATCGTACGCCCCTGGTACCTACTGTGGTTTAAATTTCACAAGTCTACAGTGGGCTGTGGTCAGGCCAGAGGTCACTCTGGAGACAACCCCATCCAGCTGTTTTGCCACTATGCCCAGGCCTACGTGAGCAGCCTTCCTTGTCGTGGGCAGCCGTTCTTACCACTCGATGGCAGAGCAATCCGCAAGTCTCGCCAATTTTACTAGGCTACATGGACTAATTCGGCGCATACAGGCACCGCCACAGCGTGGGATGCACAGTACGTGCACGTTATTCCTCCTTTCGATGCACTTGAACACGCCTTGCATCAGACTCGCCTGTGATATCCTCATCCTATGCCTAACCCTCTGGCGCGCGGTGACGTATCATCGCACCGTAGGCCTCAGGTCGGGCTCTCTGCTGGCAACAATGGTCCGCGACGGCAAGTCTCTTTCCTTCCCCTGAACCCAATCCTATCTGACTGATCGTCGACGCAGGGGTCTTGTATTTCGGGTTTGCATTTTCCCACATTTAAATTGAAAGCGCTGCATAAATCTCACGGCGAATAGGGTGATATGCGCGGTGAATGTCGCGAACATTGTCATGTTATACGTGCGTCACTCTCCCGTGCCCATTACACAGAAACACCTGATCCTCCTTCGCACTAGTCCGGTGATGTTGGTATTCATTTGCCCGCTGTTCTCAACACTCACCCGCACTCAATCCCTAGATCACAACTGCAGACAGTCTAACCTGGTTCGCGTCCGCGTATGTTCGCTCCTCTAGCTTGTTCCCGAAAGCGGGAGTTAATAATTACTGACCACTCCCTATAGCATTTCCGTGACGATGATCTCCCGGTTGATGCTCAACCTCCACGATGCCGCCAACGGGTCTTTTTCCCTCACGTCCACTGCGCAGTACGATCGCCCCGCGCATGAGCTTAGTTCGATCCGATTTCGAACGCCTGGGAGTCGCCGGTCCGAAGGGCATGAGACCCATGTGTTATCATTGATGAATGATCAGTCGAGTGTATGAGTTCGACTGTAGCCCATGTATCAAACTGTTTCATATCAAGCTTTGATTCGTAGCATGGCCGCCTGATTCAAGGATAAATTCGTGCAACATTCTGTCCTTCCAGTTAGGCCATGCTACGGATCATCGCCGAAATACTTGTATGAATTTTTGTTGAAACTCTTTGCATAATTCCGTGGCAACTGGGTGAAAAACTATACGTGTAAATGATTCCGAACAAAGTTCAGGCTGAGCACTAGCCTCTCGGAGACGGGTGCCAATGGCTTACGAGGTGACTGACTTTGACATCCACCTTCCTCTCCTTCGCCTTGAAATACTGTGACGATTATGTAAAATGGAACATGCCGGAATTGCACTCGGCACAACCGTTGGACTATCTGTCCCATCAAACATAATCTCACAATCAGTACAGTGCCTGTTTCCGGTCCAAGTTACCCGGACAGCCACACTGACCACTGTAACGGGTGACCGGGCCGTTACAAATACTGACTATGATCTTGTCTAGCTGGACCCAAACAAAGAGAAGTGATCCGCACCTATGACCTTTTTTTCTTCATTGTGTATTATTTGGTTTGGAACCGAGGTTGAAGTCCATGGAACTAATGGTATTCATCACTGACAACCGTGGTTTCGTGCAAAGTTCGTGGTTAGAGAACCTAGCTTCTCGACATTACTGTCCTTCCGGTCGTGGATTTGCCTCTTTTCGGCTCTTTATGTGGTCAAGATGGTTCCATTCGACCAAGGTATACACAAGTTTTGGATGGAGGGAAATGCGAGGTTTGCCAAGAGCGGCTTATCGAGATTCCGGAAGTCGGGCCGGTCCAATTTTTTACTCCGAAAGCTTAGACGTGCTCCGTGGTCGAAAGTGAAGGTGAACATGGAGAGATGTATTTATGCCGCCTGTCTAACACACCGCATAAGCCATAATTTAGTTTTCATCGAAATCCTGTCCAGACATTCCGTAAGGGGGTGCCTTGAAAATCAGATGGGTGGATACTTTATTTGGGGCTTTAATCATACAGATCCATATACATTTCCAGCAATTGAATACGAGAAATAAGAGTGGTGTTCCGATCGGCATTGAACCGTGAGAATTAAGTTGATCTCGGCTCATCGGCTATTCTCGGCGAACCATACATACCTTCGCAACTACGCACTACGTCCCTAGGTTGTAGATTGAACAGTTTCTGAAGCGCTTGATGTCCAACAGAAATCGATTTTATAGGTACGACCCGGAACAGAACGCACGTACGCGGACAGCCAGCATGTCTACCTACACAGCTTCCTCAGACTGAGAAAAGGAAAAAAGGTGCATGCATATATTCAGCCTAAAGTGAACTTGGTAGCATAACAGCGATCTTCGCAATGAGCAAGCGGACGGATGTAAACCAAGTTCAAGTTCAAGTTCAAGTTCAAGATAAATGTACTCCCAAGGATCAAAAGACGGGTGTATGAAGACTAGAAAGACTAGAGGAGTGGACGAGAGAAAGATCCAGTCAGTTGAGGTGCGAATGCAAGGAATTGAAAAGGAATTACCAAGGCCGGCATAGTATAGATCTAGCGCCACGGCAAAAATGATCAGTTCACGCATGTATTGTCAATAAGAGCATACAGATACAATAACAATTATAGCGCGCTTTGCGGCAGAGCCCACTAACTTGGGTTTGTATACACTGTTCCAAAACCAACCGGCATATACAGGCAAAGGGAAAGTAAGTAAACATACAGAAAAATCCAAGAGGCCACTAAGTTGATCTGAATATTGGCGGAAACAAGTGTTAAATTTTAATGGACTCGGATGGGGGTCATTGTCAGCTTTGAAGCAACTGCCAGAAGAATTATATATCTAGAGCTCCCACCGCTGGCAGTGCCAAACGATCAATATCTGCCATGATGCAGGGCACCAATCAAGGGAGAGACGGAGCCATTCAATGGCTTGTTAATTACAAGTATTGGTGGACTTTCCAATTGGCCTCTACTCAGCCTGTAAAAGCCCTGACTTAAATATAAATTGTTCAGAGTATGTAATCCAACTGAAATTAGAGTGTATTAGCACTCAAAAAATTCAGATTTCCTGAGGCTCTGATTAGCTTGGAGCTGTGGAGCAGCCAATCACATTGCAGAATCTCTTCATTTTAAACGAAAGCTGATACACTCTATTATGTGATCCCCAGAAGCATCAATTGGGCCCCATTCTCGCTCGGTCGACATGTCGACCAGCTCGCATAGGGCCCAAGAACCTGCCAAAGGTGGGCACAGAAAACTGCACAATGCTCTTTGAGCAAAATAATGGTTGAGTCTTTTCTGCAATGACAGGACATGAAGAAAATTGATGGTAAAAGCTAGGTACATTGAAGAGGTGAGAATTTTGAGGAGGAAATTTGAGTTTTAATCGACATCGGCCGAAACATCGGCCAGGAACACTGGTCAAGCTGAATACTGTACTATTTCGACCAAATGATCACACCATGTCACCCGTCACCGAAGATGTTCATTTTTCTAGGTGTTCATTTCTCGGCAATCATGCCAAATTCCCATAAATGGACGTCCGGCAGTTGCCGGATCAATAATTTTGTCGTTTTTGAGGCCTATTCGGGCGGCAAATTCAGTTTGTCACCGTCACCTATCCCAAATTTGTTCATTTAACGACCCTCCGTCACCCGTCACCTGAACATTTGGTCGAAATAGTACAGTATACGTAAATGGAAACATCGGGTGGAACCGGAGAAAAATGGCAGGTACATCAAAGGATCAATCAAAAAGGACTGATTTCATCAAAAAGAGATCATTACTGCCAAAAATTTTTGATAGGGCGCTACAGGACCCACTACCTAAAGTTAGTGGGCATACTTGGACTCATTGACAAAGAAAGAGTCCAATCAGAAGGCTAATTGAGAAGAGTATTAATAATTGAGTGAGAGGGTCGAGGGAATGGTGGGGAAAAATAATTCAACGCACCAAATCGGATTCCGTGCAATGCATGCATGTATGCTGGTTTGGTTATGTAACCAGACAGGATTTAAGGAGAATTCGATCAGAGAAGGAGATATGGGACGAGAGGAACAAGTCACAGAAAGCATTACGAGTCCTAAAAATTTCCTATTTTTAGACTCGTTATTACATCTATTCCTCACCACTAACTTTCGTCGTTTTCAGCAGATTTTGCTAGTACCGGGCCGGCAGGGCACGGTGAAAGTGCCGCCACTGCCGCCAATGTGCCGCCGACTGCCGCCACCATTTATATACTGCCGCCATATTGGGCGGCAGCTGGCGGCACTTTTTGTCACACTGCCGCCATGTCACACCTTGTATGCCGCCACCGCCACGCATCTACCTGTAAGTAATGATTAAGAAATGTAAAGGCACGAAAGAGATGAATGGTTGGAATTAGACATTTCCTTTAATTATTTGAGTCTCGTACTTATGGGCACACCAGTGGGGTTGGCTTCCGTTGATATTTCAGCTTCTTGAGCTTCTGGTGGGGTGTATCTTTCTTGTTCTCCAGCTCCCCCGAGTCAAATCCGCGGGCGCGGTCGAATTTCCTTTTTTTGGGCCTTGCTACGCTCGGGGAAGATCTGAAACCAAGTCTGAAACCGTGAGAATCTGTCGCTTGCCATCCTTAACCCAAATTGGTGTCCGCGGCATTCATCCCGGAGGTATCGCATGGCGTTTGTAGAAAAGAAGGTTCATAGATAGTGTGGCCAACGCCGAATCGCGCCTCGAAGGTGGCCAATTGAGAAGCATCCAGATGTCCCTCTCTGTTCCCTCTCCGGGGATCAACTGCGCATCATACTTTTTGTTGCTGTTTTGAACAGATCTGGCGCTAAATGGACCTCAAAGAATCATATTTTAGGGCCACCGGATTTCCGTTCAGTTTCCAGCTACAAATATATTGAGAACTGATGAGGATCAAATGAGGATCTGGACCAGTTTTTCAAGCGAAAATCGGTATGCGGGCTCGCCAAAATATACCGTGGTACATGTTATGGACGATCCTGAATACTTCTGGGGACAGACGGAGGCAGTGTACGACTAGTCGGCTTTATTTGGGTTTTGTTTGCACTTGAAAGGCTCTGGGAATTGCAGGGACATCTCAACCAACACAATTTCATCGTAGGAAACACTTGAAGATGTGACTACAACGTGCAAACTTCATACCTGCCGCCAACAAGTTGCCGCCACTTGGGAAGAATTGCCGCCACCGACGTCACACTGCCGCCATGTCACAGATAAAACTGCCGCCCACCCTTCCGCCCTCAAACTGGAGTGCCGCCTACACTGCCGCCTAACCCTGCCGCCCGCACTGCCGCCAGTGACGCCCACTGCCGCCCAAAAAAGCTTTGTGTCCGCCACATTGCCGCCATCCAAAAAGGTAAACTGCCGCCAACTGCCGCCAACTCGATCCGAAATTTACAAGTATATCACCATGCACCCTTCTTTTTTGCATTAACTCGGCATCTCATTGACAACAAAGTACGTAGGCAATGTGTATATAACTGAGAGACCCAGACCAGGCACAGGGTGAGCGTATGTGCCGGACTGCCGCCATTTGTTGCCGCCCACACTGCCGCCAACTGCCGCCCTGGCGGCACTTGGCGGCACTTTCACTTTGCCCGGGCCGGCACGGCCACGCTTGCAAATCGACGTCGAATGAACGGAAAGCTATGCATACATTGCGCTCAGAGAAGAGGATACATCCATCATACATCGAGTGGGCGGAAGCCGCGGCCGATAATCGAATTATAAAGCCGCACGGAGAAGTTCGCTAGAGATATCGATACTCAGCAGTGAGAATAGCTATGTACTCCCTCTCACTCGAAACCCCTTCACACAAAAGAATCCGAATCCCAAAAAAACTCTCATTACTTTCATTGGCTATCTATCACGGTTCCAGAAACGGTATGTACGCTACAGTGGTATGTATGGTATGGTATGTGTCGTATGTACAGCTCGAACGCTGGTGTGCGCGCGTGCCCTCCTCCGCTCCCCCGCAGTGCCCGCAATAAGTCAAACAATAAACTCAGAGAAGGAGCTCCACAATCATACTCGCCCTCCGGCTAATAAACCGCTTACTCACAAACCCGCACCCCGTCTTCCCCGCCTGCGTCGCCGCGCCCGTCCCGCTGCAAATGCCCGACGGGCCAGCACAGCACCCCGAGGCGCAATCGGCGGCGGAGAGACACTGCCCGCCGATGAACTGCGCGGCTTTACCGTTCCCCACGTTCTTCGTGCCCGCGGGGTCGAACGGCGGGCCGCCCGCTGCCGCCGTCGCAGGAGCCGCAGCAGCAGCAGCAGCGTTACCAGCGGGCGCAGCAGCAGCAGGTGACGTGGCAGCCGCCGCGCCGGGCGCCGTAGAAACGAACCCGCACCCGGTCTTCCCCGCCTGCGTCGCTGCGCCGGGGCCGCTGCAGATGCCCGACGGGCCGGCACAGCAGCCAGAGGCGCAGTCCGCCGCGCTCAGGCATTGGCCGCCGATGAATTGTTTGCCGACGCCGTTGCCGACGTTCGGGACGCCCGCGGGGTCGAAGGGGGGGCCGCCGGCGGAGGCGGTGGTGGCGGCCGCGGCGCCTGTGGCTGCTGCGGCGGCGGCGGTGGTGGCTGCGGCTGCGGGGGGAGGGGGCGGTGCGGCGGCGGCAGCGCCTCCTGCGGCGGAGTTGTCTCCGGCCGCGGCGGCGACGGCGGCGCCTGCTGCGCCGATGGTGAAGTCGCCTGAGGTGGAGAGGACGGTGGCGATGTCGTCGCCGACGACGGCCTGGACTTTGTAGGTGCTGGGGGTGATAAAGGTGTGAGCAAATGCAAACGCAAACTGGAGAAGAGGTACCCAGGGGGGATGGATCCGAGGTTGACGGACTCGGCGAGGGTGGCGGGCTCGACGCCGGTGGCTGCGTCGATGGAGACGGGGCCGACGAGCTCGAGGGCGAACACGGGGTCGCTGGCGACGGTGGTCCAAGTGACGTTGAGGACGCCGTCGGCGTCGGTGCCGGTGGGGGTGTTGAGGGTGAGGCCCATCACGGATGGGAGCACACACGCTGCTGCGCTGAAAAGAATGCTGGCTTTGACAAAGACCATGGTTGTTTCGTGTGATAGAATAAAGAGAGTAGTGGAAAAAGGGAGGAGACCTAGCTCGCTCGGGGAGAAGACGTGAGGGAAGAAAGAGGAACAAGGTCAGATGGGGGACGCGCTGGCACTTATACGGGAAAGCGGGCAGATTCTGCCACGCAACCGTCATCACGCGCCGATGTTGCTCGGATCCCTCGCCTTGGAGATGGTGATCCGGTACCGCCCCCACGCGGGGTTCGTTTCGTCGCGACCATCCACTGCGGGACGGTTGGCTCAAGACGTCCATGCACCGGGTGAAACATCGCAGGCGTTAGGGATACATGTGCACTTATGTCTACGCTGGAGGAGTGCGAGTTGACTAAAGTTATGTAGCAGAAGCACGAGACGACCGTACCTGTACATAATACGCGCGCTTGGGCATCAATCTATCGCATCGCCGCACGGTCCACGCCGGTCGAGCGCAGATTCTACATCGGCGATGAGCAGCGACGCGGCTGGAGATCTCGGCGAGTCACTTATCTGATTAAATCGGCGTTCCGTGGCCGTGTGCCGTGTATTTCAGTCTACATACCTCGGTCCTCGGGTAAGAGCACTAGCCGGGCCTTTCTGTCTGGCATGGCGGTCCATGCGTCCACGGAAGTATGTAAACGTAAATCCCGCCTTCCTTCCTTCTTCTTCTTTCAAGTTATACATACAGCGATTGGTGAGATCCGGACGCGAGTACAGTAGAGTACTAGTCTAGGAGCGCTTGCGGCTTGATTAATTAATCGCATCTGAATCCTCAGAACATCAAAGTACCTACATATCTGCCAGATATCTGCCCCCGTCCGATGAAATAGGACTAGGCCATCTTAAGTTCCGAGTGAAATCATCGCAAATGGAACTTAAGTTCGGTGGGAACTCAAGTTTGGCGCCGATGCGGGAAAAGCCCGCAGGGCACCCAGGGGAGGGCTCCCTTTCCATACTCAAGGAGCTTAAGTGCTCTTTGAGCTTAAGATCCTTCAAACTTAAGACCCTCACTGTAGCCCATAACTGTAGTTCAATTAAAAAAGATACTGCACTTCAGTTCAACAAGACTTAAGTACTTAAGTGCGAAAGAACTCAAGTCAAAGGCTCAAGTCCTGATGAGGAGCTTAAGAGCTCAAGATCCTCCCGAACTTAAGTCCTTCACTGTAACCCATAACTTTAGTTCCATTCAAATAGATACTGGACTGGAGTGCGAAAGAACTTAAGTCCCACGGAACTCAAGTCCGACAGAACTCAAGTCCAAAGAGAACTCGAGTGCGCTTTGAAGGTGGGGTGGCTGTGCAATGATGAGCAGCACCTATGGAGAATACCAAATGAAGGGATGGGAAAGAGAAGAAGGAGATGGTGGTGGTTCAGGAATAGTGTAGAAAACAAATTGAGATGAGGACACAAAAGAACACACACCTGAGTGTGCCATTGACAAGGTGCTTGCCAAGGAACTGCTGAGCAAAACAGTTTGAGAGGAGTTAGTAATAGACAAGGAAGCACACCTATTGCCATCTCTCAACCCATTCCCAAAAGAGAGTAGTAAGGAGGGTACTCACCGGTGTCGGCAGGTGGCACGAGCCAGTGGCACAAGTTTCACGATAGCCCAGAGCAGTAGAACCACCCGGGGGACTGCCACGGACACCTGAGTGTATAAAATGCCATCGTGGTCAGGCTACGTGGCTAGTTGATTGTTGTGGCATATTGGTTAGTGGTAGTCGGAAGAGAAGAGTGGTGATTGAATAACGCGTGACAGCAAATCACGGTGGCAGAGATCACCAATCAAGCCACAACCAATCATTTCGACTTGTCGCAAACTTCGATGTGCTCTTCGCTTGTCTGCCTGACACTTCACCCTCACATATTACAGAATATTCAGGTAGCCTTTGGAAGCTAAAGCTCAGTTCTACTGACCTCTGACAGACCTCTGGCTGTCAGTGAGTTGGACTTTCTATAGTATTCTGTGGCACTGTGGCTGCATCGTGGTATGCCACAGTTGTGTTTACAAAATCAGACACTAACTGTGCATCCCAATAGGTACATATTGCAGTTCATCCTTGTGAGTGTCCCAATACTTCATACCCCCGCTGTATTAATGTCATTTCAGGGATTCATGCCACCTTGCTGAACTCGAGTTTTAGACTCCATGCGCAAACTTGACTTGAGAACTGATATGTGTGAGTCTCAAGTTCAGATATCTCAAGTTCGTCTCAACCATACCACAGAACTGAAGATAGACCTTACAGAACTTGAGTTGTGCAAGAACTCGAGTCCATGGACAGAACTGAAGTGACTGTAGAACTTAAGTTTCACTCGAGTCTTAAGTATTAAATATCTCAAGTTCTACAAGTACTTAAGTAACTGAAGTACTGAAGTACTATATTTATCCTTAGATCTCAAGTACTATGTTTTCTGCTCAAGTCTTATGTTGTGGGGTCTTAAGTTGACTGATCTCAGGTCTTAAGTTCGTGGAACTTAAGTTCCTCTACCATGACTTAAGTCCAAGATGGCATGGGGCAGGATCATTATCCTAGCTAATAGTGCTATATGATACAAAGAGATGACTTAAGATCTGCCGAAACTTAAGTCCAAAATGCGATGATTTCACCCGGAACTTAAGAGGTGCTAATCCATTATTTGACGTCCGAGCCCGAGCCCGAGTTACTTAGGTCTGCGGCAGATCCAGAGCACCTCGAGCTTAAATTAACGACAACAACTCTGGATGCTCATCGAAAGATCGTGGACTGCGAAGTAGATTAATTCGACAGTTGGCTTGGCGGCGTGGGCGTTAGCTGGTAGGACCCGGGCCCTGGACATAATTAAATCCTGCCACCGTGACGATATCACCATTCCTGTGAAAGTCTCTGAATCTGAGTGTACATTGATATGTACTAGAAGGGATAAAAATAAATTACTTCTGCGCTGCGGCCAGCTGCAGTGGGAATTCGCCAGATACGAATACGAATATAATTTTTTTTGAACATGATTAGTACGCAGAATGTCATGATCATCGTATCGTATCCACCCTTGGGGGGTCGTAGTGCATCGAGACGGTCAATTGTATTTCGAATATAATCGACCGGCCCAACTCCGCTGCTCTGATTGCTTCAAGTGGCCAGGGCTGACTCGGACTTGAATCACATCAGACTGAACCTGTGGAGTGAAGTGAAGTTATGTATCACAGGTTCACGGTGCCCGTATGTAAGTATGTACTGTACTTATATTGTGAGGGAGAGTGGATGGAAATTTCAAACAACCCTCGCCGCGTGCACGTTTCCATGACGCATGTATTGGTTCAAAAGCCCTGTGCCGACGGCATGTTTTCTTTTTGGTTCCCAGGAGCGAGTGCCTTGGGTGTCCCGAGCCCGAGCCGGCAGAATTAATTAAAAAAAAGTTGAAGTTCGCTCACGCGTCTGGTTCCGTATTCTAACCCAAGTATTACAGCAATATCCTCCGAGTCCTATATATCTTGCGCAACGACAAGATACTTATACAGTAATGCAACCTTCAAATCTCCAAGTAATGCGTGCAATTTCATATAGGCTGTATGGATTTGTTTTCTATACACAACTGGTGAGCTTCGGCTTCTCGTCCCGACGCCCACTACAATGTGGATAGATATAAATAACTAACTCCACTCTACATAAATGTCTGCATAGCCTGCGGAATTATATGATGTTTTCGGGGTGATATGACGTTGGTTTTTCTTTCGGCACAGTGAGAAGAGGAAGGACCCGTGATTATCGGTTACTTCAATAGGTAGGATACCAAGTTCGGACATTGTTCAGCCATTGGCTGTTACCTGTCAAGACAGAACTTTGCTGTGGCGAATTAGGACTCGGAATGGAGTGGAGTGCACAGGATACCTGAACAATGTACATGTAGCTTATCTCTGTTGATACTGGGAGATGCAGGTGGCATGCACAGGTAGCACAGATCATTTCTCAACTCGAAGTATTCGACGGATGAGAGGGAATGGTTGGCGAAGGCAGTCGCAAGTTTGAATATGGTGAGAAGAAAGAGGAAGACCGATGTTAGCTTACTAGAGATAGAGGAGGACCTACAGCAATAAATTGGGATTTCTTTCATGCTTTTTTGGGGCCCTGGATTTTTTTCGTATTTTTTCGAGGTCAGATGCAACGCGCGAAGGAGGTCAATTTATAGACGACACGCCAGATCAGAGGATATCACGTGGTCGTTCTGCCACGTTCATCAGGACCCATGATTATCCCAACATAGGTCGGATACCGAAATCAGACCCAAAGTTGAATTTTGTCCGAACTTTTTTTTCTTTCCCACGCTTTTTGAGTCGGCCAAAATGATCATTTCGACAAGGCCGTTCTTTTTGGCTTTTTTTTGGCCAAAATTTCCAGAAAATTTTGTCCGAACTCGGTATCCGACCTATGTTGGGATAATCATGGGTCCTCGTTCATCTGATTCTCAGGGGTCAGTCTTATGGGTGGGCATCAAGTTTTTTTTTGGATTCTCATTCATTTTTGGCTCGATATCCACATGAAAGAACACGAATTTGACGGCCGTCGACAGGAGGACTCTGACGGGACGGACGCGAATTCTACCGTCAAGTACATACCCGTCCCTTTGATTTCTTTACATAAGCGAGCGACGGGACGGCCTACCGTTGGCGGCGGGTATCCTATCTATCCAATCATGCTCCATCTCTCGATGAGAAGTTGGGGTTACATGTAATTTAAGGTGCGACACGGACTCGAGGTCCGAGGTGGGATTCCGGCTACCCATAGGTAAGGGCTTTAGGAGTGTGCATTTTCAATCTTGGTGAAGTTCACATTGGTCATTTTGTCCCAGTAAGCTGTTATCTCCGAAGTCTGCCAGAATTTTCGGCTGGCGGACGACCGGGGACTGCGGGCTACGCCCGGTGATGCGGCACTGACGCGGCCCCGGCGCGGCATTGATTCCACCTTTCGAAAGTGTTTCTCAGGTATGGGAATGTAAAAGACATCCCGTCATGCCGCCGGTTTTTATCCCGGACTCCCAAAAACCATACTGTGGCATACATTCACCTGGAACCTGATCAGTACCAAAGTTTCTGCAAAATGTGCAGAATTTAGGTAGATAATATACATACAGACCGCTGGATAAACTCAACCTCACTACTACAAACTAGAATCCGCGAATTAGGGCCCTGTTTATAATTCCACCGCCTATTATAAACAGTTTTGATATTTCTGTTTATAAACAGACCGTTTATAAACATGTTTATAAATACTGGCCTGAAACCCAGTGTTTCACATTTTCGGTAAATTTCGATGACCCGGTTTTTGGCGGTCTTCGAACGACCAAAGCACACTATAAACCTGATTTGAACTGATTTTGAACGAGATAATTGCTCAAGGAAACTGCAAAAAGTGGTGCTGACTCAACCGCGAAGGATTTGGGCCCATTATATGATAAGACTGATCAGTGCATTCACCATGCCATCTGGAAATGTGGAGAGTATGATCACTGATACAAATTTGAGGTCGACTTGCAGCCAACTTCCCACTAGAAAGCACTGCCACATTGAATTAAAAAACAGGCTCTTAGGCCCATGGATATAAAAACTGGGTTTATAAACACCTGTTTATAAACCGAAATAAAAAACAGAGCCCTACCGCGAATCACAACCCAGTAACAACGCGCCACAAAACTGGAGATAAGGCGATTAGTGTGTTATCAGTGTTGAAGCGCAAATTGAATGATTACTCACGCCATTGAATATCCCCTCCATATCCCCTCCTCCTGGGGAACGCTGCACACCTGAATGAAGCACCCTTCTGGCTCATCTGCACTTGCCAGGTGACAGCAGCAGACGCCCGTGCAGCAGACACTGGGGTTGATGAGGAAGCAATTTTGGTTTGCCTCGAGGCACTGGGTTTCCCTTTCGTGCGCTTCGGCGGCATCGGGGAGGGTGATGCCAGCTGCAGCGTCAGCTGCAACGACCACGGTGAGGAAGAGGGTTTTGAAGTACATGATTGTCGGGAAGTGGCGTGGAGGATTGGGAGGCTTGGGCTTAGGCTTGGAGAAACTGGAAGCGGCCAGTCCTCTCTTTTAAGGGAGTCTGAGTTTCAAAAATACCGCCGGACACCTAGCCATGAAACCTTCAGTATGGAGCATCTGTCAGGGGCAAAGACGAAACATCATTCACGCCATCCCGACGTGACAAGCACGGCGACACTGAATCATTATTAGCTCTACTTATCAGCCTGAAGAGCTCAGTTCAGTAGCAGCACCCGGTAGGCTTGTGTTCAAATGAGAAAGATAAGAACAAGAAAAGCGTCCAGGAGCGTAAAAAAGAGAGGGAGAGAAGACACAGGTATAATATAACGTTCATTGCACAGACGGCAAAGGGAGGCATGTCTAGGAGCCGAAATGTCCCGGCAGAAATGAGGAGCGACACCGGCTTCTGTGCAGACATGCTGGTTGTCCACGGGACAATGTGCGATGGTTATAATTTCCCGAGAACCTTTGTGGAGCCGCTCGAAGCTCGCAGGATTGGTTAACAGCACCTTTACTGCAAATTTATGTGGGGAGCCGACCACGGCAGGCCACGAACCGTCAGTGCAGAATGCGATAAACTCCCAGCATCTGTTGAGAGTTTGCGCGTGGAGCGGAGGAGGACCGAGGGACGTCGTGCGTGGTTGCGTTATGTATGGTCCGTCGAGAATAGCCGATGAGCCGAGATCAGGTTACTTCTCACGGTTCAATGCCAATTTGAACACCACTCAAATTCACTCGTATCTCTCGTATTAAATTGCTGGAAATGTAGATGTATATGCATCAATAAAGCCCTAAATCAAGCTGACTGTAACCACCCATTTGATTTTCGCAAAGTCAGTCACCTCGTAAGCCATTGGCACCCTTCTCCGAGAGGTTAGTGCTGGGCCCGAACTCTGCTTGAAAACATTTGCGTTTATAGTTTTTCACCTAGCTGTCACGAAATTATGCAAAGAGTTTCAACAAAAATTCATACAATTATTTCAGCCATGATCCATAGCATGGCCTGATTGGAAGGACAGGATTTTGGGTGACTTTGATATTTGATACTAAGAAGTGTGATACACAGGCTACACCAAATCGCATATCCTTTAGACCGGAGACGTCCCAGACGTTCCAAATCGGATTGTGTCAAGCTCATGCACATGCTCCGGGTGTTCGCACTGCGCAGTGAACGTGAGGGAAAAAGACCCGTTGGCGGCGTCGTGGAGGTTGAGCATTAACCGGGAGATCATCGTCACGGAAATGCTATAGGGAGTGGTCAGTAATTATTAACCCCGCTTAGGGTAGTAAGGTCAAGCTAGAGGAGCGGACATACGCGGATGCGAACCAGGTCAGACTGCCTGCAGTTATGATCTGGGGATTGAGTGCAGGTGAGTGTTGGGACAGCGGGCAAATGAATACCAACATCACCGGACTAGTGCGAAGGAGGATCAGATGATTCTGTGTAGATGGGTGCGGGAGAGTGACGCACATATAACATGACGATGTTCGCGACGTTCACCGCACATATCACCCTATACGCTGCGAGCTTTACACAGCGCTTTCAGTTTAAAGGTGGGAAAATGCAAACCCGAAGTATAAAACCCCTGCGTTGACGGTCAGTCAGATAGGAGGGTTTGATTGACGGAAACATAAAAGGAGACTTGCCGTCGCGGACCATTATTCGAAGCAAAGAGCCCGACCCGAGGCCTACGGAGCGATGATACGTCACCGCGCACCGGAGGGTTAGGCATAGGATGAGGATATCACAGGCGAGTCTGATGCAAGGCGTGTTCAAGTGCGTCGAAAGGAGGAATAACGTCCACGTACTGGGCTTCCCATGCTGCGGCGGTGCCTGTATGCGCCGAATTAGTCCATGTAGCCTAGTAAAATTGGCGAGACTCGCGGATTGCTCTACCATCGAGTGGTAAGCAAGGCTACCCACGACAAGGAAGGCTGCTCACGTAGGCCTGGGCATAGTTGCAGAACAGCTGGGTCGGGTTGTCTCCGGAGTGACCTCGGGCTTGAGCACAGCCCACTGTACATTTGTGAAATTTGAAATTTGAACCACGGGAGGTAAGCAGGGACGTACGATTCCCAATGACATAGTCGTGACAGCGGCGATCCCCAATGAGATCAATAAACGCCGGTTGAACTCGTACATTACACATACCCGCAGGGCAAGAGTGCCTGGCGGAACAATCAGGGCGAAGAGGGATGCATGTGGTGTGGCGCCTTACACCCGACGAGGATCTCCTGAGTGACTAGGAGAATATTTGCACTTATCAAAAGGATTTTACAGCTAGTTATTTGGCGTGAGTAAGGAATCGACCGGATGAATACGCCTCACGTCTGAAACTCGTCAGAAATTCCATCGGAATATTACCAGCACGCGTACCTCCAGACTGAAGTCCCTGAGGAAGAACACCGTCATACTGAGGTTGCTCAACAGAGCGACGTAGCGTATGGTTAGAAACCATGCGGAGCTTCGCTTCGCCGGGAGAACCCAGATGTGCCTGATCTCGGATCCCAGCGTGAGAAGGTGGTCATACAATATCACGACTTCAAAGTTTCAATACTCGGCAGGCCGGTAACCGCGGAGCTTACCGAGTCCGGCCAGGAATACGGAGCGCCGAAGACGCCTTTATGGGGGGTGAGGGTTGTCAGCTCCACACAACTGAAATCTGCAACTTACTCGTCTTGAGCTACTGTGACGACATCTAGGAACACGGTGGGCATGAGAGGAAGGAGAGGGATGTGGGCGGGCGTTCAAATTAAAACCATGCACCTGGTTTTATTTGAGTACTCACGCCTGACGTGATCGGGGATGTCTCGTCTACTCTTTTTAGAAGCCCTGCGACCGGTGAGATCTTCCTCTGGATATGATGTTTGCCCGAGAATTTAGACCAAAAAGGTTCCAAGATCCGCGAGATCACGTTGGGATCCAGTTGTTTTGACAGATGGAAGAAATATTTTCTTTGCATTCACAGGAAATGCGGGAGTGTTGAGCGTAACAGTTTGGACGTTGCCCCGGCGCTGATCATCTCTCGTCTTTTACACAGTGTCCCTGCAATCGTCTCTTGTGGTGTGAACATATCTCCTATATTCAAGTCCAAGTCTTGTCATGCCCCATCTTTCGATGAGAGGTTGTTGTTAACGTGCGACACGGACTCGTACTCGGCCAAATGTTCTGAGAATGTGAGTCCTCCTCGGATCTGGATCCCTTCAATCACTGCGATCTGTCAACTCAAAGAAGGTGACTCAGAGATTTTACTTCCACGGACACGCAAAGGCCTGCACTCTCACGCGAGGACCGAGGTGGAATTCCTCCGGAGCGCCCTATGTATTTTCACGTCCCGGTGAAAATCAACAATTTGGTCATTTTGTCTTGTTTTGTCTGAATAAACTGTGATATCCGATCTCTCCGATACGCCAACATTTTCGGCTGGCGGACGGCCGATGATTGCCGTGGAGCAAGGCATAAGTTCCCTCAAGGCCTTAAAAAGGGCATTTCTTGAAGCTAAGGGCTTAAAACTTACTTAAGGGCTTAAAACCGGCGATTTAATTTTTTTTCTCCGCCGTTTTACTGTAGGCATCCAGACAGTGAGAACAGCACCCTCCTGATAATCATCCCCTGAACCTTCTCCATCGCCCGGATCCTCGTTGGACTCCTGCGGTTGCCGCCGCCGCCGCGGGGTGGATGGAAATCTCGGCGCCTGAGCGCATAATGATACAAATATTACTCAATGCTTTGCCTTGTCAGGCCTCACAGATCCTCTAAAGATCTGCCCCAGTTGATTATTATGCACCTTCGATTTCACGTTCAGTTGGACTTGCTGAGGGATTTCATCACTCACAACCCGATATTTATTATACACGGACATAATGCACAAGAGTCTTGTCCTACATTGCACTTATTCCTACGCCTAGTTATGCCCCTTCTTGATGACATCCACGGAATAAGTGCAGCTGTCGACGTGGAAGCCAAACTCCTCCTTTGCGGTTTTCATAACAATAGACGGGTTTTGATCGAGTGGTGCCAAGGGGCGGCTAAATCAAAACTGCTGGACCATGACTATCAAAAACCGCCTGGCCAGGACCCCGGGTACCAGAATACCCACCACCAGTCGCCAATCAGTCGGTCCGATGATCCATACACCTAATGCGGTAAACGGCTGATGGCAGAATCGTCCGCTCAGCGGCACTCGCCCATTCTATTCACATTTACAGCCGGAAACACTATTCCACATCGTAAAAACCTCTCAGTATTGTCATAATAGCACATATCGTGCTTCCTGTGGTCAAAAAAATTGGAAGGGCTTCGACACGGAACACCAGGGTGTGTCTACACGGGTCACTGCAATGCTGTGGATGAAGTGAGCTCTCATAAAATGGCTCAGAAGCAAGTGTACTGGTATATCTCTGCTCTGGATGTACCCAGAGCACATTTAATGCTGCAATTTGGCTTAACTTCAATTCGTGTGTATTTCGGACGCGTTGTTGCCGAATGTTGACGCGTAACTCACGTGTTTCGGCAGATTCCGGTGCGACACAAACCTCGCAAAAACTAATTACAGCTTTGTTCATTGCATTTTTAAAAATGATACCCGGAGTCTAGAGGGGAAAATACATGATCTCCAATCTTTAAACCCACCAAACCCAGCTGAAATGGACGAGATATGAAAAACCCAGTCGAAATGGGTGTGAAAACCACTTTCCCAGGACCCCGGACACTTGATCAGCTACCACCAGTGGGTAGTCATGTTCCATCATTACGCTTTCAGCCGCCCCTTGAGTGGTGCTGTTCGATTCTTGCTTACCTGTGTTGACTGATGGCCGCCCAACAACGACGTCATCGCTTCGCCACCACAGGCGTGCAGGTCTTGAAGCCACCTGGTTTTCCTTCTGGACCATATTGAAGCGCTGTATACAATTGCCTCATGTGGAACCCCAAATAAAACGAAGATTTAGACCAAGTCCGGATGTGTTCAGAGCGTCGGCATCGACAGCCGAAGATCAATCCGTAAACAAAGGTAAGCAAGAATTGAGCAGCACCACATCAAGATGCTCCCACTTGATCAAAACCCGTCTATTGTTATGAAAACAGCTGTATACATCATTGATCCGCCGTTGCTGGCAATCGCGGCAGACGCCTGATGAGTGCAACGACTCGCGTAGTTCGCGTATCTTCATTTGGCCAGATTTGATGGGATCTTACAATACCAATCGACCGCTGGCACGGCCAGGGGTCTTGCAGTGGGACCGCGATAATGCCTCCTCCTCTCAGTAATATATCCTCCTCCTCTTCTAAGTCCAGCCTCTTGCCAGTCATCTTGCCATCATCATGCCCACCCAATTTCTCCGAAGTCTGGCTCTTATAGACCACCTAGTTTCCGATGCACCCACCGACGCACGTTCGATGCTGTTAATCTAGGCCAGAACGAGGCAGTCTGTCAAGAGAGACTAGGTCTAGGCCTCTTCCATATGTGCCATTACACAAGAGAGAAATTGTCCTTTGACAGCTCTGGTCAAAGGCTTGGTTGTCGATGGGCCACATAGGACTCCTGAATGCCGATGTTCACTGGTCTTCATTTTTGCGCAGCTTTCTATTGTGGTTCTCCCGCGACAGATTTGTTATGTAGGATAAAGTTGGGTTGCATTGCCCCGCAAAGCTGTACGTCCGTTGTAACCGAGTCACACTGGCCTTCAAAGCTGATATAACAGTCAGGGTGGCGTTTTTCGGATCCATCACATACTTACTTCTTCACTTCCCTGCTCCCATTATGGCTGACGAAGAAGATGGCTCCACCCACTCCAAAGCGGAGGGAGGGGTAGTTATCCTCAATGATCTCCGCAGGGCTGCGCTTGAACAAGTAGACAGTGCCGGATTCATGTAAGAATTTCGCTTCCTGGGCTGAATGCCAGAGGTCCTCACAAATAATAGCTGGTTTCACGCCAAGGTCTGCTTAGTCGCCGGGGTTGGGTTCTTCATCGATGCGTAAGGGATCTTCACGTTTGTAGTCCTTTTATCTTATCTTGCATTCGCAGATACGACATTTTTGCGATTAACATTGCGGCTGTCATGCTGGGATATGTCTATGGCGAGGGTCCAGACCGGAATTGTACGCCCAGTCCTTTGCTTGTGGCTTCTCTCAAATGTCGCGTGGCCCAGGCCGACCAACGCTCAGCGCGTTTCAAAATCTGGGGCTGAAAATCGCGACACCTGTTGGCACCTTTTTCGGGCAGCTTTTCTTCGGCTGGTTAGCGGACATAGTGGGACGGAAGAGAATGTGTGAGTGTTTCCCCCTCGCACGATACTCCCAGGTCCTAAACGCCCCCCCAGACGGCGTAGAACTCATAATCATTATCGTTGCCACCTTCGCGCAGGCGACTGCGGGAGGAGGACAGGCCATTAGCATCTTCGCCATGCTCATCTTCTGGCGTTTCATTGTGCGTATCGCTCCCAGACTTCACTGACTCTTTCATGACCCGTTGCAGGTTGGCCTTGGGATCGGCGGAGATTGCCCCCTCAGCGCCACCATTTCCTCAGAGTTTGCCTCTACAAGGATCCGCGGTCGCATGATCACTTCTGTTTTCGCTGCGCAGGGATGGGGCAATTTAGGTTCGCCTAGTCTATGCATACACCACACCCCGCTCTCGACTGATGCTCTCCAAAGTGGCATCTCTGCTGGCGACAGTGATTACAACTGGATTCGCGAGCCGCATCAGCCATGAGTTCCCCTTCAACGTGACAGAGAGCGGCTTCACTTCCGGAGACTGCATATGCAACGCAACAGCCGCTGCCCTCGCCTTTGCCAACACGAAGGATACCAATACATCCTCCGTGCCATTCTGCCCTGCGATCCCCGATCTCAATAACCCCGTTAACTACGTAGACTACACGTGGCGCCTCCTCCTCGGCCTTGGCTGTGTCCCCGCCGTGATTGCGCTGTACTTCCGCCTCACTATCCCAGAGACCCCGCGCTTCACGATGGATATCGAGCGCAACGTTATGCGGGCCCGGCGGGACATAAGGGATGCCCTTGTCAACGACCGACCCACAAATAACCCGAATGGCGTTGTCCAGCGTGCAGACGCACCCGTCGCCACACGTGAAGACTTCCTCCGCTACTTCGGCCGGTGGGAGAATCTTAAAGTCCTCATCGGAACATCTTATTCCTGGTTTGCCATCGACGTGCGTATTACCCAGTTCCTCACCCTCGTGGACCGTATCTGATGCACAAGTGTTTACCCTGATTCAGGTCGCATTCTATACCCTCGGACTGAACGCCTCGGTCATCCTCGAAGGAATTGGGTTCGCCGACTCGGGGAATGTCGCCGAGACGCTGAAGAAGCTCTCCATCTGAAACATCATCCTGGCAGTCGCGGGGCTCATCCCTGGATACTGGATATGTTTCGCACTCATTGACAAGTGAGTAGTCTTGATAATGAGGGCTCGAATATTATTGATACTCATATGTACAGGATTGGCCGAAAGAAAATCCAACTCATGGGCTTCGCTGTGCTCACTGTGCTATTCATTATCATGGGTGAGCCCTTTCCCTCCATCCACTCTCTCTTGTCGGAAGGCAGAGAAATACTGAACAGATGATCTCGGACCCAGGTACCGCGTTCAAGAGTCTAATCTCTTCCGACGTGCGCACGACCCCGACTTCTAAAACGACAGTCTTCGTCGTTCTTTTTTGCCTAGCAAATCTGTTCCAAAATTTTGGGCCCAACACGACAACTTTCGTCATACCGGGCGGAATCCTCCCCACCCGATATCGAGCCACGGCGCACGGCATATCCGCTGCCACGGGCAAGCTCGGTGCAATCGCGGCGCAGCTCCTTTTCTATAAACTCGTCGATCCGGTGAATAATCCCAGAGGATTCATGGATCATTCGTAAATATCCTTTCGAGAAAAGGACTGGCACATCTGATTCACGCTCCCGCTAGTTTTGAGAGCCTGGCGGGGTTTATGTTCACGGGCATATTCTCGACGCTCCTCGTTCCCGAGACCATGGGCGAGTCCCTCGAGGATCTTTCAAACGAAACTCAGGACGAATTCCTTCAAGGTGTGTAAAGCCTCGTCTTTCCACCATCGTTCTCCAGACTGACGCGGCTCTCGCTAGTGCCGCAAGGGGAAATTGAGCTACGCGATGGAATAATATTTCACAGAAACGCTGTTTGAACATGATGTCCTTTTTGACAAGCCATTCTGGAACAGGACCTTACTGATCTGTCTCTGGACGTGAGATCTCGCGCCGTAATCCGCAAGGGACGAATTGCGTGCGGTGAGTATATACCCGCACTCGCAAATCGCGATGCCCCCCACGATGCGTACAGTAGACTGACGGTGTAGACCGCCACGATCTTCGTTTCCGAACCCATTATTTTTTGAAAGGTATCGATTGACAACTTCGCCGATGGATACTGGATAGACTACACAGTGCGGCCATGGATGGATCTTCTGTCATCTGAAGCTGACGTGGGCCAAGACCGGAACATGCCGTGATGGATTGATCACAGTCCATGTAATCAAGTAAAATCGTACTGTAGCTCATGCGCCAAATTCGGGTAACCTTTGCCGGAGAAGATCATTTGGTTATTTTACACAAATGGACTGCCATAAATCTGTGAATACATTTATACAACATTCAGTATTTCGATATCGTTCACACGGGAGGAGAAGTGGGAGCGGCGGTGGCGACGATGGTAGTCGTCGCAGGGGTCACAGTCGGAGGCGTAGCGGGCAGCGACGGAGTCGCCGAGCATGCAACCTTCAACGCAACTTCGAACTGTGCCAAACCATCGGGCTGGAGAGAATCCGTAGGACTCGCGGGGACAGTGCCGACATATGCGTTGAAGTTATACAGCCCGCATGGACATACGTTCTGGATGAGCTTGAGACTCGTCGCAGACAGTACCTGCGCGCCGTTGCGATTCAGCGTGAAGCTCTGCGCTCCCACATGGAATGGAACAGAAAACGCGGAAGCGCCGGCGGGAGCATTGTAAGTGTAAGCCGTGCCGCCGGAGTTGACGACGACAGTGCCCGCGGAGGTGAGGAGTGTGACGACAAAGACGTCGTCCGTCATGGAGTCGTAACCGTTCGGACGGCCCTCGAAATAATTACCAGATGAGTTGTTGGCGGGCTCCATAGTGGTATCCGTAGAATCGCAATCCAGAGCCTTCGGCGCGACGCGATACCAGTAGATTATTTGGTCGCTAGTGATGTATGCATTGGGCGACGATGCCCCAGCTTTGTAAGCCTTGATGAACGGGATGGCCATGTCCAACCAACCGTCGTGGGGCCTGAAGAAAATTCAACATTTATTTTCGGAGGAACGAAACAAAACTTACATATCATTCACCCACTTAGAGCTGCCGTCATCGGTATGGGGCGAGGAGAGCGGCCCGATATAGTGCGATTCACCGTAACTGCGTACGGAGTTCAAAAGTCAACATTAATAGAAAAGATATATTGCGTACTCGTTCCAGGTTACAATCTCAACGAATGTAGGTTGGAGGGCCAGGATTTCCGCCCAACGCAAGTACCACAGAAGATCGCTGGGGAATACCCAATTCTTGCTGTATGTGACCTCAGGCCCAAAGTGAGTCGAGAACCACCCAGAGGCAGCTAAAACATGTCAAACTCAGATGACTCGCGCAACAAAAAGGGTGAAACTCACGAGCGATGTATCCCTTCCCTGCAAGCGTCGATTCATATGATTGATCGCCCTCGGTGACGGTAACGGTGACCCCGCCGCTCGGAGCCTTGTTGTTCCCGTTGTTCTCCCAACCAAGCCAGTTCAGCGCACCGTCAACCACACTGAAATCTGTCTGACCCGGATGGAAGTTCGGCGCCCAGTAGACATTCACACCCGCTGCAGCACGCAGGGCACTGACATCTACGCCATCTCCCGCAAACGAAGACGCGAAAACCTTGCCGCCGATCGTAAGCTGCGCGGGGAGACTGGCGTATTGTGCAATCTTGGAACCGACGGCAGAGCCTTGCGCGGTCGTCCACCAGTTAAAATCGAAGGAGATGAAAACCTAAATGTTCGTTTAGAAAGGCTCGTGGTGACTCAAAAACGTTTACCTTCATGCCGTTGTTGGCGGCGGACTGGTAAGCGTAGCCGAGCTGCTGGTCTGTATAGGAGTCGGTGCCAATGTTGAGCGCGAAGGCGTCGATCCCGATAGCCTTGGCACGCTGCATGTCATCGTCGAAGTCTGCGGCACTCGTGCGGTCAGAGACAATGCCAATCTGGGGAAACAGTAAATTTGATGCGTGCTGGGTGTGAGGAAACACATGCCATGAAATGTGCAAACACGAGTTTGCTCGTCGACTGCCTTTGCACCAGCTGCTCGGTTTCGTGCTGGGGAAGTGCATTGGCAACGAGTGCAGAGGCTGCGAGGACCAGGAGGCGGACAATGGAGGAACGCATGTGGAGCGAAAGCATTACCGAAAGCCCAACGGGACTTTATCCTAAGCAAGACAACGAAGAACATCATGGTCCCATTCGTCACCTGGCTGAAAACGAGTGTTTGATTGTTTGATTGGGCAGTTCTTGGTTCCGTTCGCTCGCTGGTATCCCTTTGACGACGTGACGCAGTCGGTTGTCAAATCGAGTGTCTCTGAATCAGAGTGCCCCACAGACGAACTTCTATGGAACCGACTACTTACGGGGCCCGAAAAAATCGCTGATGTTGTTTAGCCCATGCGTTTGCTCGTTGGTCATGGGGATCGGTTTTATGGTCGACAATGTTCTTTGCAGAGAGCCTTGTGGACGAATATTCGAAGTCAGGGTCATGTGCGGATAGAAAAAGAAGAGGGAGGACTGCCCGCTCACATGTTTCACGATTATCGCAAAGACAGAGAGCAAGAGTATCTACCACTACCTACCATATCCTGAATCAAGAATGGTTGCACGAAAGAGGACGCAGGTATCCGCATAATCCGGGCCATTGAAATAGACGGGTCTGGAACGCTGAAAAGACGCGCATGACACACTTGGTGTTGATAAGTCGCTTCGTGACAGGAATCCACGGGACACGGCTCCAACGAGGCGCCTGGTCTGAGCTGTAGATGCCTCCGCTCGTCGCACCGACGTCGCACGGTAAGTCGCTTCGTTACAAGAATCCACGGGACGCGGCTCGGCTCCAACGAGGCTCCTGGTCTGACTCTGAGCTGTGGTGGATGCTCCGCTCGTCGCACGGGAGCGAATCGAACGATCTCAAGTTATCAATCAGCTGGTACTTTAAATGGAAGCCAGACGAAGAGAGTTAGACCCAGTTAGACCCGGTGATTTTGTTTGTAGCCGCGGAAATGGGTCGGGAACCGCCGGGCATACTACATAGTACGATGCTCCTGTCGACAGCCCAGGTAGTAGGCAGCGCAGAAAATTCAAGTTGAGCACGGACGTCGACCACAACATGATCATGGAGGGGAGGCAAGCATGGTTGCCACGTGGAATCACTGGTTTCCCCTTTAGGATGAAATAGAAACACGGGCAAAGGAATTTGCCGTTACGTTGCCGTTGCCGCATGTGGCGGCAATCTCTGCGGCAGTCCAAGTTGCGGCACATGTTCAAGCGGCGTCGAGCGCACGAGTTGAGGTCTCAAACTGCGCTGGCAGTGCGGAGGTGTTTATTGGCGTTAGTAACTTGTTGAGAATGTATAAATTAGGAGATAACCACGATTATTATTTTTGAATTTTGAGTGCGCCAGACACGACTTAAGCCTCGCTGCAGCGGCAGTCTGCGGCAATCCTGCGGCAATCAACCAGTCACAAACATTCTTCAGTGGCAATCTGCGGCAGTTGCGGCAGTCGAGCCAGAAAAGTGTCTAGTGGCGCAGACGGGTTACCAACCATAGGGTTGAACTGGGCAGTTCCGTAATCGGATACTAATCCAAATTCCACAACTTTCAAGCATACTGCTCGAAAACTCTGGAAGGATAGGCTTGCCTCGTGTGGTGCATTCATTTCATTTAGCTGCAATGGTGAGCATTTCCTCCTTTTCGAATGGCAAAACCAACTAGCGGTGAATTTCTTCAATGAAGAGGCGGGGTCGTCTGTTTTCTTTTTCACCTTTTGAACGTGCTCCTCGCCAAAGAGTGGCACTTTTTTTCCAAAGTGGTGAATTTTTCGAGAAATGAAACTGGTAATTCTGCCACAGTATTACTGGTAGTCAACGGGTATTTAACGCCACTGTCCGATCAGAACAACGGATGCGGATTCGTCGAATTCACCGGGCGCTCCTGTATCACATCCCAGTGTTCCTGCGCACACGTCCCATTGAACCTAAACAAATCCAAAATCGCTGTCGGCTCCGGAAGAAGCCCATCCACCCGATAGTGCAGCCAGCCATACGGCGCCTCGAACACCTGATGCAGAATCTCCACGGTTACAGATTTGTTTGAAAAGATCGGGTAGAGAAAGTCGAAAGACGAAGTGATTCCGTCCAGCTCGAGGGGGTTGTGTTGTATGTAGTCTGCGGGAATGTGGGTGAATGCGAGGGGGATGTTTCTGTCGATGGGGGTGGGAGAGGTTAGGATGAAATGTTAATTGGGGTGGTAAGCTAGTGCACCTTTGGATATAGAACTCCTCGACGAAGGTGTTGAAAATCTGCTTCTGCTCCACAGCAGTGGCTGGGTGGACCACGCATGGAACTGGCGTGGGGGGAGTTTGCCCGAAGACCGACCCTGGGCCCAAGAGGGGAAGAATAAGAGTCAAGCCTTTGGAAAATGTAGTTGAGGCACGCATGTGTGGAAAGCGAAAGCCGGTTACTATGACAAGTGGCTGAATGAACGTCGCTTTTTATCGAAACTAAATAATTCCGCTCATCCGAAGTTCAAGCCGAAACGTTTAGGTTCGGATGACGTTTCAGCCCGGCAGAAATGTAACTTTGTAAGCTGACTTATCGCAAATCAGCTTACTACAAGCATACTTAGAACTAGTTGTTTCGGCACAGATTTTAGCTCAGCGGTTTCACACGGTTTTCAACATTGCAACTCATCCGAGTCGTCAGCTGAGATAATCTGAACTTCAGACTGTCTGGATTATGGGTAATCTCAGTGTGTCTGTGAACTCTCAAGTGTCAAACTGTGAATTCCCAAGTGTCACTGGATGAACATTTCAAGTTTTTCACTGAAAAAAGTGGTGAAAAAATTACGTTATTTTTCACACATTTTTTCAGTGAAAAATTGGTGAAGTTTTTAAATAGTTTTTCAGTACTTTTGAGACTGAGAATTGAGGTGAAAAATTTGAAATAAAATTCATGACTTTTCCAGCAAGAGTAATACCAATAATACATACACATTTTCAGGTGAAAATGTTAGTGAAAAATTTAAAACATTTTTCACCAAAATTTTCACTTGCAAAAAGATAATAAAAAGTGTGAAAAATCTAGTGTAAAAAAGGGTGTAAAATTCGAAATCTGGAATCTTTTTTTACAGACATTTTTCATCATCTTTTATTTCACTTTTTTCACTGAAAAACATAATGAAAAAGATATGTTATTTTCCACCACTTTTTTCAGTGTAAAAACAAGTGAAAAAGTTAAAACATTTTTTAGACATTTTTCACTGAAAATGAAAGTGAAAAATGTGAAATACTGTTTAAGAATTTTCTTTCGAATTTTTCACTGAAAAATCGAAAATAATTTTTAGAAGTTTCAAAGTGGAAAATGTATGAAAATGTTAAACATTTTTTCACTTGCAGGTTTTAAGTTTCAAAGTGAAAAACAGGGTGAAAAATTGTGGAAAATTTTGAAATGTTTACACTCCGAAACATGGTGAAAAAAATTGTTTGAACCTTCTATTCAGTCTTTTTGCCCGCTCTGTCACAAAGAAGGTGAAAAAAAATGTAACCATATTGATTTTGAACCTTCAATTCCACCCCCCGCAAGCCCACGGATTTATTATCCAAATGTGATGCCTGAATTTGAGGGAGATGGTGTATTTCCCGGCTCCTGAGTGCATTCTGAGCGGATATGTGGCCTGACTGCCATTTTAGGTCCCCCCCAATCCCAGTCAATGTTCTGAATTCTCCGGCGGACCATGCCACCCTCAGCAGGCCCACGGATATGTTATCCGTCCTAAAAAACAGCAAAAATGCCTGTTTGGCCAGGTATTTTGCGCCTCCCAAGGCCAGATGCAGTCGGATATTGGAGCCGAATGCCATTTTAGGTCCATCTCGATCCCAGTGAGTGTTCTGAATTCTTCGGCGGACCATGCTGTTTTCAGCAGGCCCACGGATATGTTATCCGTCCTAAAAAACAGCAAAAATGGCTGTTTGGCCAGGTATTTTGCGCCTCCTAATGCCAGATACAGTCGGATATTTGAGCCGAATGTCATTTTAGGTCCCCCCCAATCCCAGTCAATGTTCTGAATTCTCCGGGGGAGCATGCAACCCTCAGCAGGCCCACGGATATGTTATCCGTCCTAAAAAACAGCAAAAATGCCTGTTTGGCCAGGTATTTTGCGCCTCCTAAGGCCAGATGCAGTCGGATATTTGAGCCGAATCCAATTTAAGGTCCGTCTCGATCCCAGTCAATGTTCTGAATTCTCCGGCGGACGATGCCACCCTCAGCAGGCCCACGGATATGTTATCCGTCCTAAAAAACAGCAAAAATGCCTGTTTGGCCAGGTATTTTGCGCCTCCCAAGGCCAGATACAGTCGGATATTTGAGCTGAATGTCATTTTAGGTCCGTCTCGATCCCAGTGAATGTTCTGAATTCTTCGGCGGACAATGCCACCGCCCGCAAGCCCACAGATTTATTATCCGAATGTGATGCCTGAATTTGAGGGAAATGGTGTATTTCCCGGCTCCTGAGTGCATTTCTGAACGGATATGTGACCGGACTGCCATTTTAGGTCCGTCTTGACCCCAGTGAGTGTTCTGAATTCTCCGGCAGACCATGCCGCCTTCAGCAGGCTCACGGATATGTTATCCGTCCTAAAGAACAGCAAAAATGGCTGTTTGGCCAGGTATTTTGCGCCTCCTAATACCAGATGCAGTCGGATATTTGAGCCGAATGCCATTTGTGGTCCGTCACAATCCCAGTGAGTGTTCTGTATTCTCCGGCGGACCATGCCGCCCTCAGCAGGCCCACGGATATGTTATCCGTCCTAAAAAACAGCAAAAATGCCTGTTTGGCCAGGTATTTTGCGCCTCCTAAGGCCAGATGCAGTCGGATATTTGAGCCGAATCCAATTTAAGGTCCGTCTCGATCCCAGTCAATGTTCTGAATTCTCCGGCGGACGATGCCACCCTCAGCAGGCCCACAGATATGTTATCCGTCCTAAAAAACAGCAAAAATGGCTGTTTGGCCAGGTATTTTGCGTCTCCTAATGCCAGATACAGTCGGATATTTGAGCCGAATGTCATTTTAGGTCCGTCTCGATCCCAGTGAATGTTCTGAATTCTTCGGCGGACAATGCCACCGCCCGCAAGCCCACAGATTTATTATCCGAATGTGATGCCTGAATTTGAGGGAAATGGTGTATTTCCCGGCTCCTGAGTGCATTTCTGAGCGGATATGTGGGCGGACTGCCATTTTAGGTCCCCCCCAATCCCAGTCAATGTTCTGAATTCTCCGGCGGACCATGCCGCCCTCAGCAGGCCCACGGATATTTTATCCGTCCTAAAAAAATAGATACCTGGCCAAACAGGCATTTTTGCTGTTTTTTAGGACGGATAACATATCCGTGGGCCTGCTGAGGGTTGCATGCTCCCCCGGAGAATTCAGAACATTGACTGGGATTGGGGGGGACCTAAAATGACATTCGGCTCAAATATCCGACTGTATCTGGCATTAGGAGGCGCAAAATACCTGGCCAAACAGCCATTTTTGCTGTTTTTTAGGACGGATAACATATCCGTGGGCCTGCTGAAAACAGCATGGTCCGCCGAAGAATTCAGAACACTCACTGGGATCGAGATGGACCTAAAATGGCATTCGGCTCCAATATCCGACTGCATCTGGCCTTGGGAGGCGCAAAATACCTGGCCAAACAGGCATTTTTGCTGTTTTTTAGGACGGATAACATATCCGTGGGCCTGCTGAGGGCGGCATGGTCCGCCGGAGAATACAGAACACTCACTGGGATTGTGACGGACCACAAATGGCATTCGGCTCAAATATCCGACTGCATCTGGTATTAGGAGGCGCAAAATACCTGGCCAAACAGCCATTTTTGCTGTTCTTTAGGACGGATAACATATCCGTGAGCCTGCTGAAGGCGGCATGGTCCGCCGGAGAATTCAGAATACTCACTGGGGTCAAGACGGACCTAAAATGGCAGTCCGGTCACATATCCGTTCAGAAATGCACTCAGGAGCCGGGAAATACACCATTTCCCTCAAATTCAGGCATCACATTCGGATAATAAATCTGTGGGCTTGCGGGCGGTGGCATTGTCCGCCGAAGAATTCAGAACATTCACTGGGATCGAGACGGACCTAAAATGACATTCGGCTCAAATATCCGACTGTATCTGGCATTAGGAGACGCAAAATACCTGGCCAAACAGCCATTTTTGCTGTTTTTTAGGACGGATAACATATCCGTGGGCCTGCTGAGGGTGGCATGGTCCGCCGGAGAATTCAGAACATTGACTGGGATTGGGGGGGACCTAAAATGGCAGTCAGGCCACATATCCGCTCAGAATGCACTCAGGAGCCGGGAAATACACCATCTCCCTCAAATTCAGGCATCACATTTGGATAATAAATCCGTGGGCTTGCGGGGGGTGGAATTGAAGGTTCAAAATCAATATGGTTACATTTTTTTTCACCTTCTTTGTGACAGAGCGGGCAAAAAGACTGAATAGAAGGTTCAAACAATTTTTTTCACCATGTTTCGGAGTGTAAACATTTCAAAATTTTCCACAATTTTTCACCCTGTTTTTCACTTTGAAACTTAAAACCTGCAAGTGAAAAAATGTTTAACATTTTCATACATTTTCCACTTTGAAACTTCTAAAAATTATTTTCGATTTTTCAGTGAAAAATTCGAAAGAAAATTCTTAAACAGTATTTCACATTTTTCACTTTCATTTTCAGTGAAAAATGTCTAAAAAATGTTTTAACTTTTTCACTTGTTTTTACACTGAAAAAAGTGGTGGAAAATAACATATCATTTTCATTATGTTTTTCAGTGAAAAAAGTGAAATAAAAGATGATGAAAAATGTCTGTAAAAAAAGATTCCAGATTTCGAATTTTACACCCTTTTTTACACTAGATTTTTCATACTTTTTATTATCTTTTTGCAAGTGAAAATTTTGGTGAAAAATGTTTTAAATTTTTCACTAACATTTTCACCTGAAAATGTGTATGTATTATTGGTATTACTCTTGCTGGAAAAGTCATGAATTTTATTTCAAATTTTTCACCTCAATTCTCAGTCTCAAAAGTACTGAAAAACTATTTAAAAACTTCACCAATTTTTCACTGAAAAAATGTGTGAAAAATAACGTAATTTTTTCACCACTTTTTTCAGTGAAAAACTTGAAATGTTCATCCAGTGTGTCAAACTGTGTACGTTGGTCAAAATTACTTATGCATGCTGTGGATATGAAATGCCTCCGTCAATGTAGTTGTAAATACGCCTTCCATGCCTGATAGGCTTCCATGGATTCGACGGCTCAATTCGAGTGTCGCCGCCGCTGTCAGGTCGCCGCAGTATACACAGCAATAATGGATACACAACATTAATGGATGCTTAAGCATGCTGCGGCAGTACTGGTATTGTCGCGGACAGCGGCAATTTGAAATTGTGCTGCGGCAGTCAGAGGCGCGCAGCAGCACTTTCAGCTGGACTACAATAGTATCCTACTTCTTATCCGTGCCCAGAACAGTTTAAGTGGCCGCGCAGAACGGATAATTTCGTGTTCAATTTTATACCAATTTGATCACCGAAACTCTAGTAATTATAAGTTAGAAACGAGATTGTTTACTCGAGACCCGGACCGGGGCCACTGAGTATCGAGAATGCCGACGTTTTTGTCTGCTTGCACTTTGTCTTATCATACTTTTGTATCAATTTTTGGTTAGTATTCTTTCCATGCGATGAATCGGCATAACAGTTGTGCTTCGTCATTTAGATCCAATTGGATCGAAAAATACAACGGACACATGTTCATTGTTTACATCGCAAACTTTGCTCAAAATTGGCTCAAGACCTCCGGTAAGTTTCAAACGAAGTGCAAATTGTTAACTCAAAACTCGTGATCCCCAGCTGGCTTTCGCTCTGACGACATGGAAGCAACAATTCCGTCGAGTTGCGTTGTAACATCGTCTCTTCCAGCGAATTCTCTCGGCGAGTTTATTGCTTTTCCACCATCTAGTGGGAATCTGACTTCAAGTACAGTAATGACCTAGGTCTGAACTGGATTGAAGTTGCGTTTAGACCAGGCTGATTTCAAGGCTAGTTTTATTTATTATGCCAGTCCAGTCCAGTTCCTTCAATCTAGCTGGTTCTGTTCAGGAATTATTTGACAGCCAGTTGAGGACTCGTTCGTACCCTCACTAATTTGAATAGATGTGTGGGTGCAAAGAACGAATATCCCTCCAAGTCTAGTTTTGATGTACTTTTGATTGAGGGTCTCTTCGTTCGATAATAGTTCCCCGGACCGGAGATCCCACCTTCATGCTAATTCCTGAGTCTTCGTGATACGTGAACACATACAGTACATGCAAACAAAGAAACCTACGTACAGCCTACCTGTTTTCTAATTAATTCTGTCATATTACTACAACCGCACGTCAATAATATGACTGGACGGTTCACGTTCCCTGCACCCGCCCGACACTATTAAACTTTCTCGATCGCGGCGGCAGCGGGTGAACCTCCCCCTCCGCCGAGCCATACTTCGACATCGTGGGCGTGGAATCACCACGCATCGGCACCAATACAGAATCGACCTCCATCTCAGCGGACCTGTCGGCTGGAGGAGTGGAAATGAGATGATGCAGCGGGTGCGCCCGACTCCCACTCCCACTCTCCCTTTCAGCTTGGTTGGATTGTAGCGCACGCGGCGAAAAGAATTCCTCGTCGCGCTCCTCCAAACGAAGTACACGGCGCTCAAGCTGGCGAAGCGGTCCCGATATCTCGAGCTCCCCGCGCAGCTGCCCCACCTCCGCACGCAGCGCGCGCACCTCCTCGCCCAGCGACTGCAGGAACTGCGATACCCCCACCCCCATGCTCTGCTTCTCCGGCTGCTCATGCTCGTTATGGACTGAAAATTGGCGCTGGTGCACGAGGGCCGTGGACGTCGGTATATCCGACGGGGACACTGGCGGGAATCGGGCACTTGAGAGGGGCGGGACGGGCGACGACGGAGAAATAGATCCGGAGCCGGAGGACGAAGGTGAGTTGATTTGTGAGCTTGCGTCCCGCGAGGAGCGCGATCCTTCGTCTCGCGAAGGCGGATTCGACACCCGTTCGTCTGTCGTCTGGTCTGGGTACAGCAGCTGCACGTCGTCACCAAGTTCCAAATCGTCGCTCTCCAAGAGGCTGTACACCGTGCCGGAGTCATTTTGCGCGCCCCCGAGTCCTTGGTCGAAGACCTCGACTTTCACATCCAGCATTGAATTATCACCATCTTCATCCTCATTGTCGATTCCATCGCTTTCCTCTTCTTCGTCCCCACTTCCTTCCTCTCCACCTTGTTGCAGTTCGTCGGTCCCATCGATAGGCACAGGCACAGGACTGCGGAACACAGCACACCCCGGCGCCAGACTCCCCATCTTCGTTCGCGCTATAACCATGCCTGTGCCGCCGTCGTCGTTCACGATTTCGGACTCAGAACCATCCCCGGGCGGTGACGGGTATGCCGTGTCTGGCGTTTTCCCCGCAAGTGGTGGATCCACCGCCATCGCGAAATCCGCGTTCGAACTCGGTTGCCGACTCGACTGTACATATATTTATCCAATGAGCATCCACTGAACCACCACAATTCGGGCTACGTACCTTCCTCTCGACGGGCGAGCTAGTCCGGGACACAGACGCAGACGCAGACGCCAAAGCGCGCCTTCGCTCACCGGGAAGTGGTATGCGCTTCTAAAGTGGAGGTACATCAGTCAACACTATCTCGCGGGATGAGAATAAAATTACCGTTGGAATGTTCGGTGTCCCACTGGGCACAGGCTACGATGCGGTTATTTGAGCATGGAAGGGTGAAGTACATAAAGTAGAAACAACTTTGAAGACTTACTACAGCATCAGGAGTTTCCACAGCCATCGAACCATCGGATGGCAATGGTAATGACACTGTTACAGAAGGTTTCCGCGTCGGGAGCTTGTCGCTCACTGGCGTTGCCTCAGCACTGGGAGTCTGAATGGACAAGCACGCCGTCAGTTGATAGATGACATAATGTCGAGCTAGCGAGAAAAATGGAAGAAATAAGAACGAAATAACTCACCACATGTCGGGAGGCATCCTCTGCCGCGGATGAAGATGACGGACCTGCGGATTTTTGTTTTTGGCTCTGCAAAAGAAAGAAGGCCAGCGAAAGTCAACGGAATACATGGGGCAGGATGGATGAGCGTACCCCGGAGCTGGGAGTCAAGGGGCGGAAGACATGTGGGCGGACAAGGAAGGAGACGACGCCTGAGGGGGCGGGCGCTGCAGCCGAAATCGGAGGTACAATCGGAACAGGAATTGGGGGAGCGGGGGCGGGAACGGGAGCGCGAATGGGCTTCTGTAAAGAAAAGGGGTGATGAGGGGAATAAATGGCGGTAGGACATTGGGGACTCACCTCAATCTTGTGCGGTGTTTCCTGTCGCCCCCGATGAGACTTCGGATATCGCAAAATAAATAATATGGACTGACCTCCAAAGCCTCATTCCACTCGAATGTACCGGCATCTTCATCCACGACGAAGCCCTTCATGAAAGCCTCCGCCGTGACTCCATCCGCGACCTCCTCATTGCTGACCGCGAAGCCCTTGTGGCCTTTGAGCACCCAGCGGCTCCACGCTTTATCCATCATAAGCAACCTTATTTACTTTGAAACCAAGCTGAAAGAAACTCACTGAGCTTGAGCACATCCTCCTGAAACTCCTCCTCCCCAAACTCCCTCCAAAAATCTCTGACGAATTCGTCCCGCATTATGAGCCAATGGTGCCAATATCTGCGTAGCGCCCTATCAAACATCGGGCACCGCCACCCACGCTCCATCGCCCCGCCCTCGTCCATCTGCGCCCGTGCTGCAGCCAGGAACCCCGCGCACAGTCTCGCAATGTGCAGGATCTCGAACTTGGCACTGTCCCACTCGCGCTGTCGGATCGCCGCATGCGCAGTGAGAACAAGCTTAACGCTTGTCCACTGGTACTTGGCGACCCACAGCAGCGGGAGGCGATAGCCTCGAGGAAGAGGTACCATTCGCCCATCTGCACACTGGACCTGGAACCACGCCTCCGTCGTCGACGTGCTACGCGGGGGCACGCTGAATGTGTTGGCGACGAGAAATCGCACGATCGCCATATCATCCCAGGCTCGCCCGCTGCTGCGAACATACTGCAGTTCCGCTGGGTGACGCCAGCCTGTCGGCGATCCGTGCGATTTCGGTTGGCTTTTGGGACTGGGGCCGGGGATGGGCGTGCGGACGGGCTCGCGCTTGATGACGGGCGCGGAGATGGATGATGTGGATGATCCTGCTGCTGCTGCTGCGAGTGCGCTGGCGCGAACACTGGCTGCAGTGCGCACAGAGGACGCGGTGCGTGCGCTTTGGCTCATCCGAGACTGCAGCGCTTCTCGTCTGGCGCGCCGGCTTGGGGTTGTATCGGCGCGAGGCATTTTTTATCGCTGCCACACTGTGGTCAAGAAGCTTGCAAGTGGCAAACATGAGGTAGTTGCGCACCTAAAAGCTCTTAAAGGCTCAAAAATGCACAAAGGAGAACAGAGAAAAAGGAATGAGGCGAGGGTGATGAGAGTGGGGAGAGAAAATGTCCACAACAAATCACGACCAAATACACAGAAAAAGAAAAACGGACGCAGAAAATGGCGATTCTGAAACCAGGTGCCTGCTCAGTTTATGCTCAGAGTATCTTTAGAGGCCTCGAGGAATGCCCTGGACCCGTATCTAAACTTTCTAAGCCGGGAGAACAGAAATAACGTTATCGATCTCAGCGATATTGATCATGGCTCGGTGCTGGGTCATGAAATGGCAAGGAAGGGAGGATTAGAGCACCAGAGGTCGCATCTCTATCCAGCAGAAGCTTTCGTTCTTCACGAAAAGCAAAAGGCATCAAATTCGAGCGGAATCGATAAATTTTTTGTCGTGGTGGGACTCCGGGCCAGCGAGCGCTTCACTGGACAAGACACAAGGAAGACATGCACGCATCCACTGAAATTAATCTCTGAGAGGCTGAGAGGCGCATCTCAAACGCTGAAAAGTGGGGCCGATAAACTTCACTCGCCTTGTCCGTTCCCACATTGCCGCGCAAACGCCCAGTATCCTGTGCACCAGCTCTTAAAAGGAGTCAAACGGCGAGGCCTATGCAGACCGAGTATGTACGATTCCTCGATTCCGGAGGGGCGAAAGTGGGGCGAGGCGCGAGGAGGTGACGTGGCAGAGAACTCCCGCGGCCGATATATCCGACGTGATTCGGATCTGAAAATCGCCCGAATCCCTTTTCCAGCAGTTGACTGGAAATCGCCTCCATGTTTCGCTTGGAATTGAGCGGGGTAATACGCTTTCTTCAACATTGAGACACATTAAGCCGACAGAAAACAACAGAGAATCAGTCAAGTTCAAGAAGGAATGGTCACCGATTGCCCAGTGTATCGCCGCGCGCCTGACAGATTTCAGTTAGGACTCGGAGAACTCATTTTCATTTTCGAACAATCAATTGTATGGCCTTGCGATTCAGACTATGAACCAGTAAAAGGCGTCGAATTTTCTTCATAAATTAGAGCTCGAGGTCGGGGTGTGATTTCATTCGGACATTCAGTGGATTAAATACGCAGGGCAGAGAGCTTCTCTTCGATCCGACTAATATCATTTGCCCGTGCACAGCGCTCAAAGAGTGGGCGCGCGGCTTCAAACATCTCCTCTGCCTTCTCGAGCTCTCCGCGGGCGAGGTGGATCTCACCCATCCTCACCATACAATCTGCCCTCCACCAATGCACATCCATGACCATAAACCCACTTAACGCCACGTCAAACAAACTTAACGCAGTCTCCCCGTCACCCTGCACCGTGGCGATCTGCCCAAGGCAGCGCAGCGCTTTCATGACGGACAATTGGTTCTTCGTCTTCAGCCCTTGCGCGAGGTACACGCCGGCCCATCCCAGGGTTCTCTGGATGTCCTCGTACATCCCGTGGTCCACATCCGCGAGCCGCTCAAGGCAAAATAACGCGCCCTCGTCCCTGGTACGCAGCTTCACAAACAGCCGTTCGAGCGTCGCGCGCGCCTCGGCACGCGAGCCGCCGTCCCGTAGAAGCAGAACCCGCCCACCGCGTCACATAGGTGAACGGCCTGCGGCAGCCCGAGCGCCGTCGCAAACTGCCTTTTCGCCTCATCTAAATTCGCGCGCACCGCGCTCGTCTCCACGCCCATCGCGGTGTCCACGACCGCGAGGTTGAGCAGATCCAACGCGTTGCTCGGCCCCACCCAGCGCCCCTGCCTGCGCGCTAGTTCCGCATGCACCGCGCGCGCCTCGGGGTACTCCGTCTTGAGCAAATATATCGCGCCCTCGAAATTCTGCAGCCGCAAATCGACGTCCATGCCGCGCAGCCCGCAGGTGCGGAGGAGATTTCTGCCGTCCTGCGCGAGGCGGCCGGCGGTCTTGAAGTCGCCCATGAGGAGGCAGCAGCGCGCGTCGATGCCGAGGGCCTGTGCCTGTTCGAGTGCGTCGCCGAGTTCCTCACTTAGAGCCTCCGCACGCTGCGCCTGCATGCGCGCGGCGGCGTAATCACCGAGGTTGCACATGGTGTTGGCTATCCCCGCTATGGCTTGCGCGCGCAGCCTGCCCGTCCGCGTCTTGTCCGTTGCGTCCTCGTCCTCGACAGAGTCGGTGATGGACACAGCCATCTCGCGATAGCGGATCGACGTCCTTGGGTCATTTCCCTGGCTGGAATAGTATGCCCCAAGCGCGTTATACCATTGCACTGTGGTTTTGTTTGGAAGGCAAGCCATTAGCGATGCGGAGGAGCAGAATAATTCGACCACGGAGCAACGAACCTTTGTTAACACCGTCTTGTCGATCAAAAAACGCGGTCGCCAGGGAAATTTGCCCTTCTGGGTCGCGGATGGGGTGGAATCTCGAGGAAAAGAACTTATCGACGAAGTACGTGCCATATACCGGCTTATCAGAAAACCGGGCGATCCGCTCCGCGACAAGGGGCATGAGGGGCGACGTGTCGTGGTTCGTCATCCGACAGAATCCGCTGAGAACCATGATGCTCTCCATCGTCGGGATGATATCAGGCGCCTCGTCTTGGAGGCCGTCCGCCAAGATCGTGTTGATGTTACCGAGGTTCGCTGAGAGGTTGCTTACAATCTCGGGAGACGGGATGGTCTTAAATTGCTTCCACAGGTCAATGCTATCGCGGAAATACGCACGCATCGTGGACTTGTGTGCGGCCGGCGGCGGGTGCGTACTGCGGACATGCTCGCGAATGGGGACGAGCGCCATGAGGCGATTGTTCCGCCCAATGTACGCCAACGACGTCCGGATAAGTGTCATTTTAGCGGAGAGGAGTTTGGGAATGGGGAGGTTGCTCTGCAAGAGTTCGCCATCCGAGAGCCCATCGGGCATCAGCGAAAGGATACTGAGCAGCTGCTGCGCCTCGGACGTCATCCGCGCGCTCGAGAATGACAGCATTATCGAGATATCGAGGCTCGATTTCTTGTCGTAACCGTCCGAGACCACCCGCGTGCTCTCGGTCTGCCAACGAGCCAGCGTTGCATCGCACCCCTCGTACGACACAATATTCGCAATTAGGCTGACCGCGAGCGGGAGATTCCCGGTCAGATCCAAGAGTTCTCGGACCCCGCCCTCCTCGTGGGAATTGTCAGCTATGTCAAAGAACGTTTGAAGCGCTGCAGCATCATTGAGAGGGCTGAGCGGCGGAATGAATGGGCGCGTCCATTTGACTCGGCTGGGACGCTCGGCGCCGCGCATGGTAACCTACATAGACGAGAAGTGAGAAATGGCCATGGATTCTAGCAAAGAAACTCACAACGAGCGCGAGATGCGGCACGTCCGCGAGCAGGGATAAGAACTCCTCCACACCAACGCGCCCTGAAAGGGGCTCCCAAGGAGTTTCAAAGTTGTCGAGGATGAGAAGCGCTGGGGGGCCGTAGGTTAGATGACGTACGAGCTTCCGCGCGAGATTGGGGCCGGGAGTCAATCCCACATGCGACGCGACGCTGGAGACGAGATCCGACCGAGTCGCAGTCGAATGGCAGGGAACGAAAAATCGATTTGCGTATTTTTTAATTACCTCGGCGTCGTGCAGAACTGCAACAGCGAGACTCGTTTTACCCATACCGCCCGTGCCGAGGATCGCGATTCGCGCAGAATCCTGCTGCAAAGTAGCGACGACTTCCTGAAGCTCGGAGTCACGACCATGGAATATTTGCGGGGCTGCTGGGAGCAAGGCTAGGGAGGCGGTGCTAGGGAGCGATTTGAACAGAGCGTAAACATATTTCGATAATCGCTCTTACCTGTCCCCCAAACTGAACGTAGTCCCAGTCACCTTATGAGATACATGTAAAGTTGGATCAACCGTATAGATGCCATACATACCGAAGAACGTTCGGAGTTTGTAAGCTCAGGATGGGCGGCCAACAATGCGAGAAGTCCTTCGTGTTGTGTCTCAGCATCCTGTTGCATTTCAGCCAACTTGGTTGTTGCAACGCCGCTCAGGTGGACCTGAGAGAAATACGAATATAATCACTACTAAATTCAAATCTGACCCACCTTGAATCGCTCAAGAGATACCTGGACTTCGTCCTGGCATGCCTTGAGTTGTGCTGCGTTATCAAGCTGCTTGAACAACTGCTTGATCTTCCCCATTCCCTGATGTCCCTTCATGAAAGCGTATACTTTCTGGAGGGTCCTAGGATACGTGATGTCAGTATGGAACAAGAACCGAGCTGGGACATACATACTCTGTAAATTTGGCAATGTCATATAATAGCGCCGGCGGGAGCGCGCCAGTGGTCTCATGGTTGGAATATAGGTGTATTATCGTGCACAGGATTTCATGGATCTGCTCAACCATCACCGTGCATTGTTGTTTGTTGGATTTGACGGTCTGCATAGTAAAATCAGTATGTGTTTGCCTTGCCTTGCGAAATGTGGCGACATACTTGCACGGCGCTCAGGATCGAGACAGTCAGCAGGGTGGAAGCGATCTGGAGGAATGGGACATGTGCGGCTTCGGCGATGTCGCGTACAGTCGCCGCTGCAAGGGTGGTGAATTGGACAAGGCGGTCAAGAGAGATAGATGGCATTGATGGTGGAATTGATTGCGCCCCTTACTGATCTCATTTTTAGCATTCCCACGATGGTCAGGGAGTCGGGCCGACTTGGTGATGGCGGGCAAACCTAAAATTTCAAAGGTATAAATCTCCCTACATACGCAGACCTCGTATTGAGCGATTAACTATTTTTGTAAGCTCGCGTCCACCCTAAATTGATTGAGACGTTGAAAGCGGTAGAAGATCGGAGTTTCAACAATTGATGGCCGCATTTACAGCGTGTAGTTTGAGGATATTTTCTAGGCAATTACCTAATCAGCGCAATACAAGCCCAATTTGCGAGTTGAGACGTAATTCGATACTCAATACTCAACAGATGGTCCGCGTTGTCACCTTGCCATCTATACATTTTACAGGACACAGAGTTTTTCTTTTCCAAATTTCTGTGGCACAGAATTGATGGTGCCTTGATGAGCACTGCGTTCGGGTGTTGTTCAGTGCTGGCCGGTACTCGTACGTTCAATGGCAAGTTACATGTATCCTCCGTAAAACATGAGGGCATAACGTGAAACAATCTCTTGTGCGTTCCTAAGCTTTCAGACATTGTTTACTTGATTTAACCCTTACGTCCTCCCAACACGACACGGAATAATGAGGGGACTGAGTGCTGGAGTGTACCATACCGGACGGAGCCATGCCGTGTAGAGAACCTTCCGCCTCCCTGTCAGCATCAGCAGTGAAGTTCCATTCTCACCTAATTGTCCATTCAACGTGATCGAGGTATTATAATGACTACGCCATCGTGGCCGCAAGCAGCTCTGGAATTATCGGGGTGCCGAAGCCAGCTGTGGAATCGTGCACGTCAGCAAATAAATCATGGAGAAATGGGGGCCGTGCGGAAACTTACTCAAAGGATCCCAACCCACGGTTGCATTGAACGCCACCTACAAGTCAGGACAAGGGGGACCAAAGATAAGAGATTGCCATATGGGGAAGGGGGGGGGGGGTCTGGCCGACCGCCAGAAAAAAATTGTATGTACTTTTTTTTGGAGCCAGATATCGACACAGCCGCCTCCAGGACTTGTAAAATTATCTCCCAGGTCCATATGAGCATCAAATGTGAACCAATACCTTGTTGCATGAGGATCAGTCCTCACTGATCCTGCCCGTGCCAAACACGGTCGCTGTGCTGTTGATTACCTAAGGAATTTCGCTCCAAGGTAATTCCTCGCCCCTGCCGGCTTATTAATATCGGCTGCCGACCATTGTCAGTTTCACTGATCATATTATCATATTGCGACTTTTTTCTCCATTGCCTGTTCGCGCTACTTACTGTACTATCTCAACTGCTCATCAAATTTTATCCGAGAAGCCCGAGAAATTTTGTTCCGATTTAAGGCGACTTTTACACACATCAACAAAGTCTCGGGTGACCTATGACCGACATAGACTACAGTATACTACCGCAATTACAAAAACTCATTTTGAGGAGCACTTGCCTGAAATCTAGGGGGTAAAGAGTTCCAAACTGGCATCTATGGCGGTATTGGCGGAACTACTACTTATGCACGTGCACGTGGGTGAGGGGTGAAGGTGCTCTCATCTTTTCTCATATTGATTCTGTAATTCAATGTGTGCATGTCTCACAAAACTTCCTGGATAATTTGGCCTTTATTCGTGCAATGCCGCTCTCGTGGTATGTCTGGCGCGAAAGCTTTCGGCAACGCTGTATCCCGAAAAGGGAATTTGATGGCATCAAGTGGCTGTGGGGAGGGGGGGGGGTCCACCGACCCTCTCAGAAAAAAAAATTGTAGGTGATATCGATTTTTCTTATCTTTGGTCCCCCTTGAGTCAGGATCAACTTGAGCCGGTGCATGGAAGTGAATGGGAGGCAGAGACTCACCAAGGAGGCGGGACAGACGAAGCCCGGGTTGTGCCCAATAGTGATGTCGGTGAACGCTGTGGATGCTATGGAATAGATCCAAGGGTTGAGGAACCCGAGCACGGGTTTTCCCGCTGCGATGAGCTGGTCGTTGATCAACGCAATAATTGAGGCGAAGGTGGGCGACGATGCGCTTGTTCCGCTGAGGGTGCCGGTTTCGCCTCCACCGACCATCTCGAAGTACAATCCCTGTAGAGAAACATCCGGGTACCCACGCCCAGTCTCGTTGAACACAGAGGCAACATATTGTTTAGACGGTACAAACTCGAAGCACCTAGAGTTGTATACGGTGCTCGGTGAGCATGACAATGCTGGTTTCCCCTTGTCGTATTGTCTTCTTTCCACAACCGGCTCGGACGACCTCGGGAAGCGGAAGAAGGCCTTGGAGGCGTGGGCCCAGAAGCTTCGCGACGAATACGGGGTAATTCCGGTTTTCATTCATGTCGATAAGGACATGGGGGAGATTGGTAGGGCTAGAGACGTCTGGAATGCCAAAATTCAGCTTTGTTGGTGGCACCTTCGACGTGCCGTGCGCGCGTGGTTGGCACAGGCTAAATTATCGACCACACCTTACAATGTACACCGTGCACGGGCCGAATTCGCTTTCATTGACCCGTCCTTCAAACCGGCGGGACGCGCTGACCCAATGGAGCACGAAGGTGGCTTCCTGGCCAGTGCGGAAATTACCCTGCCTTCTATACCCTCCCTACACCCGAATTCCGTAGGCACCATCAAGATTCCTGCTTCCCGGCCGCGTCATTCCGTGGATCCAACCACATCGGAGCGTCCTGCCATTCCAGAAACAGATCACGGCAACATCATGGATGTAGATGATGAAACCACCGAAACGCGGCGGACCTTCTGTCCCAGCCACCTTCGCCAACCGATTGTGGATTTTATGGAGAACCATCTTTGCGCACACCCATTAATTCCAGGCTATGCACAGCCGAGCCCAGAAGGAATTCGAGAATGGGCAGTAAGGGAAGCTTACACATTCTGCCTCGAGAATGACTTGCGTGAGGTCTGGGCATATCTGTGGGAAAACTGGTATCGTCGCAGCCGCTGGGAGCTCTGGGCTCGTGCAGAGCACCCTGAAATTCCCCGCCTCAAACGACGATGATGGTTGAGAGCCAGTGGGTGCTATTACTTTTTTTTTGACGCAACAATTTCTTGAATTTTACTTCATCAGCTGGCGCCGCATCAAACATGATTTCTTGGATCACTTTCACAAGCCGCGTCTTGATCTTCTTGCCTGGATCTTGGTTGTAAAACTAGCTCCCTTCTATTATCGGCGGCTTGACAAGATTTTAAATAGGCCCACCGGTCGAGACTACCATCACTTGGCTTCTTGGCGGAAGGATTTCAAGGCCGAATGGAAGAAATGCCGCCGTACACCCATCACCCTTCCGTTGAATGAAAAATACAGACCGAACGTGCATTTATGGGTCTGCACGTGTCCTTATTCCGCCAAAAGTCGCTTCTTGCCGTGTAAACACCTCGTTCAAGCTGTGGATTCCGTCCACCCGGTGTTCTTCAGGGAGGTCTCACGGAATTGGACGGTCCCGTTCTGGTCTCATCCGCTCCTGAAGCCTCTCGGGACCCTTCCAGTGTCATCGGCGATTTCTCATGAAGGAACTTCGTCATCTACCGCCCCATCTGAACCTCATACTAATGTGGATGATGGGCTGGTACTTGAAGATGAAGCCGGGGAAGATTCTGACGACGATTTGCTTGATACGGATGCAGGTCACGTTTCCAGTTCTGGAACATTTGATGAAAGACTCAACTCTCTCCTCAATACTCTTCGGGAATTCTCGGATGGGATTGAATACCAACGGCAATTCCGCGACTCACGGATGCTAGATGTTCTGGAACGGGAAGGCGCATCATTTCTCCGCCTGGCGGAGAACTGCCTCAGCCGAGAAAGGCGTATGAATTCGACGCGTTCCGCTGCGCCATCAACATGGGAGAGGTCAACCCTCAATGCCATGTTCTACCGTACACGCCCGGTTTTATCTGATCGTGACACTTGATACCAACTGTCAGATTCTGTGTTCGGCTCGAGGCGCAGTCACGCATAGTGACTTGTCACTTATGTAGTTACGCCGCTGTAGCCAAACAATTATCAGAGCTTTTTCTCATTGCGCCCTCGTCCTCCGGCCAGCTTTTTCGTTTCTCGGTACACATATCCCTAGCCAAACTCTGAAACCAACCTGATAGTACGTTTTCATGTACCATATAGTGGTAATTTAATCTGCTGTGTTCTTATGGAGCTTGACCTATATAGCTATTATAGCTATAACTACACCGGGGGGACGCGAAGAACACATCAGAGTCGTATTTGTTTGCATATGTTTGTATACCACGTGATATGTCAGGGGAGGGGTGCAGCAACGGCGGTTTGCCTGTATTAATAACTCCGGTTTGCAGGGTGCCCATGTGCCCTAGTGACGGCCACAGCACCGCATTCGGGTCAAGATGTCCGTTTCTTACGGGGATGTTTCAATGTCAAGGCACTGATGGAAAGCCGTAGTAAAAATAGATCGGCCATCATGCCATAGGTGCCGCCGTCCCCAAGGCCGTCCCAGGAAAATTCTGTAAATTTCACAGACAGAACTAGAACCTAAACCCTATGAGTCTTGACGTTTCTAATCAACCTTAACCGAACTTTTGAACCACACATGCAAAGTGAATACAGATTCAGAGTTGCGTGGAATTACGTGCCCATCAACTTATCTGTTTCTGGGTCTGCAAATCTTTGTTAAAAATATTAGCAGCCTTCCTGCCCCATTCGTTTCTCAGGTTCGGTTGGGAAGAGAACCCCTGAATCGTTGGAAACCAAGTCCAGACATTAGCCGATTGGACCATTTTTTGTCCAGACAGATTTCGGGAGTTTTGGTCGATTTTCTTCCGGCACGGGACCTGACTGAGCCGCATCCGCATCATTGCTTAGCTCAGCCCGATCTGTTCCCGCGGATCAGGCCAAGGTCGTCCAAAAATGGAGTAGCTGTTAACCCCTATCCCGGCGCCAAGCCGCCGCTACTCCCATCCCGCAGACCCTATACAATTTTTTCCACACCGCAGCCCGCACGGGCTGCGACTTAATTATATGCCTCCCAGAGCCCGACGCTTGGCGGATTTATGCCCAGCCGTAATTCTCCTATACTTCACCCAGAGAAGAGACCGGGACACAAACCAAGGCCGAGGCTCTTGGGGTTCAATTAGCTCTCAATTTTGCTTCCAACCTCTTTGATAGGGTACTTGCTGGTAAAGGGCTTAGTGACCGCCGACGCAAAAAATTTAACTGGCCAAAAATCTAGAAATTACACGGGAGGACTAACTCCTTGTCATCCTGCGTGCCATTAAAAGAGAGGGATTTTTGATCCTACGTTCCCCTTTATTTCAGAAGGATCTAACGGTATACCATACAATTGCTGCCTTTCTACGGGCCAAGGAACACTCTCTCGCCAACCATCCTATCGCTATCAACCACTTGATCTTTCGGCACCAAAAATCACAAGAATTATGTCCTGAATTTCGCGATCTGCTCGGGCGAACTGTGTGCTTCCCATTCACTGTCAAAATACCACATACAGCGCGATGGTCAATTGGGTACTTCACCGAATGATCGAGAGGTTTCGGAAAGAAACCCAAGCCCTCAACCCTTCTTAGAGTCTCCCAGCATCCAGAAGATCCTCCCTTGACCTGGGACCATTTTTTACGGTGGTCTTTGTCGCTGAACCAGGGAAACAAACGAACGCGCCTCACGGTACTACATTGTTCACACTCTTCACATCTAGTCGTGAATGAAAATGTGCATGCAAAACTCGAGGCGAAATTTACCGTGGCTGTACAGAGTTTAATGGACTCATGTTGGTCTCCCATTCGTCTTCTAGTCTCCAAAGAATCCCATCCCAACATCTATTCCTGATACAACTTTGGACGACGGCGCGACGTGACATCTGCCTAAAGGACGTGTCATTTATAAATAAGTCCTTGAAACACACCTGCTGCAGGCCCCCGGACACTACCTCATAGGTTGGTCCGCTTTTTGCCCCCGAAGGCCGCTATTTTACTCTAAAAATTTCCGCCTCAGCCCCCTGTTTTACTCTATTTTGGACCAACCTTCCATTAAAATGCCATTTTTTTCTCCCGGGCTCAAATTCTTACGTCTACTTGGCGCTGTTTGGATCAGCAGCGAGCCTTTTTCGAACGCTGTCATCTGTTATCGGGCCGCACGACGCTGACGATAAAGCCGCGACCTGCCGTGGGTCACCCTGGCCAGTCCTGAGGGCTCGTACTGGGCTCGTCTTCTAAAAAGAATTTCTGGCGCGGAGCGCGATTTACTCTATGTCGGACTGACCTTGGCCGTTCTGAGTCTGTTTTAGTCTATAAACAGACCGAGGTAGGGGTCATTTTGGACCTTTGATTTACTCTATCCCGAACAGACCTATGGGGTAGTGTCCGGGGGCCTCCTGCTGCATTACAGTACATTTTGTTGGCACAATCATCAATGCGGTACGTATACCCTTTTCCCCGCGCGTCAAGCCGCAATGACACCCGCTTGCAACACAACTGTTTTTCCCATGCCAGCCTGAGGTACAATGACGGAGAACACATTCTTCCCAGCGTTGACGTCCATCGAAAGTTTCGGCTGATGTGGCCAGAACTTCGCTACTTTACACCTGGCAGTGCCATGCATCTACGGGAGTTCACGCGATGGTCAGACCGTGACGGGAATCCTTCCAGAGACTCTTCCATTATGCGTCGTAGTAGGTTGAGATTGTGAAGACACTGATTGAAACAATGAGAGTTCTGGATCTCCGGGCATGTGTAGGAAGGAGTGGAACGCAATGAGGATTGTCGTGCACAACCAGATCGGGCCGAATTGCCGACTTCAACGCGGATCAAGCCGAACAACCGTGTTTCTCCACGAGCATGTGTAATAGAACGAGGACTTTATTTGGGTGTGAACGATTGTCTTCACGACTGGGATAAACTCGGCTTGCGAAACTACCTCCGAGGGATAATTTCAGGGGTCATTCCGGAAGTCCCTCGCTAAGGCTGGACTCAGCAAATTCCGCCCTCTTTTGATGAACTGCGGCGTTGTGACATCCTCGGATATCGGGAATCGCGGAGCCGGCGCGCGTCAGCTTGCGCTGATCGGCCTTTGAAGAACCTACAGAAAATCAGTGACGGATCTTGAGCTGTGTTCTCGTTAATTAAATTTTTTCACTCCAAAAATATCTCAATGAATATGCGCAACATTCCAATGGGAAGGTCCTTTCAAGAACCGGTGCAGACTATGGTGCACCACCATGGCCCCACGATTGTACCGGACTCAACGGATAAACACTTTCCAGCGGCGAGAAGGGCGTAGCAATTCAATATGGTAGCCACTCTCGGGAAAATCGGGGTTCGGACTTTTTTTGGATGTTACTATTTGTAAATCAATGCAGTGGATTGCTTCCGATAGTAACTGGTGCAGGTGAAAGGACCCTGCCCAGTTCCGTCCCCAAGGACGGAGCTGTGCCGAAGGTTCTCGGCATCCTATGGCGACGCAACTCCGACGGGGCTGCCGCCCAGCCGCTTGTGAATCCGCGACTAGATCCAGGTTCATTATGGGGTATTCACCAACTTCGGGCCTTTGTAGGCTCTACTCAGAGTCAGTTTTGTATTCGCATCCTCGCCGCACTTGCGCTTATTCACGGGGCCTCGATATTCCCAGCTCAGTAAACGGTGTCGCAACAGGTTGCAACACTGGATATGACGGTGAGAAATCTATTTATCGGCTTGATTGGCGGCCCGACGATCTTGATAGGCCCTGAACACCGAAGTCAACATCCGGAGAATTTTTTAGCGACGGCAGTTCCATGTGGGTAGTCAACGAAAAAAAGAAGTATCACCCCCAAGCCATATGAGAATGTGTGAACTTACCGGACGAAAACAATGGGCTCCTCCTGGACCCATTCTATTTTCAAGAAGTAAGGAATACAGTTCTGATCAATATCTATGTATGTGCGTCGTGTGTGTAGGCTTTTCGTGCTTGCGCTACAATGACGTAACTTGCCGCCGGGACTTTGCGACGAGTGACAGAACCTTGTGGCTGGCCGCTCACAAAATGAATTGAAACTGCGCCAAGAGGCGGATCCAATAGGCGTGAGAAGGCTCCCTGTGCTGATGCATTTTTCGGGCGTACTTTGCGCATAACCGACACGTAAGAGCTTCGGCAATTGTCCGGAGTTACCTACGTTTCAAAGTACGATCCAGACTGATCCAGAATGGAGAGAAAACGCAAGTTGAATGTGTCCGTAAACGCCGCCGGCGGGCTGACGTGGGACGCCGCCAGCGGGCTGACACGGGAGTTTTTCTTTCGGGCAAGGATGTTACCGCGAAAGTCTGTGGGATTTTGTCAGTTCGGAGGTCGATAGAAGAGTTATAAACTTGTGAATGATTTCATCCTTGTGTGGCGACCACGGGGCCCGATTGAGGCCTGATCAGCTCCACTTATATTTTTGGATTCTAACCATCACGCCAAAGAGTGCCGACGCTTCCAACTCTGATGACCCTCGCCACGCGAGGCGGATCACTATTTCATTCTAGTCGCCGTCTCTGTTTCTTGTCTATCGGCCTTCGTTTCTGTGGCGCTTTGTGAAGCGGGATGCCTCGTCAAAGCGAGAGTGTTGACTTGAACGAATCTCCAGCGAGTTGGATTGTGGTTGAGCTTTTGATTGCCGCCTGAACTTGGTGGGAAGGTCTTCGCGACAATCATACCCTTGGTCGCCCGATTTGATGATCTGGCGGAGTCAGAACCAGGGACGAGTCCCATAAAGTGTGGGATGCATCGTTTCTCCGCATTCTTCTCTCCCTCCCTCCCCCCCAAAAAAAAATGCTCACTCCGGAGGTCTCCATCCATGAGCTTCTGCCAGACGTTGTCAGTATCGCATGTGGCTCCTTGTTCAATTAAAACTGACATCGGGTATCTCTATCAGGTTCTCTCGCGTCGTACTGTTGCCGCCTTCTTTGCTCTGGTCATCGGCTTTTTTGTGGTCCCCCTCCTAGTGCGCAAGAACCTGGTCGATCAAGAAGGGAATCCCTTGCCGCCGGGGCCTTTCTTTCGCTATGCCTACCTCGGTGCCTACTCAGAGCTCACGCTGGATCGTTGGGCGAAGCGATTCGGCTCTCTGGTCTCGGTGTGGATGGGGAACCAGCTATTCGTCGTGATATCGGACCCGCGGGTGGCGCAGGACCTCCTCGTCGAGAACGGGGCGATTTTCTCCAGCCGAAAGCCATACTTCATCAAGAATGAAGTCATTCTCCACAATCTGGCGATTACTGCGTCCCCGTACAGTCACGTCTGGTATGTAACATAATTTATCATTTCTTCTTCTGATCATGACGATATTTCAGGAGACACCACCGCAAAATCGCTATGCGCTTTCTGTCGGAGAAGCCGGTGCTCGGCTACGTCGATACCTTCGATTTGGAGGTCCTGACTCTGCTTCGCTCCATCCATCTCGAATCTCAGTCATCGACTTTGCCGGTCAACCCCGCGCTGTTCGCTGTCCGGTTTACGCTCAAGTCAGTACACGTCTTTTAGTCCTCAATTCATTTCAACTTCATATCGTTTTCAGTAACATGCTGAAAATTTCGTTCGGATCGAGGACATCATCCATATATGATCCGCTCCTCCGCCGCATTCAGGCATGCGTGATGGAATTTGACGATTTGACCGGTGTGTTGCGTTCAGTTTGACTGGTTACTTTCCAATACTCAGCGGGATGCGTTGCAGGCCCTTGGTCAAACGCAGTCGACTTTTTCAAGCCGCTACAGTGGCTCCCTTCGAAAACTCGGTCACGTGGCTTGAAGCTCAATGCGGAGATCACCGAATGTTACGGCGGCATGGTCCAGGACATGCAAAGACGCCTCGACGCCGGCGAAGACGTTCCGGACTGTCTTATCAAAACTCTCCTCGAGACCCGCGAAGAGGAGAAGGTCGGGACGGAGGATATTCTTATGCTCGGCGTCGCATTCGCATTCGGCGGTGTCCATTCGGTGAGCATTGTTTTGTCGGTTTAATTGTTTTTCCTAACGTTTATCTCCTTAGGTTGCTGGGATCCTTCAGTGGTTCCTCGCTTTCATGGCAACCAATCCCACGATCGCTGCTAAGGCGCACGAAGAAATTGACCGTGTCGTTGGCCGAGACCGCTTGCCGACCCTCGACGATGAGAAGGACCTGCCGTACGTTCGGGCGATCATCAAGGAGGTAAGTTTTGTTTACTATACGTATCCCACGGGGATTATAGCCATAACAACAGGTTCACCGCATCCATTCCCCGTTCTGGGTCCCGACGCCGCATTATTCCACCGCCGACTTTATCTACAACGGCATGTTCATTCCAAAAGATACTGCCATTGTTCTCAACTGCTGGACAATTCACCACAACGAGGAAAGGTACCCGGATGCGTGAGTTCTCTCTTGATGTTTCATCGTGAAAAGTGATCCTTATTTATTCCTAGATATACGTTCAACCCTGACCGGTACTTGGGTGACGACCTGAGTGCGTCGGCGTCCTCAAAATTGCGTGATCCTATGAAGCGGGACCACTGGGCTTTTGGCGCCGGGTAAGAATAGACTTGATTTTCCGTACACCCCTGGGCTGATTCAACTGTTCTTGATCCAGTCGGCGAATCTGCCCCGGCTTCGTTTTGGCTGAACGTGAAATCTGGCTGGCTGTTTCTGGACTTCTCTGGTGCGTCACAATATTTTTTTGGCTTTCATCTGCTAACCGCACCATGTACCAGGGCGTACGCCTTCGATTCCGTCGCCGACGAACCTATCTGCATGGACGAGTACGAGGGAAGCTCCGGCCGCACCCCTCTACCGTTCCAAATGCGGATGATTCCTCGACACGAGCAAGCGAAGCAGCTCCTCCAAGCCGACAGTGGGATGGCCATCTAGAGGTGGTCCCACTCTTAAAACATACTTTATCATTCGGACCCGTCACTCTCTCAATCGCACTCGCTTTCTAGATGACGCCCATACTGTTGCGTACTACACACTCCTTTATATCTCACTATCATTCTTGGGCACATATCCTTTATTCTCCTGCGCAGCTAGATAGCTAGCTATCTAGTATACAATAAATTCTCCGCATGCGCGGTCAACATCCCTACTTTGCGAGTACCAACGATTTTTGAGCTATAACAAGAGGCGGAAAATTCCGTGCCGGGAGATTCCACGTCGTCTCACGTATTCCGGTTTCCGCTTGGTTACATTTTGTACCTATCCTCCACGAACGGTGTGTACTTCCAACTGCGGTCTGTAGATCTACCGTGTACATATGGCAACCGGCACCTACATGTAAGGGACCTACTCGCCAGTCGCTTTGTATCGATGTCCTCTGAGCCTCTCGGGCTCATCAGACAATGGAACAGGTATTTATTTAATTTGTAATAAAACCCGCTTGAAAGTCTACAATGCCAAGAAAGCAGGAATTGGAATTCTCGGAGGCCTTCGTTTTCTGTACCACTTGGACCACGGGATTAAATACCATGCATTCACAAACACTTCAAAGTGACTCCGACTTCTCTCAGCTGGTCGCCGACCCTTCGCGGGTGACTTGGTATATTTCGGACGGAACATTATTAAAGTTACTTGCAAATTACCTTCTTCCACGGAGAGATCCCAAACCCTTCCTCTTCTCTCATGAATCAAGGATCTGTTGTACTCGGGAGTCGGAGGCTCCCTTGACTTGTTGATAATTTATTTGTTGATACAGTGGCGAACCCCCAAGCGAAACGCTCAAGGAAGCGCGCGCTTTTGGGGATGTTCCAGGAGGAACATAGCCAGGGGTCCTACATAAGAATGTTTTGCTGCTTCCTGGCTACCCATACATACAAAGGATTGTGGTATTCCATGTTGATTTGGTCGAGAACGAGCGCTATCTTACCCGGAGGCCAAATTTGGCCAAAAAACGTGAGAGCGAAACACTACAATATAATTGACTATACCTCATCCATTCAAGATCGACCTCCCGGATTTAAATATTCACAATCGGAGACGTCTAACCCCCCCTCAAGCTCCCTCCGCGAAAATCTTGGCCCTCACACTCCTGCACGGGTACGCACGTAACACATCAAAATTTGCGCCAAATAAGAGTGCAAACAAAATTGAACTGTGTCAGCGCTACAGTGCCGTTTTTCTCAATTCCTTTTGCGGATCTCATTTTTTTATTGAGAGCATTCACCTCTCAAAAATCCGGGCTCATGGGCAACCTCTAAGTAGCCGAACAACCCAGTGTTTCGCTCCCACGTGGCGTTTCGCTAGGGGGTTTGCCACTGTATGCTAAAACCTCGTCAATCGATATCATCGACAACAGAACCTGTCGTTTCTCGGATCTGTTTTTAATGGTACGAGCTTCAGAAAGAATCCTCAGCCTGCCATCCAAGTTGTGCTCGCAGAAAAAACATCTCGTTGTTTTAGTAATTTACATAAAGTTCCACCCGAAACAGCTGTAACACCGGCAGTCCGAAAGTACCAATCTGCCAGCGCGGTTAGGTGTGTCGTTTTGCCTATCGTCTTCTCCATCAGATCGTCTTACTATCATCTTTTGCTTCTGTCTTCTGTTCCCAGCGAAGATCAGCTTCAACTTGTTTGTCAGCGTCAATCTAGAAGTTGTGGGTCCACCACGTTTCTTTCATTTCGCTTATCGACGATCGTTATTTGATAATTCACGATCGGTCTCGGTCCATGGGGACCTTACGCCCGAAGATGGCATGGCCAACCTACGTTCATTCGGCAGCTCCTCTGCCACGACTCCCTTCTCAAGCAATGTTTTTGTTGGAAAAACTCTTGGAGGGTCGTACTTCCTGGGTGTGATGGACTATTGAATTGCACGTCGAAGTGGAGTATATGGAGGATTGGATTTGGCTTCAACTTTCCCTATCCCTATCCCTATCCCTATCATTTCATTCCGATCCGCACAACCGGTGTCTGGGCCGTTTAACTTGACATTGTAGGTCCAAGTTGATTGGTTACGATATCTCCTGGGATCTCCTACTTAGATTGGATAGTGTGGCCAACTCAACAGTTCTTTTGGCGCTTGGACTACCGATTTGTTTGCGTTTCTGACGAATCTGGATCTGCAGATGCAATCACTATCCGGCGCCGCCCGAAATAGTGTGGCGACTCCGGCGTCCATCCATTTACAGATCCGGTATGCAAGCGGCAGTACTAGTCATATAAATAGAGGGACCTAAGTACTCGCTCACATTCTTCCAGAACAGCCAGCCATGTTCGTCTCACTCACTACCGCACTTGCTTTGCAAACTGCCCTTCCCGCCTCTGGGTTTCGCGGCGCATATATATCTCAAGGAATTTCGCAGGTACTCTCTCATTCGGGGTTGAGGTTGTCTTGTCCTTGGTTGACGAATAGCGTTAGATTAGTGTCGGCTGGGTGGAGACTTCTCCGCAGGCTTCCACACACCCTCTACTGGGATACGCAGGGACTTCACGCGTGCCGACATCCACCGCATTAGACCTGGCCGTGTCGATTTCGCCGGATCCTGCCTCCACTGGGACCCCCACTGTCACTGTATTCGACACCGCGACGACCGCTGTACCCGACGCCACCGTCACCGAAATTCTCGTCACCCAAACATCCACCCCGCGGTGGTGGATCGATAAGAATGGCTCCCTGGCTTTCAATATCCTAATTTATATCGGTCTTGGTATTTTCGTTTTAATCCTTCTAGCGTTGGTAATCTTATGTTACTGTTTGTAATCTTCAAATGTTGCGTGTCCGCTGATGCGCGGAGGAGAAGATATGTACTGAAGCCTAGGGCGGACCCCGGCCCCGGCGACTTAGCATACATATGTATATATAAGCTTATATAGAGACACACCGCAGCATGAGCAGACGGCATTGAATAAACGTCGAGGCGATCGCCATGTCGCCGAAGATGTATGAACACCTCACGAACAGATCCTGGGGGTGTTGGTCCTGGTGAGTTCCCTCTGCAGAGTGCGTCGCAGCTTGTGGTTGATACTGAGACGGAAGCGATGGGACAATGACGCTTAATTCTGCACTGGGACACCGGGAAAATTGGAGTCCCTGGCGGGCAGTTCCTCTGTAGCCTGAATTATAATCACGCTAGAAAAGAGAAGAAGCCCCGTAGCAGTAATATAAAACGGCGAAGAACTTTGAGCCCATCCACGTGTCTTCCGCAATAACACGTAACTTGGCTTCAAAAATCCTGCGAGTTTCATCCAGTCAGTTTTCCGTGTCAAGAAATCGCACCACCTCCCCTCATGATCAGGCTCACTCTGTTCCCGCCTTCTTGCGCGCCGGGCTCGCCTTCGCCTTCTCATCCCCCTCCTCCCAATCGCCGCGCGGTCCCCGCATGCCGCTCCCCCTTTCCTTTCTGATCCCGCTCCTCCGCCATGAGCACGCCGTAGTTCCGGTCAGTGTCCATCGTCTTGGAGGGAAGCTTCATCACCGCCCTCCTTTTCGACAGGAGCTCGGCGCACGTCAGAGCGGGTACTGCGGAGGGGCGGAGGAAGACTGCGCCGAACGCATAGGCGCCGGAGTCGCCGCAGTAGTCCGAGCGGTGTACATATGCGTAGTTCACGCGCGTGGTAGGTGCGAAGGCGGTGGTGTCCGTGTGTATGAATTGCTCACCTGTCACGGGATGGTTGGGAGGCGAGGATAAGGAATAAGTACGAAATGAGGAAGAAGAGATGAAGGATGGAAATGCAACGAAACACACCGTCTTGCCCTCTGCTTCCACCGCTTAACGCGCACCTCCACACCGCCGACGCCCGCCTCCCCGACGAGTCTCCCCTTGTGACCTCCCGTATCCAGCCCAGGAAACTATACGGGCTCCTTTTCCTCTTTCTTCACCGCGTCACTATCCTTACCTCCTTCCTATGCCGCGGATCGTACGCTTCGCCTCAAGGCCATCGTACAGCCTTTTCACGTCCTCCATCGCCCTGGAGCATACGTGCGACGCCGATGGACGACCCAGAGGTGCGTCAGCGGGGGCGGCGGTGTGCGTCGGAGGCTTCGCAGTCGCAGAGGGGTGTGTTTCGAGGGTGAGGGCGGACATAGCTACAGCAAACAAATGGGCAAACAAGCGTAAAGAACGCGCGGGTGGTCCGTGCGCGCCGATAACGTGAATAATGTGATGTCGCGTTCTTTTCTGCAAATAAAATTGGGGGATTAACTGGACCAACCCAATACAACCCCACCCGTAATAGGAGGCGGAACCGCGGTACTACCAGATACATATTTGGAACAATGAAGCAACTGCGCTTGATACTTCGAGTTAAGTACCCGCGTTCGTCTTCTCTTCAACTGGGCTTTCTTCCAATGATATTCTTCGGTATGGCTGTCACGGTCTACAGCAGTCTCCAGCAGTGCGCTGAAATTCAACAGCTCTTACAGCAAGTTTGATTTTAGAACATCATAAATGTGTCATCTGAATGCTGTGACGGCGCTCAGACGACCCTCTTCTCCTGCCCCCACGACCGATGGACGACGACTCTCCCCCTCCTACCCAGTTCAGATCTGTATCAGCAACAACTAATCATGGGTCTGCACCGTACGCCCCTAAATCGAGTTGGACCCGCCCATTACTCACGGCGCTTAATCAGATATGCGGGCGCCTTTTTCCCGAGCTCGGAAAACTTTACGATCTCGGGGAGCACACTCACAAGTGTTACTCATATCCGTACCAGTCTCGATGTCCCGGCAGGTAAAGTTCTTCCATTACCATTGTATAGACAATGGTGATTCCAATTTCTGCGTCACGATAGACTTTCGGCGGATACCGCTGGGGGACATCAATCTGAGGGACGAGATACGGCTGCACGGGGAATACGGTGTCGTTGGCTGCCGCCAGGTGCGAGGTTCTGTACGGCGGATGTACTCGGCCCGTATTCGTGGCAACACCTCAGATATGACAGTCGCTGTGTATCAAGGCCATGGCGCAGAGGAGGTAAGCTCACAATGTTGCCTACCAGAATATGCTCCCATCAGCTCTTGCAGGAATGGCAGGGTCATATTGTCAAACAATCGGCCCTTCGGTAAACCCCTCATAAGGTTGACTAAGGCATTACTGAAACGTTGAGCTACAGCCATCCTAATTTCCGTCAAATTTTCGCTACTGCAAGCTCATCTGGCATCCATGCTATCGTGGCTCATGATGGTTCGTCCTCTCCCTTCAACACAACATTAGTTTTGACCCCTCGACCAGATCTGATACCTTGGGACACATTTCTGAAACTACATCTCGATTCTCCAATTATGACTGTGTGTGCTTATGGATGCTATGTATATACACCAATTCCTTGTGATTTCAAGTTTTGCGGCTGTTGATATCTCTCCAGGACAGGGATCGCGTGGTAGGAAATATGGATCTATGGGGAGTCTGGGGTCTCATTTCCATTGCAGAAAGCAGATCAATATTTCAAACCCATGTTCGGAAGTTACTTGGTGAATCTCCATTACTGTACCATTTCGACCAACTCTTCAGCCCATGTCACCCGTCACCCAAGGTCTTCAGTTTGCCAAGTCTTCAGATCGGTGGTGTAGGTGTCACATACTTAACAAGTCTTCATTTCTACAAATCGTCTTCTGGAGACCCACAAGGAGTATGAGAAGGCGCAATTTCGCTTGGACGCCGTCGGAACACGTCGGAACCACTATGACGAGTCTTTCTGTGTCTTTAATGGTCGCCTATCCCCCACTGTTGGATTCTACGAGCAGCCGAGACCACATACAACAGTAATTTGGGATGAACTCTTGATGAACTCCGGTGATTTCCACGCCCGCTCCATTTTTCTGTAGACATGTGTGAATGCCAAGTTTTTACAAAGAAAAAAAATCTCTTCGTCCCTCATCCCACTAGCAATGAGCGAACAAACTTTCAAAACATCGGAGTGGATTGCGCAAGGCAAAAAAATGGCCTCTGCCCCACCGATGGTCCACCGGGTTGCCAAAGACACATTTACCATTCCCCAGGCTTTTTATTACCACCTCCTTCCCTCGCCAATGATATCCATCACCAGCATGCTGGACTTCAGCCTCCCTCTTCAGTTCACACCGAACGACGCCCCACAGCCCTGTCAATACTTCAGTATGGAAGCACCCGACCTTCTCGACCAAGATGCTGTTAGTCGCTTGCATCGTCTTCCTATTCCCGAGGCAAAAGTCGTCCGGAAGCTCGTGGAACGCAGTCGCCAGGCGTGGCTCGATGGCTATCAATCTATCCTGTACAGCCATCTCAGTGGAAGTGTCGTTACGCACTATCCAATTTGGGTGGTAACGTACTGGGACACAGTCTTGGATTTGAAGCAGAAGGCCCGAGGCCCATGGGTGAAGGCCTCGGATTGGCTTGCGCAGCAGAAGAAGTTGGCCAAAAAAAATCCAGCACACTCGGCACTGGTGGAGGAGACGGCGCAGATCCTTCGTATGATGCCGTGGAGCTGGGCTAAACCTCCGGGCCTTTCGGATTCGGAGCCAGTCTACAATCTGTGGCGCTTTCTCGGGCCGCACTGGTTGACGGGCTCTCAGCAGAATGATATGCTCGAGCTTCTGCGCCGCAAAGTCGACAATGATCTGACTTTGTCGCAGAAGTTCCGTGTCCAGGGAACTGCACTGGTCCCAAAAATTCTCGAGGCTCATGCAGCTGGCGACGAGACCTACCGGAAATCACAGAATTTTCGATGGCTGCGCGATGTTGCCGACGATCTTGTCCGAAATCAAGCCGCGTTGATCACTACCGCGCATTTGGGAGAACTCACCAAGGAACCCCATTGGATTTCTCTCGGATTTGACCTCTCCCAGCCTGCCGGAAAAATTCTCTACGGCGATTCCTTCGCCAAACCTATTCCACCTGCCTTGTTAGCTGCTTGTCAGTGGTGGATGCACCAGCACTCCGAAGCGCACCTGGATCTTGACAGGCTTCCCACAGGCACCCAGACAGATGGATTCTCGTGCGGCATGCTGGTCGACAATAGCCATCAGCATCTTATCGACCCCGAAATTGCGCTGACCAAAAGCAACGGCAACTTCGTCCACGAGCGCCTGCGTGCATTCAATAAAATTGGGCAGTGGGTGCTTGAGCGGGTAAGCTTACTTTCATGATATACACCTACCGATTCTAATTACCTCCCTAGCGCGAAATTGAAAGAGCTCGCGCGATTGCAGAGGACGAAGATTCGGATGACTGGTCCGATCAGCGTCACTGTGACCACACAGCCACCGACAACGCCTTCGAGGAAGACACCACCGACGACGAGTCCGATGGGCCCGTCCTCCTTCGGCATACCGCAAGAAACACGAAGTTTACCTTCAGCTCCCCCCTCTCCTCGCCTACTTCCGCTCCTCCAGCCACTGCAGGCGTAAAACGCCCCAAAGGACACCCGGATGCTCCGACACCTGCCCCGAGCCCCCAGAAGCACCGCATCTACAAACGGGGAGCTGAGAGCAGTATTCGACCGCCCTCCCCGCTCACATTTGGCTCCGTGGCCTCGCCGTCTCGCCACGTGCGCTCAGCGGATGTGTTTGGGCCCGCAACTCATCGGGATGGCTACGAAACTGACGCGGACGATGAGAGCCGTGAGCGGGACGGTGATACAGACGAGGTTGCATGGGGCCCCGAGGACGACGCCCCGCCCCCGCCGGAGTCCCAATTCAGCGAGATGGAAGACACGCAGTCGGATGGCTTCAGTTTCCTCGACTCGAGCGACACCGCGATGGATTCCAGCACCGATATTTTCGACAGCGAGTTTCCAGCACTCGTAGATATCTCCGACTCCGACAACGAATCCGTATCGAGTGAGATCCCCGATCTCGAGGATGTCGATAACAGCGACGTCGACCAGGCCTTTGATACCGACTCAGATGAGGACAAACCCTCTCCTGCTCCTCAGCCTCTTTCACAGCCTCCCCCCCCGCTATCCTCCAGTGCCTCGAAGCCCAAGATTACCAACTATTTCAAGGTCGAAACGGCGGCAGAGAAAGAAGTCAGGGTGGAGCGGGAGATGTGCGAGTATACGGAGCGTGCGGAGGAGAACCGTTTGCGGGAGACGGATGCTAGTCGGATGAAGAGTGCACGGAAACGCGCTGATGCGACCGAGCGCATGCAGCGTTTCCGAGACCGTCGGCGGGCAGAGAAGATAGCGAATGGGTGGATCCCCGGTCAAAAGAGAGTGAGTTCTTTGCTAGCCCTTCTAGTCTGTCACTCACCTTCGTCCTTCCAGAAATATGTAGCGCTAGTAGATGTCGACGATAATGCAGATATAACGCAGGCTGAAGTTTCTCGCCCGCGCCGGCAATTCAAGGAGGATGCTAAAAAGAATAAGAAGCCGAACGGACGCAAGCAGAAAGAGAAGAACAAGAAGAGGGACAGCAAGCTCACCAACTGGTTCCATCCACTCCTATTCCCCCAGATAGTCACTGCGGCGGCGCGAGCTGGAAAGCCATGGAAACCGAGCGCGATCGTGCGGGAGGCCCGAAAGCTGAATATGGGCGCATTCTGGAAGCTCACGGAGCAGGTCGTCGGTGGCTGGATTGACAAGGAGGCTAAGGCGCGTGGGGAGTCGAAGTGGAAGGAGTCTGTTTTGCGCAATGTAGAGCATGGGAAGGGGAATGCACCGGGTGGCCAAACGACCCGAACGGGAATATTGGTGAGTTAGTCGCCTTGCATGAGCGCGTGATACTGACGATCTTCAGCAACCATACCCAGAACTCCGGAAACTCATCAACGACCAGCTCACCTCTCTCCGCGTCGCTGGGGTGGCGCTTACCCTCCTCACCATCCGCGCCATCATGGTTGCTCACATCAAGCATGGTGCTCCCGGACTCTTAGGAAGTACTGTGGGCTCCGACGGCAGCAAGTTCCGCTGCTCGGAATCATTCGTCCGCCGCTATCTACGTAACACCTTAGGCTGGAGCCAACGTAGAGCCACAAAGGCCGCGCAGAAGCTTCCCGCGAACCACGAGAAGGTCATTGACGACGCCTTCCTTCGGGAGGCACTTCTCATTCGGAACTACGGCGTACCAGCTGCGCTACGCGTGAATACGGACCAAACCCAGCTCGTTTATCAGCAGGGAGCGGACTCGACTTGGAATCTACGTGGCGCGAAGCAGGTGGCTACTGTGGGGCAGGAGGAGAAGCGTGCCTTCACGTTGGTCCCCTCCATCTCGGCCAGCGGCGTGTTACTCCCAATGCAAGCAGTTTTTGGCGGCAAAACGACTGCCTCGTGTCCTTCGACTGCTTCGAAACGGTACGATGAAGCCATTGCCCTCGGCTATAGCATGGTTCCGTCCCTCTCCGGTACCTACTGGTCTAACCACGGCACCATGCACTCCCTGGTCGATGAGATCATCGCGCCTTACTTCGACGCCGTCAAGAAACACCTCAATCTTTCCCCAAAACAATTCTCCATCTGGAAGATCGACTGCTGGTCTGTACACAAGTCCAAGGAGTTCCGCGCCTGGATGAAGAAGCATCATCCGACCATCATCCTTCTCTTCATTCCAGGTGGCTGTACCGGTATCGCGCAGCCGCTCGATGTCGGCATCCAACGTCTACTGAAGCTGAGCGTCAAGCGCTCAGCCCATCGGGACATCGTGGACGAGGCTCTCGGCCAGATTCAAGCCGGCAAGTCTGCGAGCGAAATCAAGCTCAATACCACTGTCGGTGTCCTTCGCGACCGGTCCGTGGGATGGATCGTGGAAGCCATACACGATATCAGTGATCCCGCGATAGTTATGAAGGTGTGTTCAGCAATCTAGACATAGCCTTGCTCAGTCCTCACTCTGCTGTACTAGGCATTCGAAATGTGCCGCGCTGGCGATTACAATTTCTCACAAGCGAGTCTCACTTCGCCGGAAGCGCTGGAACGACTTATTCGGCTTCCTGACGAGAACCCCGATCTCCATGCGGAGCTTACCAAAGGGGTCGCGCCGGCTCCCACCTCAGACGTCGAGGAGGAGCCTTTCCTCAGCGTTGATGTCTATGACGACTGCGACATTCCTCTCGATGTCGTTTCTGGGCTTCTCGTCTCCGGCGGCTCCTCTATTGCCGAGAACTTTGCTGTTGATGAGAATGGGGGGCTCACGCGTGCGGGAGATGCAGAGAAGTCCGATGCCGAGGCCGAGGAAGCTGTCCCTGCGGTTCTCGGTCGCGGCCAGCGCAAGAAAATAGGAAATATGCGTTACGATACTTCACTCTGGGAGGGACATTAATTATATATTCCGTACATTTTCGGCGAAAGTTTGCAGGTCGTAGAAACAATTTTTAGGCCTATATAAGGCTTCAATTTTCTGGGTCACCGTCACCAAGACCAAAAGTCTTCAGTTCAGAGGGCCGCGTCACGTGTCACCTGAAGACTCGGTCGAAATGGTACAGTACTACTCAGTGCGGGCCTTCTGATATCCATCGTTGTAGAATAAAGTTGATCCCACCTTTTGGATTCGTCGCTCAAGCGGTCGGCTCTGCGTTGACCGTATGCCCAGTGGTGAATTCCCAATATATTATGCGGTGACCAAGGAATGGAGAACATCGTCATTGGACAAGATAGTGCCTTTCAATGATCCAAATTCAGAGGCCATGGTCATCGATTGTCTGGAATTAAGGCACTACCATGACCTCTGTTTCTCGTATCTAATTCACCGGGAGTGCTTCCGGATATCTACGGAGGCAGAGTTGCATCTGGGGGCAGTAGTGTCTCGTCCTCGGGGTTCTTCTGGGGACTGCGTTGAGCTCGGGATGGAGGTTGCATTCTTGCACAATGTGAACTTCCTTTGGACCTTGCAATGGTACAGCGGAAAACTTGAAAAGCAATGGGACAGATCATGGAAAATGACTGGACCCGGTACGTATTACTGTATTTCCTGCATCCCATCTGGACTCAAGTTTAGCTAGTCATGTTAACGTTAAATACCAAAGCTACCACTCAGGCGAGATATTCGATAACACCACTGTTGGCGTATGAATACACCTGCATTATCATGATCAGTTCACTTGGCTTTCTCAGGCGAACAACATTTTCGTAGGCTCCAGATCAGTTACCAGGACTATAGTGCGTTGCGGAATAATTTGTTCTTTTCCTTGACAATTTTACCATCAACACAAACTTCTCCCAGGCTGAAAGGCTGCTTATTTGTTTGCCCCCTCGAAGAACTACAGACCAGGCCACTCTCGTTCCAATGGCCGGATTGTCCAGCATACCGGTCGCTCCACCCATCTGGTGCTGAGAGACTACAACTGAGGCCACAGATCTAGGATTCCCACAATTTCAGCTGAAAACACATGTAGGGGGATCGTCCTGGGATGCCAGTGTATACACTGGATTGCATAAATTTCACAGGGCGAAAGGGTTTGAACCGGAGAGCCAGGACGTTTTGCGCAGCATCTTGCACAGCCACTGTATCAGCTCTGGCGCGAGAAAGACGTGCCCTTTGCTCATGGTGAGCCATTGTCTCATTTATTTCATGTGTACTCATTTTGGCAGTGAACGACGAGGCTTCTCATGTTGAAACCGGGAGAGAAAGTAGTTCTACGGCCACTACCGAGGATGAGGATCATGACAGTCTTGGTGCGTGTAATGAATAAGAAGGCGGTGATGCTCGTCAAGTTTGGGTTGATCCTAGCCTTAAGTTTCGGATCGTTGTACGAACACGGGGGGGCAGTTCTCTCACGATAAACCATTTATCAGAACCTCGAAAAAGATTGAGGTTCAACGTCATGATTTGCCTCTTCACACACAGCCCATTAGCTCACCGTTGTATATCTATAGTTTGTTTACAGCCTACGTCCAAATGAGAAACAAAGATGAAATTTTGTTCTGTTAATCACACGATGTACGAGAGAAACTACAGGCCCACCAGGCCTTTCCAGGAGGACGTCACTGAAACTGGATATCACTCTCTTGATCAGGTGCCTGAACACGGTTGACCAGGGTTCAAACATCAAGATGGTTCCCAGAAAAAAGGAAGAAACCCTGCGGTAGATGTAAAATAGAGCGGCAAAAAGCTTTCTCGTGTCTCGGAGCTTCCCCAATACCGGGGACTTGAAGGATTTATAAAGCCAAATTACGTTGAGAATATGGTCGTCCAAGTTGCATTGCAGCCAGAGTCGAGTCAGTTTTCCGTGTCAAGAAATCGCACCTCCTCCCCACAGGCTCATTCCGTCCTTGCCTTCTTGCGCGCTGGCCCCGCCTTCGCTTTCTTACCAACCCCCTCCTCCCAATCCCGCACAACCCACCGCCGCGCGGACCCCGCATGCCGCTTCCCCTTGCCCCTCCGATCCTGCCCCTCCGCCACGAGCACGCCGTCGGCCGCCTTCTCGGGGTCAGTATCCATCGCATCAGAGGGAAGCTTCATCGCTGCGCTGCCCTTCGACGGGAGCTTCGCGCACGTCAGCGCGGGGACGGCGGACGGGCGTAGGACGACGGCACCGAACGCATGTGCGCCGAAGTCGCCGCAGTAGTCCGAGGAGGAGTAGACGACGGTGTATGCGTAGTGCACGCGCGTGGTGGGTGCGAAGGCGGCGGCATCGGCGTGTGTGAATTGCTCACCCGTCGCGAGCTGGTTGGGAGGCGAGGATAAGATAAGGGTTAAGTACGAGGTAAGTAAGAGGAGATTAAAGATGAAAATGCAACAAAACACACCGTCTTACCCTCTGCAACCTTCCACCGCTCAACGCGCACCTCCACACCGCCGACGCGCGCCTCCCCGACGAGCTTCCCTTTGTTCCCCATCGTATTCAGCCCAGGAAACTCTACGGGCTTCTCTTCCTTGTTTTCCTTCTCCGCCGCCTCGCTATCTTTACCTCCTTCCTTCGCCGCGGACGCCGCACGCTTCGCCTCATGCGCATCATACAGCCTTTTCACGATCCCCGTCGCGCCCTGGAGAGTACGCGCGACGCCAAGCGGTCGGGGTCCCTCGTGCGGGCTGTCGAGGCCATCGCTGTACTCCTCCAGCGCGAGGACGACGTAGAGGTGCGTCGGGGCGGGGGCGGCGGTGTGTTCTTGCTGCACGGAGGAGGCGGGGTCTTGCGTGCTCGCAGTCGCAGAGGGAGCTTGAGAGGTTGGGGCGAGGACTTCGTCCTCGGCGGCGCGCTTGAGGGCAGACATGGCTGAGGGAGCTAGCGAGAAAAATTGATCAAACAAGCTTAAGCAACGCGCAGGTGGTCCGTGCACGAGCACGTGATGTCTAATTTAAGCAGCATTTGTGTCTCATTCTTTTTTATAAAACGTAAATTTATATCATATGTAACCCTGGGTGAGTTGGCAAGGGCGCACAATTTATATCTACATCAGAGCCTCGATCAAGCCAAATTTCTACTTCGACGCGGTGCTCCACCAAGTCATTTTTATGGTGGATCTTCCATACCAAAAGTTGGTGCAGGAGTTGAGGTACAGCCCCAGGAAAAACATAACAACAATGGCTACAATTCCGTGGTGCGAGAACGGAAGTGCTTGGATGAAAACGGTTGTAGCGGGGGCGCCCGGCGAGCTCGTGCCAACGGCCAGGTCAAATGCGGTCGGTGTCGCGCTATCTAGAGTGACGACTGTATTGCCCTCCGCGGTGGTCTGGATGGTATATGTCCTGTCGCTGGCTCCGGCGGCGTCGGCCCCGCAATCTCCTCTGCACGCGGGATACTATTCTGCTGCCGTCCATTAGCAATGTGCAGGTAGTGCGTTGGCATAAGAAGAGACATACCGCGAGAGACTGCGCAACATATGCGCCCGTCATCACAGGCGCGGCGGTGGCAGTTTCCAAGGGAAGTGCGGTGCTTATGGAGATGAACATGGCTGGCTGTTCTGAAGAAATTCAGGGAGCAGTCCCCCTATTTATACGTTGCATAACCGAATCTCTGAATGCAGGCTGGAGGTGGCCACACTATTTCGGGCGGCGCCGAATACTGGCCACATCTGTAGATCCGAAAAGGAACGTGGGTGGACCCACAATGTCTTGATCGACGGCGACAAAATAGATTCTACCGTTCTAGCAGATGTTCGCTGGGAATAGAATACAGAAGTACAACAATCTGATCGAGAAGATACTAGAGGGGATGACGAGAGGCGAAACAAACCTGGACCCACAACCTTCACATCGGCGCCGACAGGTCACAAATTGATACTTTCGAACTGCCAACGTTGATATTGAGACGGATGACAATTAAACGGCTGTTATATGTAACTACTTAGGTATGGTAGACAAAGGGGCAGGTCTCATTGCGTTCAGATCCCAGACCGTTCGGAAAAAGAACGCCCTGCCGAGTTACGGATCTGTGCGGAGTGATGGCGGAGGACCTTGCCGAGGAGGCGTTGCAGCGCAGCGGCCGATGGCGGTCTCGGCAAACTGTGCCGCGCGGCGTTGAATGCAGTGAGAGCTCTGCGAGGATCGCCAAGGCACTTATGCGTCTGTGAATGTAAATGATAATTGGTGAAGTAAAGATTATGACTTTCGAGGTTAAGAGGTTCGATGAGGAGCTCGAATTAACCAACCATGGTTGACTTTGAGTCCCGGCGGAATATGGCGACTACGTGGCTTTCACAGATTTGGGTTTTGTCGAGGTCCACCTTCCGTTTCGTTTATCGCACAGAAAGCAGGTCTGGATCCGGTACTTGTCTCTTATAAACAGACGCTACAACAAAAAATACTCGTACCTCGTATGTTGTAATCCGGTACCGGTACCTCCAATTTTCGTGCCAGCCGCGGGTGCACAGAACTTGCCAGCGGATATCCAAAGCTAAGAGAGAGAGGGGAGTCTCTGAAGGACTCCCATGACTGGGGCTGATCACTGTGAAACACATAATATTGCCTTCCGGCGATGCTAAGGCCTCAAATGAAGTTGGTGTCGGGATCTGATGTGGCGCATTTCAGTGAATATTCAGTCTTTCAACCTCCGCGGCCATTATTTGCCCCTTCACCTTGCTCTGATATTTCCCAGTTCTGGCAGCTACGTAGCCTCTCCGCGATGAATTTTGCTTGAACTGGTCCACACTGCCATCAAGATTGAAGAAGACAACACCGATCTGGCGGATCATGATCGTTGATCGTCTATCAGTGGCGGTGTCATGCACAGCCTTTTGCTCACCACTACAGAGAGCTCCAGTTCTTTTCTTCATTTTGGCACTGGATCTCGTCTGGATTTCGGCACTGGATTGTATCTTCCCACGCCCTGTTCTCGTATTCCGCTCTCCGGGCTGGGTCCCGCCCGTCGTCGCGCACAAGTCTGGCTCGTTGCTAGCCCGGCCTATTTTTTAGAGAACCAATTTTCTTTCCTGATTTCTTCCGGGTCTCTCCTTTCTGGGTTCTCCGCTCTCAACGAGATCTCGTGAATCCCTATCTCTCGAATCTCTCGTCGCGCAGAAAGTTTCAGCCTCAAAATTCACCGCGAAGGAGCACTGTGTCCTGGACTCGACATTACCTGTGCCTGGTGCTTTTGATTTCATTCAAGGGGTGATGGAACAAACGCGCCTCAACCTGGCAACCACAAATAATCTAGCTTATGAGCTCCGTTCCGCTTTCTCCCCCGCATTCTCATTTCTCGCTCTCTCGCCGCCCCTGCCTTTCCTTCTTCTTTCTGTTGCCGGCACCAGAGACCTTTTGATTTCTTTCATCAACGATTTATACTTCGCTCCCCCCGCCTCTACCATGTTTTCACGATCCGCATTCGCACTAATGTCCCCTGCGACCCTCGCGCTTGCAGCCACTATCCCGATGAAACGGTGCGTATGCATTCGACCCCGCCGAAGCTGCATTTCTCACGAGACGGCATCGTCCGTAGGGCGACAGTGTGCAACGGGCACCCGGAACTCTGCACGTGGCTGTATAGCAACGTCACCTACGCCGGCGCGCACGACTCGTTCACCCGCTCGCACGTGCGTACCATCCACCTGTCAACGAGGCTTGAGCTAACTTTGGGGGGCAGTGGCGCGCGACCAGGAAGTGGACGTCCCGACGCAACTGAGCCGCGGCGTGCGCCTGCTGCAGGGCCAGGCGCACATGAGCGCCGACTCGCTGCATTTCTGCCATACCAGTACGTCTCTGTCTCTCTCTTCTCCCCTTCTCCCCCTCTTCTCGATGTGTTTATTATTCGTTAACGGAAATCGGAACCGCGTGCAGGCTGCGACCTCTTCGACGGCGGCTCGGTGCAGGACTACCTAACGAACGTCAAGACCTTCCTCGACGCCAATCCGAATGAAGTCGTCACGCTACTCTTCACGAACCCCGACGGCGCGAACGTCAGTACCGTGTGGAAGCCCGCGTTCGATGCGGCCGGTGCGTCCTGACTCCTCTCTCTCTCTCTCTTGCCGATGCGTATTCTGCGGATTCCGCCGATAGCTGATGTTGGTGCCAGGTATATCCGACCTAGCGTACGTGCCGCCCTCCCTACCCGTGAAGCAGAGCGACTGGCCGACGCTGGGCGAGATGATCGACTCGGGGAAGCGCGTCGTCGTATTTCTCGATGCCGGCGCAGACGGCACAGACCCGGTTGATTTTATACTGCCTGAGTTCCCGATGGTGCGTTGTCCTCCTCACAAAAAAAAAAAATTATTATTCCCTCACTTCTTCCCCCCCGCCCTTTGGCCCCCTCCCATCCCATTCCATCCCGTCACTTGACACTAACCCTCACGCAGATCTGGAAAACCCCCTTCTCCGTCACCAATGCCTCCTTCCCGTGCTCCGTCGACCGCATCGCGGGCCCACTCGCGACGGAGGATCACATGTACATGATCAACCACTCGCTCAACACGAACATCATCCCCATCGGCGCGGGCGTCATCGTCAGCGATCTCACCGACGCGCCGACTACGAATGGTGTGGATTCGTAAGTGTCGTTTTTTTATATCTTTCGATAGCTGGTTACTGTGACTGACACATTTGTTCTCCGATTAGGATCCTCGCAAACGCAAACGGCTGCGCCCCGCTCGGCGGGAACCACAACCCGACCTTCGTGTTGCTCGACTTTGTCAACCTCGGCACTGCTTTCGAGGCCGTTGACCAGCTCAATGGGTTCGCCACCTAGGCATGATGTCATTCTCTCTTATTTTTGAGCAGCGAGCAGTGTAGGGAAAGTCGATATAATACTATATATTACTTTATAAATTCTGTTTAATTATATTATGGTATGAGCCATCTGGAATACTTCTTGAAAATGGGGGCTCTGAGGACCTCTACTTCATCCTCCATGAAATTGGCCCAATCGAGCGATGAGGGTCGGATAGCCTGCCGCAGTGATGTAATCAGGATTCATCAACGGGCAATTTAATCGATTTTCTCCCTTCATCCAGGTATACATTAACGCTCCCGGTTCAAACACTTCGACAGAAGGGCCGAGGTACTGTGTGATGTCTGGCATGTTTTTTTCAACTGACGATATCATCAGTGCACCACCCGTCGCCCGGGGCTGAATCGACGCCGAAGCGGCGCCAGGCGGTCCGAGTTTGCCGAGGTGTTCCCGAGAAAAGCGGAAATTATCGTTGAACCTCGTGCAGCCACTTGCAAAGGTGCCAGTTTCAGCCCGGAAAGTTTCGGCTTATTCTGAGGGAGAAAAAAAATTGTAGCAGGCCACGAATCACACAGCATTTGAAGCGTGACGTTCAAGCGTCTTCCGTGCGCCGATCCTCGAGTACGCGGCGGAGACGATTATCTTACGGTATAGAGGAAATTGCTGTGGATGACAGGAGGTGAAAGCCATCGTATTAGGGATTCACTCTAGCCGACGTCCTACGCCCTTGACCATTACGTTCTACGGCACGGCTGGACGCAGTGAATGTATCGTAGGGGGGCTGAGAGGAGTATATATCAGGCCGTCGACGCTATGGACAGAAAGATGAAACATGGGCCAAAAGCGTGCAGTTTGGAGCTTGTGCTGGTGTGCCGCACGCGGGAAACAAACGGGAGGAGGGAGGCGGTCGTTGCAAGTATTTAGTATGGAAACCAGGAGAGCGAGCTTCGGCATTGATACCGTGTGATGCTGTGTGATTGCCATCCTGTAGGACCCCGAAACAATGTCGGTTACGTGACTATTGCCTTGCCTAAGCGCACTGGCTCAGTCTGGCTGTTCAATTTTCGACCGAGAAGACCGGAAATTTTAGTTTCGATTAAAGGTGATTTCTGCGCACATCAAAAAAATCAATGCTTGTCACTGAACCTAGAGTTGAAATAGTACAGTATAAGTTATCATCAAGAAATGGAAAGGAAAACACATACATAAGACGATGGCTGTAGATGATCATGATGGCCGTAGATGAGCTTCATCCCGTGTGGGGGTGGTGTACAGGCGTCGCTGTCGGACAGTAGGTAATATCTGAATTACAGAGTGAAACTGTGTACGTGAGTAGAGAAATATGATAGAGAGGAAGAAGAGCTTAATGAGTATGGATGAAATATGAGAGTGGATGACCGAGCGCCGGAACTCCATCCTACGACGTGTTTTACGCGAGGACCGATGATTATCGGTTGATAGGTTGGATCCTGGGTCCGGACAAATTCTTGAAATCTGCCTTGCGAGGTGACCGCCAGAGTCCGGACAAATGGGGCTAACGAGTGCAGCAGGTCTGAGTCGGAGTCCGGACAATGGGTGTCAACAGGACCAAGGTCTGCTCCCGCATCCGGACATTTGATGGTGGCCCGCGAGCCTTGGTGCCTGTAATAGCCAGCCACAATCCAATGATTAAATTTAATTTGAGTCCTTGAAACCAAGTCAATCTTCGAGGAGTTTACACTTGAGAAAAAGGTGCTTGCAAAGGCTGTTGCGAGCCTGAATACAGTTCGAAGGAAAGGGAAGGCACATATTCATATTACAGAGCTGGCAGAGCACGATTGCATAGAGGATTGAAATATTAGGTTTTTCTTTGGATTTTCTCGCATTTTTGACGCCTTTTCGAGGTCTGGGCTGAAGTCCGGACAAAAAAAAAATTGCTCGATGTCAGAACCAAAATCCGGACAAAATTTAGGGCTTCCGGCGAGTTCAAAGTCCGGACAAAATTTCTCAGACCCACAAAATCCGGATCCGACCTATCAACCGATAATCATCGGTCCTTTTACGCGCTAAACGCGACTTGTCATCGCGCGACCACGTGACTTGATGGAACACGACTATTTGCGACACTGACGCGCCATTGCAGTCGTAGCACTTAATCGGGATCAGGAGGTGAAGTAAATACAATATAAAAAATGTAACTAGTATGACCAATTGAGAGGTAATGGAAAATTGGCTAAAGCCCGAGGGAAACGAGATAAGCAACCGGCGTGATCTGCAGGCGCGACGAGTGGGCCTAAAGCCACTTCCACCAACTTCCACAATGTACTCCCCTTCCTCTAATTCTTGCACAAGTACCCTGCTTTTTGTTTGCTATACATGACTTGGATTTCCCCTCTATGTTGCGCTTCTCTTGTATAAGTCTCGCTTCGTATCGGCGTGGCACATTACCTAGCTTCCCAGACTGGTCAGTGGTGACTCTGTTTATTTAGGGTTGTCAAACTTGGAGGGACATCCAACTGGCATATACTATCTTACCATCCTCAGTCCTGACCTTTGGGAAGTATATATACGACTTCAGACATTGGCTGTCCGTTAGAGGCAACCTCTGGGAACTTCCGTTGGAATATAGACTATATATTCCGGTTGCACCAACTGCGGTATTTGGGGTCTCGCAGCTCAAAATGGTAGGTAGGTAGGTAGGTAGTATTACACGGCACGGTCCGAATAACGAACGCCGGTAAATGTACCATCACCTCCCATCACGGGCATCGGTGCCGAAGCTCGCTTAAAAAGCGTGATGCTCCTGGTTTCCATAATTTAGCGAAGGTGACTGAAGGATAAATAGATGCGACACACTCAATACGATCATCTGGTTGAGCAGGGGTAGTCCCAGCTTACCGTGGAGATGAAAGGCGGGCCACCTACGCTCTTTAGCCTCGCCGCGCAGAAAGTAACTTTCGGTGACTTCGGCGTCGAGCTGTTCGAAGGGATTAGAAGGTTATCCCGGTGTTGTCAACATCATCTCAGCATGCGTCATTCCTCGGTTGCTTCCGTTTCCGTCCCAGCCGTTCGTTCTAGGATCGAAATTTGTTGCCATATCAGTGACGCGACTCGGTATCAACGAACCGAAGATATAAGCCTTCCTCGACGTCTCGAATCACTCCCAGTGGCAGTACAACGGAGGCCACACGATGTACACGGTGGGAATCATGTAGCGTTTTTGGTGGCGGTAGGTCTGATCTCCGTGATTTGGGACACACCGGCCAAAAGCTATAAAGCCCACTGATTTCTACCCAGTCTAACCACACCGCAATGGCCACCGTCCCAAACGCTTCGCGCTACGCTATTCCTGCAGTTAGCCCGGAGAAAGAGAGGCATGACACCCACTCAAAACAATGCCGCGCCATACTGACGCACCCTCCAGGCTCGCACAACAGTATGCCATGAAGAAGAGCACGTATGGATGGACATCGCCGGTTCCCGACACAATCAATCTTTCAATCATTCACACTGTCCTGGACATCGCCGCGGGTACTTGCGTATGGAGCCTCGATCTAGCGACTTCCCCTCAAATCAGGGACCGCAACGACGTCCAGATTTATGCCTGTGATATTGACACAAAATTCTTCCCCCCGACGGTAGTCACGGACGAGCATGGGATCAAGACTTTCGAGCAGGACGTCACCAAACCTTTCCCAGCAGAGTACCACGGGTCCTTCGATTTGGTCCATATCAGCTTTCTGGTCCTGTGCTTGACGGAGGAGGGATGGAATATCGCACTCGCTAACGTTCACCGCCTTCTGAGTCTGCTCATCGACTGTCTTTCCAAATTTGCATACTCACAACAATCTTCAGAACCGGGGGGGCTCGTAATGATAGATGAACTCGATCCAGTTATGTTCAAGGACGAATATCATTCCCGGCCGGCTTATACGGGAGAACAAGGGTATGACCTCCGCGAATGCATGATGGGGACTACGTGGCTCCACAAACTCAACTGTCTGTACACGAGCTTCAGCCTACAGAATAGCTTCATTGTTGGGTACGGGCGTGCTCCGTGTAATAAACCACGCTGATCCACCGACAGACTTTCGTTTCGTCTCGGAGATATGCTTCAACAAGCTGGATTTACAATTGAGAAAAGACTAGTAGGAACCGGGGCTGTTGGGAAAATGTGCCGCGTTCTGAAGGGCGCTGATGGTGGTTCTCTGGCGGAGTATGAAGAAACCAGCGTCGACGGAACGATGTTCCTTCTGACTAAATTGGGAGCTATAATGCGCCAGAAGGGAACTGCAGAGGTGCCTCTTGGAAATCGTATCACCACCGAGGAAGAGATCGCTTCGGTACTCAGGGAAATTCAACAGGGATTGCAAAGCGAGGGCGCAATTATCCCCGGTGCATGTTTTGTGGCCCTGAAGGTGTGAGATAGGAAAGGTGGCGATTTTGCATCTTGTTACTGTTTACATGTATGTAGTTCAAAGGTGGCTACACTTCGAACATCTTCAACACAGTCTAGTATAGCAAACTGGCGAAATATTATTTCTTTTGCCATGTCGTGCACGGACTCCAATCGCCGAATCATTATCATGAGCTCCCATCAGTCTTATCTTAGACTTTTTGAGGACAAATTTTCCGATGTCCGGATCACCGGGCCGCGGCGGGTCGTGAATGTCACACGCGATTGTCACATATCGCTGTCTTTCATTCCCTCTTGATTCCCTCACTACATATACCGGAGAACACATGGATATAGAGAACCAACATGCTCCGATGACACCTCATGATGGGCTTCAAAAAGTGGAATCCCTGTGGTTTAGGGATTGCGGCTTGGTGATCCGTGCGGGAAATCTCGTCTTTCGCGTGTCGGGGGAGATCCTAGCTTCCAAGTCCCCGGTGTTTCGGGATATGCTACAGATTCCCCAGCCTATCTATGAAGAAACTTTTGAGGACTGCCCTATGGTCAATCTCCCTGATGACCCGACAGACACAACACTTTTCTTGCGGGCGATTTTTGACTCCGAGTGCGTCTCATATACCTCTGGTTCCGCCATTTCTTAACACACTAAGATGTTAGATTCTTTGAGCCATATCCTGCTGAGACAGACTTCGAGACGATCCACGGCGTGCTCCGGCTGAGCGACAAATATCTTGTCGATTACCTTCGCAGACGGGCTCTCCTTCACCTCTCCTCTCGTTATCCGACCCAGTTAGCGGCGTGGATGGGCACTAGCCCTGCGTCGTGGAGCGTTGAATCTGACCAGATCATCCCCGTGATCAACCTTGCACGGGAGGTTTCTGCGCTTTGGATCCTGCCCGCCGTCTTCTATTCCCTCTGCATATCCACACCCCACAACTTCGCATTTCTATCAAAGGGCGTTATGTTCAGAAATCACACGGTTTCTCTCCAACCCAAAGATCTCGAGATATTTCTTGAAGGATCTTACGCCCAGCGAGAATGCGCTTCTGCGGTGCTGCAGTTTCTGTGGCACCCAGAGAACATCCAGCACTGTTTGTCTGCTTCACGTTGTTACTCAGGCCGGTGCGCAGAGCGGAAATATCGCGAAGGAACGCTGTATCAGCTCGGATACCGCCCGCTAGAACTCTGGGGGGAAGGTGATTGGAGCCAACTTCCACCCACGATCTGCTCGACTTGTATTCGCGCCATGAAGACAACGCACGAGCAGGCCATTCAGAGCTTTTGGGACGATTTGCCACGGAAGTACGGCTTGCCGTGCTGGGAGGATTTGGAGCAGATGAAGGACGCTGCATTCGCCTGAGGCCCAGCGGCAATGTATCTGATTTGCTCTCAAATTCGCATCATGCTGACTGATACGGCTATCGCTCTCGAACACTTCTTGCGATAATCCAGCATAATTCGACGAAGTTATACTGCCTGGAGCACGAGGATTCGAATGAGCAAGGTGAAATAAAAGGTAATGTAATCGATCTATCAAGCATACGGGAAGCATGGGCAGTGGCCGGATCCCTGCCAATGCGTGGTATGGTCAGCGCTACTGCCAAGGGGATGGACTAAGTTCTAATGAGCGTGCAATAGAGTGCCGGGGACCGATTAGCCCCAGTAATCCGCAACGCCTCGGGACCGGAGCGTATAATGGGGGGATTTCGGCTGCTTCCACTTCCCCTGGACCTGCTCTTCGTCGCGGTCAAAGACAGGCCCACGCGAGGACACTTTCCATTCGTCCTCGTCCTCTTGCCTGGGATATGCGACGAAGGATTCGCGCGGCTCCATCGTGACTTCGTCGAGTTGAGCCTCTCTGTGCTGATGAGAGCGATAGAAGAGAGCAATGACCACGATTGCGATAAACAGGAAGGCAGCTGTTGCAGTTACGGTGCCTACGATTATTACAGAGCGCTGGGAGTTCAGGACGTCTGTATTAGCTTGAAGATGCGAGGGCGTAGGGGACTTGATAACATGCATGTGAGCCAAGCTGACGGCCCGGAAAAGCGTGTGTTACAAGGTAGGACTTCCGACGCTCGATGTCTCCGTCGGCGAAGATGATGTGCCCATGGTTGATACAAGAGTTGGGGTCGTGGAGGACGAGGAGTGTAATGGTGTAGCCGAGGAGGAAGATGTATAAAAAGAGGCTGACGACGAAATCTGTGAACTTGAAGTCGACAATGAAACATTTTGGGTAATTGCGCTAGGTTCCAGCCGTGTCATTAGTCACATTCACAGTAACCATATGAAGTTTGCTCAAGCAATGGCTGTCTAGACACGAAATCAGGTTCAAGCACTGATTTGATTAATCAGGCAGGGCCCGCAGGATGCTGCTACACATGAAGAAAGGTGGGAAGCATTCGATCAGTGAGCAGTGATTAATCAAAGGTGCGTTTGAACACTCATTAAACTGGTTTCAACAGTGTTCAGCGGTGTGGTTGCCAAAAAACCTCTTCTTGCCTGCCTCGAACCAAGGACCTTTGGTGTTTCACAAGGGGTAGAAGAGGCACATCCAACTACACCACAAAACCATCGCAAGGTGTGGAAATTCTTGGCTTCTGATGGTGTAATAGCCTTCATTGTGACGGTCAACTTATTGTTCTCTCCATCAAAGTCTTTTCACATCCAATGGCATGGATTCAACCTGTTCATGTTTACTGTAAAAGTTTACTAAGAAGGGCTTCCACACTTTTTTGTCTGGAATGTGGAATCTCAGTTTTGGGTATGTATCAACTTTGCTCCAAAAATTCAAAAACTTCTAGTGGTAGCTGGTTCACAAGATACACCTCTTCAAATTGTCATTCAGTTCAATTTGGATCCCAACAGAGTACGTGCAGGCCCCTGGGGCCTCATCTAGCACTCTCTCCTTGGTATGGTGCTGGCTAATTTGCTGGTTTACCTTACATTTTATACTCATTCCTGTTCTTCTTCCTTGTGGATGGCGCTAGGGCTAGACACCCATATACTGTATAGGGCCTGCAGATTTTAATGTATGGTACGAGTTCGGTCCGGGTGCCACCCTGTAAAGTGTTGTATATACTTACGGCCCCCAATTGTATGGATGTATGCCATATACGGTACAGTGTCCAGCCCTACTTCAACTTCAGGACAATATCCTTAGTCAGTGCAAGATTATTGAATCTGATTTGTTCCAGGCTCAGCTCATGCTTGGAACATCAGCTGGTTTGTCAATGCTGTACCATTTCGACTGTAGGTTCACAGTATGTCATTTATTTGGAGTCGTTCGACCCACAGATGACCCCAAACTGGTGCGTGCAGGACATTATAGCCCCACTGTAATTCTTGCCCTGCAAGCAATTCTGCCTGGATTCCGATAAAAATGGAAAGGGTTCTTTATACCCCTACAACATCTGTGCACATTTTCCTGCTCAGTTTATTGATTATTTCCCGAGAAGGAAGAAAGAGTAGGAGAAATTTCATTCAATTTTGAACAGCCTAGCCACCATTTTGCCCGGGTAGGAAAACTTCATAGTATTTTTATACATAACCCCAGCAATGTTAAGTGTAGGAAATGAGCCATGTTTTACCTACTTGCACATGCCTTCTCAGTGGTGAAATTATTTTTGGAAAACATGGACTGGAAGTACAAAAAAGAACCAGAGTAGGAGCTAAATTTTGACAGAAGAAGCATCAAAGCTCCTTTTCCTGTTGAACTTCCTTTTCCTACTTGCAAGTAGGAAAGCAAGCAGGATGTGAGTAGGAGAGTAAGTAGGAGATATTGGAACAACACTAATGTCAATTTGAAAAGCCTCTGCGTAGCATACTCCCTCTGCCCCCCTACCTATCGCCCCGTTTTCGCTCTCCCATCCTCAGCTACTTTACATCAATGTCACATGTTGTGATACAACTTGGTTCGCTGGGCTTCACGGTGGTAGAAGCAGGATCTTCGAGGCAGGGTGCAGCCATGGAAGGCACTCAACTGCCGTGGAAGGAGAACCACTGAGATGATGCCACTGAATGAGGCATCGCAAGCAATGTAACCCTTTGCCAAGGGAGTCTGTCACCCGGACCCGGTGTGAGGGCTGTATGCGCCTTCTGCGCATGCCCTCTCGTTCCAGAGAAGTTCGCCACCAAAGTTCCGTTGACGTCGAAGTTATCTACGAACTGACCCCTTGGAAGGATTCACCGACTCGGTCATGTGCCCCAATGATCATTGGAGGGAAGGTGTGTTGCTCGATCGAAGTAGAAGGGTTTGAATATAGTTCGAAGGGACAAGTTCGCGAACTTCGTTCCCTGGTGAACAGGTATTTTTCATAGTTCCCCATTTTCACTTATTATCTTTAGGACCCAACGGACGAGCGATACCACCTCCACCTCGACAAATGTCCCCCTCATCGGACTTCACAACCAAACCCCCTAGAGGGCGGACAAGCCTACTTCCTGAACACCATCTCGTTCACGTCACAGTGCCGCGGTCCTTATCACACTGGGCTCCTGTGACCCTGGAAGCAAGGGGAGCAGTTATACACGTGTTCAGGCATGCAGGGGGTCTAACACATGAAGGTTGACTGCCTGGGGTCTCTTGTGCTATGTTCGCAACATAGCAGTAAGAGGTAAGATAGATAGGATTATGTAATCTGGTTACATGCCATCAAGTAGGCACTAGGCCGTGTAATGTAAGATATATAGGTGTCACACATGTATAGTGCTACATGGGGCCCCAGGGCCTGCACGTACTCTGTTGGGATCCAAATTGAACTGAATGACAATTTGAAGAGGTGTATCTTGTGAACCAGCTACCACTAGAAGTTTTTGAATTTTTGGAGCAAAGTTGATACATACCCAAAACTGAATAGATTCCACATTCCAGACAAAAAAGTGTGGAAGCCCTTCTTAGTAAACTTTTACAGTAAACATGAACAGGTTGAATCCATGCCATTGGATGTGAAAAGACTTTGATGGAGAGAACAATAAGTTGACCGTCACAATGAAGGCTATTACACCATCAGAAGCCAAGAATTTCCACACCTTGCGATGGTTTTGTGGTGTAGTTGGATGTGCCTCTTCTACCCCTTGTGAAACACCAAAGGTCCTTGGTTCGAGGCAGGCAAGAAGAGGTTTTTTGGCAACCACACCGCTGAACACTGTTGAAACCAGTTTAATGAGTGTTCAAACGCACCTTTGATTAATCACTGCTCACTGATCGAATGCTTCCCACCTTTCTTCATGTGTAGCAGCATCCTGCGGGCCCTGCCTGATTAATCAAATCAATGCTTGAACCTGATTTCGTGTCTAGACAGCCATTGCTTGAGCAAACTTCATATAGATTCTTACATTCAGTATGTTGATCGATTTACAGCCTTTTGCGGAACTTAGGGCGCGGCCGGTTTTTATTTTATTTTAGTAAGTTTCCGGCAGAATGGCTATCCTGACCTCAATTCTCAACGGATTCCCTTGGTGGTAGGCTCATTCTACTCATGTTGTAAATGCGGAGGGCATGACATCTTACAATTTTTTCTGAGAACCCCGAAATCATTTATTAGGTCATATTGGGGTGTTTTGAGCTGTCTGAGAGCAGAATATGCCACAAAGTAGCTGTAGTGCTCAGATTGACCTAGAATTTTGATACAATGCACATATAGGTATTCCGGAGGGCAGCAAACACCAGGATAGTGAATGTGACTTGTATTTCAAATTTATTGCTGTTAGGGAAATTCACCTGATATCCTACCTGTTTACATGTACGATATAATTGAAATACGAGTCACATTCACTATCCCGGTGTTTGATGCCCTCTGGAATACCCATAAGTGAATTGTATCAAAAGTCTAGGTCAACCTGAGTACTACAGCTACTTTGCGGCATGTTCTGCTCTCAGACAGCTCAAAACACCCCAATCTGACCTAGTAAATGATTTCGGGGTTCTCAGAAAAAATCGTAAGATGTCATGCCCTCCACATTTACAACACGAATAGAATGAACCTACCACCAAGGGAATCCGTTGAGAATTGAGGTCAGGATAGCCATTCTGCCGGAAACCTACTAAAATAAAATAAAAACCGGCCGCGCCCTAAGTTCCGCAAAAGGCTGTAATACGCACATAGAGAAGTTGTCCGTAAATTTTGACGAGAAAAATAATGCGAATGGGCCGCTGGAGGCCGATGGAGACATTGGCTGCGAGACGGACTATGCACAAAAAAAGAAATCAGTCGATAGTGAGTTTACTTTTCAGTGTGTCGGTACTAACGCTGACAGAAAAACTCCACGTATTCGATGAGGGAGAGGACATGGTGATGCTATGAAAGTGGGCGGGCCAAGAAGCCATGGACTCAGGACGTGGTACGGACACCTTGTTGGAGCGAGTTGTTGGACCCGAGCTGACTGCCGAGCCTAGCTCGTACGGCTCAATATGTGCAGGCATGAATGTCCAGATCCCGAGTAGTTTCATCCCAAGGAGTCTTTTGAAAGTCTCAACATCGGACAGAATTTCTTGAATGGCTAAGAGGCGAGCGGCGGCGGCGAGTCGGTAAAATCCGAGAGAAACCGAGATTTTGGGCTCGTGTATGAGCCATGTGCGACGAGAGAAGACTAGCCGTCCGGGAAGCGTTTCATAAGTGGGATCAAGACTAGAATTCGCCAGCAACGCGAAATTGGGGATCGGCTCCATGGTTCAGTGCGGAAAGATCGATCTCATCATGAAAAAAATGCGGACTTGTCTATTGGGCTACCACAGCTACAGAGCATTCATGGTAGTGAAACATTTTTTCCTGATGCAGCCTGTCAAGAAGAACACTGTACTATTTCGGTGACCTGTGACCTCAGTGTCTCCAAGTGTTCAAATTGCCTTTTGGGGCGATTTTTCGGTTTTTCCCGAGGGGAAATGGCCCATTTTGCATCAAAACCTCAACCCAGAAGGCCTGGGACCTGTGACACTTTTTTAAAGTGTTCAGTTCAGCCGTCGTTGTGACCAGTGACTGAACACCCTATAGAGTGTACCGCCCGAATCAATACACAAATTATCACGGCAGCAATTGTTTATATTATGAACATCTTGTAATACGATTCAAAGTCCAAAGCTAACGCTTAACGCTCGCAGCTCGTCGTCGACACTCACTCGCATCTCAGAGTCCAACTGCGGACACAGAGGCGCTAGCCGTTGGCAATGCGGACACAGAGGCGCTCGGCAATGCGCTCGAGAGGCCAGAAAACGGCAGACTCGTGGCTCCGACCGACGTCGCTGTACCGGTCGCGGTAGCGGTAGCCGTCACAGATGGAGTGGGCAGGAAGACGAGGCAGGTCGTGAATATAGCGTCATTCGGATCGGGCTGCTCGACCGTCAGTGGCTGAGCGACTAAAGGCGGGACAAACGCACGACGATGGGACCCCCAGGGTTGACGCTGGATGGGATGGAGGATGGTGCGACAGAGGTTCCTGATGAAATTGGGAAGGAAGGCGCGGCGGAAGTCGGAATGATCGGGCCGCTGCTAGACAAAAATGGTGCGCTCGAAGTCGCCGAAACGGACGCAACTGGGCCGGACGCAAATGAGGCGCTTGCCTGTAGGATGGAATCAGCCAGATCTCCCGAACAGGAATCAAGAGAGCGGGGACGCACCGTTGGCGCAGCAAATGTGAGCGTGAGACAGGTTGTGTATATACCCGTCACGACGTAACCGCCAGTCGCAGTTGGGAAACTGGCGGCCGTTGTCGTCCAGGGTGTTGTGCTATTCCCCGATGCCGTGGGTGCGGGTGCGGATGCGGATGCTGCCGCGCTACCACTGGCAGTCCCGAAGCCTGATGACGCTACAGCGGAACTCTGCGAACAAGATGGATGAGACAGCGGAGCCAGCATCCCGTAGATCACTCACGGAAAGCACTGGCACACGGGCGTTGGCTAGGCCAAGAGCACTCAGGCCGACGGCGAAAGATACGATGCTTTGAAAGGCCTTCATAGTAATTGGAATGGATTGGAATTGAGAATTAAAATGGGAGATAACTTGCCAGGAATGTGAGAAGGGAGGCGTTTATATACTTGGGCCTATACGCAACACGTAATCACAACCTCTCCAATGCACTGGATTTTCGGACTCCACAAAGGAGCAGGCTATAACGTCATGGAGACCCTGCTGCGGAGAGGGGATTTTATTCCGAGCAAGTCGCTGCCGGCCGAGGCGCCATTGCGGTGATAATTACGCCGTTCATCTGTAACACGGCACTAGTTGAACAATGAATAGGTGGTTAAATTGGTTTGAGAACGACAGTCATCGAGATGCGGCGCAGGTGAATCAGTGAAATACGATGCTCACCAATGTGTCCCCCGTCCAGTCGCACTAGAATCCCCAAGGGGCCTCAGCACTGCCCAATCTGAGCACCACCTCTAACGGCATTTTGATCCTGCGGAGAGACGGGTACGCTCGGAGAGAAGCTGACTGCGGGCGGGATGATCTTTCTGGAGCGCAATGCTTACGGGTCAATGTGGCGTTTGAGGCCAATTTCTTGGATACAGAAACACCGACCGAAGGCAGTTAATTTGTCACAAGTTGATTGTCAGATACTGCGGGAGTTATAATGAGCTTCCACGCTGGAGCGTTAGAAAATCATGCCGAATGTAAACACATGCGCTCATCAATCGGAGGACGTTGAAGACGGGAATGGAACATCGAATCCGCGTATGTTTGTCCGGCGGCGACGTTCACCTTATTAAATCGCGGCAGTCATCGCTCGAGAAACCGGAGATGTTTAATAATTGTAGCGATGTAGGGAAGACCAATCCAGTTAGGGAAGTAGAGACCGAAGCGTCTGGACGTCCTGGAAACCTGAAAGGCCGGCACTAGCAGCCAGCGATTGAGCGATGTGTGTCAAGCGATGTGTGTCAAGCCAATGTCAAGTGAATCGAGGGACCTGGTGGGTGTCATCTGTCAGAGTCTCTGTGTATTGAAGACATTATTGAGACCCTTGAATGGTTCGGGCGCTGTGTGAGTGTCGAAGGGAAACGAATCCCGGTGACGTGTCAGTGTGGAATCGGGGCGAAGCCCGACGAGGCCCGATGGATCAATCCGATCAACCGTTGATCCGATGGGTGCTTGCCTTACCAACAGCCTCTGCTTTTGCCAAGCTTTTGCTCTGCTTCCGACGACAACTTATGCGCTCATGCTACACCCTCCGAGGTCTTCAAACAATCTGATCTTTCATCCGATCAGCCAACTCACCGCCCAGGAACCTTTCTACACGATGTCGAAGTCTGAGCCTCCGGAGTCCAGTGCCGAAGATTCGAGTAGCCTGGGCATCGGGCTACATCGTTACAGCTGTTTCCGAAAAGCTTGAGACAACGTGAATTTTTTTGCCCGCACAAAACTTTGATGGCAGGCTAAGGATTACCGGTTTGGGATGTCGAGCCGAGATTGCCGTCGCTTCCGTGTAATCCGTTTGCCGCCCAGATATTATTCCATGGGTGAGCTCCTCCCCTCGGGATACCCAGCTGAGGCTTTCTGAGAGTCTTATGAGCCTCGTATGCAACTCACATGCCCCGGGAACACATTATTGACACGAAAATTGGACTTCGCTTGGTCCATCACGAAATGGGGCTGATCCGTGTGGGATCATCCGTGCCAAATCTGGTAATCCTTAGCATGCCATCAAAACTTGTTGCGTGCAGAAAATTTCACGTTGTCTCAAGCTTTTCGGAAACAGCTGTAAGGTTTTTAGATATTGTTCGTTTCCGGTAGCGCAAACCTCTTACTTATCTTCTGCCTGACGCATTGGTCCACGCCGAACACACTTACCGAGTACCTCCTTCCAAGCAACTCTCGCCGTCTCGCGATTCTTTTTCTAACGATGCGACACGCAGGCTAATGCGAGGAAGCTTTCGGTAGACCCAGAATTATAATCTCTGGGTTCTTGATAGCACATTTGCCTCGTACCGATATTCGGACATGGTGTAATGGATAGCACGGCTTCGGACATCATCCCGATGGGACGGGATGAGAAGCAGACCGAGGTTCAATTCCTTGTGTCCCGCACTTTTTTTCCTGTGTCTCACATTCTCTTTCACAGTGCTCAGAACTTTGGGAGTTTTTTCTTTCCCTTCAGCAGGGAATTTGCGCGCAGCTGTGTACATAAGTAGTCGGATTCAAGGTTCTAGTATTTCGCATTTCACTTACCTCTCGTAACGTAACGGGCCCATCCTGAAACTCCGACCCTTAACAGTTTCGCCCTGCCAGTCACTCGCACTACCTCCGCATCTGCTCTTGTCTCAAACGTCTTCTCTTTGTCCACGCTCGCGATTATTCACCACAACATGTGCGCCCCCATCCTTTCTGGCTGGGCATACAAACGAGCTTCGGCCAATCGTCATTGGACAGGACCAAGATTAGAGTCGTTGTCAACGTGTTTTGTATAGTCTTCTTGGCATCCTGTGAAACCGTCAACTCATAGGAGCCAAGTTCCGGAAGTTCCTAAAGCGACACTGCCGCCCTATGGGTAGAGAAACTCCGACATGGGGCATACACTCTGCTCACCTCCTCCTCCTTTAGATGTACGTTTATTACCCAATGCCTTTGGAGTACATACCTATAGCTTGATGTCTTGGCGAAATTGATCTACGGCACAGCTTTAGGGAGGCACGAGTCGCAGATCGCCGAGAAAATCTGCCCCGCCCTGTAAATATCTTTTTGTCTCCTCGGCGCACCATATTCAAGCGCATTCATCCTTATAGGGACCTCTGCAGTAATATTACCTCCTCATCCTCCTCCTCCCCGGGCCGACGAATGTTCGATATACCGACAGTTCTGCCGAATTATGGAGGGTACAGCATTTAGGAGTGCTCAACGCACAGCTTGTCACAGCCTTGGATATATCATATAAACTCACGGCTTGGGTGTTTTTGAACTCAGACATCGCCCATGGAATTCTTGACAGGATACCACCACGAGCACGAGCACCACGACTACAACTCCGCGTCCATCCCAGCGTCGGGATTCCGGATCAAGTTGAGTACCGAGGTGCGCTTTCAATTTGATCTCTGCTTCCCAACCTGTTCGCTGATTCCGCACTACCAGGCCCCATTGCAGCACCATGACCTTGAGCGCGCGGGGCGTGCGCCTTTTGCAGACCTCGATCGCTCGCCCGTGTATGTGGGTTCAGCGATATTCATGCACGGGGACGGCATGACGCACAAGTCGGTGCAACCCGGGAAAGTTGCGCCGCACCTGCACCCCCCTTGCCATGTGCCATATGGTGGACAAGAAATCGGCCACCATGGACGGTATGATGTGTTGATTATTGACGATGGCAGGATGGAGTGGGTCCGTACGTCTCACGGTATACTGATCGTCTTGACTCTTTGGTAGTACTTGACTAACTAACCTTCAGGGCGCATCCCCGAAGGCCGTACTCCCGTCGAAGGCGGGGTACGTACTCTTGGCTGGACTCTGGACCGGCGCTAAGCTCACAATTTTTGAAGTACGAGGAAAATCACGAGAGGCTCTTCCATGCTGTCGCGCGCGTTGACGGGATATTAGTCCCAGGCAAGACGGGACATCACCTGTATGTTGTCAAGTCAGTGGCGAACGATGCTCTTCCTCATTATTTGCATTCAGCGGTGCTTGCCACATCTCGTTCGGCGGCCGGGAACATGTCATCCACGAGCACTATGAAATTCTGTACGTTTGTTTCTTCGTGCCGCTGAGCCCGTACACTTACATCGAATCCAGGTGCTGGAGGCATAGGAGCTATTAAGGCCGGATTTTCCTCGTTCGATATCTGATTGGATCGTGGGTGTTCAACATGGATGTAAAGTTTGTTGGTCGGCGCAGGCAGTACTATATTGAGTGGATATATTCTGGCATTTATGGATGGAACAACACCCTCCCTCTGGAGGTCTGACGCTACCCAATATTGTGGAAATCTCATCGCCCACAACCGTTCATTTGGTTATATATATTCCGGATGGTTCAAACTTCAAACTTCATACCTTCGGCGTAGATTCAATTTGCGGTCTTGAGCGGCCGAGGCCCATGCGCGCCTTGGAATTGAAGCGATTTCGCGCTCGCAGAATGTGCCGCAATGCCTTCGAAATAGTCAAATAGTACCCCTCGAATGAACGAATATCGCAAATGCCGCGGGCGGAACACATGACTAAAGAAAATCAGTCTTGCGGCATTGACGGACAACTCGCAGTGACCCATCACCGAAGTCTTCAACAGAAGGAAAAGTACACTCAGTGTCGCGACGGTGTGTACCTGTAAACCATTTTCAAAAGCCGTCCAGGCTCTTCCCATTCGATTCGGGCTGCATGTACCTGTTGAGCGAAGTTTAAGGAAATTATTTTCGGGGGGCGTATTGCAGTTCCAAAGATAATACGTGAGTAGTTTATCCAAATCTTCAGTGATGATTCAGAGCTGAGATTCTTTGAAACAGAACTGAACACACGGTGCGACATCCTCGTAATTGAATGGTGTATGACATCCTCTTGGCTTTTTCCTCGTTCCGTCAGGGGTGGAGAAAAGATCATGCTCTGCGCATGCGTTCAGACTCGGGTCTAATCCTCTCAAATCTTACAACCGCCATCCTGGCTTCAGATTAAGTCAATCTTCCTTTCACACCGCGAAGGCCACTCATGCTGTTATCAAGTATCGTCGGCCTGAACTTGGAGATCGGTGCCCCGATATTCACTGCGTTCAGACGGCTCGGCGGCACAGGTAAAAGGACCCTGCCGAGCTACGTCGCCATACGACGGAGCTTTGCCGAATGATGGCGGCAGAGAGTGCCGAGACACCTCGGCACGACTCCGACGTAACTCCGACCGGGTCTGCTTGCTTATACGCGCGTGCGTGTACAAGCCATCGAAGATCGCGCGAGCATGCGAACGCAAGCTATGTCCCAAAAACCGCGCGACCTCAATTTTCTTTTTCAAAGTGGTCCAGCATCTGCATCATTTCTGCACTTTCATTTTTTTGTACAAGAGGACTGTAACGCGAGCCAAAGATCGCGCCCATTTTGTCATATTGTTCATCTGGTGTGACGAGGTGACGAGTTACTTATTGGCCTTCCTCTCCGACACCCGGCCCACATCCAGTCAGTCCGTGTTTCCGCGTTGGGGTCAGGAATGGGGTGAGTTGATTTTACAATCCGAGGACCAAAGATACCGCCGTACTGTTGTATCCCAGGGAGCCCGGCAGCCCGGCTGCGACGTCCAAATTTGACAAGAACTACAACCGCAGCAACTATTTCCTTTGACACCTCGGCTTGTTGCCCGCACGGCCGCTGCTACTGGCGATTGATCGTGGTGACGTGAGTCAATCCCATACGCATACTTACATAGTGATCTGGGCTGATATTTCCACACTGTGTTCTTTCTATTTCTCGCAGTTCGACCGTGGCAAGTCGAAAGATTGCGTCCGTGAGCTCGGCTATGGGTGTACAGAGGAATCCATCGACATAGTGTATTAGAGTGTATTGTGTGCACTTACATAATTCCTGGGCCGCGGCGTTCCTCAGCGGGACCGGCCCTCACCCGTGTAACTCTACCTACCTACCTACCTACCTGGGGTTAAAGTACTCGGACTCAACCGTGTGAGGCCCGTATCAATACACGACAAATGGTAGTCTCTTATAAACAGACGCTACAACAAAAAAATACTCGTACCTCGTGTGTTGTAGACAAATGGGGGGAAACGTACCTCGCGGGAACCTCAGATATCTAATGAAATTTTGGGGGACGGCGCGGGATGTAGCTCCGCCGCTGCCGTATGTTTGATGCCGGGGTGACGGGACGTCGCGTTCAGGCTGCGGACGCATACCTCAGCTAACTTAAGAGAGCGAGTTGACAACGGAGATCGGGTTACCCACCTCTTTCAGTATCCACTAGCATGCAGCTTCCACCCCACCCGGTTTAAGGCAAGTCACGGTCATCCGAAAACACCGCAGCCATCATAACTCCATTTTTCTAATCGCACTAATTGGCTCATCGACTACGTTCCCATAAGCATTGCAACACGAGGCACAGGCGGAGGCTAGTACTAGTCAATGAGTGGGTGTTGCAATGGGGGCCGTGGGCCGTGACGGTTTACGGCGGGGCAGACCGAGAATGATAGCTTCCGGTCGTGAACGATGCCGGATCCAGCGGATTAATCCTCTACACATCAATCATGACCGTTCTCACATAAATCCATGGTTGAATTGCGGGATTAAAATCCGATCGGCTGAGGCAGGTCTGGCATCAATCGGCTTCCCTGCCGACGTGTACTATTTTCGACCAGTTAACTTACTTGGCCACCTAAGTATTCATGCCTCAATATCAAAATGTCCACTGGCCCTCTGCGCGCCCAAATATTTGAGAACAAGGGCATGTATCCTAGGAAGAAATCAAGAGCCTAATTTTCCAAATATCCCAACATTTGAGTTCACAGTGAATTTTACTTTACGGGTCAGTACAACATGGCCAAATAACAGCTAGTTGGCCACCCCATTAAATAATGGCCTTAAGTCTCAAATGCCCGCCACTTACGCTCTGAATCATAGAGATAGATCATATTAACTATATCAAACACTTGTGGTGTATATATGAGGCATACAAAAGGCCAAGAAATCCAGGTCCTACAGTGCGAAACACCAAAATGGGGGTCGTGAAACGAATGAGCATCCTACAAGTCGAAGAACCACCTAGATGGGCCAAATTAAAGTCCTGGTCGCTTAATAAAAGGTATTCCAACGTACCTGAGCACCCAACTCCTTTCCAAGATGCTGGTAGCTCCTCCAAAAAATCTGACTATCGGCGAGACCAAAATTGGGTGGTTTGAGATAATGACCTACAGAGCCATCAGAGGTGAATGGAAAAAAATTCGAAATACATCTCAGATTGAAGGATTGCATAGTAAGAAGTACCCTGGAAGGTTTCGGACCGATAGCATAGCGGTGTCGTGCACCGCGAGGGCGGCTAGGATGGCTGCCTAAAAAAGCAGTCGTGCTTCCCTGAGTGCGTACAGAGAGTAGCGGAAGCCTTTGCAATCTAGTAGCACCATAGACAAAAGCCCAGCATCGGGGGATCAGAACGAGCCCCCAAAGTCGCGGATCGACGAAGAAACGGTGGAGGAATGGCTTCAGCAATGAGGCGATGTCAAGAAATTGATGTCCCCACGCCTCGGATTCCGATCCGCGATGCCGTGACTTTCGATCAACCCATCACTTTCGGCTGAAATTTGGTCTGGACCTTCGTTAGAGGTCGTACTCTGTTCGTGTAAGTTACCATGCCCAGGCATCACTATCAAGTCCTGGCCTTCTAACCTCCAAGTGGCCAACTAGGTGGGGTGGCCAAGTAGGGGGTCGCAACTAGTACAGCCACCTCGACCCTTCCTCCTTCCCACCACCTTGCCACCACCACCTGACAACAGCCTCGAGATCAGAAACCTTCTCTTTGCCCAGCACGATTTGAATCATGTCGAAAGTCCTTCAACAATGCGTAGAAATAGTTTCGATCCAACTGGGTCCCTAATCCAGGTCGATGATCAGCGACAATCGGATCGGTATTCGCGACGACCTCATTTACAATGGAGAAATAGGGAGACTACTCGCGGAGGCCCGAATTGAAATAGAACGCAACCGTACTGCGTAATTACGGCTACGGAGTGGCATCTTCTTTCCTTCGTCGGCCTCAAAAATCCGGATGCGTCTACGGTCTGCTCCCACACAATGGTTGCTCCTGGTTCCGAATCCCTGGTATCTCTTCACTGAGGTCACGCAACTACGCCTATACTGGTGTTCTACATCAGGCAAACCCAAGGGCCTTATCTGTGCTGACCTCCATGACTCTTAGGCGATGTCGGGGAACCTTTACGGCGTCTCCGTATTTCACCTACCCCCAACCGTCCGTTGAGTCGCGTTCACCAATTACTAGAACACGCCACATCTTTGATTTATTTTCACCATGCTCTGTGCATGCCGCGGTATCATTCAGACTCGGGTTCAATCCTCTCAAATCTTACGACCGCCATCCTAGCTTCACATTGGGTCAATCTTCCTTTCACACGGATGAGGGCACGGACAAGGGCACCCGCGAAGAAGCAAATGGAGCGCCGCATTTTTCAAGAGGTTGGTGACCGGGGCCTCTCCGTGATCTTACTACTCGCCATTCATTCTGCTCTCAAGTAGCATCGGCCTGAATTTGAAGCTCGGTCCCTGTTAAACACAGTATTCCGATTCATTCCCCGCCACTTTCAAGCCAAGCAGGTCCTTTCGGTGTGCCGAAATGCCCTCAACTACCCGTTTCTTGTGCGCCCCCACCATAAATGCTTGCCTTATACTCCGAGGGTTGCGGAGCTTGACCGTCGGGTCATCCCGCGCTCTGGTTACGGAAGGAGTCAGCCGCCCGTGTGGTCGGCGTCTGACGAGATTCGTGGCACGAACATCACACTTGTCAACGTCGACATTGTGTGGAGCAGTGGTAGTTATGGAGATGGTGGCTCATCTGAGACATTGCCATCCATGCGAGTGTACAGTTTTCAACTGAAATCTTCTATAGCGCCCGTATTTCGGGCGAGCGACTCCTGTCCCAGCCGGAAACATCCGAGAACGACCAGCGCAAGTGGCGCCTAGCTGAAAGTCTCTCACTTATAATTTCCAGATCTGTGGTTCTCTCATTCAGAAATTTGATAGCATTCAGAAGCCACTCCCAATATCATCGAAATGTCGATCAGGTTGCCGTTTTTCGTAAGATCATCTCATCCGGAGAAGACTCAGGATAATAATATTGCTCATCTAGGTTGCAGGGGCCTTTTCTTACTGAGCAGTGAGCACAACGCTATCCCCAGTTTCTGCCACGAGTGACGCACCCTGTCGCGCATCCATTATCTCCGGCCTCTTCGGGGTTGTGATGTCTGATTGATTCTGCAATTGATCGTCCGATTTTTCCATTTTCTTAATTGCTTTACTCAACGCTGATCGACTCCCGGTGGGAGGATTTCAGAATGCTCCCGATGGTTCAAGACTTGCCACGCCTGCATGGTTTCCATCTCATCCTCGGCATGTCCCTGAGAATGACGCAAGTAAATTGAAACAGTTGTGGATTTAATTTTAAATTGTTGTGCAAGTCGGTGTATTCAGTGCGCCTGCTGGAATCTTTCCTAACCTCTCTCATCGCGCATACCACTGAGCAATCAAATACTTCAGCGGTGTTCTCCCTTTGCCTCCGAGATTTAATGGTAACTTCCATTGTCGCGCAACTCGATGCCGTTCTTGGTCAAATATCGGAGAAACTTGCGTAGATCCATCAGAACTTAAAGCTGGGGATGAATGAATCGTGTCCAGTAATACATCCTCACCATTGACGGATCTCCGTTTGAGGATTCTCCTGCCTCTCGATACTCACCGATATGGCCAGCTGATCTCACTTCCACGAATGATGTGCCACGATCAACTTCTAGTGGCGGTTGGTTACCTGCTCTTCTACGCCCAATGAAAGTAGAACTTGTCTGCTGGCTTTCAAGTCGTTTTCTCATCATCAATTGCAAAGATGTCAGTGGAGCATATAATCAGTTCAGTGGATGCAACGGGACCTAGCGATTCGTTTGTGCCAACCATGCTTCTCGATATCTCGCCGGTTGTCTTCACTTGCCCTCGAAGTGCAACGAACGCGCGGGGCGGACTCCTGCAGATGACCGCCAACAGATATAAAAGTCAATACTCAGCGGACATCGGTGGTCTCACCTTAATTTTTGTTCACGGAATCGGAGGCCGTACGTCGTTGCGTAGCATGCTTGGTGGGAATACTAACTTTCTAGTAGACAAAGAACAGTGGGAGCCTATCATACAAGGATTATTCCGTCTGCAGCATTCAAAGCTACCGCATCAGCGTGTGCACGAAGTATGGGCTCTTGACCGCCAGAATCATGGAGATGCCGCCCTGATTAATCGGGATGAGCTGCTGAGGAGCCGCGAGGATGGTGTATGTGAGTTCCTCCGGGATTCGTGCACAATTCCACGATTTGACCTTTGTTTTCTCCAGCGGCCTACGAATGGGCAGATGCGATCGCAGCTTTTGCGCGGTCTCCGCGACTGAGAGGGAAGCGGCTAGTTCCAATTGCCCACTCGGCCGGCGCAATCTCGGTGTGAGTACATATCGAGGATTATTAGACTGCAGATTCTAATCGTGATTCAGGGTAGGGTCGACGAGGGCCATGAATATCTCTGCCATACCCTATGCTGCTCTCGTCTTGATTGAGCCTTCTATGGTGACACCCGACGTGTTCCACCGCCATATAGAGAAGACAATCTCAGGTCTCTCTGCTACAATCAAGACCAGACGAGATAAATGGCCCTCACGAGAGGCCGCGCATCAATGGCTGAGGGCACGTTATCCGTGGAATATCTGGGATTCACGGGTGTTTCAGTCCTTCATTGTACTGCAACCTCTCCTCGAAATCCTCGCTTCTGACCGTTTTCTCATTGAGGATTATGGTCTCGTGCCAACACCCACGGGCGAGCTCACCCTCAAATGTGATAAACACCAAGAAGCGAACTGCTACCCCGATCCGGTCTCGCATTTCGACTCGGTCAAGCAGATATCTCGTATCTGGCGCGCGGTACCGCTCCACATTGTATGGGGTAACCGGGACGACTTGGTTCCGGAAGTTGCGCGAGGGTCCATTTCTGATCGGTCGGAAGGGCGGGGCGCTGCGTCGATCATCAGGATGCAAGGTGGACATATGGTTCGTTGTTCAAAATGTCCTCTGAAACGTAACCTTTCAACTGAGGTCCCGTCCTATTTCCAGCTACCTCAGGAGAACCCAGATGGTCTCGCTTTCGCCATCGGTCGAGTGCTTGACCCTATCCCCGCACTCTCCGAGATACCTGTACAGAGCAGACTTTGATACATTTTGTCTCTTGGCTTGTGCGACTGGTGGAGGGTGCTGGATACCACTTCCTGAGATACCCGTTCATACATGTAGCAGCTGTTGATACCTTCTGTACTTTAACGAATTCACTTGGGGACTTTCTTGCGACCTGTACGCTGAGGCCTCAATTTCGACTTGTGCATGTGCGATTGCAGTGTTGAATATCCACCTGTAACCATGTACTCCCAAATACCCGTTGAATCAGCGGCTGACTCCTTCGGACTTCATGAACGGATTTAACGTTCGCTGCAGACTACTTTCACTACGTCCAGCGGCCTGGTAGCCAGACCATTGACTAGGATGTCGAAAGGTCTGGCAAGATGGAGGCTAGGTGCGGCTAGCTGGGCTGAACGTACCCCATCGTGGTAAATGTTGAGAGAAGCAGGCAATCTCCTAGCCACACCGCGGTAGCCACGGCGGATAGTCGAGGGCAGCCAACTTATTAGCTCTCGGCGAAACCTAGCGGCCGGTTAGTATCGACTACTGGCGAGCCGGCGCTGTGGCTATCAACCCACTGAACGCAGTGATTAGATTAACTTATCTTCTACCAGCTCAGTTTCAACGTGGTCTGAGTTTCGACCACTGAAAAGTTACAATTCGAAATTACAGTACAAGATTTACAATGGGTATTACAAAATACACTCAACGGCACTAGGCCGGCCAAAAGAGAGGGCGATCTGCGTAGATCTATACTGACTGACTAAATAAATCACTTCACTACCACGCATCCCCTGGCACTGCCACTCTATTCACGGACTTCAACTCCACGACATCAGTTCGGCTTGCCTCTGCATCGCTCCTGAAACGGCTCGTGAGCCGCAAAGGACCACTCGAAGACGACGTCGCGGGAAGAGAGAGGTGGATTTGTTGGATAGTTTGGCCCATGCCGATCCGTGCTTGGATGAGCGCGTTGGCGATTCCGGCCACGGGAGGAAGGGCGATAAGCGCGACGAATTGGACGTCGGCGTTGACTTGGTGGGAAATGATGTAGAAGATCGTCCAAGCCGAGTAGAGCGCGGAGCTCTCGATGATGATTGAGACGAAGTCCTACAGTATGCACTTTGGTCGGACTGAAAGCGTGAAGAGTATGCAGCCGTTACTCACCCTGAGATTATTACCATTGATCGGGGAGGCGCCTTTGGTTATCTGCCGGATCTTCCAGGAAATGAGGCCTGCAAGAGGGATTCAGTTGATGGTTCGACCGAGATTCTGGATGCGATTACCGGTCGAGTAAATGTTCGTGCTTATGAAAGCCCCGGTCAGCGAGGACCGGACAAGGAAAAAACAAGAAAGCATACACTAGGGTGAAAATTAGCCCTGGGGTCAAGGCTTTATCATCGGCAATGTTATCCACGTGCGAGGTGTTCTGAACCGTTAAAGCTCCGGTTACTGAGCACATACGTTAGGCATCTGAGATGGAACTTGCGACATCGGATACTCACTCATTAAGCCTATGAGGGTCAAGATCGGCAGCACGATTACATATTTGTTGCGAGACCAGACGATGAAGAGTCGGTAGATCTTTTGTGATCGTTAGGTTCCGTGGGACGATGACACTGTACGCTCTCACAATCAAGGCATCACCCATGAGGATGGTTATTGAAGCAAATATATTTTGGACGGTGGTGGTTATTTGACTATTGTCGTTGAAAAACTTGGGAGCCGCGGTACCGTTGAGAAACACGATGAAGCCAATGAAGGCTCTGGTCATCGTTAAAACCCAATTCTAAACCACCGTGTCATTAGAGCGTCGCAAAAATATCCGCTATCCACTCACCCCGGTAACTGCCAAGAAGAGAATCAGTCCCGTAATGAAAACAGTAGAGCGGTACGCAGGGCCCGAATGCGAGCCGCCAGAGCGCCGAACGAGGAGGTAGGTTGACGTCAAGTAAAGTACAAAGTAGACGCCGTAGAGAGTTGCGCCAATCGCCAAACCAGCGAGATTAGTCCAGGGCGGCGACATTGAGGAAAAGATGGATAAAGGGCCTGCCCGGATCGAGGTTTATGACCAAGGAGTCGGCAGGAAACCGACGGGAAAGAAAGAACGAAGTGTGGCGAAGCTGGCCATGATCATCAAGGCTCAAGTATCTGCGGCGTAACCTTGCTTGAGGTGAGAAGATCCGGCTACAATATATTCATTAATTATGAAAGCGGATTTCGGACTGAGATACCAGCTCCGTGATCGAAGATGGAGTAGTGCGAGATACACCGTGGGTGTTGATGTGCGGGATACTTTGGAATCATCGGACACTTTGAGCTACAAAAGCAGATAGTGCCATGACGAAGAGAGATAGCCTCCGAGGGACCGCGTTGTCCTGTTCAAAGTGGTTGCAGGGGATTCATGCAAGTAGACATATCAATGATATGCATGTTCATGGGAAGTCATTAACTAAACTCACCGAAGAATTCCACTTGATGATGATCTTTTTTACTCATCCCGTCTCCGAGTCTAAGGCCATCAGCAGCGAGTGAACGATTCAATCCTGGAGAAGAGGCAATCAATCGCGCAATTGCTATGCCTTTGGAGAGACGGATCACAGTCCGAATCTTGCCAGCGCAGATGAGGCAGAAATTGGCCACCAGATCGAATATCGATGCCTGTAGCGTGTTCAGCCGTTGCGACGGTGCAGTGATGGAGAGAAGGAGAGTTGCGGCATCTCCATTTGTCTGAGTTTCAAACTCCGCCGGGCCGGGTGCAGCCGTACCACTGACGCTTTCCCACCATCTCATACCCATCTCTATAAGACCTTTTTGACGAGAAAATGGACATGCTTCCGCCATGTCCTCGCCCGAGAACAAAGACGCCGACTCGGTAACCCCTCGCCGCCGGTCGGTGGTGCCCAACCTGCGTAGATCCCTCAGCTTCTCGAAATTCGAGAAGGCTAATTATCTCGAACTGGGATCGCAGAGTCAAGTTAACCTCCCAGTCGAGGAGCCTTACCCCAATGGTATCAAGCTTGCGGTCCTTATTCTCGCGCTAGGTCTTTCCATTTTCTTGGTTGCCTTGGTCAGTCCCCCCGTGGTGCGGCAGTGGATTTACTCAAGTAGTTGCGAACAGGACAACACCATTATAACCACCGCGATAGTGAGTGCCATGCATCGTTATCTGCCTAACCTTTACATCCTTTTTATTACTAGCCCAAGATAACGGACCAGTTCAACTCCCTGGATGATGTAGGGTGGTACGGCTCTGCGTGCGTGCTGGCGGTAATTTTCTCGGATGAAATCTAATTAACCTACCTTCCAGATATCTTTTGGTGCGCTCATAATTATCTGCAACTATTTGGCTCTATACAAGTCAGTCATTCAGACAACGGCCGGAACACAACTCCTCTTTGGAAAGTTTTACAGTCATTTTTCAATCAAACCAGTCTACGTTATTTCCATTGCAATTTTCGAACTCGGGTCCCTTCTGTGCGGTGCAGCACCAACGTCCAATATATTCATCGCCGGACGCGCGATCGCTGGCGTCGGGAATGCTGGCATTTTTTCTGGTGGATTCATAATCATCGCCAATACTGTACCGCTCTCGAAACGTCCACTTTACACCGGTATGATTGGGGGAATGGGCGGTATCGCTAGCGTATCAGGGCCTCTCCTCGGTGGAGTCCTCACCGACAAACTCTCTTGGCGTTGGTACATCCTTCTGTTTCCCTGTTTCGGTCTCCAGCTAACATTTCGAAAAGGTGCTTCTTTGTCAACGTCCCTCTAGCCGCAATTTCGCTCGCGATTATTGTCTTTTTCTTCCAAATGCCGCGAACTGGGGCATCCAAACCGACGGAATCGGTGCGGTTCCTGCAGCGGCTTGCCTTTTTCGACCCGTGGGGCACCCTCGTGTTTCTTCCAGGGATCGTCACTCTCCTCCTCGCTCTATAGTTGGGCGGCTCAAAGTACCCTTGGAACTCCGCCCGTATCATTGCGTTGCTAGTTGTTTCCGGGATCTTAATCTCTCTCTTTGTGGGAATCCAGTTTTGGAAGCAGGACCACGCCACCATCCCACCCCGAATTCTCATGCGGCGGAGCATCTGGAGCAGCTCATTATATGCGTTTTCCATCGGCGCTTCCTTTATCATTGTCACATTCTATCTACCAATCTGGTTCCAAGCGATCAAAGGCGTGTCCGCTGTAAAATCTGGAGTCGACAACCTACCCGTCATCCTCGCGCTCGTCCTCGGCTCGGTCCTCGCTGGCGGGATCATCACGAAGATCGGGTATTATGCGCCCATCATGATCCTCTCGTCGATCCTCACTGTCTTCGGCACGGGGATGCTTTCCACGCTCGCGGTCACCTCGCCACAGACGAGACCGATGCCATTCGAGGTGCTGAGCGGCCTCGGCGTCGGCATCGGAATGCAACAGCCGATCCTGGCATCTCAGACGGTACTCGAACTTAAAGATGTGCCCGTCGGAACTGCCATCATCATGTTCGCGCAGACTCTCGGTTCGTCGTTCGAGAAACTGTGCTAACCAAACCACGTGAACTGACTTGCCATTCTCGTGTAGGAAGTGCGTTATTCATCGCAATCGCTCAGACCGTGTTCACGACCTCGCTGGTGTCCGGAATTACCGCACACGTCCCAGGGCTTGACCCTTCGGTTGTTCTGTCCGCCGGAGCGGACTCCCTCAAAGAAACTGTCGCGCCTGCGTTTCTCCCCGCAGTGACCGCTGTGTATAACCAAGCGCTTTCATCGGCCTTTATCGTCGCAATGGCGATGGCAGGTGTCTCCCTAGTCGGGGCTTTTGTGGTCGAATGGCGAAGTGTCAAGGGAAAGAAGATGGAGGCGACAATGGCCGTCTAGATTCTCCAATGGAATGAATGGAACAGAAATATGTACATACTTACACACTCGTTTTTACTTTCCCTCGTTTTCCGTTTCACTCTTCGTGTATCTGTAGCCCTAGGTCGACATGCACGCTGACAGTTGCTTGAACAGTGCGGAGTAGTACCCACCTTCGTCACTTCGTTACTTCGCGTAGACATATGGAAGTTCGTCACTTTGATGGGAATGTGTGAAAGTTCGTCACTTTGCCTGGTTTCTGTGAAACTTCATCAGTTGACGTCGGTGCGTTCAGTATGGCGGTTAAAGTGCACTTTTAATATTCCGCTACACTTTTTTGGGAATTTGAGTTTTCCGCTACTTTTATTACGAAAATGACCATTTTCCGCTACTATTTTTGAGTCACATCGGACCAAGAGTGTAGGGGAAATCTTACGTTTTCCGCTACATTCATTTGACAAGTTTGTGATCCCGCTACTAATTTTGTGACTCAATCCATTTCCCGCTACTTTATTTTGTAAGTGGGTGATCCCGCTACTTTTTTGCTCAAAAAAATAAAAATCTTCCATTCTTCAATAAGTGATACAGGATACCTACGGCATACTCTAAAACACGCTAGGAAAGTACGTACGACAGCAACGAACGGGACGTCGGAGGCACGTGACCGCGACAAGGCGCACGGCGGCAGCACCCAAGCAGCAACGATTTGGCGATGCCGCTTGGGGCGCACGCCACGTGCCACAAAACCTAGCACCTCAGAAATGGCGCGTAGCTAGTAACCCTGGCCGGAGCCGGTCCCGGTGGTAGCGTACTACATCAGTGTGATGCTGGAACAGGATACCAAGCGCCGGCGGGAGAAGTGATTGGGCTCGACGGAAGGGGTGGGAAAAGGAGGGGGTGTCAGTGGCCCGCAGCGCGACTCGGAGCGGTTGTCATCTCTCTGGCGGCACCACCGCTGTGTCGACATCCAGAGGTGCCAACTGGCAACTGGTTGCGTTGCATCGACACCCAGCATGCCAAAGGCGATGTCCGAGGTTCCAGTAGGTCTGGTAGCATGCGTGCCCCACGATGAAGCGTTGCCAAATGGTGGTGCTGCTTCAGTGCTTAGGTGCTGCCGCCGTGCGCCTTGTCGCGGTCACGTGCCTCCGACCAAGGTCGTGATGTCCCGTTCGTTGCTGTCGTACGTACTTTCCTAGCGTGTTTTAGAGTATGCCGTAGGTATCCTGTATCACTTATTGAAGAATGGAAGATTTTTATTTTTTTGAGCAAAAAAGTAGCGGGATCACCCACTTACAAAATAAAGTAGCGGGAAATGGATTGAGTCACAAAATTAGTAGCGGGATCACAAACTTGTCAAATGAATGTAGCGGAAAACGTAAGATTTCCCCTACACTCTTTTGGTCCGATGTGACTCAAAAATAGTAGCGGAAAATGGTCATTTTCGTGATAAAAGTAGCGGAAAACTCAAATTCCCAAAAAAGTGTAGCGGAATATTAAAAGTGCACTTTAACCGCCATAGTATGGTTCAGGAACTCGGAACATCGGCCATCAGTGTTCCTTCGGCATACCAGCAAAACAGTCCTTTCTTCAACTTCTTCAATATACCTGGGGACCTAACCAGAACACCATACCTAACCATACCTAACCTTTCTAACCACAAACTTAACCCAAACTTAACCCCCCGCGCAAAGTGAATACAGAGTTCGGTGAGTTCACGGGTTTCGGCAGTTAACCTAACCGGCAAATCTCGGCAAGCTCTTGATACCCATCACTCCGTGATGTGCCGGGGAGTCGCCGCTTGAAAGCCAGAAATACTAACTCACGAACTTGCATAGAAAGCCTTCCAAATTACGAACTTTCACGATTTCCCATCAAAGTCACGAAGTTTCACAACGCTACGCGAAGTAACGAAGTGACGAAGATGGCGTGGACTCAACAGTGCGCGCCCAACCTTCGGGGCGGAACCGTATTCAAGGATCTCGACAATCCCGTCTTTACGGGAAGCGCATGCACCTGGAGCACGTAAGTATCCTACTGGATACTTACCAATTTTCGTGCCGCATCCGTGCCGCCTGTCAGTGGACTGATACAAATATTTTTCGGTTTACCAAATAACCCGAGGGGGTCCCACGACTGTTCCCAACTGCGTTCGCGTGGCATAACCGCGAGGAGACTCTGATGCCACACGTCTCCATGGTTTTTGTGCCTACCCTCCTCACAGACTGTGACGAAACACCCCTCCGCGAACGGTGGGTCCCTATTTAAAGCCAGGTCACTCTCGACGTGCAAACCTACAGGCGTTTTCAATAGTATGCGCACGACACTCATTCTCGCGCCATTCGCAGTGGCGGCGGTGTCTGGGAGCCAACCGTGCGTCACCATTGACAATGGGACCGTTTTGTAAGTTCGTCAGGTCAATAATCTCACCACCGGGTGCTGATACGCTCCACTGACTCCAGCGGTGTAGATCTACCGCAGTTCGGACAGAGTCTTTTCCTTGGCATACCATACGCCCAGCCACCCGTGGGTGACCTCCGTTTACGACCTCCGCGCTCGATGTACCAACATTATTTATTTCTGCCACACTTTCTGCTGACCCAACCTAGAAATACGACATTTGGAGAACTGGATGCGACTGCGTATGGACCACACTGCTGGTCTGCTTTTACTACTGGCTTCGTATGTATTTATGTCCAGGTTGATTCCCTCGTTGCTGAATCTCGGACGACAGGACGACAATTCAGGATATAATAATTCCGAAGATTGTTTAACATTGAACGTGATACGTCCCTACGGCGTTTCCGAACAGGCCCCTGTTCCTGTCCTTGTCTGGAGTGAGTGGTATCCACTGCGCTCAGATTTGGATATATGACTAACCGGTCTTAGTCCACGGAGGTGGCTTTGTGCGTGCCTTGTCGATCATCCTTCACCCTCTCACTGATGATGGAATATCCAGACGACAGGCGGAAGCGTGAGTGTATCTTATCATATGGATAAGCGTCAACTCACAAGGATGTATAAGGCCGATTTCCGCTACAATGGAACTTATCTGGTCCAGGCATCCATTGCGAATGGAAAGCCGATTGTATTTGTTTCAATAAAGTGTGTCCTTTCCGCGATTTGTGATGGACCAGGCTAAATCTCGCTTCCCTTCAGCTACCGGCTAGCATCTCTCGGATTTTTGGGCGGAACGGCGCTCGCAGAAGAGGGTTCTCTGAATCTCGGGCTGCGCGATCAGCGCCTTGCTCTCCACTGGGTTCAGGAAAATGTCGCTAAATTTGGTGGAGATCCGAGGTTTGCATCTACCCTTCTCTGAATGCAGATGGTTGAACAATGATTATCCTAAACAGGAAAGTGACAGTTCACGGTCAAAGGGGGCACGGTGAAAGTGCCGCTGTGTGCCGCTGACTGCCGCAGCACAATTCTGGATTGCCGCAGTAAGCGGCAATATTGCCGCAGCATGTCACACTGCCGCAGTGTCACAAAAAATGCCGCATACACTGCGGCAATCTTACTATTCTACCAAGAAAATACTCTTGCGTATAAAATAAGGTCTTGAGCGTCCCTGGACACCGTCGTAGCTCAGCACCCTGATGAATAGACGGACCACCACCAACCCACCACATGAAGTCACGGGCACTCTCAACACTAAATCCAGAGGATGTGGAATATTGGCCGGTAGGTACAACTATATGGATGGTGCCGCTCCAAGAAGCGAACTGACAGGTCGGTGGTGGCGTTGCGTGCGGTGCCCCGTCGAAAGCAGCGTCGGAACGCCACAAAGATGTGTACTCCATCGATGGTTAGGCATGTTGGATGAGGGAAATACAACACTCATCTGTGTATTAAATAACTCTAACTGACGTCTCTTATTTCGGACCAAAAAAGGATCCGGAGTTCGGTGTAAAGCTGTTTAAATGTATCTGGCCCCAAAGTCTAATATGCGGATCCGGAGACGACGGATCCGACGTCCATGGAATTTAGCCATGTTCGCCAACAGTCGAGCAGAGACCTGACTCCTCACACAATGTGGATACTTATCTGGAAACCCGCCCTGGTTCGTCGAGATGAAGATTTGGGGGATCAGTTGATGTGAGAGTACAAATGCAAAGAATCCGCGATAAGATAACCCTTGCCGCTCGAGTGGCCAAGAATTTGGCACCAGTGAAATTGCTAACAAGTCTCTTCTTGATACCATGAAAAAATTGGGCCCGAATTACTGATCATACGGCCGATGTCGCGCTCTCGAAGGTTTCCCAACTTATGACTATTTTTTAGTTTTTTGATTTGAACGAGGAATGGATCAGTTTGATACATACAAGGGCATTCCTGAGGTCTCCAGCATTTATATTCTCACTTATTCTCAAAGATAATCTGTAGGCATGCTTAATTGTACGGTAAAATAATTACCGCAGAGTGCCGCAGGGTGGCTGTGTTGCCGCAGACAATAGTGCCGCACGCCCCTCGGAAGCACTGCAGACACCCGAAAATCTGATATGAGATGTGAATGACATAAATAAACTCCACGGTAGGTCATCGGAGGAGTTTCAACATGGATAGTAACAAAGTTTGAACTAAAAAAAACTTAGGTTGAACGACGTTGCGGCGTCAAAATAAGGAATTGATCGCACGCACCTTCTAATGCCGTCGGCAACTGAAATGACAGTTCAACAGGATTGTGTATGAAAATGTCCCCGGATGCCACTCCAAGGCCATCGGAATTCGAGAGTCCCTAATCATGTGGAAGTGAAGACTTGTGTGTGAATCAAATTTAATGATCAAGTCACCAGTTCAATTTCACTGGCCTCTTTGCTTTATTTGCAAGGATATCTTACTCAGATACACTTTGGTTAATTTATTCAAGCTCTTTGAAGCCAAATTAGCTCGGTCGCGATGGGTATGTGGCCGATGCACCGGTCGCAGCTGTTTTCCAACTGAACACTATTTTTTGATTAACTCAGTTTAAAACTAGAATCAACGAGTTTGACACCTAGTAGGCGGCTGTGTGCATCGCTCAGAATGGGAGTAAACACTTTTCTCAAAGATGATATCTAGCATGCTTAATTATCCCAAAAAAAATATTGCCGCAGAGTGCCGCAGAGTGCCGCAGGGTGGCTGTGTTGCCGTCGACGTGAGTGCCGCATGGGTTGTAGAAGCATTGTACGTCTCCAGAAGCTGTCCAGGAGATAATAATAATGATTTTGAAGGGACAGTAGTCATACTCGGGTCACGTCAAGAAGGGTTACTAGGCTTGAGTGTGGTAAAATCAGAAGGAGCTTCGAAGCTACATTTTCAGAACCCCGGGTGGATAAGTGCACGGAGCGACGGTATCAGGGCTCGATAGGCATCCTCTAATCGTTGAATGTTGGTTCAGGGAGAGAATGAATCCGGCGATCCACGGCGTGGATGGTATTTGCGGCGGAGTGATCGAGATTCACATTGTTTCGAACGACGTTGTACGACTGCGGCGAGCAATCAGATTCTTGAGAGGAGCAAATTGTTTTCGGACAGGTAGGTACACTTTTACGATGTCATAGAAAGCGGGGATTCCGTAGAGATGCCACATGAAGAAGGCTTGCAAGATTGAACACACTGTCGCGGCAGCGCCGTTGAACATTGCCGCGGACATGTCACACTGCCGCTGTGTCACGACATAAACTGCCGTTGAGGACCGCAGGATTGCCGCTGAGTGACGCACAACTGCCGCTGCATAAAGCACAACTGCCGCAGCAAAGTGCCAAAAGTGCCGCTGTAATTGCCGCAGACTGCCGCTGCACAATATTTGCAGCTGTTTGTCTGCCGCAGGACTGCCGCAGACTGCCGCTGTAGCAATATTTAAGTTGTCTCCAGCGCCCTCAAAACCATGAGTATCTCCACATTTCTCGATGGTAAACAGTGTATTAATCACAGTACTATGTCCCTACACAGTTTCGGGGCTTAACTCCCACGGTTGACGCCGGTTGAACATGCGCCGCAAACTTGACTGCCGCAGACTGCCGCAGAGATTGCCGCTGCATGCGGCAACGGCAATGCAGCGGCAAAATATCTTTGCCCGGTCAAAGGTAAGTCTGGTAGCTATGTTGTTTCGAACACGTTTAACCATGTCCACAGCGTAAGGTTACCGCACATAGTTCGTCGTTCTCCTCACGAAAGTTAAATGTAGGCCGGTGGTATCAGCATACACTCTCAAATCACCGCCTATGGTGGACGGGACGATGACCTTTACACGCAAGCCATCGTTGAAAGTGGCACTCTTGGGGGAAATTATAGCCTTCCCGGTGACGCTGCTTATCAGACCACCTACAACTCGGTCATCACAAGCACCAACTGCTCGTCGACCGCCAATTCGTCGGCCTCAATCCAGTTGAGCTGCATCCGTTCCCTTCCCATCGACGAGTTCCGCCAAGCGTCGGTGGGGACCACGGGATCATTGTTCGATGGCGATCTTCTGAATGTTCCTGGATCCCTCGCCGCTTACCGCGCAGGTAACTGGACGAGAGTCTCGTTCTTGGTGAGTGAATCCAAATCTTCGTCGCGTATTAATAGGATTAAATATCCTGTCCTAGGTTGGCAGCAATACTGATGAGGGACGCAGCTTCGCGCCGAGTGGTGCTAACACCACCACAGACGTCGCAGAGTTTATGTCCACCATCGTCCCGCCAGACCAGATAAATGCCACTCTGCAGCAATATCCCGACGTACCGGCGATTGGCTGCCCTTTCAACACGGGGGATTTCCAGTTAGACCCAGTCCAAAACGGCGTATATGCCCCACCTGGAACGCAGGATAAGCGGACCTCTGCAATTGTGGGGGATGTTGTCATGGCTGCGTATGCACCTCTTCAACTCGATTCGGTTATCAACCCTAACATGCGAATCAAGGGCCCCCCGGTGGCTGGCACAAGAGGTGTCCTACAAAGTGCCGTTCTGGAAATATAGGTACTGGACCCTGAATAACAGTACTTTTGCTAATCGAGCGTCACATAGGTTCAATCACAAGCCATATGACATCTCGTTCGGTGTTGAGGATTTTGTTGGGCATTTTGTCGAGGTGAGTAATATTCTCCTTGGGAGAACCACAAGACGACGCGTCGTCTCAGGTTGCCTATGTTTTCAATACCCAAAATAACGAGTGAGTTGAGCTTCTGCACCTTACAGACTGTGACCCACTTATTCGCGAATAGCACCGACTTCTGGATAACGAATCATGCCACTGCGACGTACCTTGGTCCACCCGCGCCAATCGGCGACAGATTTCTCGGTGTATACATGAGCCGGACGTGGGCAGCCTTCGCTGCGACCGGGGACCCCAACAATGCAAACGGTGAGCGAAGGTGACATAGCTCGGGGACTGCGGACTCACCTTAAGTCATAATCAGTCGCGACGAAAATCAACTGGCCCCGGTACTCGCAGGGCGGCGAGAACATGGTTTTTCAAACCCAAGGTTCTGTTTTAGAAAAAGATGTAGGAGGAAGTCTTCCAAAATCTGCGCGGTCATTGATCTTCGAATATAGGATTATCGGCAGCAGGAGATGCAATTCATAATGGATAACATATTCTTTTAGTGCGTGGCGGTTAACTGGAGACCAGCGATACCCTGGCGCGATTGAGCGTGGACACTATACCATGAGTGATTTATTTGTATAGAGCTGCGGAACACACAACTCCGTTCCGAAAAGCATGTAATCAGCTCAGCCGGGGTCAGTGGCATACAGCAGTGGTGCAGTATGCCACAGCGCTCGCACCTTTTCATCCTTGATCCTGCTGCAGCTGCAGTGATCGGTGACAGGGCAATCATTACTGACTGAAATTTTCGCATGAGATGCTGCGCAGAAAACGAGTTCATCCAGGTGATCATGATGAGACGGGTGTGACCGGACAGGAAGATGTTACAATACAACTCGGGTTGTTGCTTCGATGTCGTCAGAGCAGGCAAATATGGTTTTGTCAAGAGTCAGTGGCCCCGGTTAGAGTCTCGAATAAAGAATCTGTATTTTCCTTTCAAACTTACTGGAGTCTTGAGCCGACGCCGAGCCAAGTTTACGAGGCAAAACCTTGAGTCTGTTTTCCCTTTCGATCTTATTGGACTGCAATCATCTGAGCACGACTGTAATGTCAATTTATCGCATAGAAAGAATGCCAACCAAAATTAATATAAAGTATGATAAGACAAGGCGCAAGTAGTAGAAGAACCATGATATCCCCCGGCTACCACCACTTAGTTTCACTTAATCCAACGGGCAGTCGCGTGGTACTCCGCCCCATCGGGCGTATATAGCGAGACAAGATACAGATCCTCGATAGTGCCCAGTCCCTCGGTGTGCTGGACAAGGTAACGCAACTGGAACGCGAGCCACCACCCAAGGTTGAAGCGTGTGATGTCTCGGTGCTTGCAGCTCGCGAAGATGACGTCGGTGAAGGTGTGGATGGTTTCTTTGGCGGGCCAGACTCCTTGGATCTAAGACGAATTAGACAGCCGCTGAGGTGAGAAATGCAGGTTACAAACAAATCCTCTCAGACTTACGTGGAATGTGACCTTCAGCGGGCCTGGGGTGTATGGCACGAGCTTGTATTCAGGATGGAGCATGCAGTTGCGGAAGCCCAGAATATCCGACACGCGAACGCCCGGCGGCGTGTCCATAGTGGCGCCAATCACAGCGAATTCCACCAAATTGGGATTGCCGATGGGCGGGCCTTTGAATACGTCGTCGGGGGAAACGCGGAAGGGGCGGTGCCACCGCTCGCTGGCTGTCGCCATGAAACTGTCCGCCTTACACGGAGCGCAATCGCACGGGGCAGGAGGCGGGTCCTCGGTGTCTCGCCGGCAGGCGAAGAACTGGAGAAGCGTGTACGGGTGGATGTTGCTGCGGGAAGGAGCGTCCGCGCTCCGTTTCTGGATGTAAGAGGCAGATGAATGAGTGCGCGCGGAGGTGAAATGAGCGGAGGACGCACGGGGAGCGGGGCGGAGCGGTGCATTGTCGCGACGGGATTAATTGTAGCCACCGAGGGCGGCCGCAAGTGCGATAGAGCGTGATGGTTTGCCACGCGGGGGGTGGCGTAGAGTATAGGCTACAAGCCGACAAGGTTGAGCGAGAGAGAGAGATGGTTCGGTGAGTGGCATACCGGAGGCGCACCGTAGTCGACGGCGCCGCGCCGCTGGGGAGGATTATGGTGATACTTATAGAAAAGAACACAAGTAAAGAAGTCAGGGTAAATTTGTCACGAAATTGTAGGCAGAACGCACCGCGTTTCGTTGGGAGTGGGACGACATAATGAGGAAATGCAGATAAGACGGAAAGGAGCGTTTTGCAGATGGGCCAGCCGAGCAGGGGAGATCGTGTGGAGAAGAGCGTCCTACACCCTGGGTTTTATACCGCACCAGAAACCAAAGCCACATAATCTCAGTGATCCGCATCCTCCAGAACGGGAAATTGAATTTGGCCAGCACAGTGCCGTTTCGAACAATGGAAATCATCCACGACACACTTAAAAGGAACATAACCAGATCGATTTACAATCAACCGCGTAAGCCCCCCCATGGTGTCAGGCCAAAGCACAGGAGTCTTCGTGCGCGTACCGGGGCTAGGACCACATGTGGCAAGCTCGCTTTTATTAATATCGCATCAATAGTGAACAAAGGCCTTTGACTTGCCTCGTCTCGTTACCATTTCCATACCTGATTAAACCACGTCCAAGCTAGAGTAGGGTACATATGCTTTGGTTACATAAGGAGAATGTGGCTTTTCGAGTCCACGCCATTTTCGTCACTTCGTTACTTCGCTTAGCGTTGTGAAACTTCGTGACTTTGATGGGAAATCGTGAAAGTTCGTAATTTGGAAGGCTTTCTATGCAAGTTCGTGAGTTAGTATTTCTGGCTTTCAAGCGGCGACTCCCCGGCACATCACGAAGTGATGGGTATCAACAGCTTGCCGAGATTGGCCGGTTAGGTTAGCTGAACTGACCGAACTCTGTATTCACTTTGCGCGGGGGGTTAAGTTTGGGTTAAGTTTGTGGTTAGAAAGGTTAGGTATGGTTAGGTATGGTGTTCTGGTTAGGTCCCCAGGTATATTGAAGAAGTTGTTGAAGAAAGAACTTGTGTTTTCCTGGTATGCCAAAGGAACACTGATGGCCGATGTTCCGAGTTCCTGAACGTGCCGACGTCAACTGACGAACTTCCACAGAAACCAGGCAAAGTGACGAGCTTCCACACATTCCCATCAAAGTGACGAACTTTCACATTCCTACGCGAAGTAACGAAGTGACGAAGATGGGTACTACTCTGGCTTTTCCGATATAGATGTTATTCGTACAGTTAGATTTTGATGGAAGCAGCCTGGACGTAAATTATCGGGGCTTCGACGCGTCGTACTCCATCCCATGGATGTTGCAGTGCCAATTACAAGAGATCGCGAGCCCGAATTTCCGGGGAACTGACTGAGGACTTCGAGTTTGGGGACGGTGGTGAGTAACGGAGGAACCAATCCAAGGAGTCTCGACTATTAGCATATGAGAACACAATAGCAGTAAAACGCGAGCCGAGAGCCTGAGGAGGAGTTGGGTCGTGGCTCAGCAGAAGTAGTCACTGTACTGTACCATTTCGACCGTAGGTTCAGGTGACGGTGACAGATGGCCGTGAACTGAACCTATTGGGTATAGGTGACGGTGACGGTCGGCATTTCTGGCCCAAATGGGCTCAAAAATGCGCAAAATTTTCTTCCGGCAGTCGCCGGATCACCATAAATGGTAATTTTGCTGTGATTGCCGACGAATGAACCTCAAAGCCAGTGAACATGTGCGGTGATGGGTGACATGGCGTGAACCTACGGTCGAAATGGTACAGTAGTGCAGAAGTGACGGAAGACACGTGGTCAGGTGGCGGTGTATGCGCTAATGCCATCAATTTTCGTCCTTCTTCGCGACCGCCTCCCCGCCCTGGGCCAGCCAGCATGTCTCGCCGGATAATCAAGGCTGACACCTCCGTCGCGCAATCTGCTGCCCCTTTGGATGCCAGTCCCCAGGACCGGTGTCTCCGAAATCCCGATCTTCTGGAGCAAATTTTGCGTTATTGCGGAGCCGTTCCTCATGAGGGGGATCGACCCGCTTACCTTTACAAGAGTATGGCTCGGAAGTGTCTCTACACTCTTCTGCTGACCTGTAGGGCATTCTATGATTGCGGGGTTAAAGTTCTGTGGGCGAGCTTGGACAATTTTCTGCCATTGCTGCGTTTATTGCCTTCCTTTGCACTCCTGGCCGGCAGGGGAGGAAAGCACGTCTATGTGCGTGCACGTTAAATGAAACGAATATTCATTAATCTCCTATCGATTTAGACATTGCCGGGAAGCATCGGAGAAGCGGAGTGGGCAGTTTTCGATCGCTACGCCGGATATGTTAAGGAAATTGTCTATGCGGCGCCGCGGAACGTTGTCGATCCTTTCGTTTACGTCCGACTGGCAATGCGCAGAATGACGCTACTTCCCAACCTCTTGCGACTGGAATGTTACGTGGTTGATGCTCCGAGCGCCGACATCCTCCTGGCCATATCACCTTCAATCATGTCCGTCAAAATACGTACCATGAGCACCACATCTGTCGAATCATTCCTCAATAAGTATGTTATCGGCAGATTCACCTCGTCTTTCGCACCTCTCCATTGGGAACTGCCGCGGCTCCGTTCTCTCTATATGCAAATCTTTCGGTGCCTTGCGGTCGCTCGATCTACAGAGACTCGAAGGGTCTCTATCCACCACAGAGTTGGTAGAAATTGGTTCCATACCTCTCCAGTCTTTCGGGACGGATATGGACGGATGGGATAATCTCAACTTCGAAACCATCTCGCCCCGCAGGATTTTCGTTGCCCTCACCCACTTAAATGTCAATGCCACCAGCGCTCTCCTGGATCGCAACATTCCGCTTCTCCTGCCTTTACTTGGAGGATCTGGCATGTTTTCCATCATCATCGCAGCGAACCGTAGACGGAATTCTGGAGTCGATGACGCCCACACGTTCACGGTGATTTCGGAGCAGATCTCCTCGCGCTGGGCGAGGAGTCTCAAGCATTTAGAACTCCGCGAAATTCCATGCACGCTCGATGCCTTCTCGTCCATGCAGGCCCTCATGCAGCTAGAGACGCTCACCCTGGAGAACGTTATCAAAGGTCCGCTGAGTGACCCCCGCGTGCTCGCTGTCGTCCGTGCGCTGCCGGCGCTCACTGCCCTCTCGATCGAAGGCGCGGAGGCTGACCTCACGTTCCTCGCGTGCGTAGCGCAGAATTGCTTTGCGCTCCGCGAGCTCCACGTCGGCTTCCACCAGCCCAAGCTCCCCGACTCGCTCTCGGCGACACCCGCCCTCGCCCATCCGCTCCACACCCTCAAATTCATCACTGGGGGCCGCAAAATTTCTGTTACACCCGGTCTCTTTGCGCGTCATTTGGACCGCTTGTTCCCGCGGTTGGCGAGGATCACCGGGGTAGGATCAGGCTATCGATGGGAGGAGATCGAGATCATCGTCTTCGTGTGCCAGGATGTGAGGCGCACGGCGTTGCACCAGCAATAGGAGTTAGAATAGGTATGCCGTCTCTCATCTGGTACAACGTCCTTTTCTTCTGATAAGCGTCCTCGGTAGGTATCCATAAATTCAGTTTTCAACTCCTTTTGAAGTTCGCGTCTCGTGAATTTTGAGCGTCGTACAAGGTGCCGCTTTGCCCGCACGTCGATTTTCTTTGAATCACTTGTCTTGACTGCATGCACTGGTCCATTTAAGTATGACCCCGCAGTCCGTCTCGTCATTTCAACAGGTCGTCAAACAATCCTTTGGTCCGCCTTGTACCATGGGATGGACGCGATATCCGACCCGGGACTAAATTCTAATCCACAGGCGCACAACCTAGAGACCACTCGTTCCATCCGACTTCAGAAAAATCAAGCCATATATCTGACCAGGCCGGGATCAAATCTTATTCGCTTGCATCACAGTCGATGCTTCATTTATAGTGCCGCTCCTATCCCAGCCATACTTGGATTCCGAACTAACCTAGAATGAAAGGCATCCATGCGTTATCCGTCAACCAGACTCTGCTCTCCCGCGTGGGCACGGGTATCTCGGCGGCGCCTTGATGCTTGGTCGTGGAAAGGACACGAAGCACTTATCGATACCGGCATCGCATCCGCGGCCTTGATACCGCACACGCTCATGTTCTAGCTCCGATACTTCCACGGTCGATTCGCGGTATCGCCCCGCTACTCCGCTCTTGCGTCCATCGGACACTGGAATTTCCAACTCGTTGTAAGTTGAACGTAATAGTCCCCTGGCCATATAAGCTGAACCGCTTCGAATAATGTGCCGCGTCTTTCAAGGATGCGCTTTCTACACCTCGTCAGCGGTCTGCTACTTGTGACTCACTCCAGCATCGCTTTCCCCGCCAGTCATTTCGACATGCCCGTCCGACATTTCGAGAAGCGGGCATCCACCCTGACCAACCGTACTCTGGTCAGGTTCGATCCTGCGCAGCTCATTGACGTTAGCAATGCTCATACTTTCGTACCACCTGGCGATGGGGATTTCCGCGGACCCTGTCCCGGATTAAATGCAATGGCGAATCACAATTATATTCCGCACAATGGTATCGTCGAATTCACAGAAAGCATCGTGCAATCCCAGTATGGTAAGTATGCAAACACTTATAACCTGTTTCGAGATATTCATATCCATGATCAGTGTTCGGCTTCGGGCCAGATATCGGACTGGTCGCCGCCGTCCTAGCACTCTTCGGAGCGGATCTATTATCGATAGGTTTTCCCTTTTCAATCGGCGGTGCACCCCCTCCTGGTCTGCTCAGCGGTATCCTCGGAGGGATCGTCGGTAGGTTCCGCTATCATCTCTCCGCTTTCGAGTCTGATTGCACATAATTAGGCCCCCCCAAAGGGCTTTCCGGAACACACAACCAGTTTGAAAGCGACACGTCACCAACGCGGGGCGATTACTATCAATTCAAGTGCGTCGGTTCCTGCCTCCTTCCCTGCACTGCCTCATTCTCAGAGGATAGTAAAGACAACTATGATATGCAACTGCCCTTCTTTGAGGCGTTGTATAACCTGCAACCCGACTCACCGGAGTCCAACTATGATCTTCCCGTCTTATATGAGCATCGTTTGACCCGCTTTCGACAATCCATCGCCGAGAATCCTTATTTCTTTTGTGGCCCCCTCGAACTGGCACGTCGACACATCAACTGACCTGTGACAGTGGACTGAGACTTTTTTGTAGCTCGTCTCTTGCCTTACCCATAACTTCATCCCGGCATTTATGGCGAACCATTCCGCCGAGAACCCCGAGGGATTCCTCAATGGCGAGGTGCTGAAAACCTTCCACTCCATCAACACTAACCAGGACGGCACTCTGACATATATTCCCGGCCACGAGCGTATCCCGGACAACTGGTACCGGCGGGATTTCAACGACGACTACACCATTTTGCAGCATGCCCTTATCGATTTGCTCAACATGTGGTTGACATACCCCGAGCTTCTCTCCATCGGCGGGAACGTAAACGGCGTTAACACGTACGCTCCGATCGACATCCAGAACCTAACTGGCGGGGTATACAATGCGGAGATGCTCTTGGATGGTAATAACGCAGCCTGCTTTGTGTTTCAGGCGGTGCAGATCCTCGTGCCGGATACGCTGAGTATTCTCGGGGAGCTCGTTGATGTAATTGTGAACAAGCTCCTTGAAGCGCTCTCGCCGATTCTCGACGGCCTGACGTGCCCGGATTTGAACAGTATGGACCATTCGGTGTTCGAGCGTTATCCGGGTTATGCAAGAACGAGATATTCGGTTTAACCCCCGGGCGCAGTACGCAAGCATAGGAATATTCCCGTTGGCCCCTATACTAGTCTCCTACAGATGCTCGTATCTTGCATGGTGTACCTCACGCGACATAGCTAAATTTTCTTGTTTCCTGTAGGTACATTTCAAATTGACATTACTCGGGAATGCCGACTTGGTATCGGGAAATTTTTGTTAGTGCTTGTAAGATCCTTCATCCTCCGATGCGCATGCTCCGCTGACCAGCAGTCCGGGATGGGGAGCTTGTTCCCTACCCGGGAATCTTCCTGACTCCCCAGTTGAGCAGTTGGGGACCTGTTTGAAATATGGAGAGTCACTCAGCGGGATTTAGCGCCGATCAGCTCCGAATCGCGTCGGATATATCCGCCGCGGCCGGGCCACGTCACCCCCTCGCCGCTCGCCCCACTTGGCACTTGCAGCTGGCACTGGAATTTGAGGAACCGTACTCGGTCTGCACAGCCCTCGTCATTTGGCTCTTTTCAAGAGAAGATGCCCAGCAGATGCTGGAGCTTGCGCGGGAATACGGGAATGGTCAAGGCGATCGAAGTTAGTTGGCCACATTTCTCAGCGTTTTAGATGCGCCAGCGCCTCTCAGCCTCTCAAGGATCAGTTCCAGCGATGCGTGCATGTCTTTATTGTTTCCTGTACAGTAATGCGCTCGCTGGCGCCGAGTCCTACCGCAACATATTCATTCAATTTTACATGGCCTTGTCGACTCGGATTCCACTGAAATTTGACCGTTTTTCGCTTTCGTGAAGAACGAAAGCTTCTGCTGGGTAGAGATATGGTCTCTGACGCTCCAATCCTCCCTTTCTTGCCATTTAATGCCCCAGAACCGAGCGAGGATCCATATCGCTGAGATCGATAACCATATTTCTGTTCTCCCGCTTAGAAAGCTTAGATACGGGTCCAGGGCATTGCTCGAGGCCTTTAAAGATACTCTGAGCGCTCATAAACTGAGCTTGCACCTAGCTTCAGAATCGCCATTCTCTGGATCCCCTTTTTTACTCTGGGCAGTGGGTATTTGGTCGTGATTTGTCGCGGACATTCTCTCTCCATTCTCATCGCCCTCGCTTCATTCCTTTTTCTCTGTTCTCCTTTGTGCATTTCTGAGCCTTTAAGAGCTCTTAGGTGCGCATCTACCTCGTGCTTACCACGTTCAACCCTCTTGACTACGGTGTGGCAGCGATACAAAATGCCTCGCGCCGATACAACCCCAAGCCGGCGCGCGAGACGAGAAGCGCTGCAGTCTCGGATGACCCAAAGTGCACGCACCGCGTCCTCTGTGCGCACTGCAGCCAGCGTCCGCGCCAGCGCACTCGCAGCAGCAGCAGCAGGATCATCCCCATCATCCATCTCCGCTCCCATCATCAAGCGCGAGCCCGTCGTTACGCCCATCCCGGGCCCCAGCCCCAAAAATTCATCGAAATCTCACGGATCGCCTACAAGCTGGCGCCATCCCTCCGAGCTGCAGTATATTCGCAGCAGCGGGCGAGCCTGGGACGATATGGCGATCGTGCGATTCCTTGTCGCCAACGCATTCAGCGTGCCTCCGCGCAGCACTTCGACGACGGAGGCGTGGTTCCAGGTCCAGTGCGCGGATGGGCGATCGGTACCGCTTCCGCGAGGCTACCGCCTCCCGCTGCTGTGGGTCGCCAAGTACCAGTGGACAAGCGTTAAGCTTGTTCTCACTGCGCATGCGGCGATCCGACAGCGCGAGTGGGACAGCGCCAAGTTCGAGATCCTGCACATCGCCAGGCTGTGCGCGGGGCTTCTGGCTGCGGCACGGGCGCAGATGGACGAGGGCGGGGCGATGGAGCGCGGGTGGCGGTGCCCGATGTTTGATAGGGCGCTGCGGAGATATTGGCACCATTGGCTTATTATGAGGGACGAATTCGTCAGAGATTTTTGGAGGGAATTTGGGGAAGAGGAGTTTCAGGAGGATGTGCTCAAGCTCAGTGAGTTTTTCTCAGTTCACCGAAATTAAATAAGATTGCTTATGATGGATGAAGCGTGGAGCCGCTGGGCGCTCAAAGGCCACAAGGGCTTCGTGGTCAGCAATGAGGAGGTCGCGGATGGAGTCACGGCGGGGGCTTTCATGAGGGGATTCGTCGTGGATGAAGATGCCGGTACATTCGAGTGGAATGAGGCTTTGGAGGTCAGTCCATATTATTTATTTTGCGAGATCCGAATCCTCATCGGGGGCGACAGGAAACCCCGCACAAGATTGAGGTGAGTCCCCAATATCCTCCCGCCATTTGTTCCCATCATCAACCCTTTCTTTACAGAAGTCTATTCGCGCTCCTGCCCCCGCCCCCGCTCCCCCAATTCCTGTTCCGATTGTACCTCCGATTTCGGCTGCAACGCCCGCCCCCTCGGGCGTCGTCTCTTTTCTTGTTCGTCCACATGTCTTCCGCCCCCCGACGCCGGCTTCGGAGGTGCGAATTCTTACTGCTGACTGACTCATTGACGCTGATCTACTTTCTTCCTCGAATCTCACAGGTACCATCCACTATCCACCAGGCGTCTGGCAAGACTCCGGTCATCGCGCAGCTCTCATCCCCCATCGCCGACGCGTCGATGACTGTGGCTGTGGACGCTGCGGTAGGTTTTGAATATTGGATATCACTTGCCCAAGTTCCAGTCGCTCGCTGTCTTCTGACGATGTTACTATGTTGTAGGCGCAACCCACTGAACAACAAAGCGTGTCAAACTCGTCCAACGCTACTGTAAGCTCTTCCCTTATTTCTTTCCATTTCGTGTACTCAAAAATATACGCATCATAGGACATGTCAACGACAACGACGCCGGACCCGATAATGGTTTGTGCAGTTCTTTTCTTTTCCTTTCCTTTCCTTTTTGTTTCGGATTCCCTTCTCTTCGCATTTGGGCCACTCCGCTCGCTGACCGATGATATCGACATGAACTGACGCGATCCCTTCTTTCCTTCATTTAGGAGACGAATAAAATGGAACCCATCACGATACGGATACCACTGCCCGGCGAAGGGCGGCGCTCCCTTGTGTCCGCATCTGTGTCTACACCTGCTTCTGTGTCTCGGACTACCTCCCCAGTAGAGAGGAAGGTGCGTGTAGCCCGGGTTCGACGGTACTCATCGGCTCAATGCATACACAGGCGAGTCGGCGTCCGAGTACGAGTGCGGTGACGGATGCCGCGATGGCGGTAGATCTCCCGCTTGTGCGGAAGACCTCGGGCACGGCGTACCCCTCGCCGCCCGGGGACGCCGGTGAGTCGGAAATTGTCAACGACGACGGCGAAACAGAGGTGGTTGTAGCGCGAACGAAGATAGGGAGTTTGGTGCCGGGGTGTGCGGTGTTTCGCAGTCCTGTGCCTGTACCTGTACCTATGGGAGGGACCGACGAACAGCAGCAAGGTGGAGAGGAAGGAAGCGGGGACGAAGAAAACGAAAGCGATGGAATCGACAACGAGGATGAAGATGGTGATGATTCAATACCGGATGTGAAAGTCGAGATCCACGAACAAGGAATCGGAGGCACGCAAAATGACACCGGCACGGTTTACAGTCTCTTGGAGAGCGACGACATGGAGCTCGGCGACGACTTGCAACTGGTGTATCCCGACCAACCGGAGGAGCGCCTATCGCGGCCGCCTTCGCGAGACACTGAATCACGTTCCCCGCACGACACAAACTCACACTCCAACTCGCCTTCGTCCTCGCCCTCCGTCTCAGTCGCCGGTTCCCGCTCCGTCTCCCCCTCTTCGCCCGTCCCGCCCCTCTCGAGCGCACAATTTCCGCCCGTATCGTCGTCGGATATACCGACCTCAACGGCACTCGTACACAAGCGCCAAACTACGGCCTTCAACGAGCAAGAGCAGCTGGGTATGGGCGCGGGGATGACACATTTCCTCCAGTCGCTGGGAGAGGAAGTGCGGGCGCTTCGCGCGGAGGTGGGGCAGCTTCGCGGAAATCTCGAGATATCGGCGCCGCTTCGCCAGCTTGAGGGTCGCGTGTTGCGTTTGGAGGAGCGCGAGGGGAAGACATCTTCCTCGCGCACGCTTCAATCCAACGGGGCTGAGCGTGGAAGCGGCAATGCACTGTGGGCACACCCGCTACAGCATCTCATTTCCGCCTCTTCCGACGCATCCGTTGAGATGGAGGTTGACTCGGTTTCGGTGCCAAGGCTCGGTGATACAACGCCAACGAGGTCGAAGTACGGCTCGGCCGAGGGAGCGGTTCAGCCGCTGCCCCCGCGGTCGAGGAAGTTTAATAGTGTGGGGCGGGTGCAATGAGTGTCAACCGTTCGGTCTTATTATTGACGTCCGGTTGTATGAGAGAGTTGAATAAAACAATTGATTATCAGCAAAGCAACCACCGATTGTATGATAGGTAGCTTTCCTTACTTGCATATTGTCCGAGATTTCAAACCCTATGGAAGAAATGTCTGAACTATATCACTATCCTTCTAGCTGCCGGCTGGTGGTTCAAATTCAGGCCTTTCCGTTGAACGGATATTGGGCATTCAAACCGACACCCTACCTTCGCTGTTACTTTGAGCGAACTGCAACTCCAAGCGGGCGGAAATTCATTCACTTTCGGTACTGCCAGTGGCGATAACCGTGACCTCAGACGAGCAAAGACAAAGTGGGCGGCAGTTGCCGACTTGGTGATGGCTGATATAATCCTGCCAAAATCCTTGCTTCTTTTTCACCTCTTCTTGCCAGCAATCGCTCCGTCGTCGATTATACACACCCGCGTTCCTCACCTCGCTTATATCTCCGATGTCGAAGCCACGCGTTCCCAACGGGTCGAAATCAATGTCCGCCAAACAAAAGCAACGGATGAATGGACTTGTCGAGGCTTTTCGGAAGATGGATGCTGAGAGATCACCACCCCAAAACACCTATGCTTCAAAAAGGCCAAATAAGCACACGGATCGCGTCGCATGGAACGCCCATTTCGAAAACGATATTTCTGTGAAATACGCTTCCTATTCCTACGCTGTGCCGCCAATGGAGACACTGAAAGACGTCGAGTGGTCCTGGAAGACTAATGACATCACCGACCTCAACCTGGATATCTCGCAGCGCACCAAGGAACTCATGAAGACCGAAGGCCAGGTCATTGCTCTCGCTGTGGAGAACTTGATTTACGGCACATTCGAGGCGGATTGGACGGAATTGGGGTTGAAGCGGAAGAAAGAACTCGCGTTGGAAGGGCTTTATCGTGCGGCTTGTGTTTCTCCCCGCGATAACAGCCGCGTCAGCTGCCCGGAGCTGACAATCGACGGCCTCGTAGGCGACGGTGATTATAGTTTCATCAATTTGGCACGTACATTTTCTTTACTACTTCCCAAGGTCTGACCGTAGTGCTGCAGTTGAGGCGCATTATGGCACATGATCCCACAGGAAATGGTCGTGTCAAAGAGGTTTTCCTTTTCACCCATCCCTACATTGAGCACCAGTTTCGATACTCGGAAGGAGCCCCAGATCTTTTGAAGGCCTTCATCTCTAAAACGAAGTTATTGCGCAATTTTTGTATCGTCGACACTCTCGAGGGCATACTTAGAGCATATGTACGTGTTATTTCCATTGATTCATCGTTCATCAACTCATTCTCGAGTTCGACAGCATAACCACCCATTGTACCCATCTATCCCAACCAGGTGTTGGAACTATAACCGTACCGATGATCGAGAGACCCGCAAACAACGAGCTCGGGACGCGGTCAAGAAAAATAATTTAAAAGAGGAGATTGATGGGTCTCAGTGCAAAGAACAGAAAGGGCGGGTCGTCAACGCATGCAGTAAACGTCGCAACAGGACCGACCGTCAAGATCTCAAGTGTTGTGCACGGTGCAAGATGGTTTGGTACTGCTCAAGGTCCGTCTCACGAGCACATTGCACGAGTACTACGGCTCATCTTCTCATTCCCGCAGCGCCTGCCAAGGGAAAGACTGGCCCGACCATAAAAAATTCTGCGGTAAACAGCATTTTGATTCCCGGCTTCTCGCACCCGCTCCGGAAGATCCTGAAGAGTTTATTGGCTGCCCAGGTGCAGCCGAGGGCTACATCCGGACCCCCGCGTTGTGGCGACAGATTTGGTATCTCAGCAAACCTGACTCTCAGCACACTTTCTATCATGTAAGTCTAAGTCCGTTTCTTGATTAGCAGAGTCGTTCAAAAGCGAGCAGTTTGATACAACCCCAGGTCACACCAGGTCCATAGCCGTCAGATCTCCACCCGGTGGTGCGTTATTGCGCAATTTCTGTCCGAGCGTGCACTTACAAGAACGCATACGTAGCGCCGCAAGTCTTTCTCGTTGCCCGTAGACGCGCCATGTCCTCCGGCTCCGTCCCCGCCATCCACATGATGTTCACCATTATAAGATATGGGGAGGAGGACGGCATGACGGTATACGACCTCTCCGTCGACCAAATCCGGCGCCAGTTCGAACTGGAATACCGTGTTGAGATAACGCCGGCGAGTATCGAGGCTGCGGAAGCGTTTACGCCTCCGACGCCCCAGGAGCTCCAGGAGGAACACGACTTCCTCAATCAGCGCCTCATCAGCGTCGGGCGTCATTGAGAGTGGCCACTGTGGACGCCGATCGATTCGCCACCGCCGTCACTGTTGAATATCTCTCCGACCCAAGACCTTGCGACAATCATCGTATCTTGGAATAGTATATGTAGCCTGTCTGGGATTTTTTGCTTTATCTGTCTGTGCTATCAACGTTTCAACGAGCGATGCCATACCTTGTCCGACGAACATGACCACTTCTTGGACTATACGAGGATAGTATACTCTGCTCCTTCCATTTCCTGTCGACCTTTCTGGACGGTCGAAGTAGTTATATTGTGGACAAACAGCAGACCCAAGTTTGCTCTGCGCGCCATGTCGTGCATCCAGTTGTTTACTCCCCCGGACGCGTGCCGCCTGCTTGAATTTACATTCCAACCTGGTCATTGTTTTCCAAGATGCTTAGATGCAACAGTCCCGGTCTGTGGATAGTGAGTTGAACCCGAGCACGCTGAACATGATGGACCGATCGGACCGATCCGTACACTGATGCGATGATACTGCAGGCGAGATTTACTTATTCTGGAGACAAGAAGCAAGAACAAAAAGCTCTTGGAAAACAACTCAAGCAGGGACGGCAGACGCGCCACTAGTAAGTGCAGACATATCATTTAGTGTAACCTATTACACCCCATTGATACCCCACATAATCACGTTCGTAAATCAACCCATCGCCGTCTCTACATTCTTCCCCTTTACGCTCCTCCACTCCATCGCCAGACTCCCAACGAGGGAGAAGCACGCCATGGCAAGGGAAACGTAGAACGCGGTGATGAGCGCATGATTGTACACCGTCAGCACGGCGGGCAGGAATTTGGGGTCGACGGCGGACTGGAGGGAGGTGGCGCCGGTGCTGAGAACGATGCCGGCGTTGACGCCCGGGACTGAGCTTACGAGCCCCGAGACGAGGTCGTTGGTGAAGACGTTTTGGGCGACGGAGATGAAGAGGGCGCCGCCTGTGAACAAGCGTTAGTTAGTCAGTCCGGCTCAGACACAATCTGTACAACGCGTACCAAGCGTCTGCATGAACATGACGAGCGACGTGCCGGTGGGGATGTCTTGCATGCTGAGAACCGTCTGCGCGGCCATGACGGGCTGCTGTATCCCGAAGCCAACGCCCAGCCCGTATATCACCTGATACCCAATCCAATGTGCGTGGGCGGTGTGCACAGTCAATGTGGAGAGCAGCCCGGCACCGACCGCCATGAAGACGGAGGACATAATGAGGAATGGGGTGTAGTATCCGGTCGCTGCGACGATCCCGCCCGAGAGCAGCGACGCGACGACGAGTGAGAGGATCATGGGGAGGTAGTCGATCCCGGATTTTACGGCTGAGACGCCTTTGATCGATTGGAACCATATCGGAAGCTAAAAGGTTTGTTTTTATGTTAATGTCTGTGTGGAAAAAGAAATTCGGACTGACGAAGTACACAAAAATTAAGAATGAAGCGCCCATACAGAGGGTGTACCACGTTCCGGCCATTATGCTTCGCTGCTTCAAAATTCTTGGCGGAACTGTCCCCATGTCCTGCTTCCAGATTTGGATCCCGATGAATATAGAGATGAGGACGGCGAAGACGACGAAGAGGGCGATGATACGGCCGTTACCCCAGGGATATTTGGATCCGCCCCATTGGAGCGCGAGGAGAAGACAGACGATCGCGGGGATAAATACGAGCTAATAAAAGTGATGAGTAAAATGAATAGGCGTCAAATGCGGAGCGCGTACCGTGCCGAGGGGATCGAATTGGTTGATACGAGCTAGCAGGGGCATGGATTCGGACTTGCGCTTGGCCCCCGGCGTCTTGAAGAACAAGATAATCACGAACAAAGCGACGCCACCTGTAGAGGAACAAATTCATTAGCTTGCAGCGTCGTCCTCGATGAAAATTTGGTACCCAGGGGAAGATTGATGAAGAAAACCCTGGAAATAATGAGCGTTATGACGAGGAGAGAGGAAGATGGGGGGAAGAAAATCAACAATCAAACAAAGAACCAGACCAAAGAAGGAGACCAAACCTTGCGTGGTCTGACGAGGAGAGAGAGAGAACAAGGAAAAAATAAAGAAATAGAACAAATCGACAAAGACGGTCTAACGGAAGGAAACTCACCATCTCCAAGTGAGCTTGTCAGTGAAAGCGCCACCTGATGAACCCTTTGATTAAATCCTTTCAATTAGCCTGTTAACGTAATGCGCACCCATAAGAGGCCCAGCTACACTCGCAATTCCATACATAGCCGCAATGATCCCAGTATAAATCGGTCGTTTGCGCAGGGGAACCGTATTGGCGACTATGATTAGCGCGCCGTTGAAGATCCCCGCGCTGCCCAAACCGGCGATTGCGCGCCCGATGATGAGGGCGTTTGAGTTTGGCGCGACGCCACAAATTAAGGAGCCGAGTTCGAAGACAGTGATCGCGCCGATGTATACCTGTTAACGAACGCGGTGTCAGTGGGAGTAGAGCTAGGAGGAGGGGATGTGTAGTCGACTTGCCCATTTAATGCTGAGAAATGAATAAAATCGGCCGAAGAGCAGCTGCGTTTGTCACCGTTATGAGCACGGTGGTTTGAAGTCTGTAAAGATTAAATGGGACCCATACCTGAAACGCGGCTGTTGTGAGGAGGTATCTGTGTGGATTGTGAGTTGTAACAGACACATGTCAAAAATCTAGACGCACGCAGAACCATACCAGCCAACATCATCCAGACTCTTGAATTGATCTGTTATTTTAGGCTGTCGCACAACGAGAACGCGTTTAAACGCGGTTAGGATACTTAGGAAGGGCATACTCACGATGGCTGGTTATGCAGAACAACTGTGAGTTTCCAGGACTAGAAATAAATACTTGCGGACCACGTACCGGTCGCAATAATGGTATTATCCTTCACACCGTCTGTGAGTTCATGAACATTCTACGCCCGAGCCTGAAACTCACAAGGGCAACTAAGAATACGGAAAGACCGAGCGCGAAAGTGATGAAACCGAGCTTTAGGCCAGTGGGGTACTCTATCTGCTCCTCGCCCTCGACTACGGCGTTGGAGGTTTCTTGCTTCTCATTCTGTGAGTCCGCTGAAGGTTTGGGCTCAGAGCTAGGAGAGGATCTGAGCGTTGGGGACGGAGCGTGGTAACCATCAGTGCCGTTCATGGTTGCTAGAAGGGGGCGGGGCAGGAGGGGAAGGGGAAGGGGAAGTCGCGGGGAGCTGCGACAGTGCTGTGGTGATCATAACCTCCCAAATATAAAGGTCTAGAAAATGCGTAAAAGTGCGCCGACTGTTACGAATCATGCCACGATAAGATAGGAAAATCAGATGAGTAAGCGAGAGCATTGATAAGCAATATTGCCTCCAAGTGTTTCAACAACTTCGCCTCAAAGGTTGCGGTTCGAGCACAAGTGCAAGTGTCGAAGCAGCCAAACTCGTCGCAGTCGTCGAGTATCGACGGGTTTTTCTGTCCCAAAAACCATCCAAACCGTTGCGAGTCAGTCGAGTGAACTTGATTACTTTCACAGACGCCGTTTAACCATTACTTCTTCTTGCGCCGTTTAGGCGAGCACGCGCGCTGATCTGCTGCCAGTGGCAATGCGCAGCCGCTGTCATCGGCAAAAAATATTTATGCGGTAGTTGCCATTGTGAGGTAGGTAGGTAGGATGAGAATAGTACTTGGCACCAGTACTAGTAGCAGTGGGAGCACCTTACCCGCGTACGTATACAAGCAATTTTTTTGCTGATGATGGAATCGAGTCAGACGCATGTCAACATGTCGACAACGCTGTAATCGGATGATTCGGATCTTGTCTGCCAGTACTGTGCATTGGTCGAATCCTTACGTGCAACATTCCTGTCTGTAACCACATTCTTTGGGAGCCATATGGACATTTTTTCTTCCGGTTTCAGACAGCATCGAAACCATTTTTGAAACAGGGACATGACCATGTTGGATGAACCTCGGCATATTATTAGGTGGGGCCGGCGGATACAAGTTAACTCTAAATTGAGCCTCGACGTTATTACTGACGTGATATGACGGCAGTACGTACGGGGATTTTCTCTGCCCGATCTTGGGAGGTATAACAACATTGAGATGCAACAATACTTGCTATACCCTTTCCGATACAAGTACGCAACGTTTAATTCATCTCTGTTAAACCCCGGCCACTGACCAGCGACCAGCTGCACCGACGACTAATTAGCCTCCCTTCCCACTACCGATTGCGTTGGGGACTTCGGGTCCAGCCAAAACTGCACTGATCAAGGTTGCTTCCAATTAACTTGTTGCGACGGATTGTTTCCAGTCGCTGATCACTGTCGCGATCCTTGTGACTTGGATCCGTCGAGCTGCCCTCAGCCGACGCTGACGTAAAATCAGGACAATATATTGCATGAAGAATTTATGTTTCTTTCTTTCTACATGTTCTCGATGTTTGTTACTCCTTGTATCTATGGGCCACCAAAACTTGACTGGATCCTGGAATAAAATGGTACTGATGCTGGTCGGCCTTTGAGCTCAAAGCTAGTAAAGACATTTTCCAATACGTATCCCTGCCACATTTGCAAGGCAACCCCGCCACAGGGTTGACCGAATCGATTGCACAACTGATTAATCTTTGGGACCAGAATCCTGGGCAATTTGGGGCTGTTTCGCATCAATGTCAAGCCCTGGAAATGACCGATTTCCCCCTGGTGGTTAGGATAAGAACCGTTTTCTTAGCGCAGACAGTTCGATCTCACATGAACAATTGCTTCTTCTTCTGTCTTCTTCCACTTTTCATTTTTTGAGATATGATTGGGGTAGATGTTTTCGCAATTATCTCTGTAAAGTCCCGCAGCCGGAAAATCACAACGCATCACTTGGGAAATAATGCTATACCATATGCCTCGGAACTATGCAAAACATGAAATCACGTCTCCACACGACGGCTAAGGCAACACTAGAAATTCCGACTGCTAGCCAGGAGAAAACATTCATCGATGTACCCGCCAAATTGACCTGGAAGGGAGTGTTGAGGATCTCTTGGGAATGGCTCTCCTTCCCTGTCTCCGCCAAGTGCTCCCGCGAGGCGTTTTCGCAGGACAAGGATTGGTCCATAGTTCTTGACGATGCAACCCCACACTGCACGGGAAGTGCCTGCGAATGCACATTGCCTTCGGGTTTCGGTTTCGGGATCGAAGGGCAGACAGGCTCTATCGGCAGGGTTTAAACGATTACCTGTTCTGCTTATATTTGTCAGAACGCGACACATGTCAGTAAAGTCTACCGACCTCGATGAAATGCTTGAGAGCCAGGAAAGGCTCGAGCTCCCTCACATATCCGATCCTAGTGAGCACGTTGAACCAGGCTAAAAAAAAATTGTCCATGGAGGCACGACTGAACCGAACTGAATGGGTGTAGTCTACCATATACAACAAGGTGCCTAGACGTAGCGGGGATGAGCCAGGGTATTTCTTTTCAGTCTTGCGCTCGATGATATCCTTCTGGAGCTGTCGTAGCGACGCCACCTCGCTCTCGTCGTCGAGCACGTTGGGACCTCGCAGGAACGTGGCGTATCGGCTGCTGTTCCAGAGGGGGCAAATGCGGGATCCTTTTGCCAGCTGGGTCACCACCTGCTGTCGTTGTTGGGAAGACATAGTGTACCAAGTGGTACCGAGCGGGTGGCCCAAGATCTGTGGGAAACCCGGGATTAAGAGACAGATAGATGACATTAGATGCGCACGTACCCGCTCCATGAGTATGTATCTGGCGCCGACAGGATTACCAGCGCTCGACTCGACATGGTAGACTTCAGGAACTGGAATTGAAGTGTGGCGCTTCACAAAGGACAGAGTAGCAACCTGGCGGAGCATGTTTGGAAAAAACGAAGGAAAGGCAACTTGGACAGACGGACTTCGGAGAGAAAGCTGTGGGTGAGAGCGTCCTCAGTGCATTCTGCATTGTCATTAAATGCACTTCCGGCGAGCCGGGCGATGACATCCGTGCCATCTTCAAACGTCAAGACAAATACCTAAGTAAATATTGGTCAAAGCAGAGAAGAATCGAGCAAGTCGAACGGTATTGAAGCCTCCCTGAGCTATGGGATAGGACCCAATGCAGCCCTTCTTCATCACTCGAGCGGCTTCATCTTCCAGGGACTGAAGGTCAAAGGAGGCTAGCACACGCGAAACGGCGAGAGAATATTCGGGGTGGTCGAGCAACATTTGGAAGTTGGTGGCAAGTTGGTGGCAAGACCGGCGAGATAAGGGTCCTCGGGAACCTGTTTACGGACCGTTGACGGTGAGGTTCGTCAGCGCGGAGCGATGTCCAGAATAAGCCACCTACGAGTTTGGTGGCATATGAGGTCGTAGGGGCCATGGGCCATTGGCTGGCGGGTACACAAATCTATCACGTGCTGACCACCCCATTTGCACAACTTCTCGTGGATTGTTTCGGGCCGCTGCGTGCCGAACAAGGGCCCTGCCGAGTGAGGTCGGCGAGCTATGCCGAGCCCCACTCGTGCGGTGCGAGCCGCGCGGAGTGATGAAATTACCCGGCTCGGTCATTGGTGGCTCGGCAAGCTGTGCAGAAGCTGTGCCACGCGGCAGTGGCGGACTTTGATCAATCATGCAACCGCGGCACAAACTCCGAAAGTTGGGGTTCAAAGGGCGAATTTTCTTTCTCCTCGGAGAGTCAGACCACCCTATCATGTTCTCCGAGGTGATTCGAACTCGTTCATAGAATCACAATACTGTATTGTGTGAACGTGAATTATTACTGTCGGATCCTATACTGTAATGAGTCCTAGCCTCACACGGACGTAGTGGTACGCGAGTCTATTCACCTATACTGTAATGAGTCCTAGCTAAGGCTACTGTGAGTATAAGGAATGTATGTTAAGGAGGAAACAGCTCACCCTCACACGGACGTAGTGGTACGCGAGTGAGGGTGGCGGATGTGACAGTAACTACTTGTATACGCGTCCGTGACGTCCCGATTGGGACGCCCACTACCGTTGCGAATCGCGCTCCCACACACCCCCTCGATGAGAACGGCGTCTAACACCCCCTCACGCGAGAACACCCCCTGGAAGGATACCGAGTGAAGTACGATGGCGGATGAAGTCGGGAGCGGGTAAAGCCTTGGTCAGCGCATCGGCGACGTTATCGTGAGAGGACACGCGAGGTAGGAAGACCTTGCCGCGTTCTACACAATCCCGTATATGATGATAGCGTATGTCGATGTGCTTGGCGCGCGAATGGAAAGATTGATCACCGGCTAGGACCATGGCCGCATTGTTGTCGCAATGGACGGGAGTCGGACCAACCGGTGGGAGCAGGATACCGCGGAGGAGGGAGCGCATCCAGCAAGCTTCCTTGGCGGCCTCTGACGCAGCGATGTATTCGGCTTCCGTTGAGGAGACCGTCACAATCTTCTGCTTCCGCGATGCCCACGAGACGACGCCCGAACCGAGGGAGAAGGTGTAGCCAGCGACGGACTTGCGCCTCTCAGGATCATTCGCGAAGTCGGCGTCGGTGAAGCCGGTGAGGGAGATGGGGTTGGTACCGCCGAGGACGAGGGCGTGTTCGCGAGTGCCTTTGAGGTACCGCAGGACTCGGATCGCTGCCTGCCAGTGGACCGCACTGTAGCAGTCAAGGAAGCCCGCGAGTTTTCCTACAGCATAAGAGATGTCCGCGCGTGTCCCGATGGATATGTACATGAGTGAGCATACCAACGAGCGATAGGGAGTATGTGCGAGGCGCTCGGCGTCATCCCGGGATAGTGCGTCGGTAGACAATGGATGGGAGAGCTGGAGCTTGGCTTCCATGGGCGTGGCTGCGGGGTGGGCATCGGACTGGTGGAACTGCACTACAAGACGGTCAATTAACGCAGTTTGGGAGAGAGATATGGTGCGGCGTTCTGGGTCGCGTACGATGCCGATGCCTAGGCAATATTTGACCTCACCCAAGTCCGAGATTGTCCACTTTGACCGAAGCTGCTCTTTGAAGAGTTCATTGCCGAGCGCGCGACTCGCAGCCAGCAGCATGTCGTCGACATGCACGGCAACGAGGTTGGTGATGTCGTCCTCCCGACGCACATACACGCACCATTCGCAGCGTACACGGCGGAAGCCCCAGCTAAGCATGGCCTCGTGCATGTGTTTGTTCCAGGCGCGTCCCGCCTGCTTCAGGCCGTAGATGGACTTGACGATCTGCCACAGCCACCTCTCCTTACCCGCTACCTCGTAGTGTTTTGGCTGCCGCGAATACTGGTACTCGTCGGGTGGGAGATCGGCGTTGAGGAATGCCGTCTTGACGTCGATCTGCTGGAGGTCCCATCCGAGTGATGAGGCGATGCTGAGGATGGCGCGGAAGGATTCAAGACGGGCAGTGGGAGAAGTGGTGTGAGTGTAGTCGCGGCCGTAAACTTGTCTGTAACCCTTAATGCAGTAACGCACTTTGTTCCGCACAACAGCGCCGGTGACAGTGCGTTTGCGATGGTAGACAGGTTTGAGGTCAAGGATCATCTTGTTTGGCGGGACGTCCTCAGGAGGAATAAGGTTGTATACGCCCATGTCCTTTAGAGATGTCAGCTCATCGCGGGCGCCAACCTCCCAAGCGTCCTTGTCCGGGGCAGCCATCGCCTCCCCGTACGTGCTGGGATCATCCGGGTACTCGACGTCAATGGGAGATTCGGCGAGGTAGGCGCTTAGCAAGGCCAGGATCCGCGCATCCTCGCCGTCGTCGTCTTCCGGGGTCTCAGCAGCGGTCTGCTCATATTCCTGGACAATCTCCAGGTCACTGTCGGGCTCGTCATCGTCGTCGACAGCATGGACGGCGAGGCGACGGACGCGGGTGCCGCGGCGCAGAGGTGGAGGAGACAGAGGAGGAGGAGGAGAGGGAGAGGGTAACGGAGGAGAAGATGGCCGGACAGGCGTTGGAGCGGTGCTGATGTTGGGAAGGGGGGTAGTGTGCATCTTCGGATCCGGGTCGCTTTGGTCGTCAGGGACGCCAGCGTCGGGGTTGGTAGTACCGGGGTTGGCGAGGCGTTGAGCGAGCCGATCGGGGTTGTACCGCACCTTCTCGACTTGACCGGTTTCTATGAAGCGCACATTGTAGGAGTTGTAAACTTTGTTCGTAGCGCGTTCCCAAACGCGATAACCCTTCGAGCGCGGTGCGTAACCTATGAGGACACATTCAAGTGAGCGCGCGAAGCATTTAGGGTTATGAATATTCTCGATCAGAACAAAAGCGCGGCAGCCGATCTCCCGAAGGTGAGAAATGTCTGGCTTACGGCCCTCAAACGCCTCGTGCGGGGTGCGTCCACCCTGTGCCCGAGAGGGCGTTCTCGCGTGCAAATACGCAGCCGTGACACAGAATTCGTCCCAGAGGAACTCGGGAGCGTTGCAGGAGATGCGCATCGCGCGTCCCTTGCCATGTACAATGCCGTGGAAACGCTCGCACTTCCCATTCATCTTGGAGACATGTTCGGGGGAGAAGGCGACCTCAATACCACGCTCGGTGGTCCAGTTGTCGAACGCATTTGACTTGAGTTCCCCATTGTCGAGGATGTACTTGCCGACACGTTCACCTGTCTTAGCTTCCATAGAAAGCTGCCACGCACACAGGTAACGGAAAGCTGAGGATTTATTGGGAATGGGGATAGACCAGCCGCGAGTGGAAAAGTCGTCTACTAAATCCAGAGTGTAATGATTACCGCTCCGAGACCTCGTCGTGATAAGCCCGCTAAGATCGACATGCACCTGCTGTAGACGGCGCGTGGACTTGTCGCCTTCACGCAGTTTTGGTACGTTTGCGCGGCCCTGTTTTCCGCGAATGCAGGCGTCACAAACGGGGAGGGTAGAAGACGTGTCGAGGGCCATACCGTCGACGAGCTCGTTCTGATACATATCCACTATCGCCTGCGGGTGCGCATGTCCCATACGGAGGTGATGGCTCTGGATACTAATCGTAGGGGCAGCAGTAGCGGCAGCGGCGAGTGGTGTTACGAGGGAGCCGCAGTTGAGTTCGTAGAGATGCCGAGAGGGGTGCACCGAGCCTTCGCAGACGACATCGTTCGACCGATTAGTGACCCAGACGCGTGTGTCACCGAAGTGGAAGTCGTAATGGAGCGATTGGGAAATACGAAGGACAGAAAGAAGGCGGACAGAGGCCTGCGGAACATATAGCATATATTCAATGGTGAGAGAGGCGCTGACGACGCATCCGATACCGATAGCATCAACAGAGCTACCCTCGAAACCACCAATGGCGCGCGGAGGAATGGACGTGAACGTGAGGAAATCAGTCCGGTAGGGTGTGATGGATACGTTTGCGCCCGAGTCTGCGAAGATGAGGAAGTCTTTTTCGACAGTAGCCGCGTTGACGACGGGGCCCGTGAAATCCGCCCAGTTTATGGAGACATGGGGCTGGTCGTGCACCATCATCGCCTCCCATGCATACGCGGGATCCACCCCCACCGGAAGCTCGTCGGTCTGTAGGTTGACGACGTTGGCGGCGGGCACGACGGGGGCGGCAGTGGGCGTAGAGGCGAGAAGGAAATCGGAGCCATCTATGGTGACGTACGCGCGTCCATCCGCCGTCTTCCGGAATTGGGGTTTAGCGGAGGAGTCCTTTGTATCCTTAGCACCCCCTGCTTTCTGCGGATTAGGACCTTTGCCGTTCGGCGCCCCGTCAGCCCTAGCCTTCGCCTGCGCGTCGCGGATGGAAGCACCGGCCATGCCGCCCCCTGGGTGGGTGCAGTAAGGCCAGGTGTGGGAGTCGGGCTTCGGGCATCCCGATGTGCTGCACTTCCCGGGTGGGGGCTTCGAAGTCACCGCGAATGCGTTGCGAGAGACGGCACTGCCCTCGCTCTCGTGCCAAGCGGCATGTACCGCCATCTGGTCCTTGACAACCTCGAGGGAGAGATTCGGCCGGCCGAGCACCTGCTGCACGAAGACGGGGTGCTGGCTGAGGGAGGAAATCATAGCAGCAGCTTGGAAGGAGTCGGGGTCGAGAGTGCCGGCCGCCCAAATCTTGTTATTGAGGTCTTGGATGGCCGTCGTGGTGTCCGCCCAAGTCTTCGGGTCGGTCCCATACTTCAACGCAAAGAGCGCGCGCATCGCCTTGATCTGGCCCACGGGCCCACGCTTCTCGTGCCGTTCGCGCAACGTATTCCAGATGGCCGTCGCCGTCAGGAGGTGCTGAATGTGCGAACGTTCGGAGCGCGTGCATGCGGCGGTGAGGAACGACCGGACGACATCGTCGGAGTCGACCCAAGCGCGGTGGTGGGCGGGGTAGAGGTCGCGGGGCGGGGGGTCATCGGAGCCGCGGATGAAACGCAGTGCACCTGGTTCCAGACCCAGCGTGTCCAAGACCTTCGCTTCCCAAGGAATCCAATTGTCCGCCTCGAGCGAGAGCTTCTCCTCGTCCTTCCAGGCCGAGCTGCTCAAGCGGAAAGTCCGAGGGGGAGGACCCAACTCGCCGCCATAGCCCGAAACCGAGCTGTAGTCCTGCCGCGGATAGTGAGGTTGTTGCGGCGGCGGGTAATGAGTCGGATTGGACGGCGGAGGGTAGTGGATGGGGTTGGGGTTCAGGCCGTGCGTGGGACGATAGGGAGCAGCGGGAGGCACGAAAGCAAACGAGGCTGAGGCAGGCGGGGTCTGGAATTGAGCGTGGCCGAGGCGAGGCATGACAGCGGCGGGTGTCGGGGCCAGCGCGGCTAAGGGCGAGCTCGAGGGGTACGCGTCGTCGAACGAAGGTAGTGCTTGCAGTGGTTGCGGCGCAGCAGAGGCGGCGTTCGTCCACGCACCGCGGAAGGGATTCGCAGAGGAAAACGAGGGAGGGAGTTGATAAGTCATATTTGTCGTCAAGATGTCGTGGAAAGCGCGCAGCGCGACGTCGTTACCAGCTCGCTGTGTACGAAAAACGCCGTAGGAGGTGAGGATCCGGTTCTGTGTCGTCAACACGAGAACTCAAAAGCCCATAACCTGTCGGATCCTATACTGTAATGAGTCCTAGCCTCACACGGACGTAGTGGTACGCGAGTCTATTCACCTATACTGTAATGAGTCCTAGCTAAGGCTACTGTGAGTATAAGGAATGTATGTTAAGGAGGAAACAGCTCACCCTCACACGGACGTAGTGGTACGCGAGTGAGGGTGGCGGATGTGACAGTAACTACTTGTATACGCGTCCGTGACGTCCCGATTGGGACGCCCACTACCGTTGCGAATCGCGCTCCCACAATTACTTCTCCTCGGCCATGGGGAAACGTTCACGCAGCTATAATTGAGCAGACCCCAAGCCGAGATTGGGTGTCAAAACGCCACTCGACTTCGTGGGCACGAAAACACAACAGAATCATCTATCAGTCGGTTGAATCGCTCAGATTAGGGGTGCGGATGAAAAGCCAGAAATTTCGAGATTTCGTGGACAGGCATTTTGGGTGATTGTCAGGGGTCCTGTTAAAGGGTCATCGAAACTAAGACAGATTTTAACGCCCATTTCGATACCTTTCGAATTCTCGGTGAAAATTCCTGGGTCAGAGAACCGGGATCCAAGAGAACATAGAAGTAGCCTCACCCTGCCATCTCGTAAATGTAGATTTCCAGCGACCGCGCTCGAAAGTAGGACGATGAAGGACTCTTCCGTTGTAATCTCGGGTTAAGAGCACTGAAGTCATTTTTATTGGCACAGATCAATAATCTACGACATTGTAATCCTGTGCACTAAGACATTGAAGGCGATGGAGGGTAGATTGAGACTAGTTAACGGGCCATCGAAACTAACACCAAGTTTGATGCCCATTTCGATACCTTTCGGATTCACAAGTTAGCGGGGCACTGAGAATCGGGATCCAAGAGAGCATAGAAATAGCTTCACCTTGCCCGTCTCGTAAATATAGAATTTCACAGATCGCGCTCGAAGGTAGGATGATGAAAGACTCTTCAGTGTTAATCCCGGGTCAAGAACACTAAGGTCATTTTTATTAACGCGCCACCACTTTGAAGGGGAAGCAGCTAGTGAATGTGCATTACAGGACCTCCGCATCAGAAAACATTTGGTGAAGAGCAAGAAGGCAGGTATCCGCATCGGGTGGCTCATCTCCCACTGAAATGACTCGACCGCAAATAACAACTTGCAGCACTACATCCTTGTCCAACTCCTGGAACGCGGCCCGGATGCCCGCAGCTACCTCCCAGTCGTTAGCCCGCGACTTACGCCTATCCAGATCCACTACAACATGATTGGCAGTGTTGGCGCACACTGCCGCGAGCCGTCGCAGAGTATGCGTGTCCAGTCGCTGCACTTCGATGATTTTGAGCTGCAGGACTGCAAGACGCTTTCCAGCTGGCAGCGTCATGAGGAGCGACTGCACTAGCTCGGGATCAAGGCAGTCGGCCGCCACGGTGAGATGTTCCAGTATAGGAAATTGTGTGCGCAGTGTGATGGACGAGTGTTCGAGACCCTCCCACGGAGGGTCAGCTGCGAAATAAGATCAGCCTGCGCAGCGCTTGGGGGGATAGTGCGCACAATAAGTCATGTTCACGACCAGTCGCGTGAGGGACATTACGGTTCGAGCGGTAAGAAGCTCGAGGAATCGGAGGGCGGCAAGTGACATACACGCCGAGTATTTGAGCTCCGTTAGTGAGGACAAATCAAATGGAGATCGGGAATCCACGAGCCACTTGGGAATATCCCAGTTATCCCACAAGACCTCCAGCGATTTGATCTTCGCTCCCGGATACGCACGGGGAAAATTGTTGGAGGTCTTGTTGACTGATATATCGTAGAAGAAAAGTGATTCCATGGCAGGCGAACAATTCCGAAAGAGGTGATGTATGTCTCGAATCGAATCGAAAACGGGGAACCAAAATTCGACCCGACGGAGGGATGGAGTACTAACGAGGTTTGCGGCCTGCGTGATAACATCAAGATCTGCAACCTCGTCGGTGTTCCAATGCATCGCGACTTCCCGCACATTCGAAAATTGGATTTCGGCGAGGGACGTGAGCACTTCGTGGCGGAAGTCGATTCGGAGGCGGCGGATGAAAGGTATGAGATGCGGGGAGCGTTTCAGAACAGCGCAGAGGCGCCTGACAGCGTTCATTTCATCATGAGACCCCCAATATCCAAGGTCATCGACGCTCGGACGGTCGGGATGAAAGATGATGTCGGAAAACAGAGAGCGTTGGGCGGAGTATGTGAATGCGGGGGAAACTAGGGCACAGGCCTTCAATGCCTGAGGAGAGTCGTAGAGGAAACTGGCAATAGAGTCGCAAAGTTGTTGCAGTCGCAGGGCGGTACCAGCGGCAGAGTTCATGGTGGGAGACAAAGAAGGAGCTGCCACGTGCCGACTTCGAGGACCGTCGGACCTTGAAACCTCGGCAAAAACAACTCCGAACCAATCGGCATTGACCGGCATCGGTCCGGCAGGCTGCAGTGGTCCACTGAATGAACCTCGTCCATCTAGCTCCCAACCCTTTCTCGATCCACCAAGCTAAGGTCACTCGGAAATTTTTGTGGTTCAACCAGAAGTTGAATACTGCCAATTGTGCACCTTCGCTGTTGTTCAGGAGGAGGATCGTCATGATCAGCGTGTTTCCCGCGCAGATGGCGCCGGAACTAAAAGTGATGACCAGAATGCGGCGAACCAGGCTGGGATGGGGTACATCAGTGTAATTTTGCTCGCCGAAGTGATACGAGAGGTGTTATGGGAGGAGGGGGAGAAGAGGAGTGTAAGGCTTCAAACGCACCTCCGTGTCGAATATTCGGGCAACGCGCGGCCCATCATGGTCCAGAACTGCGAGGCTAGGCATACTGCAATGATGATATCCGTCGCCGCATCCGAGATTTCGCCAGTTCTGTGGTGAGACTATGTGTGTGAGTGCGAGCGAGGTTATTAATAAGTCTCAGGAACCGCGGTATGTGGTCAGTGTGAAGGAGATCCCGGTCATGTTCACGGTTTTGAGCATGACGATGGCACCCGTCCACGAGAGAATGATCTGATGGGTAGTCAATTGGGTTGCAGGTCCACGTAACTTCAACGTGACTTGCATGAGAAAAAATAAGGAGTAGTAACACGCCGGCCATGGGTTTACTGCCCGTTCTAAAATGTTGGCACTGAGCAATCGAAGGACAGGCAGTTGAAAGGAGTTGACTGAGATCATAGATAAAGTCCTTCCATATTGTTGATACCAAAGTGTATGGTAGATTCAAACCAGAGCTCACATTCACTAAGTATCCCAGCAGTTCAGGCCTCCGGAATACATTCAAATCCATTCTGTTAAAAATCTAGGTCAATCGAAGCAATATAGGATGGGACGTGTTCTCCACACAACGGCTGAAAAACACGCCCAAAAAGGAGATTTTGGGTGCCCATAAAAAAAACCTAGCCGACGAGGCCCTCCGCCCTCCCCATGCAAATTGAGTGGGCCTACTTTCAGGGCAAACGGTTGAGAAATGATCCCGCAATCACTGTTCTCGTGAAAACTTACCGAAATATAATAAAATAAAAATAAAAAACGCCGCGCCCTAAGTTCTGCAAAGAGCTGCAATGCCAAACTAAAGCCAACTTAAGCTGTAGAAAGGTGGTAAGTACAAAATGCTGCGAGGAATCTCGGGTGGCCAACCTTAGCTCTAGTTCATTAACTCATACTTTGGCTTCAACTGAGTGTTGAGCTTGAATTGTGCCCGCAGTCCCTTTCAGGGGCGTCAGGCTACAGCTCTGTCAGTGAAGAAGGCTTTAACTTCTCACGGTTCGAATTCTGCGTACCATGGTTACCGCGAGGCTGAAAAATACAACTTTCCTTTGATTATGGTCAATTTTTTGACAGGATTATCAACGCGACAAATTTATTATACGTATCACGTGATCCAACCGCTGCCGCAAAAACACCAACTACTTGCTCATATCCGACCGGGTTGACAAGATTTCAGGCAGGGATTATGCTTAAATGTGTATTATATTAATTAATGTTAACGTGGACTCATATGAGAATGAAACTTACAGTAAGGACCCGACATGTTGGAAAATGCTTAAAAGGTCCATCGTTGTTGCAGTTTGTCATGAATTCTTTGTTTCGCAGAGTAAGTAGTAGCGAAATATGTCCTCCATAGAAGTTCCGTGGCAGATTTTCTATTTTCTGTCTCCTTCGCTACCAACCCGCCACCCTGGAAGATAACAGTCACTGCGTTCCGCTAACCCCTAGACTCAGGTCTGGCCAGCCGATTGTAGCTATGGCTAGGCCAGACTAGATCGGCCTAGATCACTACACAGACCCTGTTTAGATCCCTACACTCACATCTTGGACAGCTGAGTGTAGCTGACTCTAGCCCTGTGTAGCCTGATGACAGATCACATAGACTGACTCTGTGTAGCTCAGCGCTGATCTGTATAGGTCATTGTAGCCATTTTGAATTTTTGTCTATTAAATTCTAGATGGCCTATTCATACCCAGTGTTCAAAAAAGATTGTCAAAATATGGTCCAAATTTGACAAAAGGCCAGACATTCAGCTGGGGGCACCTCTGTATAGATGACTAGAAAGAGCTACACTGACCTAAACTAACCTCAACAGACCTCCAAAGACCTACTCAGAGCTAGGCAGACCTACCCAGAGCTAACCAGACTAAGTCTAGTCACCTAGCCAGAGCTATATGCCTAGGTACCTAACCTGAGTCTGAGTCTAGGGGAGGCCGGAACGCAGTGAGTCCCATCCGGCAAATTTGAGAAAAATGGGAAATTGAGCACAGCAGTTCTTTACTATGGTAATCCTTCTGTCCATTCAGAATCCTGAATATATTGCTTCCAATCCGCGTTACATTAAGCTTCAGCGGCGGCAAGCATTTCCGGGAAGAGTGGCGTGCCGGAACCCGCTGAGTGCCCATGTCAGGGAAATCGTATAGCGAGAGATTGAAATCAACTTACTCAAAGGATCCCAGCCAGCAGTCGCATTGAAGGCCACCGACGTTACGGGACAGAACCCACCCTGGTTGTAACCGATGGTGATGTCAGTGAACACAGCAGGGTTGGAATACAGGAAAGGGTTGAGGAACCCGAGCACGGGTTTCCCCGCGGCGATGAGCTGGTCGTTGATGAGTGCGATCATCCCCGCGAAAGTCGGAGTGGAGAGACTAGTCCCTGACTCTTGGGTAAGGATCTTATCATTCACAATTTGAAAGTGCCAGCCCTGGACGGCCACGTCGGGGTAGCCACGCCCAGTACTGTTGAAGATGCCTTCGAACCCCGTCGGCAATGTCTCGAGGAAACTAGCGACTTGTGTAGTCTGATAGGAAGGGGAGGTGAAGAAGTTAGAAAACCCGCCACCAGTGAAGTTTACGGCGATTTCTGGCCCGAAGCCGATTGTGGATCCTACAGCGGTTACGAATGGGCATGATGCAGGAAACAGGGGAGTGAATGTGTTGTCAGTGCAAATGCCCTCGTTTCCGCGAACTCCGGCCTAAATCAATGTCAGCATAGAACTAAGGCAGGGTGTTTCAGTACATCTCCCGTAGAAAACATGATGGACATGCCCCGCGACCCAAGCGCCATATAGTTGTTGCACATTTTTCTGTAGATTCAGGTAATCAGCGTAAAATTTCAATGACGGTGAATACTGACGTCGCGAGGCTAAGCCCAAAGGCTGTCTCCGTATCCTCTATCCCACGTCGTCAGACTTTGTAGAAGTCGATCAGAATGAACTACCATAAGACGTAGTCATAACGGTGGGCAGGTCCGCATCTGCGAGGCCGTCGAGGTACGTCGTTGTGTCCAACATGTCTGTGGTAAATTCAAAGCCTTCCGGATTGCCTCCGACAGACAGGAACTGTACGGGAACGCCGGTGGCAATGCCTAGTTTTGGTTGAGAAGCCCGAAGATTAGGACAGAGGGCGACTTGCCGATGGTGTACTCTACGTCAAGATCGGCCTCGATTCCACCTGCGGTGGGGCTTTGCGGGTCGACTCCGTTGTCAAGAGTAAGCAAGGTGAAGGTAGTACTCGAAGGAATGTCCGGGCGGAAAAGTTCCAGGAATTGCTAGGCTGCAAAATCAGTTTTGTAGCTGCCCAGCGCAGTTCAGGAGCCTACGTACCGCGAGATCGATAGTCTCCGGCCATTGACTCTCATATCCAGTGACGAGAATTGTATTATTCGGCTGGGTGGCGGGCGCTGTGGGGATCCCGTAGAGCGCTTGCAGGCAGGCGGGAGTTATAACATTGCCGGGGATACTTGTATTGCAAGACACGGGGGGCGCCCCGTCACGCTTCTCGAGTTGAAGTTCGGACTTCACCGGTTGGAACATGCGAGTTTTCGGATGAACGAACGCGGTGGTGGGGTGAATGACGTCCACGTGGCCGACAAGCTTCGAGGGGAGGGAGACAGAGAGCGTGCGTGTGATAGTATTCGCTAGTGACGGATGCGAGAAAAGTTCAAACTGTGCACCAAACAGCTCGTTCGCTTGGGAGACTGGGAGAGGGATTGAAACCCAATCTCCATTGGGTGAGATGACAGTAGACGTAAGGTTGTTCGCCGATGTGAAAACAGCGAAAGCAGAAACTGTTTCCGGGGAAGGCTCCACAAAGGCTTTGACCTTGGGAATCATGATGAGATGAAATCGTATAATGACAACAAAAGACGAACGTCGGCCATCGACAGCCACTGGCGGAACTCGGAACTCCCGGGGGTGGCCAGCGACATCATTTTTTGCACAAGACCAGCCAAATTATTGGAAGTCAAGGCCACGCGGAGCGTGAGCAGGTCGCCGGGGGGCGCTGGGCCGTGGCTGATGAATCCGCTGGGCACGGTCGACCGGGTCTCGTGCAATACAAGGTTGCTGGCAGACGCTACCATGGCTAGCGAAGTAACAGTGAGGAACTTGCGGAGGACCATGGTCGCGGCGCAGGGAGATGGCGATGTGGGACGAAACAGGGAGCAGAACCAATCATACCGTCAAATTTATGCGCGCAAGTCCGTGTTGCGGGAAGGTCGTGGGGCTGTGTTTGATCACTTACGATAATTCGGACTCGTGCCGAGAGGTGCGGGGATACATCACGTATATACGCGTTTGTGGGATTGCGGCGGCCGTTGCCACGATGGCGTTGAGTTGTATTTGATCGTGCTCACGCCGGTGGAAGAACTCCGTTGCGGAATTCATGGAAACCGGCGTTCATGAAGGCTTGGGGGGAGGCTCGTGTCCGTCTGCAAGCTCCGCTCGACGACCCAGCAGCTGTCAAAACAGCCGGCTGCTGTACATACGGTGTCGAAGGTAACCAGAACGCCGACACCGATTTTATGGGCAAGAGGATGAGCTCCGCGGGGGAAATATTGGCCGACCAGCACCAGCTCGAGGGTGTACAGCATCATGTTGAGCCACGACGACACTATCAGCACGTACGGCCCCCAATAAACACATGAGAGACGGGTAGACTGCGGAGAAAATGAGGCACATACATGAGAGTTTGCAAGATTTCGAAGACCATAATTGCGTCTCGGCTCCCAGTAGATGTTGTATAAATCGCTTGTTGGAGGTGGCGAATGCGTCGGCCTCAGAAAGAGTGTATAAAGGGCTGGCGACCGAATATCAATCGTTTACTCAGGTTCATCAGAAGAAAACCCTTTACTTCCATCAAGGGCTTTTCACCCTTGAAATGTACCACAGAGGTAAGGTGGATAAAGAGCCCTTGGATACCTATTAGATAACGACGTGGCCCGTCCCAAAAAGCGGTAATTTTGCCCCTAAACTTCGACAAAATTGAAGCTCCCTGACTGCGTTGGAGTCGGTGCTGTCAAGGAATCAATATCACACCGAAAAGAGGGCTGTAGCAAGGATTCCATACCAAGACGTTCGATGCAACCCACTCTATCTTGCGTTTGTCAATTCAAACTCCGGCCTAACGTGGAAAGGTGACGCAATGCGACTCACATATTTCATTTACACGTAGTACGACACGACGACACGAGAGGGATAAAGTGCCATCAGAGCTCCCGACTGCGACATTTGCACGTCGCGCGGCGGCTCCCAATCTCCCAAGGGCAACTCCTGTGGATCTTTGATTCCCGCCTCGTCAAGGCGATAAACACAAACCCGCTCAAGATGCGACCACCCATAATAGTGACCGTATGAGAGGAGCCCGTTCCACGAGAGCCCGTACCCTGCGGCGGAAGGGCAGATGTAGTGCGTCGAATGACGGAGGGTGGATATCAGCGCAGGACGCGCGAGCTCCTGCGCAGACACTGGAGCGGAGCCAGGCGTGAACCGATACCGCGATAATGTCCTCATCCAAACGCTTTCAGAGGCGTGAATGTAATCCAGGACCTCAATCGCGAATTCATAGGTCTGGTCGTGCAGTGCAGATTCGAATACGGAGATTCCGACGTGATGGGTTGGGGACTTTTCAATAGGGTGGTCGTTGGTGATGCTCCAAGCGACCGAGGGAATCCCTTTCACCTCCGTGTGGCTGGTGGCCGTCAAACTGCTAACTGGGCATAATAATGCATCCAGAGACGAGATGGAATAGAGTGCCACAGTATCGGTGCTTCGAGGGAAGGGAGCCAAGGAGGACGCGATTATAATGTATCCCCGGAACAGATGGAAGGTTGGCTACCAGAGGCGGGTTGATTATTGAAATGCATGACGCCGGACGAACCACTCACCTGTACCGAGTCGAAGATAATATAGCCTTCGTTTCGCCAATTAACCAACAACACAAGTGTGTCCAGGAGGCTGCAAGCAAAGAAGTCTCCGGAGATCTCGAGATGCGAGGGGAAACTCCAGTCTATTGCCAAGTGGAACAGATTTCGTGAGTGGTCCGTTTCCAGATTGATTTCCAGGATGAAAATGTGGTTGGTATCACGGCTAGATAAGTATTATATACATGACAATGCAGGAATGCACAATTTCAGAGAAAACGCACCCTTCAATGTTGCATACCATGCATACCACCGCCATGGATCCACCCTGATGGAAATCGAACGTCGCATGACGCACCGCATAGCCCGGGTATTTCCAAAACCAGACCCGACGGGCTGTTTTTACCTCCCATAGCTCTACAGTCCGCGAATGATCACTCCAATCCTTGAAGTAAAGAAGTATGTGTCTTCCGTCTGAGAGGAGCTCGGCAGAAGCTTGAGGAGAATGCTCCACTGGAATGGTGATCTGGTGCAATAGTTTGGGAGGTTCCAAGGAGCTAGGAGACCATGTACGAGGACCAGCTACCAGACGTTTGACTTCATCTACGAGGGCAAGAGTCGTTAATGTCTGCAAACCATCGTTCGATGGTGGGTCAAGGAGCCGGCGGGAGGAAAGATCCCGTATGACCGAGATCCATAGCTGCTTTGAAGATACGATTTCAGCGAGATCTCTGTTCACCTATAAACTTGTTTAGAATGAAGTCGCAAGACCAGCGGAGAGCGCACTCTGGAAAGAGACAAGATCGTATATACGTCCGAGAGTGCAAATATGTGCGATAGGACGTCGAAGTTCAGACGATCCAGCATTTTGCGGTTCGTCGTTTGATACTCGAAGGGGTGGTGCCAGTGGGTGTTCTGGGCAAGTTTCGGAGGACATGTCATGTGATTCCTAGGCCTCGAACTGTTCGAACCCGGGCCGCTGTTCCGAGCGGTGATAAGCCAAAACAAAACCTTTTAAATTTACCAAACAGGAGTCAGCATGATCAAATCCGAGCCTCGGTACCACGCTCGGAATTCAACGAGCTGGCTGAATGCTGTCACGTCGAGACTGGGCAGAACTCGGTCATCGGGATTAACCGGCCGATCTAACCACGGGGGTTTATATAATACTCGTGTGGTTGAAATTTTTGCTGTGAGTGTCTTTGAGCTGGGCAAATATTAATGAAATACACATTAGGATAGGATTCTTCGAGACATACGCTTTAGCCCGGGCCCTGAGCGGGACCGTCGGCCAATGAGGATGTTCTGGATGCCACTTTCCCTTATGTGTCTGGGTCTAGTGTCATCTCGATTTAATACTGTTTAGATTATACTGACACGCCTCCGGTGGGCCTTTATTTTATCAATCCTACGACCCTGTCGGAGGTGGACGAGGCGCGACGTGGCACGTTGTAGCGCGCTTGGCGGTTTCCCATCATAGTTGTAGTTGTTAGGTTCGGATGTCTATAGTCGGCAATCACACTGGGTTTCCCGCTGCGAGCCCCGCTGGCTCATCTCCGGCCGCTCTCCAACGTTGAAACAAAATGGATGGCAGCGGATCGAGGCCGCTTGAACTTGGCAATGGAAGGTCCGAGATCATATCTGGATGCGAACAGAGTACATCTCGAGAACTCTTGTATCTAGATGGCGAGGAACAAATGTACCCGCCGCCGGGCCTCGGCGTAGCCAAGACAATTGGTGTCCAACGGGAACGAGTCGAGAATAAGCCGCGGAATGGGGAAAGCCGCAAGCGGCAGCTGAGATCTGCTCAAAGGTGCAACATGGGGAGTATCCGGGCTCGTCAGCACATGTGTAGGTGAGCTATATTCCTGATCCACCGCTCCCATCCCAGAAAGGAGCCTCCGGTGCACACTATGCGGCTCGAGGTGAAACGATACCAGACGAAATCCAGGCATAGTATCCATACTGATTATTACCTTGTCATCGCTGGTACCTGGAAAATACATCCTAATACATTTCACTCTCACACACTCTTACCCTTTCGTATATAAACCGGGCGAGTACTACCGCTATTTTATCGAAATGGCCCGTCTCTTATATCCTCCTTACCGCGGTTATCGGTGCCAGCACCGTTGCTGCCCAAACCCTTGCTGCTTGTGGCAGTTCTCAATACTACCCAACACAGGTATGTTGTCGTCTTGGATCTCGCACGCTGAGACTTGAGTTGGCGAACAGTATACCTGTTTTGATGATGATTTCCTCTGTCCGATCGTGTCCGGCAACACATATGTCCGATGTGGTGACGCCTGCTATCTTCCTGGCCTGTACAGGTCTGCATATTATTCTGTGGATGAACTATATGCTGATAGTGAGGTTCGATTTTCAGCTGCTCCAACACTACTCTGGTACCGTTCTCGGCCATTCCACCGGGCGGCCTTGAGAGCTGCGGCAGCTCTCAATTCAACCCGGCCGAAGCAAGTGGACTACATACTAAGCCGAGATTATGACTGACATGCATTGCAGTACATATACCTCGACGGAGATTTCCTCTGCCCTATCTTGAGTGATGTACCCACGTTGAGGTGCGGCGATGCTTGCTATGTGCCCAACCAGTACAAGTATGCCAATCCGTCTTCATCTCCACAAAAAGGTACAACTGACGAGTGACAAGCTGTACCAACGACCAATTGAACCCCGTTTGTTGCCCGGAGTACGGTATCTCCGAAATTTGCAACCTCGATGATGAAGACTGCCTGTTGACATGTTGCCCGGGCTTGATCAATGTCGCCGACAGATGTCGTGATCCCTGCCAATTGAATCCGTCGGCTTGCTAGGCTGGGTAAATTTCAGAATTAATCCCTTAGTCAATGTGTTCGCAAACGAGAACTCTCTTCTCAATGAACCCTCCTTCATGCCTTTACTGTACACCTCCTGTAATTCTGATTTTGGGAAAATCTAATCAATTGTGGAATGATGCGTACTTACCAGGTATCAACTGCCCGGGTTGGTCCGAACGTCTGGGCTTTTGAGCTCAAGAATAGATCGCCAGGTGTCCAAGTTCAAGAAAACTCACATCCCTTGGCGGTTGAAAGGCTCGCAATTTTTCGAGGCAATTCTCAACAGTCTTCTCAATTTCAACTTACGTTACGTGACCAGAAACTGTTCCCATGACCATGGTTTGAGTCCGGGCCGCATTCCCGGCATGATATATATTCCGGCGGAAGTCAGAAACATGCGACAGAGCTCCCATGAAGACATTCCCCACAATCAAGGCCGTGCGCACGTACACCACACAGGGAGTTGGCTCTGGCGGCGACTATCACAATGTCTTGCGCGGCCACTGGCTCATTGACAATCCAATCAGGTGCGTTGAAGAAACCAGAGTCATGTTCGTGCAACGCTGATTCTTGCGATAGCGTCCCGATGTCCAAGTACGCAGAATACCGGGCCTCGCGCACGTCTTGGGGTCTCAACGTGCTCGGATCGTTCTGTGTCGAGATCGAGGCTAGCGACGGCACCACCGGCTTCGCGACGGGTTTCGGCGGACCACCCGCATGCTGGATCGTCGCACACCATCTCGAGCGCTTCCTCATCGGTGCGGATCCGCGCAACCTGAATCGCCTCTGGGACCAAATGTTCCGCTCGACGATCTTCTACGGGCGGAAAGGTCTGCCAATCGCCACCATCAGCGTAGTCGATCTGGCCTTGTGGGACCTCCTCGGCAAGATTCGCGGCGAGCCTGTGTACAAGATGATTGGCGGTTCTATCAAGGACGAGCTGGACTTCTATTGCACCGGACCAGAGCCGACCGCGACGAAGGCTGCGGGATTCTGGGGCGCGAAGGTGCCGCTGCCGTACGGACCTGACGAAGGCGCGGTGGGCATGCGCAAGAACATCGCGTTCTTGACAAAGCACCGCGAGAGTGTTGGGCCTGATTATCCCATCATGGTCGACTGCTGGATGAGTTTGACGGTTCAGTACGCCATCGAACTCGCGACTGCATGTCTCCCGTTGAACATCGAGTGGTGGGAGGAGGTCCTTCATCCGGACGATATTTCCGGGTACGCGATCATTAAGCAGGCGCTTCCGCACGTGAAGTTTACGACGGGCGAGGTGCGTCCGCTTCAATCATCTTTATATTGTGATAAATGTTCATTCCATGATCAGCACGAATACACCAAATACGGGTTCCGTGAGCTCATCGCTCCGCGCACGATCAGCATCCTCCAGCCTGACGTGATGTGGGCCGGTGGTGAGTTTTCATACTGTTTGAAATCTTTGCTTCATTCCTTTTCTGTATCACGTATCATCTCGCGGCATTTCACCTACGCTTTCGTCGCTCATTTACACGCTCACTCGCATCGTAGGCCTGACGGAGCTTCTCAAAATTGCGGCCCAGGCAGCCGCATACGACATCCCCGTCGTGCCCCACGCATCTGGCGCGTACAGCTACCACTTCGTCGTCAGCCAGGCCAATTGCCCATTCCAAGTACGCTTTCCTTTTCTTCAATAGAACCCTTGCCCTTCCCGTCCCATCTTCCCAGCTGCTGTATATTATCTCATCCGCATCCAGCTCTATGATCCTTCCCTCCGTATACTTCCCGCTAACGTCTGCGCTTAGGAATACCTCTGCAACGCGCCCGACGGAAAATTCGGGCCCGATAACCGCGGCGTGCTGCCGCCCGTTTTTGGAACGCTGTTCGATGCGGAGCCGACCCCTGTCGGTGGAAAGCTGCAGGTGCGGGATTTCCTCCCCGCCTCTCCTCTTTTCAGTCCTCGCCACCTTCTATATGTCTAACCACCTCTTTCCCGCTGCAGATCTCCCAGCTCGACAGCGAAGAGGGCGGCTTCGGGCTCGTCGTGTCGCAGAGGGCGCGCCAGTCTGTGCTGGTGCCGGGGGACATACTCGTGCGGCCCAGCGTGGAGAAGCCGCTTGCGCTTAAGGAGAAGGAGCAAGAAACGGCGAAATGAAGGTAACACAATTAGGGCTGAAATCGCATCGCAATATTCTGTACAACAATGACCCATTGTGTCGCACTGTATCCCAGTCCCTCGATTCTAAGGGAAGAGGAGAAGTGACGTCCGCTCTCCGCACTTCGCCTTCCCTACTTTGACCGTTGCACTGCACAATTACATTTACTGGGCTCTCAGTTCGACAGGACGTCAACTGGACTCAAATCGGTGTTACAAAACAGGAAACAAAACAGGTTAGGTTATTTTCCTGTAACACCGATTTGTCTTGTGCTCTGTCCATGCAGATGATTGCACTTCAGTGTTTGCAACAATATTAAAACAATTAATTTTATTCAAGCTCAACTTCTCTTGTTCAATGCAAACTAGCCAGGACCAAAACACACACCAACCAATCCCTCTCATCACGCTCTCCCAGGTTCTAGACGCAGTCCGCAATCACGGCGTTCCCGTCATCGATAGCTGTCTGAACCAGCGCCTGTGCCGCCGCCACCGTCGTGTTCACCGCCGGACTAAACGAGATAGAATGTCAATGAGTGAAACGCTGTAAATGAAGAAGCTGAAGACGTACTTGGTAATCCCCGCAAGAGCCGCCCGCGTCTCGTTCAATCCTTGCGAGACCCCCGTGCGCGAATCGGCCGGAGCCGCCTGCCCCGTCACGAGCGCGAGGGCGATATCCTTGATCGCGTCGCCTACAGTCGTGAGCCCGGCTTGCGCCGCAGCGACGGCGGTGGCCGTCGCGGGATCTCTGTATATTGTGCATTCAGCCGGGTATTTCCGAGTGGGAATGATATGCGGGACGGACGTAGTGGGAATCTTGCCTATGGCGCTGCCGCTCTCGACGAGCGAGGCAACGATCTTGAGGCGGTCGACGTTGCATGCGAGGTCGCCGATTTGGCGGTGCTCGAGCGGCGCTGGCAATTATACTAAGCACAAGCGGCTGAAGGTATCTGCGAGAAAAGGGAGGAGCGTACCTGCGACACTCGCGGAGGCGATGAATAAAGCCAAAATAAGAGACAGGAAGCGCGCCATTATGTAGATGGATGATTAAAGTTCCAGAATTAGACGCAAAAGACGGCGGGACGAAGTGAATCGAGAAAGAAAGCCTGAAAGAAAGACGAGACACCAGGTCGAAGCGGGAAAAAGGGAAGAAAGAAAGATGAGATTTCGTCCCCGAGCTGCCTTTTATTGGGTTGACCGGGGCCTCGCAAGCGCCGCGTGGTGCGTGAAACGATAACGGACTGATCGGCATTGAACTGCCAGATATTGGGTGCGTCGTTCCTATAGGGATCAAGACGCCAAGACGCCGCTCCGCGGAGGATCTCCCATACGCAAGGGAAATTTTTAAAGGATGATGATATCCTCGAAAGACATAAAGCTGCGCAGAGTTCGCGTGAGTTTTGAACATGGTTGAAAACTTTGGAAGCGCTTTGGAAACTTGACACGAGCGAGTCCTTCAAATGAATCAGAGAAACCAGAGATAAAACCAGGGCTCGCTTAAGGCGACCGGCGTTCCGCACATCGCCCCCTTGAGCTTAGTCTTGCATCGCCGTATATGGGCGCCCAGGTGAAGATGTTGATCGGACTCGAGATGGTGTGTCCTTCACGTGCACCATTCCGTATGGGTCGGCCACCGAATTTTGGATCAGATGCTAGTCTCTCGTCTATACTCGTATTGCCTGTCGCCTCTTTCGCGATCTTTGCCAGCTATATCTCCAATCAATCCCAGGCCCCAGCGTATCGAGTACGAGGAAATTGCATCGTTCCATGATGCATCTCAGGAATGGGAGAGAGTATCGAGCATCGACGCCTTAGACTCCTCCGTCCGATCTTACGGGACTTGGCCAAGTGGACGCTTTATTTTTGTTTTATTTCGGCGAATGAAATACTTGCCGGCCTCGGCAGGCGCCGAACGTGATCATCACGATGGGGTGTCACAGGACCGATGATTACCCTAATATAGGTCGGATCCCAAAGTCCGGACAAAATTTTTATTGAGCGAGGAACGAGCTAGGTACAATAAAGCGTCTGTCAAGAGAGACTAGACAAAATTTGAGAAAAATTTCGAGCAAAAAAAAACACGAAAAATGACCGCTTTGCCGAGAAAACGACTTCTGCAGCCTCAGAAAGCGTGGGAACATTTGAAAAGTCCGGACAAAAGTCAGATTGAGGCCGATTTTCCGGATCCGACCTCAGGCTATATTGGGGTAATCATCGGTCCTGGTGTCACGTCCCTTCGCACCGAACCTTTCACTCCAGCAAAAGTCTGAACATCTGCTTCATCATGGACAACACCGCCGAACCTCCTCCCCAACCAAACCTAACCCGCGAAGAGAATCTGTGGTTCCCCGACGCGACGTTGGTCATCCAGGCAGAGACCCATGTATTCCGCGTCTCGCACGGAATCTTAGCCGCAAAATCGCCAGTGTTTCCGCAGCCCGGGGACGGCGAGATGTACGACGGATGCTCCCTTGTGCGTCTCTCCGGCTCGGCACTCGACACCACATATTTTTTGAAAGCAATATTTCATTACGAGTGAGCACGATAATTACATAAATCTGTTTCGCCGGCGCTCAAGTCTCATTGGTATCTCCGCAGTTTCTTCGATCCCTGGCCCGCAGATGTCGGTTTTGACGTCGTCGCGGGTATCCTGCGGCTGAGCCAGAAGTACCAAGTCGACCCGCTCAAGAAGCGCGCGCTGACCCATCTGTCGAAACGCTACGCTAGACGAATATGGTTTCCTGGAGGAATAGGACGTTTCCCCGATCCTCGTTGCGAACCTCGCTCGCGAGGTCTCCGCCGATTGGGTTCTCCCCGCCGTGCTCGCCGCGTGCGCGTGGGTTGCGCTGGAAGAGCTGTTAATGGGCGTGAATTCCGCGGGCGGGCGGGTGTCGTTGACGCCATCGGATGCGGTCCTCTGTCTGAGAGCGCGCGACCAGCTGCAGACCAGGTGGACCTCTCAGATGCTGGATTTCCTGTGGACGCCGCTCGAGATTCCCGGCTGCATGGCCCCGGGTGCGTGTCTTCACCAGAGAGTCGTTTTTCGTCGTCTGGGGGAGACGTGGCGGAACGACCAGGTGATTGTGCCCTACGTTTGGAGCGAAGAGGACTGGGATGGATTGGTGGATAATGTCTGCCATACCTGCTTGCGCTTCATGAAGTCCTCGCATGCCGGTGCCAAGGCTGTCTTCTGGTACGCACTTCCGAGCTTGTTCAACCTCCCGAACTGGGACACCTTGCTTCAAATGAGGGAGTCCGCGTTGAAGTAGACACGCTCTGTGAGTCGGCTTATCCTTCCTCCGCTTCAAGCGCTTATAGGCAGTGATGCAGATCTGCGCCGAATTTGTATCATTTTGTCGTAATAGCATTCACATTCTAAATTGCCCTCGTGCGGCCCCTCTGGTTGCATTTTTGCTCGCTTCCCAGGTGCGCTGCACGGGCCAGTCACCATCTATTGTTATTTGATAACCTCCCTGAACTGAGCGTGTCTAACACCAATAATTAGCTCAAAATTCGTCTAATAGCACGCTCCTCCTCCTCGCTGGCATCGTCCATAGTGTCTTAGTCCTCCCCAAAGGCGTGAACAGGATCTCACCCCGCATGACGACTTATCGAGAAACGTAAATTCATTCTCAACCGTACCGAAGCACATAATCTATCTTAGTTATCCATCTCACCGCATCGCACCAAGGAACACGAGTACCTACCTCCCTCTCCATTTCGGCTCACTCAGCCTCGTTGACAACCCCTCAGTTCCTCAGTCTCCTCACCGCCTCCAATCCCTTTGGCTTAGAGAGGTGTCCCTATCTTTAATAATTAATTTGGAGTTGCTACCTCTTACATTAGACGACTTCCTCTATATTAGACCCTTTGCTTCGTACCTTCCCAATCAAAATTTTCGATTCCAGCGTACGACCCCGGCTGTAGTAATGGGGCTAAATATGAGATATCGTAGGTATGTGAGGAGACTAGGGCTACAAAAAATATCATGTGCGGAAGTATGGAAATGGTAATGGTCGTAGATACTTTGAGTCGGAGCCTGGTATATTACGAGATGTGGAGCCTCCAGACATCAGGCGCGCTGGTGGGGGAAAGCCCGCGAAACCTTGTGAATCCCGTCAGAAAATCCACGCGTTTGACACCCTGCACCTTCTCCTCCGTGTACCCGTGATGTCCCTCGAGCCGCATGTACCGATGTTCGTACGCCGCCGTCACGCGCCGCATGCGCTTTTGCGTCCCGAGCGCGTTAAACTCTGCCGCGGTCACGTTCGTGCGCAGGGCGCGGTAGAGGGTGGCCAGCACGTCCGAGACTGACACGTAGCGCCTATTATAGGCGGGGACGGTGATCGACCAGGGAAGGTGGGGTGTGCCGATGGAGAGGGAGACCTGGGGCGGGGAGACGGCGGGCTCGAGCATGACGGTCGAGAGGCCCGGGAAGTCGATCGATATCGAGGAGGGGTGTAGGGAGAGGTCGTAGGTGAGGAGAGGAGAGTCGGAGTACGCAATGTCGGAGTACGCAATGAGATGATGCACGCGCGCCGTCCCTGCCGCGGATTCCGTATAAGAGCGCCGATGGGGCGCGTATGGTGTCGGACCAGGAAGGCCGGCATAGGCGGGAAAGGGTGGGGTATACATGTATGGGCCCGCTAATGAGCTCGCCGCCGATGATATTGACGAGCGGTAGACAGGAAGCAGAGAGTGGAAAGTGTTTTCCGGCGAGAAACGGACGTGTCTCCCTGGCATATGTATGCTTTCAGCGATGAGGTGGCTACTTGATTATGAGAGGAGAACCGCAGCCGAGCCTACCTGCTGTTTAAATCCTGTTCGGAATGTTTGGGCCTGTAGATCCCGGCCTATATGACTCATTGATTGTTACTGCGGTATACTGCCTTCGGAAAGGATCATGGCAAGGATTACCACGCAGCCATATTACATTGTCTAAATGGTGGGTCTGAACGGCCAACTTTTTGATGAGTGATAGATTTAAACAGCCTGTGCATGCCTGGAGATGAAAGCGAAGCAGCACAGAAGGTAGCCTTGAGCTCAGAATCGGGATCGGGAGGCCGCAGCTAGTGAGACCCAGGGCCTGGTCTTAAGCCCTCAGATCCCCGAGTCAAGCCCGCTCAGCCCCGAGCCAAGTCAAGGCCGACATCGGGCCTGAGCAGGCCTAGGACTTGGGCTTGAGATTTTCCAAACCTAGGCCAAGCCCGCAGCCCTGGCCTGGTATAATGGCAGTGAGGACCTGAACTGAATTTGGATGTTGGGCTCCTGGCATATATTTGTATGTCCCCTCCTTCAAAGGGTATCTTCAACCACTTTTAGCAACTTTTACCAAATATTTCGGCAGAACACGAAAGAGTTCAACATACGGAAGGCGACTGCTCTCGGCCGAAAATCCTGAAGCAATAGCCCAAAGTGTGAGGTTTGTTGTCAGGCCAGTCCTATGTGCATGAATCAACACGTTTTGAGACCGGAAACTGTTAGTAATGGGGCATGATATACATACAGCATTTGAACTCGCTGACCACCTTAGGCCTGGGCCTAGGCCCCAGCCAAGCCAGTCAAGCTCCGTTGGAAGGCGCGGGCTTGAGGCTGAGGTAGTAGGTAGGTAGGCAGAAGAATTTCACGGCCGCTCCAGCTGAAGTAGGAATCCCAAGCCCGACCCCTTTCAGGCCAGGCCCAAGCCCTGGCGTCTAGGCCAAGCCAAGCCCTACGCATCGCTAGCCGCAGCAGTCATTGCGCAGTCTGTTTCACTGCCTTAAGTGCTAGCTCGGGAGGATCTTCAATGCATTAGAAAGCCACGGGACCCACTAGAACCGGCGACTCACCGCGAGAAACCCTTACTTGGTCTCGTCCAGGTCGATCGACGCAAACTAGGATTTGGATACGGAATCGAGAAACAGAATCGGCAGAATACTATCTGCTTGCGACGCAGTACTTCAGATATCGCAAGCAGTTCGGATTAGAGCCCTGATCTCGATGTCAACGCTGACGGAGCACTTTATATGGGCGATATACTGTGCAAAAAATTAGCGAAATTCTACAAGGTTTTTGAGAACAACGTACATCTAGATGGGTGGGGTGACAACTCCTAGAAAGGTTGCATCCTCCGTTTACATGCAACTGACGACTCGCATCAGTTTCAACTGGCTGACAACTTCGGATTGATTGCCGAAATTTTGCATCAATCCAAATTTGGCGGGCCGGGATCAATGTCCATTGGCCGCCTTGCGTGCGTTCCTACCTCTATTCAGGCTTCACGGTTGTGTTTCTTGTTAGAGAACCATATTCAGAGATATTTGAAAAATCATATAAGAGAGAATCTGAGCAGAGAGGCTGCAGTTTGACGTTTCTGAAGGAGTTGTCCCAATCCTCATCTGTTCCATGATTCATCTTCCATTTGAGTTACAACAGGGGACTTGAATTGACTTGAATGGTAATTTCTCGAAAACTTCTGCTCTCTGGAGCTCGAAAGCCACAAAATATCCCTTTGGGATTCCGATGGAGTCTTCGGATCACTGTTCCGATCAATATCATGAGTTGTCCGTGTTCGACTTCGTAAAAAATACAAGGGCTTTGAATTGTGGACTGGCATTCTAGAGTATATGCTCATCCATGGATATTTAAGCCTACTCAAAGCTGTCTTCCTTCTGAATAAATGTATCCCAAAACCGTGTCTCCATTAGGGCCTGTCACAGTTGCCGATTTCGAGCCTGATTTCGACGCCGATTTAATTTTTTTGGCGTGAAATCAACGAAATCAAGCCATCGAAATCGGCGAAATCGCCTACTGTGACAGGCCCTATTTTGAAGATGTAAACCAAAACCCTGTTTCCACGCGGACGTTGTCATCCAATGATTTTTGCACGGTATATGTTCCACAATTTTACACCGACATCCTTGCTGCGAACTTCGATCAACCAGCTTCACAGAGCGGGACGTGGAACGCGTAGACTGCCACGACGACGGCGACAAATCTAGTGGCTTCGCCAAGCTGAAAGGTATTTACATAAAATTAAAGGTTCGAACTCCAACCTTTCGAAAAATACTTTGTCGATCGACGGCTCTCACTGAGTCTCTGCTGCTCCTTCTTGCAAGTTTTAAGGCATTGATCATACTCAGGACTCGGGCAAAGTGCTGGGGGCGCGAAGCGCCTCGGGCGCGCTCTTGTCAACATTCAAACAGTCCGTTCCCAACCATACGCGCTACCAGCTTGGTTCCTGTAAGGCGTCCAAGTCGAAACTCAAAGGCGTCGAATTCTGAGTACGGTTCCAATTCGCTTTCTCTGTATCTACTATTGTACTACCTGTGTTGTGGACGGCTTTGCTCGTTTCCTGTGAATTCAGCCGGTTCTGAAACTCGTTCGAGAAACAGCGGATCTTTCGCCCGAAACTGTAGAGCCGACTTGACACATGGGAAGGCATGTTAAAATTATGGAATGGCATGATACTGTACAATGGGATGTGGGAGAAAAACAGAAACAGACATATCATATCCGACCCTAGGCGACGCGTCTAGCAAGGACAGACCAAGTAGTACCGTCGGAGGTAGACATCCCAAAGAGCATCAAGTTGGTGACATCGAACTCCTTCGTAAAGGCGCGTGCAATCCACCAAGCTAGGTTGAACCGTGTGATCGGACGGTGCTTGCAGTTCCCTGGGATACTGTGCTTGAGATTTAACTCGGCGATGCCAACCTGGAACATAAATCTGGCTGTCAGCGCTTCCAGAACGGCTTACAAACTTGAACCGCACAAAAAGTGTGACGGCCACCGAACCAGGGCGGCAGGGCAGAATCTGGGCACCGGGTTCCTTCATGCAGTCACGGAATTGTAGGATGTCCGTCAAGAGGACGCCTCCTCGCTCCCTGTTGCTTTCGAAGATGACGCCGGCGGGGCCGATGGTGCGTGGCGCCTTGAATTCCTTGTCAGGGACGACGACGGGGCCCGGGTTGGGGCATATGGAACGCTGATGCGCCACATGAGCGTCCGACTTGCACTGTTTGCAATCGGAATGAGTCGAGCGAGCCGCAGGCTGCTGGCGGAGAGGAGGTTGAGAGTCGGGCGGTTGGATGAAACGACCCTGCGGAGACTCCGCTGGAGAATACACGAGCCGAGGGGGCACATTCAGGGGCGTAAAATATCCCTGCGGTGTGAATACGGGCTGGAAGGCAGACCCCGAGACCGTTGGCTGGGTGGCATATAAGTTTATGAGCGAAGACAAGGAATTCGTGGAACGCACATGAGCCGCGGAGGGTTGCACATGATACGCCGAGGTCGATATAGTGTGCGGTACGTCTGGCTGCAGATATTCAGTGTAAGTGTAAGGTGAAAATTTGAAAGCAGGTTTAGCACTTACTTGTGTCCCCTCGGGAGTACCGTAGTCGATTGCACCCCGGCGTTGTCTATGGTGGTGACGATCGGCAGGCATGAGGCGCTGGGCTGGAGGAAGGCTTATTGGTGGCTGCTCAGACCCAGTCAATCAGGGCGGTGTGAAATCGGGTGTGGCAAGATCAACTCACCGAACTGTTGATCCGGGAGGATATCGTAGAGGAGGGCAAGTTGAGGAGAGAGTAGAGAAGAAGGCTATTGCAACGAGTGGGAGATATGGTCCAGCCAAGGTGAGGATGAGAGTGAAGAGAAAGCTCGATATCTCAAGCCTTTTATACCGCTGCATCAGAATCGGAGGATACAATGGAGGCCCAAAGCCACCGCAAAGCTCGAAAGCCATTTCCCTATATGGGTTTGGTTGTGGCCCTTGCATTGACAAAGCGTTCTGGTTCTTCGATCGCTGAATAATGGATCAAACTCCGCCCCGGCCGAATCCAGGGACGAAACCACCAAGTTGCGCCAACTATCTGCACCGTCAGCAATCTGGATACAGATATCCACTTGATATCGACGAATGATTTTCTTCGATCCCTTCGCAAAACCCACCAGGAGTTAAAGGAGTGATCCTTGGGATGGTCGGATTTCCCTGATCTCTCTTATATTTTGGCTCAAGTATCTGAGGCTCAAGTAGTTACGCAATTAGAATAGCTAGATGACAGCCCTTGAGCGCCAAACAAGCTGCGGAATGAGAGAGATGTATCATGAGTTAACAATCAAGAAGCTCGTTTTTTCCCTTACCTCCGGCGAGGACAGCACATTAACGAGGAGATAATTGCGCTGAAAGTTGGTAATGCCTTCCCTTCCCCTCTCTTTTCTTTTCTCAAGATCGCGACTGGCGGATCAATGTTGATGCGCCACCTTGACGCGTTGACTCCCATCTTGTTCTGGGCGCTGTCCGCATTCATCCCGAACACCTATCTCGGCTTGAGCGCCCTCACGGCCTCAATGCTGATTCATGCCGCCCATCGATGCTGCCCCTCCATCCGTCTTGACCGCCTCAACACCGCCATCACCGCCACCACCGAAACTCTGACGCGCGCCAAATCCACGTGTGTCTGGGCGCACTTGGCCTTGGTTGAAAACGAGCGATGCTTGCTGCAGTAGGCGCCATCTCGTTCTCCTGTACAATATAAAATAGTGATATAATTCAATCCAGAGCCGAACTTGGCGCATCCAAAGTCCAAACGCGCCTACTGAAGTTGGCGGCGCGCGACTGCGGGTCAGAAACCGAACGGTGCAGGATATGTATGGCGAACCTCCAGGAAATGCACAAGATCTCGCAGGCGCTGACCAAGTCCGAGAGCCAGATACGCGAGGCGAAGACATCGATATTGGTGGGTATCACTTCGACCCTTCAGACATAGTTGCGGAATATACTGACAGACGGATTGAATTATAATACGGCAGCTCACCATCGAGGCGGAACGCCAACGCAAACTGAGGAAGGACATCAACGAGACCCGCGAGAGCGGACATCATGATGCAACCAGCAGGTTAGTATGGTTACATCTCGCACTGGTGTCTTTATTGATATCTCATTTCCAGGCGGTACGACCAGAGATTTTGAGCTCAGGATCCTTAGGGAGGCTTGCAGGGGACCTCAATTTCTGGAGACACAAATTTCTGGCCCTAATCAATCTATAAGTGTCCAGCGTTCGACCTAGACAGAGTTTCTTAGGGCTTACCTCGGTTCTTGGATGAAGTGTTCCGTAGTTCCCGTTGCTGTCCTAGTTTTAGTTCATAATCGCTCTGTTCATCCTTTCTTCTATGCGATGCTTTCGGTGATTCTTCCGATGCTGTACACCTTCCGGACCCTAATGCCTCGGTGCCTGGCGGGGAAGACGCACTGGCAGAATCTCAGTATCACCCCAACCTCTCGACGGGTTGTGTCAGAGCAGACAGAAAACTGATCCCTCAGGCAGAGGTACAACCAAATTTCCATCGCAGATACTCGCCCCGGCCTGTATCTGGGAGTGACTTTCCCTCGGTCTACTCAGGAGAATGAAATGAGTGAAAGATTTCCAGTGGGAGAAATAGCAAGGTGTGCAGTACCGCAGCGGACATCAGGAAGCGAAAGCAGGCCCACACAGAGGCTACGAATCGACGAAAGGGGCGTGTGTGATTCGTGCCAGGATGGCGTGGGTAGGCAGAGGCGGGGGGGGGGGGGGGGGTACGCATCCTATTGACAATTCATTCATTCAGTCTCCCGAAGCGCACATAATCTATCTATCCATCTCACCGCTTTGCGCCAAGGAACCCTAGGACCTCCCTCTCTATTTCGGCGTACCCAGCCTCGCTGAAACCCCTCAGTTCCGCAGCCTCCTCACCGCCTCCAGCCCCCCGCTCACCCCGCTCTTTCCCTGTCCCTTTTCCCCGTCCCATACCTCGGCCGCCGCCACCCCAACAAACGGCACCAACCGTCCCCTCCTCTCCTCCTCACACGCCTTAAACGCCTCCTCCCACCACCGTTCGCCGGGCGGGAGCAAGCGCCAGCCGCCGGCGTAGAACGCCGCGAGCGCGGGCATGGAGTGCAGGAGGGGGCGGAGGGCGGGGTAGTAAGGCGGCAGCGGAGGTTTCGTGCTCGTGCTGCTACTTGGACTTGGGCTGGGGATGGAAGGAGGTGTAGTGCTAGAGGCAGGAGGGGCGAAGAACCCGTTGGCGGCGAGGACGACGGCGGGGGGGACGGTGATGCGCCCGAGTTTGAAGCAGAATTGCTCGACGGTGATCGCTGGGGGGCGGGAATGAGTGAGTGAGTGAGCTTGGGTCTGGGCGGCAGCACGGACGAAGAGGGATGGGGGTGGGGCATTCATTGGATAATATGAAAGGAAGGAGAATACGGGCGGGGAAGGCGCGGGAGGGGGATACTTGGAGTACGGAGGGAGGCCGCACGGAATTTGCGGTGCGGCGCAGGAGGGGAGACGAGGACGGATTTATGCAGCCGCGAGAGGAGAAGGAAGGGAGAACTATGCCGGTATCCCTCCCTCTCCCCCTCGAAAAGAAAAGAAAGAAAGCAAGGAAGAAAGGAAGAAAGGAAGAAAGGAAATAGCGTCATGTCAAAGAGAAACGCACTATAAAGCATCGCCCCATCCAGCTCCCCCTCCTCCGTCTTTGCCTTGGCTACCTCCCGCGCGAGGAGCGCCTGTGCATGTGCGACCGCCTCGCCGTCGCCGTCGCCCGATGCGCTGCCAGCGAAGCCAGTGCCAGGACCGCTCCCATCCACAAGAAGGGGCGTCGTGCTCCCGCTCGCGAGCGGCGTCGCGGGAGTTTTGAGCGTCGGGATGAGCGTCGAGTGGGGGGGTTCGCCTTCCGTGGCCGTGGCCGTGGCGGATTGCGGTGCTGATTTCGACTTGGATTTCGATTTCGATTTCTTGGATGGGGGTTTGACGAAGCGGGAGACGACCCAGAGCTGTGTGGGGATGATTAACAAGGGGAAGGGGAAGGGAGGATTTTGGGGAGGGCTACGCACCCATTTGTCGTCGAAGGAACCGATACTGGCGCGCACCTCGTACTTGGAGAAGATGGGAATTTCGCGGATAAAGTGGTAGTACGTGGCTGAACGGCAGCAGAAAGCGGGACATCAGTCGCTGATACTTGTCAGGGAGTGCGAGTACACGTCGTACCGGAAAGTGGGACCCATCCACCACAGCGAAAGATATTCGGGAACGCGGAGAGCGCAAGACGCAGGCGCGCGGCGTCGAGCACCTGTGCGACAGAGCATTAGAAGTCGATACGATCAGAGAGAAATGGACGTGCCTTAACAGGGAAGAAAGGATAACAATCAGCAGAATTCAGCGAATAAAACACATCTACACACCTGCGCGTAACTCGAGTTGCTCATGTGCATGTTGAAATCGCCCTGGTCAAGCCTGACCCGCAAGGACCGCGTCCACACCTTCCGAAACGGGTGTTCCCCGATTTGCATGTGGCCCTCGTACCATGCCTCCAGCGCCTCTCTCCTTCGTTCTGTGCCGGAGAACACATGCCGCAGCTTGACGAGGCTAAGCCCAAAGTAGCCCTCGAAAAGGGGGGCAAAAAGGCGGACTGCGAAATGTGGAGGTTAGGCTCGTCGATCGACTCCAGGCTGCGAGGACGTACAGTGCCACAGGAGGGGCCAGGCGCCGGCGTTGAGGAGGAGGAGGGCGATGGCGATATATTTTGCGGCGGGGATGAGACGGAGCACTTGCTGGATGGCGAGGAGGACGCGCGGCGGGCGGCTCAGCGCGAGAGCCCTGTACCGGGCCAACGTGGCCATGGATCCGGATAAGGGGAAATCGCAGATCATGATGGACGCGCTGCCGTCGGCATGTTCCCATCAAATGCCCCCAGCACCGCCAGTGCCACTGGTTGAGACGAAGGATAATTTCGTTAAGCAAGCAAACCGAAGACTCCTTATCATTTTTGGAGAATGTAACAGAACTATTATTGCTCGACTCTTCCCCCCCTCTTTCAAAAGAAAACATGCCCGCCGCTCCGGCGCGTAACCGCGTTTAACTTATAATATGTTGAGGGAAAGTAAGTACATCTAGCAAAAAAGCATTGCCCACCCGCATCATGATCAGACTATCCATGTATGAACTCAGATCGCGAAAGAGTGGTTCAGGCACGACGCCAGTGCAGAGCCATGTTCGCGCCATACAGACCATGTGGAATTCAGATTGAAAGAAAAGGAGTGTTTTTTTTTCCGCTACCTCTAGTACCTCTTGCAAATCGTAGTGGACCGAAACCCATGGCACCAACCGTGGTCCCAAGAATGATCCACTGAATTTGTTGAATGGGGTAGAACGACCACGTGATATCATCTCATTTGGCGCGTCGCGTATAAACAGCCCTCCTTTACGCGAATTATCAATTGAAAGCCGATGGAGGGCGTACCACAGGACTCTTGAATAACTGAACGCTCAGAATCGATCCCAAATTCGACTCCTGGATCCTTTACATTCCTCACCCAACTGCCGTCCCGTTATCAAATTGTCGGCCGTCTTTTTTGCTGTCCTGTACCGTCTCGGGGTCCGAAAATAGAAAAAGGCAGCCGCCACAGTGGCGGCTTGGCCCGCATCCGTCGTGGAATCGCAAATAGACAGCCGTTCACGGTGGACATCCCTATTATCGATTCTCTATCCAAATTCTGGTTTGCGTCGATCGACTTGGACGAGATCAAGTAAGGGTTTCTTCCGGTGAGTCGCATTGAAGCCCCTGCCGAGTCGCCACTTAACGCAGGTCCGGCGTTAAACAGGCTGCGCAATGACTGCTGCAGCTAGTCATGCCTAGGGCCTGGCTTGGCCTAGAAGCCAGGGCTTGGGCCTGACCTGACCTACCTCATGCCCAAGCCAAAGCCTGTCACCGTAGCTTGGCTTGGGACAAGGCCAGGCCTGAGGCGGTCAGCCAGTTGAATGCTGTATGTCATGCCATATTGGTTTCTGGTCTCAAAATACGTTGATTCATGCACATAAGACTTGTGTCTGACAACAAATCTCACAGTTTGAGCCCTTCAATGATTCAGGATTTGCGGCCGATTTGAATTCTTCGTATTCTGCGGAAATATTTGCCAAAAGTGGTTCATTATACCAATAGTATCCAGGCCTGGGCTTGGAAACTCTCAAGCCCAAGCTCTAGGCCCCCTCAATCCCGACGCCGGGTTTAGCTTGAGGGCATGAGGGATTCACCCCAGGTTCTGGGAATCACTAGCTGCCGCAGATTTTGAGCTCAATGCTACCTTCTGGGCTGCTTCGCTTTCATCTCCAGGCGTGTACAGGCTGTCAAAATCTATCACTCGTCAAAAGGTTGGCCGCTCGGATCCCCGTTTGTACTAGATGAACTTTTTATGGTCGTGTGCTGGAATCCTGTATGAACCTCATCGAGTCATATGCCGGGATCTAAAGACCCACACAATCGCCCGGACAGGATTTAAATAGCGGTAGGCTCGTCTTCGGTTCTCGTCTAATAATCAAGTAGCCACCTCATCGCTGAAAGCATACATATGCCAGGGACACACGTCCGTTTCTCGCCAGAAAACACTTCGCACTCTCTGCCTCCTGTACCGCTCGTCGATATCATCGGCGGCGAGCTCATTAGCGGGCCCATATACTCCACCCTTTCCCGCCTATGCCGGCCTTCCTGGTCCGACACCATACGTGCCCCGTCGGCGCTCTTATACGGAATCCGCGGCAGGGACGGCGCGCGTGCATAATCTCATTGCGTACTCCGACTCTCCTCTCCTCACCTACGACCTCTCCCTACACCCCTCCTCGATATCGATCCACTATCCGGGCCTTTCGACCGGCATGCTCGAGCCCGCCGTCTTCCCCGCCTCAGATCTCCCTCTCCATCGGCACGCCCCACCTTCCCTGGTCGATCACAGTATCCGCCTCCAATGGGCGTTACGTGACGATCTTGGACGTGCTGATCACCCTCTACCACGCCCTGCGCACGAACGTGACCGCGGCAGAGTTCAACGCGCTCGGGACGCAAAACCGCATGCGGCGCGTGACGGCGGCGTACGAACACCGGTACCTGCGGCTCGAGGGACATCACGGGTACACGGAGGAGAAGGTACACGGCGTCAAACGCGTGGATTTCCTGATGGGATTCACGAGGTTTCGCGGGTTTTCCTCTACCAGCGCGCCTGATGTGTCTCATAATATACCATGCTCCGACTCAAATTATATACGACCATTACCATTTCCATACCTCCGCACATAATATTTTTTGTAGCCCTATGTAGTCTCCTCACATACCTACGATATCTCATATTTACTAGCCCCATTGCTACCGCCGGGATTGTACGCTGGAATCGAAAATTTTGATTGGGAAGGTACGAAGCAAGGGGCCCAATATAGAGGAAGTCGTCTAATGTAAGAGGTAACAACTAACTAACAAGTCTCCAAATTGATTATTAAAGATAGGCGCATCCCTCTAAGCTAGACCTGACTGCGGTAATCACATGGGATGGAAACTAAACGTAGGAGTCGAGAGATATCCCTTAGGTAGGGCCGCCTGCTGCGCGGAGTTTGCGCAAGCCGTCGCAGCGGCAACTGTAGCCCTAAACGAGGTACGAGTCAATGTTGTTGTAATGTCTGTTTATAAGAGACTACTGTAGCCCCGCAGATGTTGTAAAAAAGGTTGCTCCCATCCCCGGCATTCAGGATCACACATCCCAACTCCTGGTTGTTGATGACGAAGCTGAATGGTGCGACGACGGAGTTGCCACTTTGGCCGTTACAATTGAGCGCGATATCGGCCTCGCGATCTCTGCTATTGTTTCAATTGAGTCTTTATATTTCTTGTGCGGCCGCGATTTGGGCCGAAAGAGTCAAATGGGGTGTTCACAGCGGTCTATTATTTTGCTCCCCTTTCCTCGCCTGTGTGCCCGCTTTTTTTCCCCGGGCGACCCATAGCAGATCGCATCATGTTTCCACTTTATTTATCGGAGCTCAAAATCACGACAATTTGCATCTCGCCTCTTGGTCAAGCGGCTCGACTGGTCTTCACTAACAGGACATACTGAACTATTTCGACCAAGTGCTCATCAATTTTTATCCGAGAAGCCCGAGAAATTTTGTTTTGAGTTACATAAGGCGATTTTTACACACATCAAAAAATCTCGGGTGACCTGTGACTGAACACTTGGTTGAAATAGAACAGTATCCTCAACGACAAGACAAGATGCATTCGCGCAAAGGCAGTGTTGCGAAAAGTCAGAACTCAGTGGTGGTCTGTGCGGGACCCCTAACCCTAAATGCGTGCACCGCCACATCGGACGTTATTCCTCTCACACCGTCAGCACGCTAAGAATTCCAGCCTTCCGGATCCACTGGCCCCCATGTAGGTGTACTACACGGCACTTTATCCATCGAGTCGTTGATCTCATCCTGACTCTACGGATTAGACGAACCAATGGATGGTGGCAGGCAAGGTGCCATCGATGCAGAAATCGAGTCTCTTTACGAGCGAATATCGCTGCTCAAGGCGGAACGGAATGCAATGGCACCAATTTCCGTTCTCCCTAATGAACTTCTGTCCCAGATCTTTGGCTTCTGCGCAGCCGACGCCTTTCGCTCCCTGCATCACACGAAGTGGACAAGATTGATATTCGTTTGCAAGCGGTGGTACGAGCTTGCCCTCGCATCTCCCACTCTTTGGGGTTACATCTATTTTATCTGGCTGCCAAGTGACCGGCGCATACTTGCGCAGCTAAATCTGTCCGGAGCTGTCCCGCTAACCATCAGGATCGGCTCCGTTTACTCCTTGGATCAGGTTTTACCCCTCCTGGCTCACGCAAGGCGCATTGAATCGCTGGATGTCGGCGGCGACATTGGCTGCATTTTGGGCCTCATGCATAGTATGGGGCACCATGATTTCCCCCTTCTCCGGTCCCTTTCCTTAATTCCCCGTGATGAAGGAGTCGAGGAGGGACCCGAGGTCCACCCACGTCTTCCGCCCGAGCTTCTAGACGGACGTATGCCTCGCCTTAGCGAACTCACCCTTTCGTACATCGATGCACCATGGCAATCCTTACCCCCGCTCCAATCCTTGTCCCTAAAAGGTCGTCCCCATCCCGTTGCGACTGAGACCGCGACTCATCACCCTACATTTCCTGTCCTCCTGGATGTGCTCAGATCCTCCCCTCAATTACACACACTGAAACTCGACATGGCGATCGCCCCGGAGCTCCATGACCGACAATGCGTCCCAGTTCACCTTCCCCTCCTAAAGCTGCTTCATCTTTGCGATACTGTGACGCACTGCGAAGATATCCTGGCGTATGTCATTTTCCCAGCCACCACCCGCCTCGAGTTATATCCGCAAGGTGTTAATGTTGGCGTCGACATCCGGGACATCCTCGTTCCAGTGCGGAAGCATCTTCGCGCACCCGGCGCCCCCACAGCCAAGGTCCTCGCCCTCCAGGTGCAGGCCCACGACGATGGCGATACACGCTACTTCCTCGCCACGACGTATGCCAACACAATTCTACCCGCGCGTCTCGCCGGCGACGTCCTCTTCGGGATCAACTCCCATCCCGCGGACGCACCTTCGCTGCGCCAGATCATGACGAAAGTCCTAAACGCGATCCCCACGCAGACGATCACTCACCTAGATGCGGGCGCGGCCCGTTTCACAATTAAGAGTTGGAAGACGGCCCTTCGCCTGCTGCCGACAGTGACATCCGTGTCTCTAGATATCAATGACTCGGCCACGTGCTTCTTGGAGTCTGTGCATGATCTGGGATACGACGCTGTGTCGCTCCGAAGCCTCAGCCTCCACTCCTTCCTCCGGTCCGGTGTGGAGTTAGAAATCGTCGCCCCGTTTTTTGAGGCATTAATTCGCGTGTTGACCGAGTATCATGCTCGGGGCGCGCCGCTCGAGCGCCTCCTAATCAAGGATTATATGCGAAATTTGGAGCTGGGAGATGCAACATCGGCGGAGCTCGGTGCCCTCGTTGAAACAGTTGTTATGAATGGATCTGGGTACTGGTAGCTGAACGCTCGGCTGCCCAGTAATGTAAAATGAAGAGTCAAATCACAACGTCCGCGTCTCATTATCTACAATTCAGCAGCGTGGCTCAGTTAATACTGGTCTTCTATCTTACATAGAACTTCGCATGAGATCCACCCATCGATTTATCTCGCCCCATAAATCTTGTGAAGACCGGGAAATTTCGGGGGAGGCTAAATCGTGCATAGTCCCTGGTTTCTGAGTTCTATGTACACAGGCTCTTAGTAAATATTCTGTGATACCACACCTTGGAGTTCACGCAGGAGGTCGGCCCGGCTGGTCGTTGAGTCGGCCGCGAGTTTCCTTCTCGCCTCATGTAGAGCGCCATTGTCCGACCGCATAACCATGAAGCGCATGCGCGAACCCTTTCCCTCGCCAGCAATGTACACATGCATATCCATCTTCCCCCCACTCCTTCCCTGCCGTTCGACGGAGCTTTTCCACAGCGCTTCCCACTCGTGCGATTGCACGTTGCTGCCCGGTGGAGAAGTACGCCCGGATTGAACCAAGATGGCGACCTCGGGACCTTGCGACAAGTCAAACAATGTATAGAACGGGGTACCAGGCATCTTCCGCATAAACTGGATTTGTCGGATGACCACGGTCTCTTGAGCCCCCGTGTATGTGCGGTGCATCACCAGGCGAAGGAAGGCGCGTTCCCGCGTGGTCATTGCCGGTTCCCCTAAATATCGGTGAATACTTACATCAACGACAGCATAGCACAGCGATTGACTTACGGAGGCGGATTGACTTGACACGCTGACATGTATTTCGATGCCCACCGTCTTTCCAGTCGACGATCTGGCACTCAGTGGAGCAATAATAAACGCTTTGGCATGAGCTGCAGCGTCGGAAGTTGGACTTTGGGCTGATATCTGTAAGACACTATTGATATTTTGTAAATAAATGAAGGGTGGTAGAGAAGATATGAGCGAATACCTCGAGGTTATCGCAGGCTTTCAGCGTCCGATATATCCCCGACTCAAAATCTTTGAGTATTTTCAAACGCGCCTCGAGGAGGGTGGCGAGATTCTTCCATTCGGAGGAAATGGGGGATCGTAGGAATGCCGGGGTTGATGTGAGGGCCTGAACTTCAGGGAAGTATTCCCTCATGCGACAAATGACGGGGTAGTACACCATTGAGCGTACCAGGAGGGACAAGATTCCCTTTAAGGGAGCTACAATCGTCCTGTCTGACGCAAACAGCCTGCCGAATTGAACCAGGAGACGGAGAAGGCCGGCTTTGAGAGCCTCTGCCATCCACACATAACCCGGAAAAGTGGAGGGACTTCTTTGAATTAATTCCAAACACCCGGAGCGAAATCCGGGTATGCCAGGGTGGAAGGTTGCACCTTCAAGATCATTCGCCGCCTTGACGAGCGCCGCGAACACGCCGTTCTCCAGAAGTGCAGTGCTGAACGGGCCACCGTTGTCGTTGGTCTGATCCAAGAACGTCACGGCCATGGTGAAAAACAAAAAATGCGCCGGTCGGCTGGGAACGACACGCTCGAGGTGCTTCATGACGAGGGCTGCCAAGCTGCCTAAATTGCCACCTGCCTCGTCCAAAATCTCCTGGAAATTTGCCGAGATGGAGCCGTCGAGAATAAGCATGAAAGGGTTCCTGGGGAATACGGAATCACGGGAATTATCCGGGACATCAAGAACGAGCATCCATGTGCGAGTACAGAAGGCCTGCACGCCGGGTTGATTTTCGATGAGCTTCCCAGTTGGAGAGTGATCGTGGAAGCACTTCATAATCGAGGAGAATTGAACATACATCTCTGCATCGGACATCTCGCGGCTTGTGTCAGCGGGGATGCTGTCTCGATAAAGGTGTAGAAACTCGACCCAGGCCCATGTACGTGGCCAAAGCTCGCCTGCCGCGTCGGTAGGAAATACCGACGACATTGCAACAAGGTAAAGCCCGGCGAGTGCAAGTCTGGCGCGCTCGACGGAGGGGGGGCATGTCAAGGTTTCGAGCTCAGCCGAGTTGGGGATACCGACTTCATCCAGATTTTCATATAGAACAGGCAGCATGAGGAGATTTTGAGCATCGGATAATCTCCTCATACTCGATATCAGACGCTTCAAATCCGGCGTGGATCTTTTCGCAGCTGATGACGCTGTCCGCTTTGCAAGTGTCTCAGCGGCTGTATGGATGTCACAGAACCAGGAAGACATACCTTATATAGAGGAGACACACGCGCAAGAACATCAAGACGAAGATCTGGATGGATCGCTCGTTTCGAGCCTGCGGGAGCCATGGTGGTGTCTCGAAGGACACGAATCTGTCACCGGTCACAGAGAACCTCTCGCTTAGAATGATAACTAAACAAACAACCATCCTAAACATTTATTTTGGACCGCGCAGTGGTTTGAATTTTTGGATATGTTAGGAGACTGTCTATGAAAGGAAGCTTGTCGATCTGAGTTGAAAAAAATTTCCAATACGCTCGGCTTGCCTAATTTGGTTTTCCGATTTCCTTCACTTAGGACATTCCAAAAGGATTACACACTAGAAGTGATCTAAGATCTCCTAGAAAGTCTTACCGAGTTATCCGAGGCGAAACGTTGTGGTCTTGAGTCCGCTAGCTAGAATTTACGGCTCGATACAAGGGGTGGCTGAATCAAAACTGCTGGACCATGACTACCAAAAACCGCCTGGCCAGGACCCCGGATACTTAAAGACCCACCACCAGTCGCCAATCAGTCGGTCCGCTGATCCATACGCCCAACGCGGTAAACGGCTGATGGCGGAATCGTCCGCTCGGCAGCGCTCGCCCATCCTACTCACATTTCCCGCTTGAAATGCCATTCCACATCATAAAACCTCTCAGTATGGTCATAAGAACACATATCTTGCTTCCTGTGGTCAAAAAAATTGGAAGGGCTTTGACACAGAACACCAGGGTGCATCTACACGGGTCACTGCGATGCTGTGGATGAAGTGAGCTCTCACAAAATGGCTCAGAAGCAAGTGTACTGGTATATGTATGTTCTGGATGTACTCAGAGAACAATGAATGTGGCAGTTTGGTGGCAGTTGTCAATTCTTGTGTATTTCGGACGCGTTGTTGCCGAATATTGACGTGTTTCGGCAGATTCCGGTGCGACACAAACCTCACAAAAACACATAACAGCTTTGATCATTGCATTTTTAAAAACGATACTCGGAATCTACAGGGCAAACTCCGCGATCTCCGCCTTTTAAACCCACCAAACCCAGTCGAAATGGACGAGATATGGAAAACCCAGTCGAAATGGGTGTGAAAACCGCTTTCGCAGGACCCCGGATACCTGATCAGCTACCACCAGTGGGTAGTCATGTTCCATCATTACGGTTTTTGCCACCCCTTGGCTCGATACTGATGTTAGTGGCCGATACTGATACTGGATAGCGAGCGGAGTTTGAAATCTTTGTCATCCGAAAATGATGTGCACGAGTTCGAACCTCAGCGGTAACAAAATGGTATTTCCCCCTTGTTGGCACCTGCATGCTTCCAATGAGGGATAAAAGTGAGCTGTTGCACTTGGAAACCCCGCATTCCCAGGTGAGATTAATGTAATGACGGCTCTCACTCAAAGACTCAGAGTATGAAAATACATCAGTTTTGAGTCCAATCAGTGTGTATTCGTGTTCAATTCTCCATGGTAAGGCTTTGTTTCGGTTGTAAATAAGCCCATGAAATGCTTGGAGGAATCTTAATCACATATCAACCGGAGGAATCGACTCAAGGGCAGAGAACTGATCTTGTCCAAAGTTGGATCCACAAAGTTGTCGTAGAACAAGCAAATAATTGTAAATTAAGGTGAGAGAGGTCAGAAAATGGATGTCTACTTATAGAAGGTGGTGTAGGCACTCAAGCTCAGCTATTTTTGACAAAGATTGGTTTCAAACTGGCCAAGTTTTGGAGTCTTCCCGATTTGGGTGGAATTGAAGGTCCGCTCAGTATCGAAGGTTTTGCATTTGACGCGCGCAGGGCAGGAAAAAATCGGAAAATATTTGGGGGCAATTTGGCCATATTCAATGCTACACCACGCTTTGAAGCGAGTGTTACAAATACCGAGCGGTGGCCAGTGTAGGAGCCGAGAAACCGTGATTGTTCTTTCCAGCTGAAATATGCTTTTGAGTACACCCAAGATGTAGCAATGGAATTTGAGCGGAGATTCAATATTCACGTCCTTGTGTTGGACACTCCGTATACTCTCACACACCGAATCAATTCTGTAACTGTTGAAAGAGCAGCACACAAATTCAACCACATCGATCTCAGCCTGAGCCGAATTCGAATGGGTTCATAGTATGAATGGTACAGTTAGGAAACCGAGATTATACGCTCTGGGCATTTATAATTGATACTGGGGATGCCCGAGACGCCCGAATACCTTTAGTTGAACTTGGGACAGCTAAAATTGAATGCATGCGGGTGCATGTAGTGCGCGATTTCTCTTTTTGTACACTAAGATACAATGAGAAACATCCTTTCCTGTTGACATAGGATCCATGAGGGCAACGATTGGACCTCAGGAGGCCAGTTGAACCCAACTGAATTTATTTTTCTTGAATGTATTGACACATTTACAAGTCTGGCTCAGGACAAGACGCCAGGTCAAAATACACAATCTTCATTGTACGCTATGGATAGGGATTGTAAGTAAATATGAGAAGTTTTACGGCCTCGTAGACAGAGGTTTCAATAAAGAAACTCTTATGCGTCGCGTGTTGGATGTCATGGGCCGATGGGCGGCATATCTATCGATTCTTACAAATTACGGTATTAACGAATACCCTTGCCTGTAGGAGTCCCCACTGTACCCGAAGGGTCTGAAGATAGCTCACAGAATCCAATGGTACTCTAGGGTTGCGAGCATGTGAGTGGACTTGAACAAGAAAATCAAATTCCTGTGAAATTAGTTCAAATTACTGCGTAAGACCGGATCATAGAGCTCAGGGAACAGGTGTATTATACCGGATGAGAGCCACTTTTAATAGAATTAATACACGTAAGAACGAAAAACGACTACACTCCACCTTGCACTCCACTCTCGGCAAGTAGCGGCCATTGATCAGGACTTGATTGGAAAACTCGCTCAAAGCATAGTTTCCACGCGTGTCATCGGAAGCGTACGGGAGTTGTTGCTCTTGTCTTCTGACCCAGCGCCGTGCCGACATGTAGTAGACTCAACCCCTATCTCGCGAAAACCCAGGCACGCTTTACAAGAGAGCTTGCTTGGACCCCTGATTTAAATTGAACAACAATTCGGAAAGTCAGACGGTGGATTATAGCAACTCCCTCGGGACAGACCTGGATCCTCCGCTTAACGAACTCTATCAAAATCACATAAGCAGCCAATCAGGGCGTGGTAAATAAAAAGTGCTCTGCATCCAGGAACGACTTGGATTACAACTTGGATTCTGTTCCGACTTGGCGTTCCTAAGCGGGACCGGCCGTCCTACCTACCTGAATATAGTTGGTTTTTTGTCGGTTCGATTCTCGCGGATTACGAACTCTGTAATGTCAATTGTGAAAGACTTAGCTTCGCAAGATGAGATAGGATGTACTATTACTACGAACAGATCGGGATTTGGTTTGTCTCTGGGAACTCGATTTTCTTTCGAATTCTGGCCCCAGATACTCGATGTTCGTTGTTTTCTTGACTCGGCCGTCCCCTATTTCCCGATTGCGTCTGGTTTTAGGGGCCGTCGTGACGTTATCCATCAGCAGCGACGATCCTCTTTCCTGAACAACTAAGTTAAGTGCGCGGGAGCTCTGTTTATCGGTTTGTGAGTTGCCATGTAACTTAAGTTAGTTCGCTCGTTGATGGGTTTTTATGTGGGGTCCCACATACGTATGTAGATGGACATCACAATGTCAAACTGTTAAATCCGTTCAACCGGGCCCGGATTGGAACGGAACCCAGAATCCCGATCATTGATTGTACTCGGTAATCACCGCCCTCTTTTTCACTCGTCTGCTCCTCCCAAGTTCCTCCCATCTCTCTGTTCAAGTGTTCATCGGCCCCTTGTACTGCCCTTCTCAACCTAGCGTCCACCGGCCCACACGGTGATCGCTCCCATCCTCATGTGGCAACCCCGCCAAAAATAGGCGTGGATCATTGAATTGATGGTGGCACAAGCACATATGGAAGTTGGGTCTTCTTCTGATGAAGCCAAATAAATAAGTGATAGTCGGCGGTCGCGAGCTGACGACACCCCTTAATAAACTCCCTTTGAGACCGACGCGTCCGTCACCTTCCAGCCAGCAACGACGATATCGACTGGGAACTGATCAACTTGACCGGCGAGGTCAACACCGACGGGATTATGGTCTTCGATATCGAGCAGACTCTCATGTATGCGCCTCATTTTCTCCGCAGTCTATCCGTCTCTCATGTTTTTTGGGGGGCGATAGCGTGCTGTTGGTGTCGTCGTGGCTCAACATGGCACTGTACACCCTCGAGCTGGTGCTGGTCGGCCAATATTTCCGTCGGCCAGCTCGTCCTCTTGCCCATAAAATCGGTGTCGGCGTTCTGGTTACCTTCGACACCATCTGTACGCTAGCTGGCGGTTTTGACGCGGTCTGGTCCGTCGTGCGGAACTTGCAGACGGACACGAGTCTCCCCCTAGGCGTGCTCACAACGCGTCTCCTTCTGACGCCCCTTGCGATTGAAATAGTGGCAACATACACCTCCTCCGTCATCTCCCAGCTTTTCTTGTGCAATTTATCCTATATGTTGTCAGTCAACTCCCCCCTTTCAACTGCCTGTCCTTCGATTGCCCAGTGCTCACCAACATCTTAGAACGGGTAGTAAACCCATGGCCGGCGTTTTACTACTCCTTATTTTCTCTCATGTAAGTCTCGTTGAAGTTACGTGGGCCTGCAACCCAACCAATCACCCACCAGCTCGCTCTCTCGTGGACCAGTGCCATCATCATGCTCAAAACTGTGAACATGTTCGGCATCTCCTTCACGTTCGCGACGTACGTCGACTCCTGAGACTTACTAATAACTTCGCTCGCACCCACACACGTAATTTCCCCACAGAGCCGGCGAAATCTCGTGCGCGGCGACGGATATCATCATTGCAGTATCTTTAGCCTGGAAATTCTGGACCATGATGGGCCGCACGATGCCCCAAAATTCTACACGGAGGTGCGCTTGAAACCTTACTCCTCCCTTGGACAATGTACACCCCTTCCCCTTCCATAATACCTCTCGTATCGATTCGGCGCACGAAACTGCACTAATGCACCTCACCCCAGCCTGATGCGCCGCATCCTCATCGTCACCATCAGCTCCGGCGCCATCTGTGCGGGGAACACGTTGCTCATGACGATCCTCCTCCTGAACAACAGCGAAGGTTAGCCATTCGCATTTTCTTACACAACCGTCGGCTCCGAGTCTTTCGCCGCTCACCCTGCGCGATCGGCAGTATTCAACTTCTTCTTCGCCTGCCAAGGGCGCGTCTACGCGCTGACCCTCCTCGGCAACTTCCTCGTCGGCATCCCCCGTGCGGCGCGAAAGCGCGAGACCACGGCAACGTCGGGGACGACGGGGGGCGGGCACGGGCGTCACGGGCCTGGGAGCCATAGCACGAACATCTTGGTGTTCCAGCAGCCCAACAGCGCCAGTGCCGAAGACGATGACCACTCAGTGCTTCGGTGGAACGCGGCGAAGTCGAATGCGAGTACGAATGCAAAAGCGGCGGAGGGGCTGCGCGCCAACAAAGTGAGCTCGATTGTTTTGTACTCGTGGATTAGTGATATTGATGGGCATCGCAGAGCGCGCCTGGGATCGACTTGGAGTCAGACGGGGATCCGGGAGTCCCGTTGGACGATCTGGTGTTCGCCCCCCTACCTCTGTCTCCACATACCCATAGTAAGTCCGGGGCCGAGTTGGATCGCAAGCAGGATTATGTGGTTTGAGGTGTTGATAAAATGTGGCTTATAAGTGTACTAGTACTTGATGTTAATGGTTGGAAGTGTATAGAATCCCTCGGGATACGTCATGATGGATGCTTTGTATTCGCTGGATGATGGAGGCCCACTGAATTCCCGTTTCCCGTTTCCCGCTGCAAACTCCTTCCTCCACGTTTGAACTGGTCGTCGCCCTTTCTAAAACGGTGAGGCCGCAGAGCTATGGTCCAAGCTGAAGACGCATACTAGTGGTCGTGGCGACGCTTTCATCAAGCCTTTTGATTTCCTTCGATGCGTTGTTCCGGATTACATATTTTCCGAATTGGGCCTTTTCTATATACACCAGAGCCTCACTGCCGAGTGTTGATTATACTCTTGCCGTTTGTTGGAAATCATTGAACCCCGCACCGAGGCCTAGCGAATTACGCTGGAATTAGATAAATCGCTTGTCGAATTCGGAATTTGACAGAAATCCACCCAAGGTTGAAACTTGAACCAGAAGAATTTCCGAGTGACCTTAGCTTTGTGGATCGGGAAACGGTTGGGAACCAGATGGACGGGGTTCATCCAGGGGACCACTGCAGCCCGAATTAGCATGGACTAGCGCCGACCAATGCCGATTGACGTCCTCACAGAAGATTCAAGGTCCGACGACCGTACCTTGAATTGGACACGTGGCAGCTCCTGCTTTGCCTCCCACCATGAACTCTGCCGCTGGTACCGCTCTGCGATTGCAAGAACTTTGCGACACCATGGCCGACTTTCTCTGCGACTTTCCTCAGGCATTGAAGACATGTGCCCTCGTTTCCCCTGCATTCACGTACTCCGCCCAGCGCTATCTGTTTCGCGACATCATCTTCAATCACGGCTGTCAAGGCTTCGACAACCTCGAATATTCAATGTCTCATGATGAAACGAACGCTGTCCGGCGCTTCTGCGCTGTTCTGAAACGTTCCCCGTATCTTATACCTTTCATACGCCGCCTCCGAATCGACTTCCGCCACGAAGTGCTCATGTCCCTTTCCGAAATCCAATTTTCGAATGTGCGGGAAGTGGTGATGCATTGGCGAAACCTGAAGGTTGCAGGTGTTGATGTTATTACGCGGGCTGCAAACCTTATTAGTACTCCATCCCTCCGTCGAGTCGGATTTTGGTTCCCCGTTTTCGATTCGATTCGAGACATACACCACCTCTTCCAGAATTGTTCGCCTGCCATGGAATCACTTTTCTTCCACGATATGTTGATCACCAAGTCCTCCAACGATTTTCTCCGCACGTGTCCGGGAGCGAAGATCAAATCGCTGGAGGTCTTGTGGGATAATTGGAATGTTCCCAAGTGGCTCGTCGATTCCCGGTCTCCATTTGATCTGTCCTCACTAACGGAACTCAAATACTCGGCGCGTATGTCACATGCCGCCCTCCGATTCCTCGAGATTCTTACCGCTGGAACCGTGACGTCCCTCACGCGACTAATCGTGAACATGACTTATTGTACGCACTATCCATCCAAGTGCTGCGCAGGCTGATCTTATTTCGCAGTTACCCCTCCGTGGGGTGCGATTACACTGCGCACACAATTTCCCATGCTGGAACATCTCACCGTGGCGGCAAAGTGCCTTGATCCCGAGCTCATGCAGTCGCTCCTCACGACTCTGCCAGCTGGAAGGCGTCTTGCAGTCCTGCAGCTCAAGATCACTGAAGTGCAGCGACCGGATGCACGTACTCTGCGACGGCTCGCGGCGGTATGCGCCAACACTGCTGATCAAGTTGTAGTGGATCTGGATCGGCCTAAGTCGCGGGCTAACGACTGGGAAGCAGCTGCGGGCATCCGGATCGCGTTCCAGGAGCTGGACAAGGATGTAGCGGTGCAAGTTGTTATTTGCGGTCGAGTCATTTCAGTGGGAGACGAGTCACCTGATACGGATACCTGCCTTCTTGCTCTTCACCACATGTTTTCTATTGTGGAGGTCCTGTAATGCACATTTATTAGCTGCTTCCCCTTCTAAAATAGCGGCACGTTAATAAAAATGACCTTAGTGTTCTTGACCCGGGATTAACACTGAAGAGTCTTTCATCATCCTCCACCGCCTTCAATGTCTTTGTGCACAGGATTACAATGTCGTAGATTATTGATCTCACCTGGGACGCTCCGCGCCGTCTAAGCGGTTGTTTTCTGTGAGTAAATCTGTCATGAGCACATCCTCGCGTCACTCAACTCATAAAGCCTCAATGAACCCGCATAAATTCAACGGCGGAGAGAAGATATCTCTTCGCAGGTGTCATGCACTTCCCCTACATTTCTCTTACGACATTTTTCACGAGATAGGAATCCATGTTGCTCGTCGTCCCCCTCGCAGACGAAAGGAGCACAACCTAGCAATTGTCAGAATAATCCCCAAATATACAGGCCCGGACACACTCAGTGCTTCGCGATTTAGAAAGCGGTGGAATAGAGTGGTCGAGCTTGGGCGCTACCATGTCGAGAATTCGAGCACCAATTGATATTACAACCGCGGGCAGAAACTGCCGTCGAGGAGATAATACAGCTCTTTCGGAATTTTGGTCGAGTTCAGGATAAACAAAAAGTAGTTCAATGGTTTATAATATGGGCTCCATAGAATTGATTACGTCTAAGATTTCAAAGCCATGCGAACACCATTCTGCCATTCCGCCATCCGCTCTCGGCGTTCCGCCCGTTGCCTTGCGCGACGGGTTCGCGCAGCAGGAGTATTGGCCCAAAAGGTGAGTACGAGCTCCTCGGCTTGCGACTGGCGAAGTACGTCGATGTCAACTGCCTCCGTATCGTCGCCTGAACCGTCGAGTTCGCCGGTGGTTACGGCGCGGTCGTGTTTGCTCCTCGGCGATTCCAGCGGGGCGGCAATCGGACCAGCGGGGCGCGTTCGAGCCGTGACTAGACGCTCCTTTCCTTGACCCCACCATTTCAAGACCGCAACGCCATAATTATAATTCAGGAGCAGGGGCGATGGCTTTGCTTTTTTCGAATGTTTCTTGAATGCGGCTTCCATGTTGTTTGGAACACTTCGTCGCTCTTGCTCGTCGCCCTGGAGCCATTGTAGAGTATATCGGAGATTCGTTGAATATTCGACGTCACCGAAGAGATCTGGGTTATTGTTGCTGTGGAGGAATATCCGTTGAATCGAGAACACAATTCGGGGTCTGATAGGGAGGGAATAAGACGAAACCACGGATCCTACGAGTGGAAATACCTTTAACACTACCAAATTCTTCTGGTCGATCATTGTGTGGATGGTATTGGCGACGAGCATCCCATTTCGTATCTCGTTGATAGAAGTGAAGTTCGTAACATCCTCGTCATCCTCCGCGATTCTGCTCTCGATAATCTGTTTCAACCACTGTGGCGAGTAGGTTTAGACGGTGAGAATTGGGTTCAAACAGGGCTGGGACGCACAGTGTCGCCTTTACTGAAAGGGACAATATGGATGCCTTGGCACATTGTTATGGCCGTATTCGTGAAGATGCAGGACACATCTCGTTCGGAGACTGTAGTGCGGAAATTATCTCCAGTATTGGTGGTTTCGGGCGCATGGCTGTACGTCGGCGCTTCAGGGTCCACGGCGTGCGCAAGAATATCTAGTAGGTCAAGTCAGCACGGTGAGATGAACCACACAGGGTTTACCTTCGTCAATTTCATCGTGACTCTCGCGAACGAAATAGTAGACTCCAGCGTCAACAGGATCCTCGTCAGGGATTTCCTGGATTTCCTCGCCGTCAAGAGACCAGGTAATAGTTCCGGTGACTCCTAAGATACAATAGCCTAAGTAACGAAGGTATTTTACCGGATAAAGGCACAGAGACGAGACGACGCTGATGGGGACGTCTAGGTGGAGGTCGCCGAGTTCGGGAGCCAGGTAAAGACGAAACGCTGGCTCTTCTAGCTCCATGTCGAGGGATAAGTGAGTGTGCCTGATACAGGTACCTGGAAGATGCCGACACGGCAGCGGCACACTATCACACGACTCGGCATCTCTCCTAAATATCGAAACAACATCAGGAAAAAAGCAGAAAGGACCGCACGTCGAGACCGAGATCGGCTAGAACGAAAGACTGCCCCTTGTCTATTGGAGACCTCGATAGGCATCCCATGACCTCTGAGTCTAGACCGCGTAGCTACATAGGCGTTTTGTAATCTCTAGATCTACGGTAGAGATCACAAAACGCACGTAGAAATCGCCATTGTGATTGCCATCAACGACTGCTTTATGGTGTACTGTACTCTGCCCGACTACCCCGACATCCCAATTTGGGAGCCTGTCGTGACACTGATTAACCGGACCGTTCTCGGGAAGTCTGATATCTTTCTACACCCTTGAGCTTGTTTCGATCACATCTTTTATAACTAATTTATTCATGACTTGGATTAGGCCTCTTCGAGGCGGTAGCTGAACCTTTAGGACTCTGCAGCATTATCTCATTATTTTTACCCAGCAAAACAATAGATGCCAGGGGCGCTTAGATAAAGGCACTCAGATCACTTGATAACGGTAAAAGGAAGGTGTGATCCAGTCATAACACAAGAGCGTGCAACGCCCCTCAGGCTGGACACTACCTACCAACTAAGTACCCCAGAGTAAAGTAAATCAAGACTCAAAATGAGTGTTTCCCTCTGTTTTATAAGGTAAATCGACGGCGAGACGGGGCTAATTGCTCCGACATAAAGGAAAACCATGCATCTCGAGAATTTCTTTTTGAGCCTGTATTTGGGCTGAGTGCCAATTTTACCAACCAAAATTCAACCTTCGACGCGGAACAGCCGAAACAACCGGGAATCCGGAATATGCAAGAAATGGACCCCAGGAGAAAAAAGTAATTACTGACGACTTTGGTGGAAAATTTGGCCAAATTCCCTCCGCCGTAAAGTAAATTGTAAATCAACTGGGATTTTAGATTTTGGCGGAGGTAGTTAGTACATAGTGTCTGGGGGCCTAGTGTGCAGCATGGCCATCAAATCCAGTAGAGACAGGCAAATTGCAGAAGATAGCAAGGGATAATAAAGGGATGACATCCAAGTTTTGTATGTGCCGGCAAGATCGAGACACAGTGACTCGTCTCAGAGACATAGATTGATATTCTGCAAGGGGACACATTATGCGTAAGTACAGTACCTGTTTGTTCCTAATTTGGACCACCACAGTAATATATCCTCCTCCTCTGAGCTCATCCTGATTTTTATATCAATGTACTGGTTCCAACAGGGGACCACCCCGAAAAGAATACAAAAAGGGGGAAAAATAAGGGAATTCAATGAAACTCACCAGGTCATCACAGGAGTGCTCAAGAAGACTAGATTAAATATACACCAGGATGTGAAGAGTACTGGTAGTACTTCAAAAAGTTGAGGTATCAAAATTATCATGACCTCTGTGTACATTCCCTGCCATTGTCCAGTCCCCTGCACCCCTGGAATTGGCTGCATGTTTAACCAGGAATCTTGTATACAACCTTGCAATCTAAGATGTTGTGGTTGCCGGGGCATGTTGAGTTCTTACACCGTCGGCAGGTGCGGACTGCTCGATTTGAGATAATGCAGGGTTAGTCTGGAAAGTGAGTGCTCCCAACAGTATTTTCATGATTCAAGAGTCCGAATTTTTGAGGTTAGCCAACCGACCTGCCAAGTAAACAACCCAGCTGATCAGTGATCGGAACATTAACATTGGGCCCAATTCTCACGTCAACGGATATTGCCCCGAACATCAAGCAGAAATGACTAATAGCTAAAGTAGAACCAAGTGAATCTCTTGAGTGAAACGGGGTGGCCCACAGGCAGACAAATCAGTAAGAAGGTTAACAACAAAGCATCTACACTTGAATTGCTTGTTTCCGGTTCCCTTACTTGCTTTCAATTTTTTGTGATTATGACTAATTCTCCATGACAAACAGATCAAAAATGATGCACAAAATCGATGTTCCCCTGGGTAGCCAAACCTAAAGGTTCAGCAATGAAGGTGGCTGCGGATGTCTTATTTGTAAGATAACCTCGGGAAATGAAAACTCCCTGGTTCAAGTTCAAATTTTCGTCAACATGGGTTTATGGAAATCGGTAACTCAAAAATGAACTGGGGATCTGGTTCTTCTTGACGTCAAGAACCGGTCGGAAGAAATCCCAAATCTGATCAAACTGATGAGATGTAGAGATTTTTTTGGACAAGTGCGGCGGCAATCGCCGGCCCGCTTATCGGCATCACTCTCCGTCTGCCACGTCGCAGTTTCACTTCCTGTATCTGGCTTGCCGTGTAAGTTTCAACCATAGAGGAAACCCGGAATCTAATCACCACACCTGATCATAGTTTCTGCAGTACATCCGCGTCGAGGCAGTTAAATGCTGCAGTTACCCATCGAGTTGGTAGACACGATCTTTTCACTTCTGGACAAACAAGATCTCTTCATTCTGGTTCAAGTATCTTCTCGTTTTCAGCGTGTCGCACTCTGGCCTTTGCTCTCGCGATACCACGTCTCGATGGCTGATATTGCCTCGGGCACAATTACCATCCCAGGAGAAGCGTGTCCACTTCTCCGCCTCATTTACAGCATCCATCCCATTCAATCACTCACGATACGCCCGCCCCTCTTATTATCCCGCACCTTCAGCGCCCTTATCTCCGCTCTGGCTGTCACACCTCCGATTCCGAATATTCTCGTTGATTCTAGATACCTGGACCGCCACGGGATAGCGAAGTTGATAATAACTTCATCGCGGAGTCACTCCGACACCATCGTATTCATCGGGCGTGACAACATCGGCGTATCCCTGCCCCGCCCCGCTCCTCCCATTCGCTGGAAGTGGATTCTCCCGCGTCCAGAGCTGACACTCTCCAACATATTTTTCGTCTTCACACTCTTCATCTTCCTCGCCCCCATGTATCTCATCTCAGGCCTCGCGAATGGCGGTGTTCTCTTGGTTTGGTTGTATCGTCGCTTCTTCGGCCCGCAGTGGGACCAGCACGCGCGTATCGCCGCCGATCTGGTGCAATTTGATGGCGGCTCGGTTCGCTTACAGATCGTCCCCGTCCCAGGAGCGGGAAGACTTACATTAGTGACCTTCGGCGGCATCACGCCTGTGCGGTTGAGTGTACCTTGCATCCCCGCCCTCTCTTTCGTGCAATACTCCACCGTTCTAGCTCACATACACCTCGAAGAGCACTTGGCTGAATTGACGATCCAAGCCGACTGTGCCCTCGTCCTTACCGATCTCATGCACTTTGTGCACCGGCATTCCAAGCTGAGGGCCTTAGTTCTGCGCCGACGTGCCGTCGATCACACTTCGCTGAAGGAACTCCCCGTCTCCGGCGCCACGGGAAGCATTTCATCCCTCTCTGCCCCAGCCGTATACATCCCCTACATCCTCCCGCTTGCCCCGCGCGTGCGCCTCCTGTCTGTTCGTTTAGGCGAGAAGTCAGATCATCCAGGCCACCCTCTTCACCGCCACAGCTATACGCGTGTCATTGACACCATCGCTACGCTCCCCGCTCCCGCCGTGGAAGCGCTGGTCCTGTATATCTCCCCTACGCTCATCAGCGCCGCCCTCCCGTGGCATATCGAACCCGGAGACGAAGCGCGGCTGGCCAGCGTGACATATATGACACTCGTCCTCCAGGGCAACAGGGAAGTTCGTCCGGCAGATATCCAGCAGCTTCCTCGCTGGCTCGCGCGCTTCCCTGCTCTGGTACGTGTTGAATTTGTCGGGCGTGCGGTTGGCCAGGGCGAACGTGCGGCGCTTGACCAGGCGATTGCGGCGGAACGTGCACGAAGCCATAAGAGTGCCGCGCCGTGGCTGGGCGTCCATTTCTCTTGAAGTGCTTGGAGTCAATGGGATGCTGTGAGGAGGTCTAAATCTCTGTCAGCTTTGCCGCTGGCCTCCATGTAGCCCTGTATATGCCCCCTTAGGGTTACACGTGCTGTCCGATTCGTCCGAAGCAAATATTCGAAATCACCTGAGATGGTAGATGTGTATTAATGCCAGAAGTCAAGTCAAACAACTAGGATACAGTATCAGAGTAACGAGTATGGTATGGGACTGCATTGTATTGAACGTGCTGCAACTATAATGGGAAACATCGCCACCGAACTAGGTGAGCACCGCTTAGGATTTTTTTATGAGCTGTAAAAAGTGTCTGAGTGGCCAGACGAAACCCTCTCCCGTTTTGTGACTCAGTTACTCCTCCATTCCCACTCGTCGCACCACAGGCCGACTAACCCGGTCATTTTACAGGGTCATCGAGTTGAGTTCTGAAATGCTCCAGGACCGCACGGTTGGATATTGGCCTTGTTCTTCACATCCGTGTAGGAACCCAGTCGATGACGACTTCGGCGGAGACTCTGAGAGCATAGCTCTCGAGTTTCTCGCCCCGCGCCCACGTTGATTCGTTCGAATGCAACGGAGCACCTCGGTCCTATCCGAGAAAATCTGGATTCATGCGGGAGCTCCTCATACCTGCCCGTCGAACTTATGTTCGGAAAGAGGAAGCCTTGTTGACGTTGACAATGACCGTCCTACCAAACTTTTATCTATGTACCTTGGATCTTACGTCAAATCTAAAGTGCTATCAAGCACATCATACTAAAGGTGTGGAAATCCAATCTTTTGCGCTCCTAACATTTATCGCTACTTGCAAGGTCATGCGATTTTCATCAATTTTGCACCTCAACTCGCGATCACCATATCTCATCGAGCCCGACAGCGCCCCGGCATCAGTTTCAAGATTCAACCCATTCCTCGTCATCCTGGTTGAAGAGGCTGTTTTTCGAGCGAGCGTATGAGCCACAGCGATGGAGTCAGTGGATATTCCGTTGGTCTCAGTGTAGATAGGTGATTAATTCAATTGGTGCGAAACTCGAGAGTTGTGGATGAAAGATGACCTTTCAGCATCCATTTCTGGCAAAAAGAAAGAAGCACTTTGAAAATGTCCTTGGTTTGAACAAAGGAATTTTTGAAAGTGCTCCTTTCGGCTTGCTGGACATGGCCGCAGAAAGTTGATCTTTCAACTTTTCTTTCTTACCTCGCTGATAATGAATAAACATCTTGCCTCATGAAAGAACCACTGATTGTAACTACTTCCGTGGTGGTTTCACACCAGTTGAATTCATCACCCATTTACAAGTTTGGACTCATCTACTGAATTATCTACTCTATGCTAACATATCGACCTAGGTTAATCTTTCCCTTCATCTGGTGTGTAACCCTTCCGGCTCCAATTTCTCACAGAATCATGCCTTTTCTATATGGCCATGCCCCATCCTGAATAAAATTACGGGAGGGCCGACGGGTATACAGACTTCACAATAGTAGCTAAGGCTTTTTAAGTGAGCTATAACTTAATCCATCCGCTCTTGCGCGGTTATGAGGCATATGTTCTCCCCCAAAATATTGTTTGCTCCAGATGTCACAAATGTATGTTTTCATTGGCACCTGATTAATAGTACAGCATGTAATTAGCTGTCAATAGCTACTTGCTTCTCAGCCATCCCATCCTCTAGGAATTATTAGAGAGGTTGTGCACAAGCCATTTGAGCCATGACATGGCTTATTTGGCGCGCACCCGAATGGCTCCACCAGCCAAAATATAACGGCAGTGGCTTTGCCGAGCCATTCTCCCGCTATTTTGGCTGGTGTGGAGCCATTTGGTGCGCACGCCAAATAAGCCACGTAATGGCCCCAATGGCTTGTGCGCAACCTCTCTATTTCGTGGATTTTGAAGGACCTGACTGTGTGATTGACAGCTGTAGCTGACTGATGGCGAAGATGATTGCAAGGTTCAAGTCGAACCTATAACTTCACCCTCAACTTTGAACTTCGTCAATCTCCAAACTAGATATGGAAGTTTCCAAAATTTCATACAAACAGGTAAAACTGCACACAAAGCACAACAGCACAAACTACAGACATGAGACTAGAATATTTGATGAAGAATGAGTTTATATTTCTGTTCATTTTTCTGTGTGCATTCTTTAGTATTTGCAGGAACTATTGGGGATTTCTGTGTGCAGCTGTGAATACATAGAGTTGGAGGTACATTGCCCTGATGCAGTCCCAAGTTGATGGCTGATACTATAATTCAAGGCTGAACACTCTCAAAGGAGCTGCTGTAGATCATGCAGATCAGCCTCTAACCTTAAATTGTGTACAGTATTAGTAGGAGGTGGATGTAGGTTCGACTCCTGCCAGCGGCATATGCAGATCTGCTTTAATTTTTTTGTTTTTGTTTTCAAATCCATTTTCTCTGAATTTCTCTCCTACGAGGCCTGCGATTCAATAACATCAAGTTGAATGTTCAACCATGGAACAAGAGCGAGGAGTCACACATGTTGGATGGCACTGGATTACACAAGGTCTGCTTGTTTGTGATTGTACTGCATGCACTAGGGCAAGCACACTAATATCTGTACTAACATCCAAACCTGAGCACTGAGCAATCTGAAGGAAGCTGCCGTGGATCATGGAAATTGCCCTTGTTTGTTTGTAAAAGCGGAGAGGTTATCAGAGGGCGATATGGGTTCGACTCCCGCCAGTAGCATATATCCTGTGGGAAGATTTTTTTTTCTCTTCTTCTTCTTACTGCGGTTTGGTTGGAATTTTGATCCGGACTTAGTCTGCTTTTGCTTCATATTTATGGGATGCGAATGGAATGGCTGACAGCTGTGCATGTGCATGTGAAAGCATCAAGTTGAATGTGCATTGCCCTTGGTTGATAGATGGTCACTACATGTACTATAGAAGTACACTATAATTCAGGGCTGAAAAGTGTTGAGCAAGCTGCTGTAGATCATGGAGATTGGCCTCTAACTCTGTTTGAGCATTATGTAAATGGTATGAGGCAGATGTGGGTTTGACTCCCACCAGTAGCATATTCGGAATCTGTGGGTTCTTTTTTCTCTCTTCTCCTTATTCTTTCTACTTTCTGTCGGAACTGTTTATTTAGTATTTACGGCCACGGGAACTTGTTGGTCTGTGTGCGGATGAATTGGCTGACAGCTGTACATGTGGAAGCATCTAGTTGAATGTCTGCCCATGTTGGTGGTTAATACATGTACTGCACAAGTGCACTACTATAATTCAGGGCTGGGCTGCTAAAGGAAGCCACTGTAGATCACGGAGATCAGCCTCTAACCTTACATTGATCACAATCGGGTATGAGGCAAATGTGGGTTCGACTCCCACCAGTGGCATGAGGTATATACAATGTTAAGCATGTTTTTTTTTATCCTTCTTATTCTTTCTGCTTTCTGTTCATTATTCTGTTGGAATTGTTCAGTATTTACTGTGCCAGTGTGTAGCTGTGAAAATATATAAGTAGTTGGATGTACATTGATTCCCCGGATGCAGCCCCATTGTTGATGGCTGATGCATACATGTACTGCCCAGGTACACTATAATCCAGGACTGGAATGTTTTAAGGAAGCTGCTGTAGATCACGGAGATCAGCCTCCAACCTTGGATTTGTATTGTCCACAGTTAGGTGTGAGGCAGGTGTGGGTTCGACTCCTGCCAGTGGCATACAGCATTTAAGACACTTTTTGCTGTTTATTTTGAAACGGAGTCCTCTGCACTACATAGCTCCGAGGCTTGCGATTCGATAACGTCCAATTGAAGTTGAATTGTATTCGACAGTGGTAGAGGTGTTGGATTACACGAGGTCCGCTCGTTTGTGATTGTACTGCAAGCACACTGATATCCATACTGACATGCAAACCTGAGCCTTTTGAAGGAAGCTACTGTGGATCATGGAGATTGCCCTCATCTGTTGGAACAGAGTCATGTGTCAGAGGGAGACATGGGTTCGATTCCCGCCAGTGGCATACGTAGGACAATATTTGCTTTTTGTTTGGAAATTCATTTTTCCTGGAGTCGTCTGCAGTTCGAGCTACTACGAGGCCCGCGATTCAAATTGAGGGTCCAGCGCTCAGCCATGAATTTGAAAGGGAGTTAGTGGCACGCACGTGTCGGAAGGCGGCCGATTACATGACGTGGATTTGACGAATTTTGATTTTGATGTGATATCTCCGCGTCTGAGTCGTCGTCAGCAAAGCCAGCGATGTCCTCCTCCACGCCGACGACTATCAGCGCGGACTCTGAGCCGGCGATGACAGCGACGACGACGACGACAGAGACGACGACACCGGGGGACTCGACACCGGCGTCGACGACAGCGAGCTCTACAGCGGCAGCGGCGCCCGACACCTCCCCCACCGCACTCGCGCTCGCCTCCGCCAACGCCGGCTTCGCCTTCCTCTTCGCGAACCAAATCGCCGACGCGCGCGCGGCGTTCGATGCTAAGCCGCAGACGCCGTTCCACCTCCTCGGCCTCGGCGTGTGCGCGTTCCTCGAGGCCGCGCTGGGGATGGAGAGCGGGCTGATGGGGGAGGCGGGGAGGTTGCTTGGGCTGAGCGAGGCGGGGGCAAGGAAGGCGGCGGCGGAGGCGAAGAGGGGTGCGCCCAAGAGAGGGGTGGGTGGGACGGGTGGGACAGCGGGTGGGAGGGGCGACGGCGGGGGGCGGTTCGCGGCGGGGCTGGAGTGGGAGATTTTGAATGCGGACGCGGTGGTGCTGTTGGGGCTTACCCATGCCTTGTCGTGCGTCCCTCTCTCTCTCCCTCTTCCTCTTTCCTCCTTATTTCATTTCATTTAATTTCTCCTTTATTTATCAATTATGATAACACAGGGAATCGTACATGGGCTACTTCCAATGCATGTACGCGCTCAACGCCGCGCACTCAAAGTTCACAAAGCTCTTCAAGACCGTCTTCCCCAACGGGCTCCCCCCTCCGCCTTCTGCTTCTTCCTCTACCTCTACTTCTGCCTCCAACTTCAATTCGACCTCGACCTCGACCTCGACCTCGTCCGGGAACCTCACCGTCCCCTCGTCAACCGGCAACGGCAGCATCTCCTCGCTCTCCCCCAGCGCAGCGGCGAGCACCGCCTCCCTCGCCAGCACCAGCACCACCACGGGCACCGGGGCCTCTACCCCGCAAAGCCAAAAATCCTTATTCTCGCGCTGGGGCGGCGCCGCCTGGGGCAAGGGCTCCGCGTCCTCGCTATCCTCGTTGTCCACCTCGTCGGCGTCGCCCTCCGTGTCGTCCTTATCCACTTCCTCTGCATCACTCAACGCGGAGAAAGAGCGGGAGCTGGTAGCCCAGATGAATAAGCTCGAGCTCGAAAGGGCGCCGGAGGGCGCGGTGGAGGAGATGATCGTGGCGGGGACGGCGTTTGGTGCGTCTTTCTCTCTTTCCTTCCTTGTTCCTCTTCTTCGCAACTCGTGGTTTTTTGTTGGCGGCTTTGGCTTGATTGTTGGCGGTTTCTGGCTTGGCGAGGGGCGTTCGCCTCCTCCTCGTTCGCGTGTGTCTTCGCCCGAGCCCGAGCGTGGCTACTACTACTGCTACTACTACTACTACTACTAGTAGCCTCAATCCTCTCCTCATTCGAGCAGCGCACGCACTCGTCTCTCTTCTCCCGTGCCGCTCTTCCCCTCCCTCCTCATATCCCCTTATCCTCATCTCCTCATATCCCCATCTCCCCGTCTCCTCACACCCTCATTCCGCCCACCGACTACCGACTACCGACTATCGACTACTTCACTGCTGACTACTGACCACTGAATACTGAGTACTGACGTTAACGTGTTTTTTTTTTGGCACCCAGGCTTCGGGCTGTTCAATCTCGTGTTCTCGCTCCTGCCGAAGAAGGTGCAGTGAGTTGTCTCTGTCCTGCCTTTCCATCCTTTTTATCTTTCCTTCGTCCTCCCTCCACCACCCTCTATCCTCCTTCCCGCTCCCTTTTCCTCCGCGTCCTCCCTCCCCCGTCCTACTTTGCTACTCATCGGGTGAATAATGGGGAACTGATTTTGATGCCGCACGACAGATCCCTCGTCGGCCTCCTCGGGTTCAAGCACGACCGCGCGCTGGCGTTAAGGGCGCTGGCGGTGCGTTTCTTCTTTCGTTTGATTTCGTTGGGGAGTGATTCGGTCGCGAGTTTTTTTATTGGGCGCAAGCGATTTAATTTGATTTCTTTTTCTGGACATGCTGTTGCGTTCTGCGCTGGCTTTACTCCGCTTCACTTTACCGTTTCCGTTTCCCATCCTTTCCTTCGCTCTCCACGCCCCGGCCCATCTCGTCTCTTACTTGCTTTTACCTGCACTTGCTTTGCTTCTACTCGCACTTGCTTGCGTCCGCGTTCGCATTCGCGGCTTGTTCGCATCTCATCTCATCTCCTCTACACTTATCTCACCCCTCTGATCTCGAACTGATCGCGACGTCGAGTACAGCTCAGCGCAGGCGTGGTCGACGGCGGTGAAGGCGAAGGCGCGGCGACGGGGCGGGACGTGCATGGGGTGTTTGCGGGGTGCGTTTTTCTTTTTTCTTCTCTCTCCTCCTCCCACTTCCCCCCCCCCCCCCCCCCCCCCCCCCTTCCCATTTCCTTCCCAACACCCTAAACCAATACTAACGTGAAAAACACTAAACTAATACTAACGCTCGAAACGAACGCAGGCTAGTCCTGATGACCTTCCACGGCGTCGTGCTCCTGCTCGCGGGGTACCAGGCGGACGAGGCGCGCACGCTGCGGACGTATAGGGCTATTGTTGATTCGTGAGTCTCCTCTCCTTGCGCTCCTCTTTGGGGGGTTGTTTTTGGGAAGAGGGGTGCGAGGGGTGCGAGGCTGTTGTGCTTCCGTCCTCCTCCCTGCTTCGTCGTGTGTATTTCGGCCTGGGGAGTTTTGCTGCGAGTGTCGTGTGCGCCGACGCCCACGGGGACGGAATAACGGAATAATGGATGGAAATGGGAAACTGACGCGCCGCACAGGATCGAGGCGCGCTACCCGACGGGGGCGTTGTGGATTTTGAATCGGGTGCGTGCGCATCCTCCTTCCTTTCTTCTTCGTTTGTCTCTTTCTTTCCTTCGTATTTTACGTGTCGTTCCCGTCCCACTTGGCGTTCCCGTCCTATTCGTCGTTCCATCCCATCCACCCACATCCGCATGTTCACCATATTCGCTCCATATTCACCTCCTTTCAACGAATAACCTACCTCCTTTCGCGAATTACCATCGTTCGTTCCCGCCCCATCTATCCGTCCATCTTATTTCAATCCTCTTTCCCCCTCCTTTCACGAATTCCCGCAATGTGACGACGCCCGAAGCTAACCACCCCCGCTCTAGGCCAAAATCCTGCGAATGTCAGGCGACGCGCCGGGCGCGATCGCGGTGCTGCAGCGCGGGCTCGAGGGCCCGCAGACGTTCGTGCAGGCGGATACGCTTGTGCGTGTTTCTTTCTCGTTCTATTCGTCCTTCGTCTATTTGTTCACGCCTCCCTCCCCCTTTATTCCCGCCGCTTCCTTTATTCCCGTCTTGTGCGCGCACTGCAGCTCGTGTTTGAGCTCGCGTGGACGCTGCTCGCGCAGCGCCGGCACCAGGAGGCGGCGGATGCGTTTGTGAGGCTGACGGAGCTTAATTCGTGGTATGTTTCGCTTCCTTCCTACGTTCCTTCCTTCCTTCGTCTCGTGTTCTTACCGTTCTGTTTCATTCTTTCTCCTCCCTCTTCCCGCACCCCGCACCCCAGGTCGCACGCCACATACTACTTCATCGCCGCCGGGTGCTACATCTCGCTCGGCAACCGCGCCAAGGCGCAGGAGCTGCTCGACGCTGTCCCGGATCTGCTGGCGCGGCGGAAGATCAACGGGAAGGATCTGCCGACGGAGGTGCTTATTAGGAAGAAGTGTAAGTCTCTTCTCTTCATGCCTTTGTACCTTTTATTCGGCCGGGATCGCGCGTCCTTTCGTCCGACGCGTTGCGCGGGAAGACGGCTAGATGAAAAAAATGAATGTGGATGCTGACGAGATGCAGTGGAGTTTTACAAGGAGAAGCAGAAGCGGCGCGGGGGGGACCCGGCGCGGTATGTTGATTGCATTAGTATTAGTACTGCCGATGGTGGGTTTCTCTTCGTCCGGCGTGAGTATTTATTGGGCTGACGGATTACTTTGCAGAGCTCGGGATATGTACGTACCCTCCCGTTGAATTATAGGGGAAAGGGGAATGCTAACGCGACGACGACGTAGTCTGGAACACGTACCAGCGCATCGACGACGATGTCGCGGAGGCGCACATCGCGGAGCTCGCGGCGCTGACGCCGCACGTTGCGCTCGCTGTGCCGAGCCCGTTCCTGCCTGCGATCGACGAAAAGCACGCGGTGGCTGCACAGGTGCGCTGTGCCCGGGCCGTGCTTACTTGCCAACCTGCTAACCGCGCCCCAGACGACCCCCGACCTCGACACCCCGGACGAACGCGCCCTGCGCCTCCTCCTGCTGGGCATCATGCACCGCACGCTGCGCCTCTACGCCCCCTCGCGCGCGCTGCTCGAGGCCGCGCGCGGGATGGCGGGGGTCAAGACCAGCACGTGGATCGCGGGGGTCGCGCTGTTCGAGCTCGCTGTGACGGACCTCAAGGAGGGGCAGGCCGCCGCGGACCCGGCGCTCGATCGCGGCGGGTGGCTGAAGGTGCTCGCGGCGGCGGACGCACGGCTCGATGCGGCGCTCGGGTTCGCGGGGAAGAGCGATATTGATTTGTCGTCGCGGTTGGATAGCCGGATTGCGTTGTTGAGGGATGAGATTGCGGCGAAGCGCGCGATGGTGCAGGCGTGAGGGAGGGGTGGGTTACTTGGGAAGTGGCCATGGGACGGACTGCTTAGATTTCTGGTTCACACACGGTCGAGCCTGGGTGGTAGATAGTTGCGATACTGTTATAGATTTATTTATGGTCGGTTTAATGATCTTTTGTGGTCCCAGTTTCGCTTCAGTTTTACTATGTTCCCGTAGAGATTTACTATTAGGACTCGATAATACTGGCACTGGGGGGCCTTGTGAAAACCAATCGCCTGAGATTCAGATGTTCGGAATGACTATTGAGCACAAATAAAAAATCTGGAAGAGTTCAGGACGGTTGCACGTTCACAGCGCCCTAAATCCAAATTTCACAGACCAGAGAAATCTGAAGGGCGGGTTTCATATCTCAGGCATTTCACCCAACTACGACAGGCCTCGATATACCTGGGCATCTTCGACGAGATGGTAGATTTTGACTGGGATAAGGACACCAAGGATAGGATTGGGAGCGATTGTGAAAGGTCGCGGAGCCAACGATTTGAATTCGTCCCTAACGGCATTTTTTGCAGTGTGGAAATTGAGCATAAAGATATCAAATATATAAGCTAGAAGCCGCAAAAAAAAGAATAGAAAATCACAAGCAAAGCAGAAAGTGAGAGATCTCGAGAAAGACGACCAAATGTTGTTCCCGCAACTATCATCTTGCTCACCCCCTTCAACCTTTCCGCCTCCCATCCGAAGCCCGCTGTCCATCCCCAGCGCGGCCTCGAGGAACGCGCACACGCCGAGCCCGAGGAGGTGGAACGGCGTCTGAGGCTTAGCCGCGAACGCCGCGCGCGCGTCGGCGATTTGGTTCGCGAAGAGGAAGGCAAAGCCGGCGTTGGCGGAGGCGAGCGCGAGCGCGGTGGGGGAGGTGTCGGGCGCGGCTGCCGCTGTAGAGCTCGCTGTCGGCGCCGGTGTCGTGTCGCCTGGTGCCGTCGTCGTCGCTGTCATCGCCGGCGAAGAGTCGGCGCTCGTGGGCGTCGGCGTGGAGGAGGACATCGCTGACGACGGACATATCACATCAAAATCAGCGTCAAATCCACGTCATGTAATCGAGCGCCTTCCGACACGTGCGTGCAACCAACTCCCTCTGGGTCTGTTCAAATTTCATGGCGTTGGTTGAACGTTGAACTTGACGTTATTGAATCGCAGACCTCAGAGGAATTCAGGAAAAATCATTTTCCAAACGAAAAAAGATCAACACCTACCTATGCCACTGGTGGGAATCGAACCCACGGCTCCCTCTAACTTGACTACTACCTTTACAACAGATGAGGGTGATCTCCATGATCCACAGCAGCTCCCTTCAAGTTGCTCAGGCTTCAATTTGAGTATGAGCATCAATGTGCTTTCCCCAAAGCATGCAGCATGCACAATCACAAATGAGCGGGTGACCTCATTCAATCCGGCGCCTTCCGACACCTCTGCCAGTGTCGAATACAATTCAACTTCAACTTGACATTATCGAATCGCGGGGTCGAGCTAGTGCGAGGACTCCTTTTTAAAATAAGAAGAAAAAGAAAAATACTCTCATCCCTCTGGATGCCACTGGCGGGAGTCGAACCCACGTCTACCTCATACTCAACTGTCTATAGTATATGACTAGAGGCTGATCTCCGTGATCCACAGCAGCTTCCTTGAAAGTGTTTGGCACTGGATAAGATGCAGTGTACTTATAGAGTACATGTACTAACTGTCAACTCTTATGCTTTCTGCACAGTTCCCATAAATCCAAATGAAAAACAGTAAACTAAGTCCGGATCAAAATTCCAGCCACACTGCAGAAAGAATGCGAAGAAGAGAAAAAAGGGCACTGAAAGTGAAGAAATGCTACTGGCAGGAGTCGAACCCACATCTGCCTCGTACCAACCTGTTCTGGATGCCAAATTTGGAGGCCAATCTCCATGATCCACAGCAGCTTGCTTAGGCCCTGTTCAGGATCCCCAGGTAAGCCTCCAGAATGTACCTGTACCCCTAAATATGGACAGATCACATCTACCAATGTCACTCTGGTTGTCACTCGGTCTAGACTGGTCTAGAGCGGCTCTATCAAATTGCTACGTGTCGGTGTCGTCCATGCGCTGTCCGCTTATCCCGCCACATTTCCCGCCACCCCCGACATGTCCCCGCACCTATTCTTCAAGCAGGGAACATATGAAACTAATAGATATATACACTAACATTGAATATACTGTTCATATGAAAGGAGTCTCACCTTGAAAACATGCCTAATGACTGAGATATGCGCTCCCCGACGCGCTGGACATCGAGGTCATCGTCGGGTCGACGTCCACTGACATGGGTCGGAGCTTTTCGGCTTGAATGATCGGACTGTCGCACCGGGATCCGTTGATGTGATGGTTTGTGACTAGCTACCTAACAGGTACTCCTGGAGGCCTACCTGGGGATCCCGAACAGGGCCTTAGTGCTGTTCAGCCTTGAGTTATAGTGTACCTGTACAGGACATGTATTAACCTTCAACTCTATGCTTCCCATCCCATTCCATCTGCTGCACACGGAAGCCCCAGGCCAAATAACTTCCCATAAATATTGAACAAAAGTAGACCGGGTCCGGATCGGAATTCCTCCCCACCGCAGAAAGAAGAAGAAGAAGGAATAAAAATTGCGGAGTTCCACTATGCTACTGGTGGGAGTTGAACCCACATCTGCCTTGTACTATGCTGTTCAAAATGCAAGGTTGGAGGCTGATCTTCGTGATCTACAGTGGCTTGCTTGAGGCAGTCCAGTTCTGAATTATAGTGTACCTGTACAGGACATGTATTGACCATCCATCAACCCTGGGCAATGCATATTCATCTCTAGAGTCTATCCTTTCACATGTACAGCGGTCAGCCAATTCATTTGCACACAGAAGCCTCAGGCCCTAACAAGTTCCCGTAGACTCCGGATCCAAAATTCCGACCGAATTCCAACACACTGCATAAAGAATAAGAAGGATAAAAAAGATGCTTCACTATATATACTACATGCCACTGGCGGGTGTCAAACCCACATCTGCCTCAGATAACTATTACCTCATTATCAAAGCTCAAGGCTGATCTCCCTGATCTACAGTAGCTTCCTTGAGAGTGTTCATCACTGGATAAGATACAGTGTGCTTATAGAGTACATGTATCAACCATCAACTCTATGCTTCCCATTCCATCGAATTCAGGCCCCAACAACCCTCGTAAATACAAAACAAAAGCAGACTAAGTCCGGATCCAAAGTTCCAACCATGCCGCAGAAATAATAATAAAATAAAAACAGTTTGGAGTCAGTATATGTTACTGGCAGGAATTGAACCCACATCTCCCTCAGAATGGAGATAGAGCACAAAGCATTAGATGAGGGCAATCCCCGATCCACAGTAGCTTCTTTAACACTGTTCAGCTTTGGATTATAGTGTACTTGTACAGTACATGTACTAACCCTCAACTCTATGCTTCCACACAGAAGCCCTGGCCCCAACAGTTCCTGTGAATACCAAACAAAATCAGAATCAATTAGCAGTACTATGTACGGAGGTCCAGATCCTTGTGACTATGGATATTTGTGTGCTTTCCAAGGAGCCCAGCAGATACAATCACAAATGAGGAAAAACACTCTTCATGTAAACATTCAAGTTACATTGTAATCAGCTGCAATCCGGCACATGCACTGTCACTGATTCAACTTGATTTAGGCCCCCACAGAGAATAAAACTCCAGGGTTGCAACCCCCATAAATCCGAAACAAAAGCAGACCAAGTCCGGATCAAAATTTAACCACACTGCATAAAGAAGAAGAAGAAGAAATTGCACTATCTGATCATGCTACTGGCGGGAGGCAGGTATGCTCACGAGAGTGAATGAAGTCTCCGGAGTGGGAGTGGAGGAAGACAGCTGCGTGTGCTTCGTGCATATTCGGACAAGGACAGCCGGTGACCCGCTATTCTCCCACGTCAAAGTCAATATCGAGATGCCCTCGTCAGCCCTCGTCTCAAAAGACATTAGGGACCTTTCATTTCAACTTCATTTCGTTTTGATTTCATATCACCTGGGATCCCGAACCGAACCTCGGCAAGAGCTCCATTTTGGCATTGTACTCGGGATCAGCGGAGCTTGAACATATAGTACAATAGAGTTGAATTATCTTCCGCTATTGACTCCGCTGAATCTGCATTCATAAATAATCAATACATTTTCTAGGAACATGTCGCGTTTTCTGTGCGAATAATCGCTACCCTCCATCTTTGGGCAAGGCGGTTTCTGTCGAATTTCTCCACGCGCAACCTCATCCTTTGCAACTTACGCCTGTAAAGCGATGCATAGAAATTCAGGCCGCTAATTACCCGCCCGCCAATTCCTCCCATCTTTCTCCCGTAATAATAATCCACGCTCGTTGCTGACACTGAACTCGGCAAAGGAACACCTTTCATTATTTCTGTCATGTCCACTGCTTGGGAACAAATATTTCGGAGGTAGTCAAGATCCCAACATACCTAATTTACTGTCGAATCGATAGCAATGGAGCTCTGTCTGCATAACATCAGGCGAGAGCATCTGAGTCGTAATAAGTCGCAGATGAACCTCGGTCGACACGGGGTCCAGTGGCCAATAGGTTGAGTCCTATCTGCCTGTTGTTACATAGTGTTCCTTCGCATATCTTGATTTACGGCGGAGCCTTGGAGGTATAAGTCCACGGCCGTCAGTCACTGCAGACAACTGAAGAGACTTTACATCAGCGCATTTACGGTTTCCCCCAATCATTCGTCCCCCTTTTCGAGATCCCAGCACATTTACCGTCGGCCCGATAGCAGTCAGAGCTGCATTTGTACAGCATCGTTTGCAAGATTTACTGCAAAAAATAGCCTCGTTCGACTCGAGGTCGAGATCTCTACGGACCGCTATTTGAAATAGTAGTATTTACTTCCGATGAGTTGGAGCTTGGGCAGCATCTGGTAAGTCTTTGCACCTTTCATGTAGCACTTCTCATACGTAAGCTGGACTAATTTTCGGGAACTCGAAACGTGCGACGGAGTCCTTTAACTTCGGCTCAACGCACTATTAACAATTATTCACGCCAGACGAGGGATTTCCTGAGCCTTGCGGTCGTAAAGAGAAAGCGATTCAGGATGACTACATAAAATATGTACAGAAAGGTGTAAGTTACGCTTCAAGCAACGGAATTATGACGGACGTCGGCAGTCTCTCCATTCGGTTTTCTGCCCACGTAGCAGTAACAATCTTCCAAACTGTGTCCGTCATCGTTTCAGGCCGTTCTGGGCGCTCACCCTGAACAATCTTGAATATTACGGCGGCTTCCGTGAGTTTCGCAAAGGGCGGTTTTCCGGTGTGGAGCTATCCATGTGAGTGTTTGAACTTACGAGAGTTAGAAAGGAAACATACCTCAATGCATACGCAGGCAAACGCATAGATGTCCGTCGCCCGCGTCCGCACGAACCGCTCAACACCGAACCGCAACGGATCTATTAGCTCTGGAGCGAACCAACGCATGCTCCCGGCACGATTTGAGCTGGAGCTTTGGTCTCCTTCGCCGTTCACAATCGTCGTTGTAAGGCCAAAATCTGCCAGGCAAACGTGGAAGTCGTCCGAGATGAGGATATTGTTACCTCGCAGATCTCCGTGGACGATATTCATGCTGTGAAGGTATTCCAATCCCATTACAATTTCTAGGATCTGAGACATGATTGAGTTTTGTTGTTTTGTTTTATAAAAACAGTTCCAGTGCACTTTACTTACCACTCTTGGAGGCACCATAAGACCATTTTGAGGGTATCCTGACTTGCCCGAGCGACCCAAATATTCAAGCACAGTACCATTGCTCATCCAAGGCGATACCAAGCACAAGGCAGATGGGAAAGTCTCCCTGTCAATACCAAGAAAGGGAAGGATAAATGGATGCTGCAGGTTCTGCCAGACCAAGGCCTCGCGGCAGAATTTCTACGTGGAGTTAATTCACCCGTAATTGGACAAAACAAATTGGACATACACTGCGATCCTTGGTTGATGAAGAACTTCCAGCAAATCGGCGAATGCGTTTCAATGCAACTAGACCGCCGTCATAGGACGCCCGGTACACGTCTCCGAAGCCTCCGCAGAACGTTGGATGTTGATCGGCATTGGAAACCCCAGATATGAAAAACGATGTCGGTAACTGGTCACTCTTTTCGGAAAGTTTCATCAGCAATGTGCGAGCTTTGGTAGCGTGCCATGCGGTAGGTAATGTTCCGTGGTTGAGCACCTGTTCACCTATTACAAAACAACAATCTAAATTTATGATCTTTCAACCTACATCCTGGATTGAGTCGAGGAATAATTGCGCTTTGAAGAGAGAAAGATCCATGACCACGCGAGTGGCAACCGGTGAATCGAGAACCATTTGGAGAGAGTGACAAAGAACCGTTTCCATGTGATGAGGCTGCTTGAGATGAATACCTATCGACTGTATGACATGGAAATGTGTGCTTACCTGCCCTAAATCATCTTTGAGATACCGCCAGGTCGCAATCAGTCTGTCGACATGATCCACCGTCGTAGATGTTAGCGAAGGTGAGACAAGTGGATTTGAAGAAGGATCCATTTCTTGAGATGGGGTTTGCATTTCACGATGAATATGCGAAATAGATCCATGCTCCCCCTCAGTTATCTGCAACCACCTTGAAAAATCTCTGAGGACAAATTTTAGCAGCCAAGTCCTTTCGGGCCAGGATTCTGACCTGTTCCGTGTCGGTCGTGATCGACCCCCAAAATACAACTGGAGAGTCGCAGCTTCTTCAGGGTGGCCCATGAGGGCATGAAACCCGCCATCATGCTCCTCCCATATAGGTAGCTCGCTGATGATCTGCGGCTGCTCTATATCAAGACCTCTTGGCTTCTTCTGCACTGGGATTGCTATTCCCAATGGCATGATTGTGGATGGGGACCGAAGCAGGGAAGTAAGCAGATGAAGGAAAGAGCGAACAGCGACGCACCGTGGCTACACGCCGCTTCGATTGTGCCTGTGACCTGGACTGGTCTGTCGGTGATGATAGCATATGCCGGAAGTCGTGTCTGGGAAAACGTCGAAGAGATTGTCCATGGCTGACGTAAAGGTCCGGCGGCTCTGTCGGCACGTTGATCCATTGATCGGCAGGACCCTAAACGGTCAGCCGCCCCGTCGCATTTGAACAAGGTCTCACTGTCCCACCCTCTGAGGCGAGACTCCCGATGCCGAGTAAATAGGAGGGTTGTTTCTTTGCCTCCGCAGCCTGTCGAGCCACGGCGAGGATTTCATCAACTCGGCATTGATGAAGAATTTACTTAGTCGGAAAGGATGGAGCACATTTCGTTGCAGTGTTATCCTTTCCAGTACATGTGTTATGACATCTGACATGTGCTAGGTGGCTCGGCCCACAGGAGGGCGAGGGGTGTGATCAGGTCATTGAAACTCCGACCTGCCGCCGGACCCGCCGCCGGATTTGATCTCGGCCCATTTACCGAACTTTCCATATCTCATTCTTTCACGCCAGAAGAGGTCCTTTCCGTACGTCTCATTTTTGCATCGAATCCATCCGCACTAGGTTGGGCATCTCGGCTTTTTCACGGATCGAACCTTGAAACGGGTTCCGTTCCTGTGGTTGGCGCCGTTGGACCGGGAGGAATTTCAAAATTTCCGCGAGACCGTCTACATACGCACAGCCCATTTCCGCCCCAGAAGTGCATCACGCGGCGCCTTTCCCTGCTGCATGTTCTTTCAACTTCTTCTGAGTCCTTCGCGAGTCGCGAGGGTCGTCAACGCGAATAGACTCTAGTCTCTTATCAGACGCTACAACAAAAGATCACTCGTACCTCGTGTGTTGTACACACACTCTAACTCTACAACATTTATTTACGCCAAACCGGTTGTAGTCGGCATATCCTCGCCCCCCGTACGCGCTCTCTTCACCCCGAACGTGGTTTGCGCCTCTAGCGCAGGGGTCATTTCCTCATATACCCGCCACTTCTCGGCCCTCGTGATTCCGAAAGCTCTGGAGTTGAATCGAAATTCATCGGAAGAAAACAAGCTCTGATGGAGGCCGTTGATTCAACCAGAGATCTAATTGGTACCAAAGCTCGTAGACCGGCTTATGTTCGGTATCGCAATGGAGAAGGTCGAGAGTTTTATGATGCAATGCGGCAAAGTGAAAGGGAGAGGAGGGGAGGGCATTGATGAAAGTTGGCGCATCAATGTACAACTTCGGCCCTTGAGCCACTTGAATCATCGGAATCTTTCATGGTTATCACCTCCCTATCTGGGATCTACAAATATATATTATTACAACTAAAACTACACATTGGCTAATTCAACTTCAAGCGACGGAGTCCGGCGATGCAATTGTAGTCGGCGGTATGGAATCCTTCTCTGGAAGTTCCCAATTGTCCCCCACAGTAGTAGAGCGCTGCATTCGCGGTCCAACGCGGAACTCCAAGGCTGAAACCACTTGATCCTCTGCGGTACTGTGCCAGAGCGTCTGGTTCAAGTTGACCAGCCGATTGTTGAAAAGCACCAGGAAAATGTTACTGTAAATCTTGCACAAAATGACTCCACATAACTCGTGTATTCCGGCAGCATAAGTTTGAGAGTTCATCATAGCGTTGTGCTCCTTCAGGAAAAACACAAGGTCTACGAGGGCAACCACGACGCTTATGGTGCCGGTTTCGACAGTACTAAAGATGTTTAAAGCAGGGTTGAGAGAGAGGATTTGCTAGAGAGTAAAAATCACAGACGGCGGTTCACGAAATTATTCATGGGACCTAATGCCTGTCCCCGACGCCGAAACAACTGAGATTAAGTTAGCCCCATGGATGTGACAACCTCGAGAACTTACGAAGTAAGTCATTGAAGTCGCAATAACGACATCGACGATGGCACTTGCTGCGAGCCTAACCTCAGAGAAGGATTTGTAGTGTTGGTTCTTAGTCATCTCGGAGGCATCCATAAACATCTAGCACCATCTTGGTCATCTTCGTGGCGGGTGTACAATTTTAGATGACCGACATAATATCCAGTGATCAGACCGGCGCTCCACTGGACAAGTGCCACAGCACAGACTAGTCCGAATATGATCCTAGACCGAGAGAAGGACCAGATGCGCCAGCCATAAAATATCTGTCCTGTCCCTGAGCTCGGCAGAGGGTACACCAGGCGGGGCCGGCTTACCTGAACTATGGCCCCGATAGTGCTACCGAGCAGCGGGATATTGAGGAAGCCAGAGTACCGCAGGTAGAGGTTAGGTGCATTCCCAAATCCGTAGATGAACCATTGAAAGGCATCGTAGGTTGCCGATCCCGTTTGAGCCAAGTCCAGGAGATAAACAAAGTATACTGCAGGAGTAAATTAGGGACTACAATCCCTGGCCCGACCTGAGATGGGCGCACCAAGGAACTTCATAGTGAGTCTGTCTTTCGGAAAATTGACGTGATAGATGTAAACCTTTCAAGTAGTCAATATCGTTAGAAGGTACTCTGTACAGAGACTACCTGCGTTGTGAGAACACCGAGGAGGCCCCAGTTGAATAAGAGGCCAACGAGCCGAGGTCCTGCTCTGACCATCAACCAACGAGTGAGAATGGTGCGGATAGAACACAAACATAGCTTACAGCCAAATGACTTGCTCGTTAGTCACCGTAGTAGGGGGTGCGGTGAGAACATGAACCATTTCCGAAAGGGTGCAGGAGCGGAAGGTGCCAAGAACTGAGCATCCGTCAACCTGGGTCTTAAATTCATTTAGCGTGAGATAGAAGCAACTGTAAACGAAATTGAAAACTCACAGTCCAAGAAGAACAATGATACGATGCTGGGTTGACTGTTTGCCAAACGTGATCACGTCGGGGTTAAATAAATGAGCTGATTTGCCAGCGTTTCAACGCGCGGGGGAATCGAGGCATTTTTTCTGACAACAAGAGAAACAAATCCAGCGACGGGCCCTCACTTCGTTGTGAGACTGGATAAGTCGATATATCCTTCCGGAACGCAGGCGACAGCAATTCGATTGAGATATCGGAGCTGGGTTTTCAATGCAAAATTAGACCAACGGGACACCATGTGGTGTCGGGGACATTCAGGGAGTGGCAGCTTCCAGTGGCTGAGAAATGCACCGAGTTGGGAGCCCTTCGAGAAGGGTATCGCCAAGACACTTTGTAGCAAACGCTAGATCAAGCCCTTGCCTTATCTGAACTCTGGGACTGCAAGTTCAACGAACACTCCTTGAAATGCTCCTCGATAGGCGATATCAGCAGAGCTGGGCAGCTGAGATAAGGCCAGCAGATAGACGTGGTTGGCTGTGCTCATCCTAGCACCCGGGTGAGATGTTGCGTAACCGCTTCATGACAGTCGTGGGACGTTTAAGGCTCCAACCATTTCGTTTCCGTTCGCCGATCTGGGAGAACCAAACGGAAACGGTAAAGAAACCGTTTGCAAACGGTATTTTTTTTCAGCAGTGAGAAACAGCTAAATGATTGAAATATAGAACTACGCTACGCGGCACCGCAATGATGCCTTCTTGAACAGCCCCACTTTAATCCACATCTTGACCAGCATTGCCTCCATGATTGTCTGTGCCTTCATGGAGCATCAACCTGTCAGGGTGACAAGAGAACCTACCAGCTTTGACGTGTCCTGCCTGGATCAGGCTATGATGTGCCGCGTTGGATTCTTGTCGGTGAGGTAGCTGGATGGAATACGAGAGCGAACCCTGGAGCATGAGGGACGGGTCCACAGCGTCGCGCGGGGCCATGATGGTCATTTGTTGCCAGGAGCTGACGCGTCCCGTCACATGAAAAGTCACATTTTATTCTGCTGCTCCGTTGTCGAGATGATGCCATGGATGCGGGCGATGGGGAGCGGGCAATCAGGCGGCGGGAGGACCCCGGATTATAGGCGCAAAGGGTAGCCCCCGTGCTGGACAAAATTTTGAGATTTTAGGTCGGAAACCCAGGTCCTGGACGGACAAAAATGAGGGGTCCGGGGCGGAAATGCTAGGTCCTGTCCGGACAAAAATCCGCGAGGTTGGCCGAGTTTCGACAGAGAATTTTGGCTTGAAAGCAGCTTGAAAAGGCTTTTTCTTCTGGGAACCGCGTCAAAATTCATACCTGCATCGAATATGACGCGAAAAATCGATCAAACAGGGTTACGGACGAAAATTTCAGCTTTTTATGCCGTGGGAACAAATAATTACCCTTTTTGGACGCCTCGGCTAGGTCCGTGCCGGACAAAAAACGACCAAATCTCTCGAAATTTGTCTGGACAAAAATGGGCCAATCGGCCGATGTCGGGCCCTAGCCTCCAAAGGGATAATCGGGGGTCCTGCGGCGGGAGAGGTAGCTGGCCCGCCTCGGATCAGTACCAGAGCACTTGCAGAGCGTCGGAAAATGCCGATTTACTTGCACTGTAGCAGGACCCCCGACAATCACCCCAGATGTCTGTCCGGCCGAAAATCGAATTCGGATAAAAAATGCTCAAATTTTGCGAAATGCCAGGCCGGATTCGGATAAAAAACTCAACTTTGAGCGCCGATCCCAGTCCCAAAATTCGGATAAAACTTGGCGGGTCCAGACCAGGTCAGGTCAAATTCGGATAAAAAATTTGCTGGCCGAGGCCGCCGAGTGGCCGAGTCTGGACGCCGACCGGCAATACATTCATTAAGTGAGACAATTGAACTTTTTTTGTTGATTCTACCCTCATAGCTCCGCGGCCCGTACTTGATTCCATCGACATCCCTCCTTTGTCTGCTCGGTAGTTCATCTGAGCCAATACAGTAGAGTCGCTCGTATGGAATACTGTCGGGAAGGGCCCTCAGGGTATTCCATATGACGGTTATTCCAGAGCACATAACTTGAATAAAAAATTATTTTATGGGAAATATTCGGTGTCTACTTGAAGAAGGATGTAATACTTGTCTGAACCTTCGATTCCTCCACTTCCTGCATGAGTGCAGAGCGAAATTTGTTAAGATGACCAGCAAGTGGGAGAGCCACGTCCAAATCCGGCCGATGATGCGCAACCTTCTGGAGAAAAGCGACCGCATTCAATGCCTCGTTCTTGCTGAACTTGAATTCTGGCTCCTGGGGATCTTCTTCTTCCTCCTCCTCACTGTCACAACGTTTGAGATATTCCAGAATCTCCCGTGTTCCTTCGTCGTCCTCCGCAAATCGCAGGAACTCTGAATCCAAATCTTCCTGCTCAATCTGTGGATTGAGGAGCTCGTCGATTGATGCCTCCTCTCCACGGAGGCAGCGCTCATTGCGGAGCTTCTGGACGGCATCGGCAAAGGCCCCCTCTGCCTCTTTTAGTCGTCGGTCGTTCGCAATGGGGGCGGGCAAACTTGAAGCCGCAGCAGTCAAGTCTTTCGTGAAATCCGGCATCAGTGCTCGAACGGCCAGCTCAGCGATCGCTGAGTCTTCTTCCGAGTCCATGACGACATCGAGAGCAGCCTTCCAATCGCTGGCGACGTAGCCGGTCCCGAAAATCTGCTTCAGACACTTTTCGGCTTGAGGCAGAGACATTTTTGTTGTCGCAAATTCAAGAATAACGTCCCACCCGGCGCAGACGTCTTTGGTTTCGGCTGTGAGCATAGATGGCAGGGATGGTGAGTCTTCATCGATGTCCATCTCCTCATCTGAGTCAGTAAAGTCAGGCATCAACTCCCGAACTGCCTTTTCAGCTTGCACAAGGTCTTCCTCCGCATCCACGACAGCCTCTAGTGCCGACGCCAAGTCGTTGGGGACGTGGGGTCCGAAAATGGTTGCGAGGCGCTCCTCGACCTTTGACAATTCCATGTCGAGTGTCGTCGCAAACGCAAGAACAACCGTCCATCCGGTGCGAAGGTTTTTAGCATCCTCCAATATATCAGCTTCTGTTGGGCAGATTCGTGTGTGGTTCCAGCAGTTTGCAATCGTTGACTGCGTCACCTCGTCCCATGCGCTGGTCAAGAACCGCATCGCGCTGAGAATGTCGATTTTGAAGGGGTTTGGGTCGTTTATCTCGTATAGATCAAGGGCGCGCAACGCAAGATATCTGCGATAGTGCGCCTTCAGGCAGCGGATGATCCCTGCATCGCATGGTTGAACGAACGGGGTGAGATTCGGTTCGAAGAACTCCACACGAATATTTGTGGGCTTGTAGGCTAACTTGTGCCCAGAGAAATTGTTGACGGTAAGAACGATGAAACGCTTCTGGCGTCGCATCTTGCGGTCGAACTTACGGAGCCATCTGCGTAAGTCAATCAGCATTTGTTGGGACGTAAAGAAACAAGCTGAGGATACGTACTCCTCAAACAAGACAGCTGTCATCCAGGCTTTCTTGTTGGCGCGATAATACAACGAGGGCCGCATGCGAGCGGGGTTTTTACCCTTGAATGGCCGAGGCTTTTGATAGCGCCCGATGAACATCAATCCTCCTTCTCCGTACCCATCGAATTGCATGCCACCAGAACGGACAGGCGGAATTTGTCTTGCTTTTCGCCAGCAACTGGTGCGGCGCACAGTGTTCGATCCGGTGGGGCAGAAGGGAAGAAGCTGGTCTCATCGGCATTCCAGCGATCCTCAGGTTCGTAATGAGCCAGGATCTTCTTCATGCGTTTCTTCTCAGCTTCAACAGCCTCTAGATCGACTGAGCCTGCTTCGCCGTGTCGTCTGCGCTCGCGGAGATTATTTCTGAATAGATTGTGAGCTTCAGCACATTGAAAAAAAAGTTAAAGACACTGACGCTTTCTTGAACGAATCAAGCCACCCAGTGCCCATCAAACGACGCTCCTCCGGAATATTCAATGCTTCCTCGAATCGCTTCCGCTTCTCAATCAACATTGGGCCTGTCACTGTACGCTTTTTTTGCTCCATGTCGCGTGCCCAAAGCGCCAACGCCGCATCGACTTCCAGGCAAGTCACGACCCGAGCGCGCTTCATAGACAGTGCGTTGGTGTCTTCTGCCACCAGGCTGCGAATCTCAGCCTTTTTCTGCAGCTTTTTCGACAGGGCAGATTGAGTAAAGAAGAGCTTGCCACCCTCGATGTCCGGGCGTGTGGCGAAGTAGGCAACAACTTGTTTCTGGGAGAGGTTATGGTCATGGTCCTCCATATGATCGAAGACCTGGATCCAGTCGTGGTATGTGAGGTCCTGACGTCGTTCGTCCCTGTCAAAACGAGCAGCAGTGCGTGGTCCTTTTTTTGGTTTTCGACCAGGTTTGGCACGCGACACTGAGGGTGAGGGAGGATTTTTGTCTCGGGCTCGGATGGTGCGAGATTTTTGAGGTTTGATAATGGTCATAGTGAGTGGGAAGAGTTCAGAATCGATTCTGTTGTGTACTGTGAATATATAGAAACAGAATAATGTGATGCCACCTTCTGATATGTTGCCAAATATGGCTTGCCCAACCACAATTACCGTTTCGGGCGACCCGCTCAATGGAATATCGGCCTCGCCCGGGTATTCCGTATTCCAGATGGCGATTCATGGAATATTTCCTTATCCCGACTGGGGATGGGCCCAAAAGTGATTCCATATGACATTTATTCCATATGACAGTATTCCATACGAGCGACTCTACTGTAAACACAGAAATCAAACTATCCACTGCCAATGGCGCCCTTTTAAAGAAGCTGATTGAATGATTGGCAGATATTGTGTTAGTCAAATCGCTTGGGGCGAGAAAGAAGGGCGCCCTCGTGAAAAGCAAACAAAAGGCGGTTGTAGCGAAATTGGGCTCCGAGGACGAGGACGAGGACTTCCCCGAGTGTCTGGATACTTGTGGAGTAAAATAGATTTTTTTGGCGATTTTTGGCGCTTTTTGGGATGCCTGTCCCAAAATTCGGATAAAATATCGACCTTTCGGAGGTCAGGGTCGAATTCGGATAAAAAATTCCCGATTAGGGGTGCGGATAAGAACCCAAAAAATGTTGTTTTTTTTGGACAGACATCTGAGGTGATTGTCGGGGGTCCTACTGTAGCTCAGTCCTTGGTGGCTGTAAATTCGGAAATTTGGCCCGAGGAAACTGTTTCTAAACCGTTTCTGAAACCGTTTCTCCATACTGGCGAATGAAACGGAAATAAAAACGGTTTTTACCGTTCGAAACCGTTTGCGAACGGAAATGGTTGGAGCCTTAGGGATGTTGCACAGGAATAAGCACCGTGTTGAAATCGGAGCAGGGTGGTCGCACGGGAAACCCATAGTGCGGCTTAATATTTGTGCTAAATTCGGATTTTTTTTCTGAGTTTCCGGTCAGCTGCGCATACGCTCGGGGCTCGCATCACCGGATATAGTGGTCCAACCAGGTTCTGACGAAGCCTCGCGATGTCCCATGTGCCGTGCGATGGCGTCGCTGGGTAAAGGGACACAAAATACCGAACAAATGAATCAATGCTTTTTTAGGGAAGGGCTGGTTCGCCGCGCCAGGGCGGAAGTTTGCTCCGAACCCACACTGAATTTCCAACAATCGAGGTGAGAGCTTGGTTTTGTAGAAGCGTGCGGAGTGATTATGGGACCAGTTCCATATTCAAGGTAAGGAGTTCCCATATAAGCTTGGAGGGAGGCGGTGGAGAGAAGAGCAACTTACAGCTGTCCTACAAACTCCTCCATTTCGGTGCTTTACTTCACCAGCCGTCCCATGGCGGTCGTCGACGGCGAGAGATCGATCTGAGCCCTCGACTTCGCTATCGAAGGCCGCTGCTCGACTCGGTGCGTCATTGCTTCTGAGCTAAATTAGATTTCCCTCGCCTGGAACTTATGAGCTGTGTATAGAATACATATCTATCCAAAAAAAAAAAAAAAAGAGATACAAAACGACAAGCTATGCTGCTGGTGGGAGTTGAACCCGCTTCCCTCATCACCCAAAAACCACGCAGGGAGTCCAAAGTCCGACTCGAAACATAAATCAGAAACAAGGAGACTTGGGGAAAAAAACCCTCTGACACTAAGCGGCTGCCAGCGGTGGGAGTCGAACCGTACTTAGATGTTGTTTCAGTGAAATGGGGCGATTCTGTGAGGGCAATCTCTGCAATCCATAGCAGCTTTGCAGACAGCCCTGGTCAGCCAATCATTCACGCTAAAGAAGCTAAAGGCCTCAACCACAATAGACAGAAATAATGACATGGGATTAGGCCTCTTTGAGGCGGGTGCTGAACCTTTAGGAATTATTCATGTTCCCTTGCAAAATTTAAATTTCAAAATGAAATCCGACTAGATCGGACTATGGTTGAGGTTGTCATTTTGATCTGGTGATCCCCGAAATATATCTTCCTGTGTTCTCTGCACATTTGCACGTGCTAGTTTCTATTGTTGTTAGCCATAAGTCCCAACTATTCTATGGCTTAGCATGGTATCGGAATACAGGAGTCCCTCCGGTTTTTTATAGGTGGCTGTTAGCGAAGTTTGCGCCCTCAAGAAGTTGCTACTATTGCGTAGCATGTCAGGGCACACATTCCATATGTCGAGCTCAAAACTGCAGGCTGGTTTTACTGTGTAGTGGTATATCTGGGGGCTTTGAGCTCTGCTGGTGTTACGGCAGTTGTTATTGGACAAAATCTGAGCTGCCACACAGGAAGAGCATGACCAGTTGTGCCCATGTCTTTTTCAGCAGTGAATCTTGGGTAGGGCATGAAGGTTGATCTACCCGTTGAAACGGTTGCTCAGGGTCAAGCACTGAGAATAGTAATGCACTAAAACAAACACCAAATTGAACGACTGAGTTTCCCAAACTCACCAAGTGAGATTAGACAACTCAAACGAACAACTAATGCTTAATTCCAACTACACCACACACTCCTAGTACACACAGTCTTGACAAGCCTGACAAGATACGGGTCTTATTGGATCGATAGAAGATCCAAGGGACCAGGATAGAACTTAATTCAGTTGGAAAGCATAACCACTCAACCAGACTGGTTGAGTGGTTATGCTTTCCAACTAAAATGCAACCCCGGGACAACCGGGTAAACATCCGCGCTGCTCTGCTGTACGCAAAGCCCGCTGGCCAGCTGTTGAGTTGATTTAATGCTTCCAATTCAATGTGGTACTGAGTGCACTGATCCGTCTCCCAGCGGAATCTAGGTCGCGGTCCTGGGGATCGAACCCAGCGCAGCAGCAGTCCATCACGTGAGCGCTGTCACGAGGTTGCATTTTAGTTGGAAAGCATAACCACTCAACCAGACTCAACCGGGTAAACATCCGCGCTGCTCTGCTGTACGCAAAGCCCGCTGGCCAGCTGTTGAGTTGATTTAATGCTTCCAATTCAATGTGGTACTGAGTGCACTGATCCGTCTCCCAGCGGAATCTAGGTCGCGGTCCTGGGGATCGAACCCAGCGCAGCAGCAGTCCATCACGTGAGCGCTGTCACGAGGTTGCATTTTAGTTGTAAAGCATAACCACTCAACCAGTCTGGTTGAGTGGTTATAGTCTGGTTGAGTGGTTATGCTTTCCAACTAAAATGCAACCCCGGGACAACCGGGTAAACATCCGCGCTGCTCTGCTGTACGCAAAGCCCGCTGGCCAGCTGTTGAGTTGATTTAATGCTTCCAATTCAATGTGGTACTGAGTGCACTGATCCGTCTCCCAGCGGAATCTAGGTCGCGGTCCTGGGGATCGAACCCAGCGCAGCAGCAGTCCATCACGTGAGCGCTGTCACGAGGTTGCATTTTAGTTGGAAAGCATAACCACTCAACCAGTCTGGTTGAGTGGTTATGCTTTCCAACTAATTCTCCTTTAGATAACTTGGTTTTTTTCTTTTTTTTTTTTTGAATCAATTTTATGTTCCCGTTGTCGCGTACGATATGGTAGGAATCCCTCTGTACGTAGGTACGTAACCCGGTGCGAGTGTAAGTAAATGTCAGACAAAAGGGGTGTGAATGCGGCATCACTCGAGGGCACCAGAGGCGCACCTCAAGCAGGGTAGTCCTGCCAGAATAACAACTGCTATTGCAGGTAAGTAAATATTAGAGTAAAAAGGGGCGGAGGAGAGTAGGGAGAGTAAAGGGGAAAGCATTGAACCAGAAACAATCACGAAGGGCGACATCTTGGCCGCGGGCTGTAACGAGACACGCGACAATGGGTTCCGAAGAGAAAAGCACCAGCGGAGAGGAACCGTTTGGCCGCACCAGCATCGGTGCCTCCCGCACCTCCAGATCCTCATCTCGGCAGAGGACCCGAATCGCCTTGACCTCCGCAGGGCCATTCCCCGTGCCTTCCAGGGCTGTCCAGAAGTCCTCCTGATCAGACTTCAGGGAGTCAACCAAAGCACGGGCCGGAATCCCATGCACTACCACGGGGATCCACGGTGTATCCGACTCCAGGACCGCCGGGCCAAGGAACTGCCCGCACTCCCGCCGGACGATTTCAATGACAGCCGCCCCATGGACAGCCGCCAATTGAGATGCCGTATATGGGGCACGCGTGTGGATCACCAAGTTTCCGCTGCCAGTCCAGTTCACGCCCCGTATGTGAGACGCGGAGCGGTGTTCCAGGGTAGCGTCACCTAGTACTGTCGCAAGAGCCGTGACGGGGGCGCGCTGGTCGATAGGCGGAGGAGAGAGGTGGTCCAACGAAGGATCAGCCGGTGAGGGGAGTGGCGTGCGTCGCGTTGCGGGGTGGACGACGCCTTCTGCTGCTTGCTGGCTTTTGTGGGCGAAGACGCCGGGCATGGTGCCGAGGGCCGGTCGGGACGGGTACTCTTGGTAACCGCAGGCGGTGCCGGTCGCGGGTGCGAATCAGCTGTAGTGACACGTGGAGCTGTCACGCTGGCGTACGTGGAGGGAGCAGGGGCGGGGGGCGACGACAGAGTCCTCTCGGACTCGATCATGTATTTGGCGGGTGTGGTGGGCTAGCCAGGGCGGGTATGGAGCATCAGGGTGTAGGAGAGCATCGAGCTGATCCAGCAGGGGATAGACGCTGCGCAGACAGCCGAGTAGCTCATCCTGAAGTGCCATCAGAGCCTCCTCAGAGGTCACGACTGGTGGGGGCGAGGGTTCCTTCACGGGCTCCTCGTCGAAGTCCGCGGGGAATGACAATAGTGGCTCAGTGGCTTCGGCGTAGGTGATAGGCACCAGCGGAGGGCCAGTCCGGGTCCTTTTCAGGACTCGGCCGGTGTGGGGGCTTTTGACGACAGACGGGTGCCCAGAACGCTCCGGGGAGGAGTCCGAGGCAGAGGGGGTGTCGTCGCGGGGTCTAGGGTGCACGGATCCCGCCGTAAGGGCTGGCGAACGCCTGGGCGGTTTTCGGTGGTGGTGGGAGGAGTCACGAGACATCCAGATAACTTGGTTGGCTTCGCTTTTAAGCTTTCAAACGATTTAAGATGCGGTCTATTTGATCTTAATGGACAATTGTGTCAATTAAGTCGAATGGGTGGGGTTTATTGCAAGGTATAACGGCTATTTACCGGCTATTATTTGTTGGACGGTTATCCTGTCCTAGGATGCCACAAAGGTCTTTTATTTGCCACGGAGGTCTTCAGTCAATGCCACAAAGGTCTTCAGTCAATTTGCCACAAAGGTCTTCAGTCAATGCCACGGAGGTCTTCAGTCACTAATTCCAATCCACAACCAACTTGATTCAAATGGAATACAAGCCCCAAAACAATGCCTTAAATACGTAAGGGCCAACAAGCTCCTCACTCTCTCGGGACAGATTTGGTGCTGTACTACACTACTGTCTGCTACTTATATACTACTTGGCCAAGGCCTTACATAATCTACTACCGCTGAGTCACTTGGGGCCATACAAGCATATAGGGGATGTGTCTAATTTACCCTGTCAACTGTCTAATCTATCTCCTCGATCGGCAGATGGGAGGCACTAATTCGATCATTAATTCGATCATTCAACCCCTAAGGGTTCAACCAAGTAGCCAAGGCCTAGATGGGCCCAGACTTCAGGAGTATGATTGTTCCAGCCCCAGACAACCCCAGACCAGAGGTCTAGACTTGAGTCGAGCATGGAATTGACATGATTCCGAATTAAGAGCATCTTTTGGAATTAAGCACCACAATTGGAATTAAGCATTAGTCATCTATTCCGAATGGTTGTGAACCTAATTCCCAATGGAATTAGACTTGTGCATTCGAGCCCAGCTCCATGCAAGTCTTGGTGCCTTGAGTTATAATGTGATGATACTACTTGATGGATAGTTGCTCTTTGAGCAACTTTGCAAGCTTGGCCAAATTCCCAGCCTATCACCGTGCCAGGGGGATTGCCAAGAGGCAACCGTCCTTAAAATTTGCCACACAGGGTCGGAAAAGTGCAATAAGACCCTCCAGACCCATCCTACCCTATTAGCCGAGCACAGCCACACCCAAATCGGGTAATTTTTCCAGGAAAAGTGACCGCAAAGGGTATTTTCTACTGAAATCTGGGCTTGATATAGGCCATTCTGCGTGAATCTCCTGTGTTTTGAGTCGATTTCTGTCGGACAGAATGGACATTCTTCACCGTTCCACATGGAAATATACCCCTAAAAAACTCGATTTTTTCTCAACCCTTCTAAACGCATTTTCAGAGCCGTCCGAACAAATTCCAAAAAGTGAAATAAGGGGTCCCAGACCCACCCTACCCTTCGAGGCTGTGTCTCGGCATCTTCCGGTGGCTGCCTCTTGGGGATTGCATTTTTTCTACATTCATGGAGAATTCATGGGTCTACAATTACAAAATTCAATATTCCGCGCTCCAACAACTCAATTTGAAAATACAAGTAATTCTGGTTCAATTTTTGTTTGAGACCTATTTTGTTCAAAACCTCTGTTTTATTCCTCTCAAGCAGTATCTGCTACTTGTATTTTGATAATCAAAGCCAGCATAGACAACTAAGCAGCAGGATGGATGCTATCAAGGAACCCATCCCTTCTCTACCGAAAGAAAGCTGCAAATTCAGGAAATTTAGGAGCAGTGCTTGAAGTCAACTTTACTGAAGTCTTCCCTGTGATAAGTCCCTGGAAGTCCCTGGAGGCAACCATATGCCGCTGGGAGCCTCCAAAGACTTGAGAGTTCAAAAGATAGGTGGCCGTATTTCATCACAACATCACTGAGTCTCAAAGTCTTCTCCCCTCTTCAATTGCAGTTCTCCCCCAGTTGTTCATTCCCTATGCTTTTTTGGAGGTTCTTGTCTGGAAGATTCTGGTCTATGTTTTAGGCCAGCTCGGGATAGTGAGCAAACATGTGTCTTACACTCCATTACTGCACAGGTTTTAGGTTCAGAATCGCGCCAGAATCGGTACAAAATTGAAAGTTAAATCGACATGGTCAAAATTGATTCCCCCATAATTCTGGCGAAAATCATTTTGGAGAATTGGGACCTTAATCACTGCAGAATCAGCTATTCTGGCCCTAATAGTGTTGATCGGGGCTGTCGCTGCAAACTGTATTGTAATCAGATATGACTAACCAGCGGATGGTAGCCCGATCATAAAGTAGGAATGACTAATGACCAAAATTGAACTTGGAGAATTTCTGGGCCTTCTCTGAGTGAAATGGGCAGGCACACCAGGATTCAAGTCCAGCAAGAAGTTGAGAAACATATCCTTGCATTTTGATTTATTGCCATTCTTGCCTCATTTTATTTTGATTGTATCTTGCCATGACCAATCTTGCATGACTAAATTTGTTTGTACATGTAGCAAGAGAGGCCGAAATCCAAGTTCTCCAGGGTAGCCAAACCTAAAGGTTCAGCAATGAAATAGTGAACAATCCCCTCAACTTCCAAACTAGACAGACTTACATATGACAGGGTTTGTAACCGAAAGAGAGAAGGAAGAAGAAAAACTGTGGTCTTGCTCAGCTTCCATGATGTCCATGCTTCAATCACACCCTGCACTGTGGAAGAAAGGGGTACATACTGTAACACATGGGAGGTTGTGCATTGTTTTGTTCACGATCTCGGTGTGCTATGAATTGGACTCTGCCTTGATCCCTAATTTGCCCGCCCATTGAACATTGGGGAGAAAATCTTTGTGGTGCCGCACGGGCACGGTATGCGACATATGTAAGCGATTTTTTTGTTCGAGTGCTCTAATCTGAGAGCGCTGACGCAGTCAAAACGAATATCTTAAACTGTATACATATAAAAAGTACTGTGTATCGAAACCGTAGAACGTTAAACAACTGCACCACACCCAATTTCCCCGGGGCAGACGAATCTGAGAATCCCCCGAGCTTCAGCCCGCGGTGTCCTCCTTCGCATATCGCTACATAGGTCTGCGTACGTGGGATAGGGATAGCGCCCAAAAAGCCCGGTCTTTCTGCCGGCGGGGTCAAACAACCCGTAGAAATCAGATACGAGCTGGCTGAAGCCGCCGAACGCTGCCAACGCTGCATCCACGCGTTCCCACGGGAGGTCCTTCTTCCAGTGCGCTCCTCCAACGTAAGCTATGAGACGAATCGTCGAAAGATGTGGGGAGGACAGCTGGTAGAGCACCGAGAGCAGCCCCAGTTCCATGTAATCGCGATCGGCGGTGCTGAAGTTGAGGCTGATCTCGAGACTCCGGAGCGAAGGGCACGGCGGCAGGAAGAGAGGTACGGGTATCCCGTGGGCTTTATCATGTAAATAAACAGACAATGAATTCCCGTGGTAGGACGTACCATCAAGCGGCGGAGCCCATGTCTCTCGTAGCTTCAGGGAACACAAGCCCCCGCTGATATCCGTTAGGAACGAATATAAGAATTGATGGTCGTGGGACCAAGACCAGAGAGTCAAGTCAGCCACCGGGCATGCGCCACTGGATAGCCACGCCAACATGGTTTCAGAATACTCGGACCCGCCAAGAGTGAGCTGCTCCAAATGAGTCGGGAATGCAGGCAGGGTGCTGGATGTCTCTGGAAGGTAGAGGTCCGACCTACTTGGCAATTCCAGGGATTCTAGGGCAAGGAACAACGCAATGAGCGGGAGGTTGGCACTGGTACGGTATTCGGATCCTAGTCGGAGCTGTGTGATTTGGGACAGGCCATGCGCACATGAAGGAGGGAGGTCGGGAACGCGAGAGTTTCCGTTCACGAAATGCAATGTTCGCACATTTGGAATCAAGTCTGGTAAGTGCAGCGCGAGCTGCGCCAGGACTGGAACCGGGCGTTCGACCGTGGACCAGGAAAATTCAACAGTGGTAGAGGATGAAATCTGAGCCTCTGCAATGATGAGGGTCGTTGGGTACCGTCCAAGGTTGGGGTTGCATTGGAAGAGAAACAAGAGAGGCCGTATGGTCGATCTCGTTACCCACACTTCGCGAAAAATAAGACTTTGGGCATGGGCACCCCAGGCGCGACAGACGGTACACAGTCGCTCCAGCTCTATGCTGTCATCGGATAGATGATCCAGCACGAGTAGCTGAAGCTCGAGAGGGAGGGCCGTCGAAAAGCTTCGGGCGTCGGTGCGGCGCCTCCTATGCTCTCCTTGTTTATGAGAATTGCCGGAAAGGAGAGATTGGTGCTCACCGAGGTACCCTCAGACTCCGACAGATGTACATGGGTGGGAGATAGGATTGCCCAACACTGCCCCGCCGCATGAGGTGGGAGACCACATCGTTGCCACATCGTATGCCGACGGTGCCGATATTTGTTTGGCATGTGGCGGGAACTCCGGGCCGGCATCTCTTCCTTCCAACTTCCATCTCTCGAGTCTCAAACCCACTGAATGTGCCGTTTTGTTCTCCGAAAGGAATACTATCATTATATCCGCTGGAACCGGCTAGTAAATGAAATCGTTGTCAAGTGACCCCGTCTTGGAACCTTCATACTACTAGTAAGTATACTACCGTACTCCGAGTCGTCCAGCCTCCCCAATTCACATGTAAGGTCGTCCACTTTGCTGCGGCCTCGAACGACTTAACAGAACTCCTGGAAACATCCTGCCCGCTCCGATCTCGTACTGGCGCTTCTCTTGTCCTCACGCTGGGAAATATCTCGTTCTAGCCGTTCGTATCCGACAACCATACTAAACCTAAAAGCTTTGTCGAAATATCTCGACTACAGGCACTGCGGCCGTTTCGAGGACGATTTTTCGCACATGCACCTCTGATGGAGCCTTATGCATAATAGTTCCGTTGCCTCGATTAAGGGAGCTGCCGTCAAAAAGGATAGAACTGATCGCACACAATTGAACGCGTTCCGACATTTTTGAATAGGGATAACTTGATTTTACGCTAGCCGCAAGAGCCCCAGTCCTGTATCTGAACTGTAAGCCAGAATACCTCTAAGTGAGTGGTGGCCGTGGTGGATGGAACAGAGTTGACGTCCTTTGCAAGGTACTTCTGTGGGCTTTTCCCGGGCCATATTCTCCGAGAAGCCTTTCCTCTGCCCCACACAACATCCACTTTTGAGAATTCGTGCTCTGCAATGCTCGAGGTACGTGTCCCCGAGTCAGTTACGTGGCTAGAAATGGTAAAATGAATTCAGTGTCTCAACCTTAAGGCGATGCGGGGCGGTGGCGCACTTGTCAATGACTGCGCTGGCCTTCGGCGACACTTCGCCATGCAATGCAATGAGCTAGTGGCGGCGCAAGAATGGCGGGAACTGCGCGTATCTACTTCGCCTCCACGAGGCTAGCAACCGGATGGGGAATGCATCGCCCCCAAAAAATCGTTTGTCATGGCAGTGCGCGGCATCGAACAGGCTGTGGAATTTGCATTGGATGGGATTTGTTAAATTGCATTGGAATCCGGATTGAGTTTTTTCCGGTGAGTCGGTCCCGTGGCTTTCTAATGCATTGGAGCTCCTCCCGAGTCACCACTTAACGCAGGTCCGGGGCGATGTCATCGGGGGGCCGGCTTTCACCGTGAAACAGACTGCGCAATGTCCGCTGTGTGGCCTCCCGATTTCCAATTTTGATCTCAGGGCTACCTTCTGTGCTGCTTCGCGTTCATCTTCAGGTGTGCACAGGCTGTTAAAAATCCATCACTCGTCAAAAAGTTGACCGCTCGCACACCCCATTTAGACTAGATGAACCCTTTTATGGGATGGCTGTGCGCGGCAATCCTTTGCCATGATCCTTTCCGGAGGCAGTATAGATCAACGAGTCATATGTCGGGATCTACAGACCAAAACAATCGCCCGTCCAGGGTTTAAATAGAAGGTAGCCTCGTGTTTTGATTCCTTCTCATCTCATACTCAAGCACCCATCTCGTCGCTGGAAACATACATATGCCAGGGAGACACGTCCGTTTCTCGACAGAAAACACTTTCCACTCTCCGCCTCCAGCCCTCAGCTCGTCGATATCGACGGCGAGCTCATCATCGGGCCCATATACCCCACCCTTCTCCGCCTATGCCAGCCTTCCTGGTCCGACACCATACGCGCCCCGTCGCTCCTATACGGAATCCGCGGCAGGGACGACGCGCGCGCATAACCTCATTGCGTACTCGGACTCTCCTCTCCTCACCTACGATGTTTCCCAACACCCCTCCTCGATATCGACCCGCTTCCCGGGACTTTCGACCGCGGGCATGCTCGAGCCCGCCGTCTCCCCGCCCCAGGTCTCCCTCTCCATCGGCACGCCCCACCTTCCCTGGTCGATAACCGTAACCGCCTCCAATGGCCGCTACGTGACAGTTTCGGACGTTCTGACCGCGCTCTACCGCGCCCTGCGTACGAACGTGACCGCGGCCGAGTTTAACGCGCTCGGGACGCAGAAGCTCATGCGGCGCGCGACGGCGGCGTACGCGCATCGGTACACGCGGCTCAAGGGTCATCGCGGGTACACGGAGGAGAAGGCGCAGGGCGTCAAGCGCGTGGATTTCCTGATGGGATTCACGACGTTCCGCGGGCTTTCCCCCACCAGCGCGCCTGATGTCTGGCGGCTCCACGTCTCATGATATACCATGCTTTCCGACTCAAATTATCTACGGCCTTTCCCATGTCTCCGCTGATAATATTTCGTTGTAGCCCTAGTCTCTTCACATACCCGCAATATTTCGTAACACACTACCAAATTTTACTAGCTCCATAACTATCGTACCTTCATCTCCGTCGTGGCTCGAATCCAAATAGGATAGGCTCTAATCTGGATCACTGCAGTAACCTCGTGTAAAGTCAGATGTCTCGCGGTAAATTTGCTATCACTGGCCGGCTTGAACGACTTACCCACACATCATCTCAGTCTGTGGCGCAATCGTTTTCCTCGATTGCCGTTGGCGCCGTTGATTGTACCTGTGGACGCGCCGCGACCGCGACGCGACAGACACGTGATGATACCGATGGCGGTGATCAAACTTCAAAACTTGCCAACAATGCTTGCCTGAGTTGCCTCACGGCCATTGAGTATGATTTCCAGCTTCCAGCGCCGTCCGGATTCTAGCATCGCGAACCGCATATACATAGGTCACTCGAGTCAATTATATACCCTCACCAGGCGTTTACATCGAGGCTCGGGCTTCCGCGAGGGCTACTATTTAGGCAGGTCCTCGAAGTTTGGAGCTCCATAGAGCTGGATCGGCAACCGTATTCCAAATAAGGGCAATATCTATATCAAGGTCATTTATCCCGGTCCGATTTTCCCTTATTATCGTGTATCATTTTGATTTATGTAAATTTGGTAAGGCGGGATAATCCTCGGTGAACACCTGATAAGATTGGCATTTTCCTATCGTTCCATATCGATGTCGCAGGTTACCTACAAATACATAGGTTCATTACTCCCAATCAGCCACACGCCTAAGACGTGGAAATCCCGCCGTCGGGGGCGCAGAAAATTTGGTTTCCACGAAAACCTTCTCGACACCGCCCAAGTGCTTATCGAACGACGCGTAAAGGGCGGGAAATTCGTCGAGCGATACGCGGTGAGTCACAATGCTGTGCGGAGTATCGTATCAGAAAAATTGACATGGCAAGAAGAGCGCTCGAAAGGGACACACAAGTAGGGGTCGAATGTCCCAGCCTCGATCCACCCGAGAATCTCGTGCCAGTACTTGTGCACCGGCGCCTGCCCGTTCCCGATGAGGCGGATGCCCTTCTCCATGAGCGCGCCGATGTTGAAGTGGTTCGTGTAGCCCGCGTAGGCAGCGATGATCCCACAACTACCCATCTTCTTGGTGGACATGATCATCTCGTTCACGATCTCAGACACATCCGTCTCGAGCATCAGCGTTTTTTCAACTTTGTGGAGGAGTGTCTTGGGTTGGTGGAACGTTCCTGTTTGTTCGGAATTAAATTCAAAAAGCATTGTGTGAGTGCATTCTAAACTTACCGCAGTCGATGGCGATGTCGAGACCCCCGGGAACGAGCTCTTGTAGGCGTTTGACTACATCGGTGTGTTCGCTGAAGTCCAGCGTTTCAATCCCAGTGCTTTCCCGTGCGAATTGTAGTCGCGCAGGTACGTTGTCGATCCCAATAACACGAGAAGCGCCTTTCATTTGCGCGAACTTGGCGGCGCACTGGCCGATTGGTCCAAGGCCCTAGGACAAGGAGAAATTAAATAAAGTTGAAATGGAGTGAAAATGAAACGTACCCATATACCGACAACGTCGCCCTCCTTCACGCCTACATCCACAACTGCGTGATACCTCGTGGGCAGGATGTCCGACAGGAAAAGCGCCTTCTCGTCTGGCACGGAGTCCGGAATGGGGAGTAGGTTGACGTTGCCCTTCGGCACGCGGACATACTCTGCCTGTCCGCCAGGGAACCCGCCGGTGAAGTGCGAGTAACCAAAGAAGCCCGCATCACGGTGGCCGTACATCGCATTCTGCAGCCTGGAAATTAACATTTAGACTGGATACTGCAGTGGAATTGACCAAGACGAAGTTACCCGGAGGTGTTAGTACGATCACACATGGAGGATAGTTTTTGCTTGCAGTACGAGCATTCCCCGCAGGCGATTTGGAAAGAGGCCACGACGCGCTGGCCAACTTGAATATTTTTGACATTGGGACCGACGCGGTCGACGATTCCCATGAACTACAAGGTGATGCTTGGCATGCTATACTTGGAGCTGGAGCCGGTGGAACGTACCTCGTGTCCCAAGATATCACCCTGTTGGAGCTGAACGATTTCGCCGTGGTACCTTGATTCAATTCCATCAGTACCGAACTCGCAAGAAGTATGGAATACCACGTACAGGTGAAGGTCCGACCCACATATCGTCGTCCCCGTCACCTTGAGAATCACGTCGTCGGGTTCTGTGATGTCTGGGATCGGCGCGTCGACCATGCGCACGTCGCGGGTGCCGAACCACGCCAGCGCCTTCATGGTCGAGCCATCAGCTCTGGGTTTGTATTCTGCGGAGACCACGGTGGGAGCGTCGCCCAAGCGCTACAATGTGTTGTTAGCGGGCCGCACACGAATCTGATTGAAATATACGAGAGAACTCACTTCAGCGAGTTTATTGGATACGGCTTGCATGGTAAATAATGGTAGGTAGGTAGGTAGGTATATTCCTGCGCGGTCCCGTTAAGAAACAGCAGGGGCCCGTACTACATACATTGTGCCAGATGTATGCTACGGATACTCGCTTTCTTCCGCCCCTTGATGACCTGAGTAACCTCCCTCCGCCTCCGTCAACAACTGCCCAAAAAATAAAAACAGATTGCAATCTTGGAGGCATCACTGGAAAATCCCCAGGGTCGCAGAACAATCCAAAATTGAGTACGATTGTTATTCCGATAATTTATTTCTGCCAGGATATCATGTAACATGACAGGCAAGAGAAGACAAATCTGCACAGCTAGCCACTAGTATAGCAGGACCGTCGGTCGACACCCGGCGGGTCCTGCAAAGAGTTATCCCCTTGCAGGTAAAAATCCCCGCCGTCCGCCAGTGCACCAATGGTGTGCTCAAAAACCAGGTGCTACGTGTATCGCGCCATTTATCATTTTTCCTTGAAACTGAAAGAGCTAGAGGTTCTCAGTTGGAAAACAGCAGTTTGATAGGCTCATCAGTTGGGTCGCAACCTCTTATTCGGATCTCCAATTGACACTGACTGAAGTCCAACGGGTATTTTGACCATGTGAAAATATGGGATCCTGCTGCGAGAAGAGGTCCATCGGAGGTGTTCATTCTAGACTCGGATCTCAGGACTGCAGCCGCACATTTGGCTAGACAGGACGCCAGAAGGGTTGGCTAATTTTGACGAGGTGGGACAGGAGGCCCGCGGGGGTGAGCAACAGGCATCGACACACGACGGAGGCCAATGCATACATGGCACAGCAACGAGCATGAATCATGGCCCATCTGCAGCAACTCTGCAGCGGCCAGTATCAGTTTCTTTTCCTGAGGTGTCGAGAGTTTAATAGCTCCGGGCTCATCAACCCATTAGAATCCCAGCCGAACTTCGCGTCGCTGGCTGTAGATCACCGTTCGCGCAATTCCGCCCTTCGGTGTAGCTGATGCCTGCCCGATAACAGATTCCTTGAATAGCATATTCAATGTCGTGAAGAAGCAAGTTTCAAGAAAAATTGTGGAAGCATTTTCAAACACCGTATGCAAGACCTTGGAACGCGGCCCGTTGGTCGACCCCTATCTTATGAAGACGCGGATAAAGCAGCGGATATAAACGCTACCCGCCGCACGGATGTCTCGTTGCTCCTGTGTTGTGGAGCACCCGAGACTGTCGTGTTCGTTGCCCGATATTGCCCGCAGAGCGCACAGCGATTCTCGGAAAGCGTCGGTATGAATCGCGACAGGACCGAGAAACGCACGCAAAGAGTTCCGGTGGATCTTTCACATCGCAATGCCCGAATATGGCCGATGTGAGGCAGAATCTGCGCTTCAAAATTTGTTGATGGGCGGTGACCGCTCCCTGACCACAGACCAGTTCTTTGGGGATTTTCAGGTGTTTGGTGCGCCTCAGCAAGTTTGCTGGGTTCCCAAGGCCCTGTTCCTGTTACATGCGGCATACATCGAGGAATGGTCATCTCGTGTTGCATCGACATGGGTGTTCAGGTAGAGATGGGAACACAAGGGAGACGATTTCTCCGCTCTTATATATGTCTGAGGAGCCTGAGCGATCATACCCGCGCTGGTGCGATCGAGGTCAAGCACTGTATGAGCAAGGAATGTCGTAGCCGACGGAAGACTGGGATTACGACCTGCGACGTCATCGATTCTCGGCGAAGACGGACAGAAATAAACACACCCCGGGGACAATAACAAAGAAGCAAAGGGATTCAAAAACCAACAGCCATTCACTGCGTTCCGACCCCTCGTAGACAGGGCTCTGTCCAGCTTCGACTATATCTGTCTAGATACGTCTAGATACGTCTACATCCAAAATAGACAGAGGTGTGTCCAGCTTCGACTATATCTGTCTACGGCATGTAGACTCGGGTCAGTCCGGGTCCGTCTATATCCGTCCACGTCTGTCGAGCTTGTAGACACACCTCGGTCCACTGAAAAAGGCACAATCTACAGTTTCTATGCATGCTAATATCTTACTGAGCACCTTCCCCGCACCATAGAGCTCACTGCACAGTCCGCTGCGTCGTGAGCCCCATTTCAGACAAACTTTAAGCTTTCCAGTCTACATATGTCCAGGTTTGTCTACCTGTGTCTACCTGTGTCTACACACCTAGACGCACCTAGACACACCTCGACACATGTAGACCCAGTATGTCTACTCAGAGTAGACATAGGTGTCTGTCTATGCTACGTCTACATGGCTAGACATACCCCCTTTTTATCTTGTGTCTACAAGGGGTCGGAACGCAGTGATTTATTGCGCGACAGGACGACAGGGGAACCACAAGTATTATTCGGCCAGGTCTGCAGCCCTTGTTGAATTCAATACCTCCCACGATGGGAGGTTGAAAATGGAGGGTAACTCAAGGGTAACTGGTCCCAAATGATCTGCCTCGACGTAGCGTACTGTTCCTTGGCCTTGGGAAGGCAAACGGAGCAGAGCTGGGTGGGTAAGAAGTCGGCCCATATTATTGGGGCTATAATTCCCAGTGGATGCAGCGATTTGCGTTTGGTGCATGCCTCCAAAATATCGTGGCGATTATTTGCACAGAAATCACCCGATACACACCCATCGACCCTTGACACGCGGAGAAATCGAAACCCTTCGTGGTTCTGCGCAAATATCAGAGCACTGTGCGCAATTAAACAGTCTCGTTGAATCGCCGATGGGAGATGAAAAGGAGATCCCGTGGAAACAGGGATGCCGTCCACAATTTCTTCGATCTTGCGGCACGAAACGCGATACAGTGCGGCTGGCATGGCCCAAGCCACATCCATACTGTTGGCTAGTAACAACCGAGGCAGAATGTCGTCCCTGCTCGTAAGTGAGATCGAGTCGTATTCTTCGAGCGAATTGGGCGAGGTAGAGGCAAGATGGAGCAATGCCCGACGACGAAGATATTCGACATCGTATTTGGTGCTGAGCTTCAGTACGCCCGACAAGATAGGGAAAGTGGTACGAGCAGGGGGTCTTTCGAAAAAGCTGGATGAGATATGTCAGCGCGCGACGGACAAAAGGTCAGGGAAATAAAAAACCTGGAATCGAAGATAGCTTTTAAAAAATATTCGGTATCGATGGCGGAGTCGTGGAGGACGACAATGGGACATCCTTCTATGAGTGGTTGGTGTTCCGGCTGCGGAATAGAGATCATGTCTCGGAAGACAGAAGATCGTGCTGCGAGGATGCCGCTAGCGACTCGAAAGATTCGATCTTCCGCCTGGAGTACAAGACCGCCGTCAGGGAACCAAAGATCTTCAACGCGCGTGGGCGGTTCCGTCGAGCTGGGTTCCTGGCTACCCATGTCCATTAGGTCTGAGCGGGAGGTCGTGGCCGCTCCGTGATAAGGTGTGGCAACGGAGGACCCCGGCTTATGCTCTCACAGGTCCGATCAGATTTTCCCGATTTTGGCTGGTTCTGTACAGACTTTTTTTTGCGCAGTTCGTACGCATTGTGATGAGGTGGTCTGTCTTTGGCTGGAACTCGTCCGCCAAACGGATCGGACCTCAAGGTACGAGAAGGGTCTATTTTCGGTGTCGTGAAGAAATTTTCAGGCCGCAAGGGCCACCCCGTATGAGGTGGAGTGTGGTCTACCTTGAAATTTGCCAAAAATCTGATTTTCGAACCGATGTGTACGCCAAATGGATCGGACATTGGTCCCGACTCGACGGTCTTGTCCGCATTTTGGATCGAACATGGCAATTTTTTTCACGCCATCCGTACGCATTGTGATGGGACATAGAGGCCATTTTTGGGCCAATTTCGTCCGCCTCAAGATCGGACCTCTCAAGGCATAAGCCGGGGTCCTGGCAACGGGTCGCGTGACGGTAGTGTCACGGTCTCCGTGACCCCTCTCCCCCTCTCTCGACAACCTCTCAACCCAATCTCGACGCCAACTCTCATCTCATCTTGAGCTCATCTCCCGCAGATGTATGCATGTCCCATCTTTCTTTCCCGCCCTTCACACTGTAAATTACAGCTGTATTGACCCGGAGACTCCCCCTAAATCCAATCACCCGCCTCGGTGTATATACTCTTCCACGCTGTCCGTCGAGGTGCAAAAGGACCGGTGATTATGCCTTTCGAGGTAGGATACTGAAAATCGCCTGTTTGGAGCTTTTGTCCGGACTAATTTTATTTTCCCACGCTTTCTGAGACTGCAGAAATCAATTTTTCGGTGAAGCGGTCACTTTTGTGTTTTTTTTGGTCGAGAATTTTCCGAAATCTTGTCCGGATTCCAGTATCCTACCTCGAAAGGCATAATCACCGGTCCTGGTGCAAATTTCTACAAAAGCACTCCTATTCACAATTTTTTTCAGCTTCCTCATCCTGGCCGCGACCTACTTAGCTTGCCACTCGCGTTTGTGATGAGTGGCGTTGTGACTCGCACGACTCGGGGACCTCCTACAATCTCTCCACCCATATTCCCCCCCGAAATCACCGACCTTATCATCGCCAACCTAGACCCGGAAGATGAAACCACGTTGAAAATGTGCAGCTTGGTGTGCCGCGCCTGGGTCCCTGCGTGCAGACACAGGCTTTTTAGCTGGCTGACTATCTCGAGCCGTCGAGATTGTGAAATGTTTGTGGGACTCAGCTCCGCCCTCCAGAACACCTATGTCTACGCGCTTCAGGGGATGCGTTTGTGCGGGGACTACTCCAAGTTGGATAAGCTTCTTCCGCGTTTACCTGACTTCTCTCGCCTACGTACACTCCAAATATATGCACGGCGTTTAGACTACGAGTGTCCTCTGATGCCCAACGTCACTTCGCTCTTCCTCTCCGTCGACACGTTCCCATCTTTTTCTGCGTTTACGGGCCTTTTGGCGCAGTTCTCCGGCCTAAAAGTGTTGTCTCTTCGGGTCTTTACCCAATGGGAGAGGTCGAATTCTTTGCCCAGCGCCTCGACAAGCAGCTCACCCCTTGACTTGGACGAATTATGGATCCACATACTACTCTTCGAGGATGAAGACTTTCGAAATTGGCTATCTTATGAGAGCCTTGGCCTTGTGACTCGCGATCTGACCCTCGATGTGGGCCTTCTTGACCTCGAAGAATTCGAGCCGAGATGGGCCGGAGGAGTTTCTAAGTTTCTCCGCCGTCTGGGTTCGCAATTGAGAGTTCTGACATTATACATGGCAACGTTGCAACGTTGGTCTCACTTTAATCTATATGGAACTCATCTAACGGGTTTTCACAGCGCGATTGGTAGAAGAAGTGGATTTTAGCGCGAACACAGCATTGCAAACACTTCGCATCGGGGGCGCAATTGTGTTCATGGTGACTTTTGATCGCATTGACGTTTCCTCGACGCTCATGGAACGCATTTGCAGGACAACAACAGAGGAGATATCAATCTTCAGACCCGCTTCCAACTGAAGATATCGCGCTGGCTTTCCCCCCTCCTGCACTGTTTCCGGTACAACACGCTCCAAGTCCTCACCATTGGTGTGGACAACCTGTATGGTGAGCACTGGGGACCGTACTCTCCTGGATACCTCGAGAATCGCGTCCAAGATCTTGCCGATATTCTCAAACTTCCCACATATTCCGGCCTCAGAGAGTTGCAGTTCCGGGGTGCATGGGATGGTCAAAGTCACGGGGCGCCATTCCCACCGATACTCATCGAGCGCCTCCCGTACGCGGCTGCCCATGTCGCTACTATGGTGGAGGGTACACACCATTAAGCGGTGAGTTGTGCTTTCCATCGCGATTCGTTGGTGTTCATTCTTGGCCTCGATTCGATTCAGTCACGATTCTTATGTGGGATGGGGTTTCTGCTCGGCGTAATACTGCCTAAGGACGTGAAAGTTACAATCCACGCGTTCATCCTCAATTTGTATATTTCTTGTACCGATTCACGATTGAGAGCTGAAAATAATGCCGCCGCTGTCATAAACCATGGCTACTCGGGTTCCCACGATCTCATTGGACAACCGCAGTGGATGCAAACCACACACTCCTACAGCTTTCCCACTTTTCCTCTGCAAGCTCGTGAATTATTTATCCTGATGAAGTCGTAAGGATTATGTATACCCGCTTTGAATGTAACAGCGTACCTCGATCACCGTGCAAGTCGCGCATCCCTCTCCATCATTGGACAGACCGGCAATCTGACACTTCCGCCTGCACGGCGCTCCGCCTTGCGAGCGCGCAGAATGCGCGGCATGAGGCGGCGGTAGAGTTCCGCGGGCGTTATGAGCCGCGCGAGTTCGGCTGGGGATAAAGGAGTCGGCGGCTGTGAAGGGGCCGCTGGCGGTGGGAGGGTGGATGGGATGTGACTCGGCGCTGGTACTCGGAGAGTACAATTAGCCGGCGCAACCGGCGTCAGCAACGGCGGGGTTGGTGGGACAATGCGCGGCGCGGGTGGTATGCGGCGCATGGACGGGGAAGCAAGGGTGGATGACATTGTTGTTCCTTTAGGTGTGTCGGATTTCAGTTGTACGACGGTTAGGCGGGAGTTTTGTTGAATCATTTCGGTGAAAGTGCGGTCCTTTTATACATGGGAGAGAGCAATCGGGCGGTGCAGCCACAGGGGTAAAATGGACGGGGTTCTCGGCGAGACATTGAGTTGAATTCATATCAGTGCAGTTGTCCAACGGCCTACGATGAGCATAAAGAGGTGATAGTTGATTTGAGAATTGGTAAACGAACCAACGGGGTGCGGGCGTCATACTCTATTTACCACGGCAAACCGAAAGGGACATTTAGCAAGGAGCGATATGTCTCAGATCGAGCGAAAAGCGTTCCGAGTGGCGGGAAGGTCTCACATACTGGCTTTCGACGTCGAGGAGAGAAGGTGGCTGGTTTGCGGTGGAAACTTGAATGAGAGCGTTGGTAGGTAGGTAGGTATATTCCGGCGTGGTCCCGTTAAGAAACAACCGGGGCCCGTCTACATACATATAGTGCAGACTAAACTCTTGATTGGATCTGAAAAGAGTGCATCAGGAAAGAACGGAATGCAAGTGCTTTGAGATAGAAGTCAGTTTCACTATCCTGGTGTTTTCAGCCCTCCGGAATACCTAGTATATCAACCAAAAATATATGTCAATCTGAGCATTATTGCCATTGTGGGGCATGTTCAGGCTGTAGACATACAAATCAAATGAGCCTACTTATGTCCAGGCAATTGGATAAGAACTGAGCCCGTATTGGCTGTTCTCGTGAAAACTTACCAAAAAATGGGCCGCGCCCTAAGTTCTGCATATGGCTGTAATCGGTTGCGCGACCGATTCAGTCAACCCTGGGAATGGCGCACCCGATGCCGATATGCCGATTGCCGGTGGATGTTCCCACGCATCCGAACTGTGTTGGAATCTTGGTTGAAATTGGACCATCGCTTCAATCAGCTTCCTTGTCAGCTTGCACTTGGAAAACACATGTTTCACTTTGCACCCGCATCTGGCCTCGTTTGAATTATCGTTGGCTGACAGGCGCCTGGGTTGCATTCTATAGTCCATCGACATTTACTGTCATTTACAGACTAGATGCCCGACGATAAATGAATCCAGAGAATTAATTACATCTTTGAGGAGGTAGATCACATCTTCGCTCTAACGCCTGGTTGATTTGGTGATCTCGGCATTTACTTGCAATATTCTGCGAAGCCGTGATTCCGAGTCGAGAGCTCCAGAATCCCCCACTGTTCCAAACCGCTTCGGGCATACCACATTTGACTGTGTCCCCCCAAAGTCTGGTATTGTTATCGTGGAATCTTGCTCCTAGTAGATGTTTCGCAGGCGATTTTCCCACTAGATTATGATCATCTTTTGTTCATCCACGGAAACACAGCACCTTGAGATGAGATATATAACATGACAATTGCCTCCCATAGGACACTTCATCCCCCATCTTCCTACCATGCCAGATACCTCTCAATTCCCAGCACTCGATGGAACCCTAGGAGCGATGGAAATCGGGGCAATCCTGGGTACCTTTCTATTCGGAATCGAGACTCTGCAAACTTTCAATTATTACCGCCGATTCCCGGAGGACTCTAAGCTTTTGAAGGCCACGGTAACTACCATTGTTTCTTACCTCCACAAACAGAGGCTGAAGGATCTGGAAGGTCGCTGTGATTTGGTTCGATGTTTCGATATTTCCGAGGGCACAAATAACAATCGGCTTGACTATCCATCTAGGTGTCTTGAACTCGTCAATACCATTTGCGGGTTAGGCGCAGTGGGTTCATCCTCTCTGTCGCTCTGTTCCGTTCATCTTAGCCAACTCAGATCTACACTATGACCATTACCTTCTATGGTCATGCACCGAATCAACATATCCTCAACCCGCCACACACGCTCAACATTACGATACTATTATCCGCTCCGATAAACGCACTGGTTCAAGTACGCATGATTTACGTTTCATCATCTACCCGCTTCCCATGGTCATCCCGAACTATGATAGCTCTTTTTTGGGAACCGCATCAGAGTTCTGTCCGGACACTGGCACATCATGGTCCTTTGCGTGGTTTTGACTCTCCTGCGTTTCATCTGCGACGTGGCGCTCACCATCGCGTTCTGGGTGTCTCCGCTGGGGTTCTCCGTCCTGCGGGCGAACGATCACTGGGAAATGATAACGGCATCGTCTGTGGGTCCAGCTGTCGATGGGCTAATCGCAGTCTCGATGTGCTTTTGTCTCTGGCGCGTTCGCAGGTCTGGCTTCAAGCGGTAGGTAGCTTGTCATTGGTAGCTCGAAACGCCATGACCGTGCGTGGTTCTGGATACAGGACCCAGCGGATGGTGGATACACTCATTGTATGGACCGTTGGTGCGCCTATTGTGTCCGATAAATACTCCTCGTTAATCCTGTTTCGTGTTGTTAATTAGAAACGACGTTGATTACAAGGTAAATCAATACCGTACTAATGCATGTCTCCTTCACGTTGATTCTAGTGTGGCGGGAATTATGCAACTTGTCCTTGCAAGTCTTCCGTTATTGCAGCAAGTCGTTGGTTTACCTTGATTTAACAGTTCCTGGCATGCGCAGACCGTGAGTGGCGCTTTCCACGCTCATGGAGTCGACTCAGTCGACACACGTGTCATGCAGTATCATTCATGGCTTTCTTTTTCATCCAACCAAAATGTGAGCGCCGTCAACTTGGTCGGGACTTTCTATTCATGTCCGCACCCAGTATTCTCGAATTCGATGCTCGCATCGTAAGTCGCCACCGACTGTCATTTAATCTCGCATATATACGAGTGAATATTGCAGCTTGAATGGACGACAACGCCTTCGCTTGCTCGACCAAGGGGAAACTGTTTCTCTTTCTCTCGAGCTAGCCCATACTCCAGAACGAACGAAAAACGGGGTGAGCATAATACAAGTATCACTGGGATCCACTTTCACTAACACTCGGCTTTGATGCAACCCAGCGCGTTCTCATTGGAGATGAGCGAGCTTGAGCAATAGTAGTTTGACGTCACCAATGCCGCACTATTTATTCATATACGGCAGACCATGGAGTTGCTTTGAATTAGGGCATCAAACCGTCCCGTATTTTTACGGACAGACGGCCCGTAAAAACGGTTACGTCCCCGTACCGTCGACAGGCTTGACACAGTCTCGGACGGTACGGGGAGGTGACGGGGTAACCCGTAAACGTAGCCCCCGTAACCGCCCGTTTACGCGTAAAATACGCGTTAGCAAATCAGCATCCCGAGGATCACGATTAGCGACTCGGATCGTACGGAACATCTTGCCGACCATCGCGGAACCACTGTGATGCAGTGCCGGGATCAGTGCCGCCGTATATCAGTGATCCTGCGCCGTCCGATGAAGCTTGCCAGACCCGCCGATAGCTCCGATCTTATTTAAGGACTTCAATCCGACTGATTTTGGTGCGTGTGAGGCCGGGCACAGACTTTTCTGGAGTGCGAGGATGACTTAGACCATTTTTAGCCCCATGTTAGCCCTGAAATTTTTCAAACCTCCCTTTGGATTGGCAAAAGCCGTAAATACGGCGTAAACGGACGGTACGGACGGGACCCGTCCCGTTTGGTTCACTCTAACTGGTGCTGACGGACGGCTGAGTGCGTGGCGTAACAAAAATACGCCGTAATTATTACGCCCATGGGCGTAATACGTACGGTTTGATGCCCTACTTTGAATGGTGAAGTGAACATTGTAGTGGAACACAGATACTGCCTACGGGATGCTGGTTCATCTATATCTCGGCAATATATTCGTGCCACTATTTGTCACCTGCGGAACTAACCTATTGCCTGTAGTGAGACGAAATCAACATGGTTAGATCTAATCCAGAAGTGGGCAGACCGCGTGGCTCAAGGTGTGCTGCTGCCTAGGTAGCCACTGTTAGAATTGGGACTCCTAGAGGACTCGAACGGCTCGGACAAACCCGCAGATGAGGGGGAACGCTAAGATTGCAGATCCAGTACATGATGTTTGTACGTATTAGATATCAGTAGCGAAGTCATCGAGCAGTACGAAAGCGGACGATTTCCAACACTCCCACTCTGCGAGATAAGCAAGCTCCCACTGAAACAAAAACAAAAGCAGGAGAGAAATAAAAAATGCTCCCACTCAATCAAAGAAAAGCTTCATAAACAACTCCAATGTCGACTTGATCTTCTTCCAAATCCGAGTTGTCGTGGCATCTGCACTCCTGGTTGTTGCAATACCTAGTCGGAATTGCAGTTGTGAATGTCCGAACGCCAATTGGAATGAATGTGGGAAGGAGAAGGACGGCGGCGACGAGGCAAGAAAGATGAATGTGCCACATACGTTTCGTGGACCGCATGTGAATGTTCGTTAGCGCCAGGACGGTCGAGAACCCAAGCCTTGATCTCCTTCGGCATATCTGCAACACATCGAGCGGTTATGTGGTTCCGCCGACCGCAGCGATGACAATGATCCTCGTGAGTGGGATCGCACCAACGAAAACCTTTTTCGTCATCCTTCCCAAAAACTTGCCCATCACCGCTAGAGGTGTGAGCGGCGCGATCGCGATCGCGATGTCCGGGATTCCCGTGACCACTCCCACTCGACGCGAACACCTTTCTACCACCACCACCGCTACGGGCTGCGAGGGCTGTCTCCTCGGATTCCGTTTTGACTTGGCTGCCAGTTGGGGTGATATAGGTAGCACCGCAAAGGACGGCTTTGACAGAGTCAAGTTTGCTTTCACCAGCGGGCTGGGAAAGTAGGGTGTTGCGAACACTGACATAGAGAGGGTCGAGGTTCGCAAGGAGAACATCCTTGTAATAGTTGTCGGATATGGGTTCACCCAGTGCGATGAGCTGGTCACGAATTTCGGTGACCTTGTCAACGTACTTTTCCACGGGCAGGGACGTGTCGTGGGTTACAGTGTGAAATGCGGTGCGGAGAGAAACACGACGCGACCAGGTGGAAGCCTCGAATTTGGCTTTCAGCTTGGCATAGAGGGCTGAGCCAGAGGTGACGCCTTTAGCAAGTGAGCGAAGATCTTTGGACATGCGAGCCCAAATGATCGTCATAGCAGCCTTGTCCCTCTTATCCCAGGCAGCGGCAGCAAGGGCCTCTGTGGGTTTGGGGGTTTTGCCATCGACGATTCCAGCAGATTCCCCATCAGCATTGAAGACGATGAGAATCTCGTCCTTGAAATTGTGCCAATTGTCAGAAGTGAGTTCTTCGACAGTCTGGGCCAGAGAAAGAAGGGAGAATGGAGTAGTCATGATTAAAAAGAAGCTGAGAAGCGGCCAAAAGAAGATGTCGAAAGGCGGGGGTAAGGTGGTGGTGATGACGTGGCGATTGGTGAGGGTGTTTTAGTGCTCAGAATAGACTCGTAGCGAAGGTGTAGACGCGGGGGCCAATAACCTGTTAGAATTGGGACTCCTAGAGGACTCGAACGGCTCGGACAAACCCGCAGATGAGGGGGAACGCTAAGATTGCAGATCCAGTACATGATGTTTGTACGTATTAGATATCAGTAGCGAAGTCATCGAGCAGTACGAAAGCGGACGATTTCCAACAGCCACGACGTAGCTAACCCAGCTAACCCAATGCCGGGGGTTTCATTTTTTTCCTCACGAGACTGGCGGGAATCGTAGTGAAAGGCGATGCATGACACAGGATCCGATTTTATGATACATAGATCAACGACAATCCACATCAGCAAACCCTGGATTTGACCATAGTTGGCTGTAGTTGCCATAGTTGCCATAGGACTCTGTAGTTCCAGTCAAAGCTACATAGTTGTACATAGTTTTGCAGCCAAGCTGCATAGTTGTACATAGTTTTGCCACCAAGCTACATAGTTTCACATAGTTTTTTGAAGTTTCACGCAGTTTTTCAATTCCTGTAGGCACCTGAGCCACAAGGCATTTCAGATACACAATTAGATTTCAAAAAGCCACAGTACTTCATCGAGATGGAGCAAAGAAGAGCTCTTTGTTAAACTATTTACATAACCAAGATTCTTCACAAAAATATACATAGTCCAGCTCATCTGTCTCTATGGTGTTCAGAATAACTCTATGAATTTGTTTTGTGTTTTACAGCTGAATAAAGCAAAGGCTTTAGAGGGAAATTGCTACATGACTTTGTGGAGCTTTGTGAGTTTTGGTACTTTAGTTTGGAATTTATCACTATCTATATGATGATGTTACGTTGTATCAGGGAGCAGACAGTTGTTTTTGGGAGGGAGGTGACCCCTTATATTGAACAGGCTACTGTGTGCTTTAATGGTTGTGTGGCTCAGTGGTTATGCTGCACTCTTGCATTGTGCTCCGGTGGTTGCCGGTTCGACTCAGGCAGGAGTCACTTTATTTGCAAGCTTCTCTAATAATAATAGTTCTATGTACCTGCACTATAGACACCCTTCGTAGGATAAAAATCAGGATAATGGTACTTAACATCGTCGGTCCATAAAATGGAAGAGGTCACAGTTTATTTGCTAATCATATTTTGTTAAAAGCTTCGCAAACCACCAAACTACACAGAACTATGTAGTACTGCTGAAAACTATGGAGAACTATGTAGCACTCCTACCAAGCTATGGAGAACTATGTAGAGGGTACCCTTCCTATGGTAAATACAGGAGCTATGGCAACTACAGGAACTATGTAGACCTAGGTAGCACACCCAGGGTTTGCTGATGCATTTACCGTTCCATAATATTGCTTTCCTTACTGTGCCCGTTAAATCTAGTCTATGTATTTGCCCGGATGTAAGCGCGAGGAGAACACCGCAAGTAGGGTCGATATCTATCTGTGCTATTGGTGATTCCCGGTGGATACTGAGTTCACGAAGGCCCGGGCAGGACATTTGACAGAACGGAAAAGGTCTCCCTTCGACGTTCATTTATACATGAGCATGGATGGATACCTTCTAGATCTCGAATTTTGACTTGTTAGTGTTACTGATATCTGTTCGGCATCAAGCGATCACGTACAAACGCTTTGACCGTGAGGTTATCCTGTAACATCAACACCACGTGCTGCTCTCCTCTTCCACCTCTCGCTCTGAGTATCACTCGTCACCATTATACCATGCTCGCCAGCCCTAGTAATGAACCTGTCTGGCAAGGGGCAAAGACGGTCCAAGTCATCAATTATGCCCCCCAATGCCTCGGCTTTCAGCTAGCAATGAACCGGCAGCACAAGCAATTCCGTTCCTTCGCATCAATTGAATCGCGATCGAATACTCTAGCTGCAAGACGATTAGACCACCTTAGCCCTGGGAGAGCAAACTCACGGTGCGTCTCCCTGCCTTTCCCGCCCCAACCCGGAATCCCTGTATCCGTTTTTCTTGCGAATGCACCGGGTTGTCATCCCTGTGGTTTAATCGTCGTCGTATGCGTATCTCTTCGCTCATTTCCTATCCCGTTATTTCTGAAAATGTTCATCGTCAAGTGCTGATCTCCCCTTCATTGAAAACGGACAGGTCAGTCCGACTCAGACTCAGGCGTCAGTCGGGCTGGAAGAGGAGGATGAGATATTGCTCGGAACACAACTTGAAGGACCAATTCCAACAACTAGAAGCTGCACTTGATGGCAGTATCGTGCATAGATAGTGTGTGCACCCCAGGTATGCATCGACCGCCCTACTTTGTCTTTCATTCATCCATTTTTTCTCGGTAGAAATGGAAGGGAAAAGACTTGTGAAAGACCAAGAAAAGACAAACGTCGAGGCAATGCGATCCGCCGGAGCACGGCCACCGGTTTTCATTCGACTTTGATCCGCAATTCCAGAATTTCCACCTTCGCATGTCTGTATTGGGTCCTATTTGCTTCACCTCGACGCGTAGCGGGATCTCGTGACTGAAACTGATCTGTTGTTGAGATGTTCACATGCAGCATCCTCCGTTCCTCCTTGTTCCTCCTTCTCCGCCAGCTTGCCAAATGGATGAATGGCGAATTCGGTGCCTCCGTATAGGGCTTCGCCGGATAAATTCGATGCGCGGCGCAGATCCTTGGGGAACCACCGCGCGGCACCAAATTGAAATCTGGTTCCCTGACTGCACCTGATCTCTTACCGGATGTTGTCCTGTTCTCGAGCGATGTTCAAGTCGTCGCGCATCGCGACTTCATCACCTGCCCCATGGTCGGGTGATACGGCGGCACATGCGTCGGGTGATACGGCGGTACCTGCCGCGCCTTCTCGCCATCGAAAGCACAAGTATTTCAAAGGATGCAGGTAACACCGTAAAGCATCGCCCACCATGAAACTGGGTTCCCTTCTCCGGTTTGTGGGCGCTGCGAGCGTCCTCCTAGGCCAGGTTGCTGCGCAAGGTACGTGTCTTTATTGATCATCGCCGACGGAATACTCACCTGCAGCTCAGTGTCGCTCTCCACACTGCTTGTGGAGAACAAGCTCGCTCCACTCGGAATCGATGTCTCCCCGCGCTTCTCCTGGCTGCTCACCTCCTCTGCGCGCGCCGTCACCCAGACATCCTACCACCTCAAACTGTCGACCGTATCCGCTGGCGCCTCCGACGTATGGGACTCGGGGGTAGTCAATTCCGCGAATCCGTATCTGCGCCCCTACGGCGGCCCCGCCCTCGCGGCGGACACGACTTACTTCTGGGCCGTCAGCGTCACCACGACCGCCGGCGGTGCCAGCGCCTCCAGCAACTTCACCACGGGCCTCCTCGCGACGGGCGACTGGGGCACGAGCGAGTGGATCGGGAAGAACGTGACAGTCGTGCCCGCCGCGCTGCTCAACGCCTTCCAGAGCGCGGATTGGATCTGGGCCCCGGAGACGTCGCCGCCGAACGCGCCGCCGGGCGAGGTCGCGCTGCGCTTCACGTACACGCCGCCGGCGGGGAAGGTGCCCGCCAGCGCGCTCGTCGTAGTGACCGTGGATGATCTCTTCACGCTATACGTCAACGGCGCGCTCGTGGGCTCCGCGCCCAATACGACGAATATCTGGAAGAATGCGCAGATATTCAACAAGGTGGACCTCACGGCGTCCTCCTCCTCGACCCTCTTCGCTATCCTCGCCACGAACCTCCCCGACGTGGGGACCGGCGGCGCAGACCCCGCGGGCGTACTCTTCGCCGCGCAGATCACCTTCACCGACGGCTCCAGCGCCATCGTCTCCTCCTCCACCGCGTGGAAAGCCACCGCCAGCATCCCCGCGAACTTCCAATCGCCCGCGACGAGCGACAGCTCCTGGGCCAGCGCGCAATCCTTCGGCGCCTACGGCGTCGCGCCGTGGGACACCTCCGTCGTCGTCGCGCTCCCGACGCCCACGACGCCCGCCATCACCAGCGCGACGTGGATCTGGGACAGCGCCGTGCCCTCCCCGCCCGCGGGAAACGTCGCCTTCCGCAAGACGCTCGCGCCCGTCGCGGGCAAGACGCCCGTGTCCGCCGCGATCGTCATCACCGCGGACGACCTCTTCTCGCTCTACCTCAACGGCGCGCTCGTCGGCGTCGCGCCGAACCAGACGAACGAGTGGCAGACGGCGCAGGAGTTCGACGCGGTGGCGCTGCTGAACGGGACGAACGTGTTTGCCGTGCTGGCGACGAACCTCGTGGACCCGCCGAGTGGCGACAATACGCCCGCGGGGCTGCTCGTCGCGATGAACGTGCTGTACAGCGATGGGAGCAGCGTGCTCGTCACGACGGACACGACGTGGAAGACGGTCGGCGGCAGCGCGATCCCGAGCAACTTTGCGGATCCGGCGCTGGACGACTCGAGCTGGGGCGCGGCGGTGAGCGAGGGGGTGTATGGGGTGCAGCCGTGGGGCACGGGCGTGTCGATTGCGGACCCGCTGGGGGAGCACCCCGCGCCGCTGCTGCGCAAGGCGTTTGCGCTCCAGACGAAGACGGTGGGCTTTTCTCTTCCTACTTACTCCCCCCTCCCTTCCCTTCCCAACGTCGTGTACTGATCTCTGCGCCGTAGGTTACCCACGCGCGCCTGTACTACGCCGCCGGCGGATACGCCTCCATCACGCTCAACGGCGCGCCCGTCTCGGACCACGTCCTGAGCCCCGGCTTCACCAAGTACGACACGCGCATGCAATACGTCTCGCTCGACGTCGCGCACCTGCTCTCCTCTGCCCCGGCGGGGAACGTCCTCGCCGCGGAGCTCGGGCGGAGCCACTACGGCGTCACGCAGGGGACCGTGTGGAACTGGGCCGGCGCGCCGTGGCACGGGGAGCCCGTGCTGCGGCTCGTGCTGTCGATCGGGTACAGCGACGGCAGCAAGGACCACATCGTGAGCGACGCGAGCTGGAAGAATATCGAGGGCCCGACAAGGCTGGACGATATCTTTGGGGGCGAGAACTACGATGGTGCGTGCGTGTTCGAGGGCTGGGCTGGTGACGCGCTGACGGGTGCACGCAGCGAGCTATGCGATCGCGAATTGGGATCTGCCGGGGTTCGACGACTCGGCGTGGAATGCGGCGCTGGTGGCGGTATCGCCCAAGGGTGTGCTCGTCAGCGCGCGCCAGCCGCCGACGAAGGTCCATTTCTCGCTGACGCCGGTGAATGTGACGGAGCCGGTGCCAGGGTGCGTGCTCTCCCCCCCTCCCTTTCTTGTCGTTGTACGGCACTGACGCCTCCCCTCCAGCCAATTCGTCGCAGCCTTCGAGCGCGTCGTCTCCGGCTGGGTGCGCCTCACCGCGCAGGGTCCGAAGGGGACGCTCATCACGGTGCACTACGGGGAGAAGCTCAATCCAGACGGGACGGTGATCTACCAGGGTGCGTCTGCTCCTCCACCTCTCTGGGGCTGGTACTGACGAAATGCGCGTGTCAGACCTGTACAACTACTACCAAAACAACTTCCAGACGGACCGCTTCTGGCTCGCGGGCACGGGCGCGCCGGAGGTCTTCGAGCCGAAGTTCTCGTACAAGGGTGCGCCGCGCTCCTGCGCTCCTTCCCTCTCACTCCTAATCCGCATACATATACCTACTCACGCTGATTTCCGCCAGGCTACCAGTACATCACGATCTTCGGCTGGCCGGGGTCCGCGCCGCCGACGCCCGCGGACATCATCGCGCAGGTCGCGCACGACGACCTCGCGTCGTACGGCGACTTTGTGAGCTCGGACACGCTGCTGAACCAGCTGCACGTCGCGTCCGTGTTTACGATGCTCAATAACGTGCACTCGATCCCGACGGACTGCCCGCAGTGGGAGAAGAACGGGTGGTGCGTCCGATTCCTCGTTTTCTTCGGATATTGAGGACGTCGCTGATGGGCGGTGGATGGTACGTAGGTCGGGTGATGCGCAGCTCGCGACGGTGCGTTTGTTTACTCACTCTTCTTTCCGGCGGCGTAGGGTGCTCATGATGTGCATGCAGGAGATGTTCCTGAGCAACTTCGGCGCGGAGGATCTGCTGGCCAAGTACTCGCAGGATCTGAGTGACTCGCTTGCGGGCGGCCCGCCGGCGGTGATTGTGCCTGATAGCGGCTGGGGCGCGAACAACCAGGCGGACCCGTGGCAGTGAGTAGCAAGCTTCGTTCACGGATTTGGAAATCTCTCTAATATCAATACGCTTGTAGCGCCGCGCTCATCCTGATCCCGGCGTGGATCTACTCGTACCGCGGCGACACGCGCGTGCTCTCGGATAACTACGCCGGGATGAAGGCGTACGTCGAGTTTGAGCTGGGCCGGTCGCCGAATAATATCGCGACGACGGGCTTGGGGGATTGGGATACTCCTGTGGGCACTCTTTCTCGGCTCGCTGTGTTCGGTGGCTCACACACGATGGCAGGAAACCTCGCCCCTCGGAGGAAATCCGCCGGAAGATCCGCGCGTGCCCGCTACGGCGTACCTGTGCGTCCTCCCTTTTCGCATCACATCCTCCCTCCTTATTAATCTGTATCCAGATACCACATGTTCGACACGATGAGCACCGTCGCGACCGTGCTCGCCAACCCTTCCGACGCCGCGTCCTTCGCCTCCCAAGCCGCGGCCATCAAAAACTCCTTCAACGCCGCGTTCCTCAACGCTTCGACGGGGCACTACAACGGCGTCGGCGACAGCGGGTACCGGCAGTCGCACAACCTGCTCTCGCTGGCGTTCGGGCTGACGCCGAACGCGAGCACCGCGCAGGTCGTCGCGGACAGCGTGGTGACGGATGTGGAGGCGCGCGGGGTGCATTTGAATACGGGAGCGCTGAGCACGAAGCAGCTACTGCCGATGTTGACGGCACATGGGCATGCGGATACGGCGTTGGCGCTTGCGCAGCAGACGACGTTCCCGAGTTGGGGGTATTGGATTGAGAATGGGGCGACGACGATGGTGGGCGCTCAATCATATCCCGTCTTTTATCGTGGCGATTCACTTACATAACCCGTTAGTGGGAACACTGGCTCCTCATAGCGCGCTCGCATGATCACGTACGCTCGCATTATCCTGCATGTTGGTAAGAGCTCGAAACTCACGTAAACACAGATGTTCCTCGGCACCTTCGAAGACTGGTTCTACAAATACGTTCTCGGGATCCAAGCCACCAGCACGGCCTTCCAGACCGTCTCCATTGCGCCGGCGTTCACGAACTCGCTGGCGTCCGCCAGCGGGTGGATGCGCACGCCGTTTGGGAATCTGACGGTTTCGTACGCGAGTAGTGGAGCGGGGGTACAGCTTAACGTGGGGGTGCCCGTGGGGGTGACTGCGACGGTGTCGTTTGTGGCGGGGGCGCATGTGGAGGAGGGGGGGAAGCCTGTTACGGTCCTGCCGGCGCCGCAGGGGGCACAGGCAGGGGTACAAGTCAAAGTGGGATCGGGGAAGTACTTCTTTGTGGCGAAGAAGTGAAGAACGAGTGTAAATCTGACCGTCTGACGGTTTTTTGTCGCTGTCTCAAAATGGGTCTTGCTTTGGTTTGACAATGAATAGACGTGAATCTGGATAGATCCGGACATTTCGATCTTGAAAGATGACTTGGCTCTCGATGCTTGTTGCTGTCCCGGGTGAATTTACAAGCTCTTCATTCTCTGCTGAAGAAGACGCTCCGGCGCCTCAGGCTTGTCCCCGACTTCCTCACTCTCCGCCGACATCCCGAGCACGCGATATCTGATTTTTTGTTTCGAAGAGCTACTGTACTATTTCGACCGGATGTTCAGTGACGGGTGACAGAGGCTCGTGAACTGAACCTACTTGAGACCGGTGACGGTGACAACTGATTTTTTGCACCTAAATAAGCCAAAAAATGCGAAAATTTCCGCTCCGGCATTCGCCGGATTACCATTTATGGGAATTTTCCCATGATTGCCGAGGTTTGAACATCGAAGAAAATGAACATGTTAGGTGACGGGTGACATGGCGTGAACATACGGTCGAAATAGTACAGTATAAGACCGAGCTGTGCCGAGTGATGGCGGCAGAGTGTGCCGACAGCTCCGTCGTATGGCGCCGTAACTCCGATAGGGTCTGCCGCGGGGCCGCCTGAACTTCGTGATTGTTTTTGGAGAGGGTCTTTAGAAGAGGTAGGCAGTTGAAACCCAGCTTGAACCCGGCAATCGTTCGGTAGGTTCCAAGTCTAGAGCTGTCTAGATCACAAAGGCGAGAGCACGGGACCAACCGAACATTGATACCGCCGAGAGGTTCGCTTGAAAAAAAAAACACACGTCATGAGCCCACCTTTAGATCTGCCACCTTTTTGCTCGCCGACTCCATCCCCGCCCGAAGCCGACAGTATTTCAAGTGCCACGCAGCATTCCCAACGACCAAACGCAACCCACTCCCGCACCTTTGAATATACAACATCAATGTCCGCGCGCAGCAAGCCGCGTACCAACATGTCCCTGCGCATGCCTGCATGTCAGACGCGCCTGCTGCGTTCCCTCTACTTGTTTTACTGACTCTGCAATTACTATAGACACCCCCGACCTCGAATACAGCCTCGATCTCGGCGCCGAAACCCCGCCACCGGACGACACAGCGGCATCCGCTGCGCCTCCTGCGCTCCCGCGTACACGAAGCTGGCGCGCCCTGAATCATGCGTCGGAGAAGAAGCGCTCGGGCGCGTACGATGAGGATGGGAACCTCACGGTTGCCGCACGAGGGCGCCGCGCGGCGGAACGCGATTGCGGGATATGGTGCGTCGTTGCCGTCGCGCTCCGTGTTTCCCTCCGCTTACCCGATTGCGATTCAATTTTTTGCGGGGTGAAGTGAAGAGCCCGCGACGGAGCCTGTACGGACGCAGTGCTGTGGGGCACTGTTTTGTCGGGAGCATATCCACGATGTGCGTCGCCGCCGTCGGCCTTGTACAATGCTAATATATATGTATTCCGTATCGACAGTGGATCTACGGCCCCAGTGCCTCGGACATCTGTCCCGCCTGTAACGCGCTGTGCGTCCTCCCACCCTCGGATTCCGCGTCTTTGGCCACGGAAAAGCCCCGCCCGCGCACACCCCCATCCTCGCGCTCACATTCGCCCTCCCCGCCTTCCGCGTCTTCGCTTTCGTCCACATCGACATCCAATCTCACCGGCGATTCGCCAAAATTAAATTATGCGCCGCTGACCCCGCCCACGAAGGCGCTGCCGCGCTCGCTCCTCTCTAACGAAAGCCTCGTGCGCGTGCTTAGCGTGCTCGGGCTCCTGCTCCTGCTCGGCTTGCTGAGTCAGCGCGGGGGTGGTGCCGAGCGCGGGGCGGAGGCGTTCGGGGTGTCTGAGTAGACGCGTCGATCGGTGGATCAATTATCGATTAATGGAACGACAACAAAAATGACTTGACTTACGACTAAAACGACCACGGAGTATACCTTGTATAATTCTTATCATCCTTTTTCCTGCGTCCTCCCTCCCTGCGTTCGCCTTGCTTGCTTCCTTCCTCCCACTTCAACCGTGAACGAAGCTCCAACCACCATAAACATTGCACACGGACGCGGCATGTCCGTCTATTATCTCCACGCAGTTTGCCTACGAGGGACACCCGGTAGCACATAGCGTGCATCTGCGAGCTATTCTCAAGTGGCCTTCAGCAGAAGGGACCCGTTCGATTCGGGGCTGGGGAGCATATCTCTATGGGGGAGATCATTTTTCAGTCTGGATTTCGGGCGTTAGTCCGCCGGGATCCGAACACTCTGAACGTAGGCTGACTCAACTCATTCTTATCCAGGTAAGTATCTTGTATATCCAGACCTCCTTGCTCTATGTATGACGGACACCCGGTAGCACACGGGGTGCATCTGCACAAAGTCAACAGCGGGCTCGAGTGGTCAGCAGAAGATCTCCGTTCGACTCGGGGCCGGGTACATGATGACAATAGAATGATATTTTTTGGTTTGCTTTTGCAGCCCACGTAATCGTTTACTCTGGGATCTTGGTAGTTTCTCTGGCCTGCTTTCAAGTTTGAACTCGGGCTGATTCTCTGGGTTGAAGATTAAACGGTGTGAGCTTGGGCTCAAAGCACTCAGTCTATACTGTATTGAATCCACATATTAAATCCTTGAGGAACGACTGGTAGCACACGGTGCATCTTCCGCATGTTAGTCTTGCGTATCTGGCTTTGACCATCAGCAGCATATACCCGTTCGGTTCGGGATCGGATGATGTTCGGTTAGTAGCCACACAACCATCCATCCCAATTTGTGGTATTTTTCTGGCCGTGTTCTGATTCACCGAGCCTGGATCGCTCAAGGAATTGACGGTGCATCGGAATCTGAACTGGTGGTCCTTCAAGCTTCAAGTCATTGCCATCTGAGGTAACTCACCTCATTTCTAAGTTTATCCTCACAGGTATATAGAGAGATTGCAGTTGATCAGGGGTGGTGGCACATGGCGTCCATCTAGGAGCGGACTGACGCCTTGACGCACACGTAGTGAGATGGTGCTCAATAATTCAAAGAAATTCATTGTTATTCCGTCTAAAATTTAATCACCACCTTCCCGACGTGAGCCTGGGATTCAAAGTACGCGTACGCGGCTTTCGCATCCTCGAACGCAAAGACCTTGTCGATCACAGGCCGCGTTACGGGAATGTTTGCCTCGATCAGCTTATTCAGGTCTTTAAATCTGGCGAAATTTGGGGAGTAAGCATCCAAAGCAGCGCAACGTAGCCGGACGAGACTCACTGCTTCAAAGAGCCGACAAACACCCCACGGATATTGACGCCTTTCTGAATAGATGGAATAATGATATCGGCAGGCGGAACATCAGTCTAGGAGCGCAAAATAGATGTGATTGAGTCCGTCATAGATATTGTTGTATTGAATTCTACTCACCATACCACCAAGTCTGCCAATCAGTTGGATACTTCCGCCGAATTTGAGAGATCCGATCGAGCGCTGCAGAGTAGCGTTTCCCACGACCTGAGAGGAAATAGGAAATGAGAAGAATATCAAGGTTTAAAAGTCGTAACAGACTTCTATAACGCGGTCAACTCCCGTTCCATTGGTCAGCCTCAAGACCTCTTCATCCCAGTTCGGAGTCATCTTGTAGTTGATAGTATGTTTTGCACCCAGCTTCTTAACCACTTTCAGCTTCTCGTCGGAGGACGAGAGGGCGATGACGGTCGCGCCCGAGGCAACGGCAAATTGGAGAGCAAATCTGGGCAGACTTTCAGGAGCTCAGCGAAATACGCAAGATGAAGATACTCACGTCGAGACACCGCCAGTTCCAAGAACAAGGATTGTGTCGCCGGCCTTGATGGGTGCGTGGCCACCAGTGAGGGCATCGTAGGCCGTCAGGGCAGCGCAACTTAGAACGTTATTCTCTGAATTAAAAAGCGGACGAGAGAATATACGGTAAGGTGGCTGCCTCTTCGTAGGACAGATGTGCCGGAATGGCTACGAGAGACTTCAACATTCATTAATGACAACGCATACGTGCAGGGATTTTTGGGGCTTACGCGTGCAGGGAATGTTCGATATTCTGTCAGAACGCCGTGGATTGGTCCTCCAAGCGCGGTTTTAGAAATCGCAACACTGTGCTCGTGAATCTTGTCGAGCATGAAGTTTGCGGAGACGCGGTCTCCGATCTTCCACTGCTTGACGTCCCCGCCGACTGCGATTATCTCGCCAGCCATATCAGAGCAGGGTATAAGGTTAGATGGGATACTGAGCTCAAGATGAGATGATCTCAAGCTTGAACTTTTGAAGTAGCTTACGAGCCAGGATAAGCATCGCGAGCAATCAAGAGATCGCGGAACTAAAGAAGCGGAATAAATTGACGGTGCGACGAGCCATGGATAGATGAATACTTGGAGAGATACAGCTTGCGTTTTGACCAAGACTTCATCTGCTTTGGGAGCGGAAAGCGCCACCTCTTGAAGGATCAAGTCGCCATACGAACTACGCTGTGGAAAGGGTTTACCACTGGCAGAAGACGATACAGTAAAATTTCATCAAGTTACCTTGGGGAAGTAATATTGCCGGGTTGTTTTGGGAACTTGAGACATATCTTGCAGTGGATTATGGCGGTTGGCAAGCGGTTGGTTGGATACTCGGGGCGGAGCGTATTTATGTAAGGTAACGGTGACTCATCCCGCTCTCGCGGCTGCATCTCCGTCCTCCTTACGCTTCCGACTCTGCTGACTCGGCTTGATTCCTGTACTATACTTGTAAGTTGTGGGCAACTTGCGGAGATGCGATTGATACGATCATTCCATCACATCACAGTGTGACGGAGCTTCGCAATCGGCTCATCCTTTTTTTTTTGCCCAAGCAAAATGAACAGCAAAGATAGGAAAGGATCATCTTACCATTCTGGTAAGTATACCGCCACTCCCCAGGCCTTTTGTCAGCTTACCCCATTTTAAACCGGGAATCTCCGGAAACACACAAGGGTCGAGGCCGCTGACCGTGTTCTCCTCATATTTTCCAAAAGAAAATAGAAGTTCCTGATGCTGTGAGGCACACTAATATTACGGTAGTTGCTCACGGATATCTTTTGCTCCGGCTCATACTTTTCTTCGAGACACGTTGGTTGTTTCCACTGGCACAGGCGTTGGATGTCGATCCCATCCTCAACCAATTCAACCCGAACAACTCGTCCACAAGTTCAGAACGAAAATCTGGCTTGTACGTACGCGCCTCCGAAGCGATGTCCGGAATGCTCGTGCCGGTTGCAGCCGTTTCTCGCGGCTTGACATTTCGAAGGCATTCGTCAGCCTCTACTCAGAGCTCTGACCAAATCAACTTGAAGTTAGTAATATTGCGAGCCACGGAGTTCGCTCGTATAAAGGTTCTGCGGATAGATATCATTCTCGCTACCAGCCCAGCCCAGGATTGATTCGTGGTAATGTCATCCGTAGTGTGACCTTAGTTTGATTAATCATGGTCGTCAGTACTTAGCTCATGTCTGGCCCATCGAATACCCGGCACTTGCTTTTCGTTCCGATTCCCGCATACGGTCAGTTATGAAAAACTTTCTTGTATGATGCCAGTCTGCTAAATGGTGCCTTTATGCAGGCCATATCCGGCCGCTCTGCTCCCTAGCGGGTAGACTTGCTCAGGCGCCGAACATCGTGATCACCGTGCTGGTGGCTGGGAATTGGCTGGAGAAAACAAAATTTGATGTCGCGGCTCAATATCCCAAGGACCACGAGGCGCTCAGCCGTATCAGGTGAGCACGCATTTTAATGTGTTCGCAATTTCCCCCGTAAAGCTGAACGAGATGAAACCCAGGGTCATCTCATTGTTCGAACCCACCGATGAAAATATGTTCAACATCCTTCCTGAAATGCAGGCGCATTATCCCCCAGCATATGAGAAACTGTTTAGAGCCAAAGCCGTCCATTGCGCGACGACGGGAAAGGAGTACGCCGCCGTTCCTCGTCCAAGCGTAATCATCGGAGATGTCTGCCTGGTTCCTCGCTCGATTTTTCCGGACGCTGATGTTGTGGATTTTGCCTCCAGATTTTCGGATTCGCGCAATTGAACGCCACGCGTGCCATCAGTGGGACCGCTATTCCTATTCTCACCTTTATTGCTGGGAACGCTGGTTCGATCATCCGCGTGTTCGGCCCGGAGTCCTTGGGCGGGTTGGGCGATGTGCGCGCGAAAATTGATGCTCAAGTTTTGCAGACCGGCGACAGCACCGACGATGTTGCAGAACAGGTAGTATTTTAACCCTAACCCTGTTAGTCCCATTAGTTCCTAATCTCTGACCCTCGAAATCTTAGATCCTCAGGCCGGCGAATGGCAATGTCGTAAAAATCCCGGGCGTACCGGCCATGTTCGATTTCGAGTTCTACCCGCAAAATGTGAGCATTTCTTTCAAGTCCTCGTGCACATGTCTCTGACGAAGCATTTAAATCATCAGTTGCCGTTCAATGGACGCATGGGAACCCTCTTGAACAGCGGAAAGGAGTGAGTATTTCATCTTACGCCCTGCGATGCATTCGGCACTGGAACTCAGCTGGTGGTAGAATGATAGCTGCGTGTGACGGAGTTGTTCTGGGACTCGGCAGGGCGTACGAAGGAGAAAGCCTTGTGGCACTGGAGAACTGGGCCACGTCTTCCCTACACGTACCTGTGTATACAGTAGGTCCACTCCTTCCGCCCGGCTACGGAGAGAGGAACACATGGTCTCCTTCTCCCCGGGACAAACACATCAAGTTATTTCTCGACGATAGTCAGTCCAAATACGGTGAAAACTCCGTCCTTCTTGTGCGAGAGTGTTTCTACATCGAAGTGAAGGATCCTGACAATAATTTAAAAGATCTCGTTCGGCACTGCATTCTGGCCCACAGTGCAAGATCAGTTGGAAGAACTCATTAATGCACTCATAGAGAAGAAGTTCCCCTTCGTGAGTTTTCAATGCAATGAACACGGGTTCAAGTTATAAGTAATCAGCTCACAAAAAATCTGTAGATCCTGTGCCATGCATCGCCCTTTGCTACAATTCCCGCCAGCCTCGCGGAAAAAATAAAAACCTCGGGCATCGGGTTAGCTACGTCGTGGTGCCCCCAGCAGCAGACCTTAAGTCACCCGGTGTGCCAATTTCTGGATTAGATCTAACCGTGCTGAATTCGTCTCACTACAGGCAACAGGTTGGTTCCTGACACACGGAGGTCACGGTGGATTGACTGAATCCCTGGCCAATGGTGTGCCAATGTACGCTACACAGGTTTCCCAGTTCAAATGGAAAGTCGCTGACTTGACCTCCAGGATATGCTGGCCATTCGACGCCGACCAACCCATAGCCGCGGCGCACCTCACGGAAAATCTCAACGTTGCATTCCACCTGATAGAAGTGCGCACGGGGCACGGTCTGCGGCCGATGCACAATGGACGTGTGCCGCGAGGCACCCGGGAGGCATATAGTGCAGAGTTCCGCGAGACGCTTGATAAGTGTCGTGGAAAGCAAGGCATCGAAAAGCGGCAAAATGCCTTGCGAATTAAACATGAGTTGGCTGGGGCATGGGTAGAGGGCGGATCATCGCAGATGACGATTCAGGAATTCATCACGAAATATGCGGTATAGAAAGCCGCTGCCGACAACGTGTTATACTATTCTTCTTAGACGAGCTTCAATTGATGATAAAGAACTTGGATTCGAGGCCGGTGGTGGTTTGATCTTTATGCTCAGCTGAAGACTCGCACTTCTCTTCGACGTTATTCGTTTTCTTCGCACGGATGCATACTGTATATATAACGTCCTAACAGACAGACATCTTCATACAAGCACTCGTTCTAAATGTCCTCCATAGTTATTTGAAGTACAGGATCACGATCGAATTAAATGTAGCATAAGTCACTGCTCCCGAATACGCCGAGACATCGATGTAATCCCCACAATCGACGAGATCCACGTCCTGTTCTCCCCACACGGATGGAAGCGCCATGATCCGCTGCCGCTCTTCATCATCCAAAGCCAGAGCGTGTCCGGAGTATGTGATCCCGCTGGTTCCATTATAAGGTATCTTCGCCCCCGCGGGTGAATTCGCCGATATTGATTCGCGCCAGACCACCTGCGTGCCGGGCCCGCACGAGAGGCGGTAGCATCGCATCGTCACGCGAAGCGACTCGGTGCGGTCGTCCTGGTGCAGGAGATATACCCATACACGATACGTGCTTTCACGCAGCGGGTCTGCGCGCACGGAGACACGGCAGCTGGGCGGCGAGGAGCGGGAATGGACGCTATTAGGGAGTTCGATGCGTTGGGTGACGAGCGCCGGTATGTGCGCAATTGGGACGCTCGTCAACGAGAGTCTCATTGCGAGATCCAGGTGGGCGACAGGGCCGGCGAGTTGTGTCCAATGCGGGATGAATTCTGCACAAGACAAAAGGCGGAGCTCGTCGGTCTCGGTGTTGTCCATGGTCTTAAGAAGAACGTGGCGGGGAAAGAGGAGAAGTTCGGAGCGCCATCCCTGTAGGCACGTTATTTGACGGGCGTAAGTATGCCGATGTACATACCTCCTGGCAGACCAAGAGAAATGCGGACCGCGTCTTCCAGTTTAGCACGAGGAAGACATCCCTATTTGGCCGGGCTGAAATCACAACGAATTCCCCACAGATGGTGGGACGACCATAAAAGTGGAATGTGAGGGGGCTCGGACTGTAGGCGGCAAACAGGAGATCGGAGGTGCCAGAGCGGAGATCCACGTTGACAACCTCGAGGGTCCTTGAGGGAGTAAAGCATGCGGTCATCTGTTATAAAGACACTGGTGCACACCGATTAGGGAATCCCACTTCTGTATGCTCGCACACGACGACGACGAGAGAATGAGCCGTGTCAACTACTTCTGCGTCAAATCCAAGAAGTGCGCCTGCGTGCTTGGTGGGGCTGCGCGCCCACACGAGCCGATCGTCTTCGACACTCCAGCATTCCAGTGTATTCCAGTTGCCAAAAAGAACGTGGCGCCCATCCGGGAGGAGCGTGGCCTGATTTTGCCAGTCGCGAATTCCGGGACCCGTAAAAATTGAAGGATGAAGGGTAATTTTCTTCGCCAGTACGTGTTTGAGCTGGGAGTCCGGTGTCGAAGACCATGTTTCCGGGCCGGTTATGAGACGTTTCACCAGCTCGATAAGCTCCCTCGTGGCGAGATCGCGGAGGTTCGAGATGGGGTCCAGGAAGTGCCGTTGGTTGAGGTCGTGCAAGAAACCGAGCCAAATGGTCTTTTGGAACGCAAGATCATATAGGTGCCTGCAAGTCTGAGGCCAGATGAGCGATTGTCAACCTGGCTCAGAAGGTGGCATAAGGATACCTGTGCAACAGAAATAACGGTGCAGATGTCGCAGAATGCGAATGTGGAAAATATGATATCGACGGGTAAATCTTGAAAGCAAAGCATGACTCCAATAATCGTTCTTTCACCGGAGCGGCCGTGGAAGTTCGGAAGGAGGAGCGACACACGTGAGGCACACCAAACACGAACAACAATTGGTCAGCAGGACGCTTTTTCAGTTGTTCTCGACTTCTACAACCAAGTCTGCAGTTTCGAATGCGTGCTTTGCTTGGATCTTATCATACTCCTCACCCAGTACTTGATACTCCTTGCGTCGTTGATATCAAGAACACTCCAATCTTCCTTCGAAGTTGGGTTTTTTGTTTCAGTCTTCAGTCCGACCCATCGCGGCTGTCAGGTTGCTGTCAGGCGGAACCTACTACTGGAGTTTGACTGGACTGGACCAGCACTCCAGCCGACATTTACGCTCTCTCTTCCCAAGACCCCATAGAGCTAGTACTGTTGCTGTTAAGATGATCCACGCGAGTATAATATACCCCCCCCCCCCCCCCCCCCCCGAACTTCGTGACTCCCCGGTGCCGGTAGTGCAATTTATCCTCGCGCTCATACTCGACTTCGACCTCTCCTGCTGAATATCTGGCGCTGATATTTATGAATACGCCATGTATAATTGATGGGCCAGCATACCTCCAAAATCTGAAATGACCTGCCCTAACTGACCTCGACTTAACCTGTACATGTGTGTCTGAAGAAGTGAGTGTCCAGTTCAATAACCCAGAATTTCCTCGTTGGAATCTCACTTCTCCCTTCCTAGATCTTCTCGTGTGTTTCACGGTTCTCCCTTGAGAACATCGGGCATGCAGTGGATCAACCGAACTAAATCGATGATTCTCAAATGTACTCAGGTATATTTGAGATCGTACCCTGCCTAGAGCGATGCGTGAGTCTGTGGGAATTTACTTCAGAGGTACATACTTTGTCGCAGGAGGCCCCGTCGGGTCATAGGGTTGAAACCAGGTCATTATCACCAATACTTTTTCCTTTTCACATTTCGAGCGCTTTATCTTTCTTCACTTGTGCACGGTTTCCGGGGCGGTGGATCCTCCCAATTCATGATTTCGAATTCGCTCGAATCATTACCCCATCTTCTCACGTACGCCCAGTTTGATTCGGCATTGACGTACGCATCGTTCATTTTTTCCGAATTATGATTCTGCTCCAGGCCCTGAACTTGGGGGACCTTGCTCATTCTTTCATAAGATAGAAATTCGATAGCACATAGCATGCATCTGGATATAACCGGAGGTTTGGCGATCTCGCCGCGTTTTATCATATCTTCTACCCGCACTTACGTCCCTTTTTTCTGATACACTCTTTTTAGATCGGATTCGGAATGGCGTTTAGTCTTCATTATATCAACGCTCTCGTTTACACTACAAACCACCCACCTTCTCTCACCGACGTCGTAACGCCGACTAACGGATATGTGAGACCTTCCCGGGACCCGCTCGATACAAGATAGCCCCTGCCTCCCGCCTCGGAACGCTTTTCGCTCGATCTGAGACATATCGTTCCCTGATAAATGCCCCCTCTTTCGCATTTTCAGTTTGAAGTGATGAATCGAGTATGACGCCCGCACCCCATTGGTTCATTTACCAATTCTCAAATAAATTATCACCTCTTTATGCTCAGCGTACGCCGTTGGACAACTGCACTGATATGAATTCAACTCAATGTCTCGCCGAGCACCCCGTCCATTTTACCCCTGTGGCTGCACCGCCCGATTGCTCTCTCCCATGTATAAAAGGAACACACTTTCACCGATTAATTCAATACAAACTTCCGCCTAACCGTCGTACAACTGAAATCCGACACAACTAAAGGAACAACAATGCCATCCACCCTTACATCCCCGTCCGTGCGCCGCACACCACCCGCGCCGCGCATTATCCCACCAACCCCGCCGTTGCTGACGCCGGTTGCGCCGCCGGCTAATTGTACTCTCCCAGTACCAGCGCCAAGTCACATCCCATCCACCCTCCGACCGCCAGCGGCCCCTTCGCAGCCGCCAACTCCTTTATCCCCCACCGAACTCGCGCGGCTCATAACACCCGCGCAGCTCTACCGCCGCCTTATGCCGCGCATCCTCCGCGCTCGCGAGGCGGAGCGTCGCACAGGTGGACGTGTCAGGTTTCCAATGTGTCCGATGATGGAGCGGGATGCGCGATTGGCGCGGTGAATGAGGTACGCTTCTACATCTTGTCTCATTTGCTTGCGAATCTCTTAGGAAGTATAGTGCGCAAGCGCTTGCGAACAAAATTAGTGGGGGTGGAAATTTCGACGGAAACCTGGAGCTAGGCTCGTGTGTCCACGAGCTGGAGGTGTGTATGCGCGATGTGATTTTAAGCTTCCCTGAAAAAATTCAGTTGTAAGACTCAAATTTATAAGTCATTGGAGTATTTGTGCAAGCTACCAGGCGATATTATGACGACTTAGTGCTGTGGGCAGAATTAATTCCAGTCTAATTTGCCGGGCAGAATGGCAGAATGGCAGGGCAGAATTTGGCAGAATTTGGCAGAATTGGCAGATTTATTTTCTGTAATTTCATGAAAAATTACGGTCAAAACTTGGCATTTCTATTGGCCCATGAGCTCCTCAATGCTCCAACTTCCTGCAACTCTATCCCCAACAGTATCCATGTTGTCCTTTTCCACTGTGATAGCTACTCTACGTTCAACACACTCTAATTCAATAAAATCAACAAGTTCACCATTGAGGATTGATCGGTGGCGGGCTCTAGCGGGCTCTTCGTCCTCGATGGCTCTATTCAGGTCTTGCCTTAAGTTCTCGATCTCGCCGTCATCACTGCAATCGGGCGGGGGAACCGTACACTTCCAGTAGTAGTGGTTCAATTCCCCGGTTTTCGGGGGGACTGCGAGCAAAATGATTCATGTGGAACAGACCAGGTTTTAGATTGGACATGGATGGTACAGGGAAAGAAATCTCGGTGGAATGAAGTACCCATTAAGGAATACATACTTGATGGTATACGAACAATGGGAAATTAAAATTTGTGCCCTCGACCAGAACCTGACCGTGAAATTAGAAAGATTCTGCCGCATTCTGCCATGGGGGGTCTGATTTCGCCATTCTGCCTGCCATTTTGCCATTCTGCCGGGCAGATTGGCAGACTTCTGCCAACAGCACTATGACGACTGGATACTTGCATCCCACATAAGAATCCTGACTGGAACGAACCGCGGAGGGAAGCTGGCGAGGATGAACATGAATAGATCGGGCTCGAAACCACAATTCATAAATAATTACCTTCCAACAGGACAACGACGCGGGTAACCGCGGGCAACCGAGGGGGAATTCGATGCAATAGCATCACTGTGAATGCATTCCCTTGAAGTTTGCGACCCTATCTGCTTCGGAACTGCGTATAGGTGTGATTTGTCAGAAGATTTGTTTAAAACAGGTTGGAAACAGCTGCCTGCACTATAAATCAAGGTCATGTATTATTTCAGTGTTTATAATTAATAAATGCATCAATGCCCCATGGCCCATGCTCGTTCACTCTTAGCATTCGAAATCGAAGTTGGCTTTGGGTTGGAAATTAAATCAGCCTTGCCAATGGCGTCTGCCAAAATCGGAACTTACTTGGGCACACACCATCCGCCAATACGGAGGCCAATGGCTCAGATGCAGATGCTGACGATGTCGCCGATTCCGCTAGATTCATGAGATATCAGCCTCCTATCAGTTGAAGTGCAGTTAAAAAGCACCCGTTGTCACCACAGAAGATGCCGCCGTTGTTTCTACAGTGTCTGGAGTCGTTGTGGACGCTACGGCGGGAGTAGTTGATGCCTCGGATGCTGTAGTCGGTGTGGGCTTTACAACTGCGGCGGAACTGGTCTTCTTTCCTCCGGAGAGGGATAAGGGGTGGATTCCACCGATAGTTGATGTTTTCTCGGATTCAAGAGACTTCGGCGGCTGCGACTTGGGCTGAGACTTAGGCTGCGGCTTGGGCTGCGGCTTAGGTTTCGGCTTTCCTGCGACGGGTACAGCGGGAATGGAGAGGCCCTTCTTCCTACCGAACAAGGAGGAACGGGTGTCCAGGTCCTTTTTGATGTCAGATTTGTTCTGCTGAACAACAGAGTTCGAGCCACTCACAGCGACATCGCGAGCATTGTGGATGGGGGCAGCGAGCCCAGACACGGCCAGGAGGAGCGTGATGGAAAAAGCGACAGGAATACGCATCGTACTGGAAGTTGGCGTTGGGAGTATCGAAGTCGAAAGAGGGAGTAACCGGACTCAAGGATGGCGAGGAGCAAAAATGAAGGGACGAGAAAAGGAAAGAAACAGGGCCTGCCGGGATGAAGATGAAGAATGGACTCTTTCGAATGAGTGTGAGGTATATATATGTCGCCTCGCTGGTCTATAATTGCAGCCGCGGTAAGATGCGCCGAAGTGGGGTTGATGAGGTCGAGAATGCCCGAACCAAGCGGAATATTTGCCCTCGGGATTCATAAGACCGTCGGCTGGCTGTATTATCCAGCGGCGATCCGGGAAGATCCCCGCCATGTGGTCTACGAGCCACGACGAAGTTTATACGGAAGATCGCTGTGTTTCATTTTTTAAAACTTGTCCACTTTCCAATCAGCTCGTCAGTCGGGGACTCACGGTAATTTAGTTGTCTCCCATAGTTTCGTAAACTTGACGAAGTAGATACTCCTGGGCCCCGGTGTTCCTAAGCGGGACCGTGCCGTGCAACCATACCGACCTACTAAGTACGATTCGCGTTTCTGCTTATATTAACTTCACGTATCTCGGAGAGGCAGTCGAGATAAATAGGGCTGGACGCGAAAAGAGTTCCCCAGCAGCGCTCACATCGTTTTTTCTTCACTTATTCTTCTCCGCCACGACTTTCGTTTAATAACACACCGCGTCAGTCCCTGGTTCACCACCCATGTTGACGCGTACTGATGTCCGCTGTAGCAACTTATTCCGATATTCATCATGCATCTCCCTTCCTTCGCGGTATTCACGCTTCTTTGCATCTCGCACCTCACCGATGCGGCTCCGGTAGCGACAGCAGAGCTTTCTGCCCGCGGAGCTGGACAAAGCACACCCTCCGTGCCCTCAACTGCCCAGGAGATGATCTCCCAGGGCATGATCAACACACCGCGCAAGGGCAGGGCTTTTTTCTGGTCCGGTGACAACCCGCCACCCGACGGGCTCCGGCGCATGCGCAACGTCGCCACCACTCTCGCAGAAAAAGACAAGCTTGACTACCTCGGCAGCATGCTCACAGATAAGGGCAATGCCCTTGTCAACCCAATCAAAAACAAGGGTCTCACGAAGGAGTTCCAGGACCAATTCTGGGACAACGCGTCTGAGGCCTTCGCGGAGCTCACGACGGGGCAAGTGACATTGATGTTGGAAGGAGATGCATCGACGGGCCCGCCTCCTGACTCAGACTCCGTGTCTCAACGTATCGAGAGACCTGTGTTGGAGCAGCGGTTGGCGGCTGGGTTGATTACTGGAGTGGATCGGATTGCGCGGGACTTTGCTACGACAGGCACGAAGGTACCGTTTTCGCTGTGAGATCCTGATTTTGCGCTCTCTGTGGCACGGTCACCTCAGGGCTTCTTTATTGTAATATCACAACTGGTCTTGGAGACAATTCTGTGCAAAGGATTTACGAAATCTAGACACCGCTAGTTTACTTGAAGTCTTCATAATTGGTAAAATTTGTGGGACGAATGACTCAAGGAAAACAATTGGCGTACTTGCTTACAACGTTGAACCGAGCGAGATCGACAGGATCATTATTTGGCTCTGTCTAGGCGCCGCGCTTCCAGAATTTGGCACGTGATGGGAAAAACTTATTTTAGTAATTTTACTAAGCTCTCATGTCGTAACTCCGAGTCGCTCTTCGTCCTTCAATTGCGCCTTCTTGGCGCCTTCAGGCAATCCCTCAAGCAGAAACTTCGATACCTCATGACCGCAACCATTGGAGTCCATGGCTCCATGTGCCCTTTCGGCCCGGGGAATCCCGCGAAACTTCACCCTTTTGGGAGACTACTCTGAAGCCCGCAGGCGAGTCGCAGCTCTTGTCATTCGAGCTTCCGCCCCGCGATGCCGGTGTATCACTGGACAACAACGAACAATATGGACCGTTCTGTGGTTATCACAAAAAAACATATACACGAGATCAACGGCTGCCTCACCAACGGTCCTCCGTCTGCGCTTGCACTTGATGTCAATAAATTCATGTCCTTTTGGGCGTTCGGCGATTTCCGTTACTGATTCCCGGGTTGGACAACATCGCATTTGGGAAATCAAGGCGCCCCGCACATCCACTGGCGATGGCTCATACCACACTGTCGAGGCGTTAATTGGATAGCGGAATATATCTTTCGACTGGGTTAACCTTTCAAGCTTCCGCCATTGGCTCAACTCGGTGGTCGTCGGTCATCTGTTAATTCCGACCTGGTAGAGTACAAATTTCATGTTGGCACTTCCGCACTCACTCCGGAAAAAGAGACGTTTTGGGCCTCCCAAAAACGTTTCCGAAACTGGAAGTATCAGTAGGCGTAAAAACAGGTCTGAAATGGCAGCCGAAATGTAAAGTACCTGAGCGTCCGAAATGGGAACTGAAATGATTCGTTTCGGGAATGATCTCAGGTCACCCGATATCTTCCGTATCGGTCACCGTTTTCACCCGTCTAAAACTGCTCCTGAAACTAGTAGTTTCAGGAGCAGTATCAGTCACCTAGGGACGAAAGGTATCAGGCGGGCCGAAACTGTTCCTGATAACAAAAGAATCCGGAACGGTTTTCGGAGGACCGAAACAATAAGTTTCGGGCACAGTTCCGGGCGCGCCGAAACAATAGCTGAAACGCATCGTTTCAGCCGCTCTCAAACCCATCGGCAGCTCAGCGGCCGCTCACCTGCATCCCGGCCATCTCAGACTGCCGCCGAGCGGCACTTAATTTTTTTCGCCCTTTGAGCAACGTCAAGGACTTATAAACGTATTTCTCGCGCTTGATTTTTCAAGCTTAATTTAATTCCACGTCGTTCTAGTCTATTGTACAGTAGAAATCTCGGGATGCACAAACAGGTGCGTCACCCTTCTGCTGGGAAATGGAAATTAGCATTGACGAGGCCGTCGTACGTCTCCTTGAGCACGCGGGGGAGCTCCTCGAACATCTCGGGCGCGACAAAGCCCGCCGTGCGCATCGCCTTGTCCTTCGCGTCGTGCACTTGTCGGGGCAAGCGTGACGCGGTGCTTCGGAGATTGCTTGAGGTAAATCGTCTCGGGGCGATGGCGCCGTTTACGGGGCGAGTGGGCGCACGAGAAAGCCGGAGGACGAGGACAAAGAAAGAGTCACGTAAGTCACACCAGTAACATGGAAAGGTGTCAGCAGAGGCAAATCTCGCCCGCCAGCGTACTGACGCGTTCTTTTGGGTGCAGTTTCGGCGCAATGCTGTGGGTTTCTCAAGCCAGAGACGTGCGGCCCCTTTATTTCTTTCTTACAGATCGCTTAGGATTTTTCCTGTAGACGCGACGGGACAGGTCGTTTTCGCCGTACGACATCACGACCCTCTGTCCGTCTGCATTTGACGTTGCGCCGCTGCTCGCACAAGCCGCTGCTGGAAAGCTTGGTGATGACGGAGAGCTCGAGCCCCACGATGACGCCGACTTCGACAAGCCCATCTACCACCGCCGCTACCAGTGTGGTAAATGCGTGGCCTTGTCGGCGCTCGGCTTATCGAGACATGCAGGGCGCTGCTACACACACCGGAGACCTTGCACGTCACCGGCACGCCCGCGAGCACGGACGGCTGCGAGCACCGACTCGCACGCACGCTGATAAGCCGTGAAATTTGCCAACCGTGCAAAGTGCTTAGAATTAAGTATAAACACGCACATCAAAGGTTAACATCTACTCCAGGTGTTTAACTAATGGTCATACAAACTGCGAGGCACACAGGCACCTAATTCTGGAGAGCGTTACTTCCAATGACGGTCTCTTCCTCTATTCAGGGGTCAGATTTGGAATAAGGGATTCAAACGGATTAGTCGCGAATCATAGCAAGGTCTGGAGGCCTTAATTCTAATGACGGTTTCTTCCATTTCTCGGGAATCATATTTAGAATAAGGACCAAAGGCCGCGCACACCATTACCCATAGCCTATTGACAGTAGGAATGGAAGCCGCAGGACCCAGTCACTTAGGAGTCATCAATATCCACTCTAGTAATTTTGGTTGCTTCCATGAAATAAGGACTTGTCGAAGGAAACATGCCTTTGTGGTTGTTACTTTGTACACTAAGAACGCGACGC